>CM034080.1:33754619-34954619 GCA_019845555.1 Aristolochia fimbriata
CTCTCTCTGTGGTTTTCTCTCTCTCTCTCTCTGTGGTTTCTCTCTCTCTCTGTGGTTTCTCTCTCTCTCTGTGGTTTCTCTCTCTCTCTGTGGTTTCTCTCTCTCTCTCTCTCGCTCTGTGGTTTCTCTCTCTCTCTCTGTGGTTTCTCTCTCTCTGTGGTTTTTCTCTCTCTCTCTCTGTGGTTTTTCTCTCTCTCTCTCTCTCTCTCTCTCTCTCTCTCTCTCTCTCCGTGGTTTCTCTCACTCTCTGGTTTCTCTCCCTCTCTCTGTGGTCTCTCTCTGTGGTTTGCTCTCTGGTTCTCTGTGTTTTCTCTGTGGTTTTTTTCTCTCTCTCTCTGTGGTTTTCTCTATCTCACTCTCACTCTCTCTCTCTCTCTCTCTCTCTGTGGTTTTCTCTATCTCATTCTCACTCTCTCTCTCTGGTTTTCTCTCTCATTTACCCACTCCCCCCACTCCCTGGCCTGTTGTAAGAAACCTGCCTTATTCATCCTTTTTAATCTCTGAACTGTGAGTATTGTGTCAGGTCCTCAAGGGATAATGGATTAGGTCGAAAGCCTGCCAATGCTAGGCCTGAACAGACGCATGTCAGTCCGCTTCTACCGCCACCCCCCTCCTCCAAGAATACAGCCACAGAAGCTACAGCTGTTGATTACCTTAGTGGAGATACATATAAATCCCCTCATACTCCTGAACCCCCAAAATCTTCAGAATCTCCACTTTATTCCAATGATATACAGTTCACGCCACCAACAACACAGAATAACTTCAGCCCACCGGCCACACCAACCCTACACGTGTCATCTCCTCCTCTGGAAAATAATGTTTCCCTGCCATCAGCCAAGTCTACCGAGAAGCTTCCGGCAGCTCCTTGGGATGCTCCAGCGAGTTCCTTGCCACCTCCTCCTTCTAAATACAGCCAGAGACAGCAGTTCTTTGAACAACAGCATGCTCTGTCAGGGGGCTCTGGGTCGTACGATGGACTAGTGGGTCAGACTCAAAATCTCTCTTTGAATGTCAGTGACGGTCTTGACTCCTCTCCCCCCAACAGGCATGTGAAACCAGAGGATAACCTATTCAAAGATCTGGTTGATTTTGCAAAAGCTAAGTCATCATCATCAGCAGCAAAGCCTGGTAGTCATAGAACATACTGAAAGGTTTGCTTCAGGGGTTTATTGCAATTACGGTAGCAAAATTGAATAATCTTTTTTATGCTGTGGTGTGTGCATCATATTTTATGTAGTCAGCTCTTCCGTTCTCATCTTGTTTTTCATATCTTAAGGATTTGGGTTGCCTCCATTTTAGTGGTGGTTGGAGAGGTATTTGTCACTTTGCCGAGTGCAGATTTTATGAATGTATTGTATAGTTTTGGTTCCATCGTCAGAGCTATTGTGTCTTCAATTCTTCAAAAAGTAATTCATAGATTTGGGATGGTTCATTCTCTTGAGAGTGATGTTCTCTCCCAGGCAAGAGATGCATTGATCAGTATCATCCGTCCTTTCTGCCTTCATCCATTTACCCATAACACCGTCGAGATGAAAGACAGTTTTATCTTTACTTGTAAATGTAGCTTAATAAAATCTAGGTAGGTTTACTAAAACGCGTCTCCCATGTCTATGACCAGTTTGATGTGTAATTGATCATGAGCTCACACATGCCACTTTAGGACTAAATTTGTCCTCCATATAAATGGACTGAGAGAGAAGTGCAAGACGACATAGCTGTGCACTTCGAAGCTTATGCTTTGCACTCTTGTCATTTTACATGTTGCTTTATCTTGTTTTATGCATAATCCAACTTCCGTTGGAGATGACACGGTTGGTTGTGTCCAGAAGTAAAAATTTGTGTCCGAGGTCCTTGATATCGCATTTAACCCAGAAAGTTTACACAAACATGAGGACTATCCTTACAAAGCAGTGCAAATAAGGGGTCCGGACTGGATGCGCCCATGGCACAGCCTCCTGTGGTGGCTAACCCCATGAGAGCAAATATGGTATTTTAGTTTGGTTTTTTGGTATGAAATATAGTATTTTAACCTTGAATTTGGTATTTTCAAATGGGTATGAGCTATAGAAGGCCTGCAGATGAAAAAAGAGAAAAACACCAAATTTGTGGGGTGGTAGAATTCAAAATCTAGACCACTAAGACACATTGTTGTAATCAATGCACCACATCGATTCTGTTTGTTACAAAATTTTGACATACAAAATATTACAACCTATAATGTAGGCAAAATTTGATTCAACCATTGGTCCACCCGGTCCTACCCAATTAGACCAAACAGACTTTCTTACGGGTTTGATGATTGGCTTGATTTTCTAAGCATTATCTTAAATTGGCGAAATGTACTAGTTCTAGTCAATAAAAACCGGTAGTTCGTTAAAAAACGCCCTACAATTACTTATTCTTACCTAAATTCTCCAAACATAGAATGTGTTTAGGGCTCCAATCAGACTGCCCTAGAATTTAAAAGTCATTAGACTCATTACCAAAATCCCCAATCTGCACGCTCAACCGGCCTGTCTCCCTTTCATAGACGGTACGCACTAAACCTCCATCCATGGAACCATTTTACCGCATTCTGTCCCATGGAAGGGACTGTTTAACTTATTAATAATATCACTGTTGTCGGGACCGGTCCGGTTCAACCCTCGAACCAAGCCCTTTCTTGGTTTGGACTGTTCATCGAACTGGTAGTATGCCTGGTTTTGGTTGAACCCACAAAATGGTTCAACCATTGACTATTATACCCTGTAGTTTGTGTATATTTAATTGTTTAGACCAGTGTTTTAAAAACCGAACCGGCTATCAAACTGGCAATATGTCCGGTTTTGGTGGAACCTGGTTAGACCGGATTGGACCAATGGTTCAATCATTGAATCAATACTTTACATTTTCTTAATATTTCTAAAGGAAAAAAGCCAAAAATAATGCTGATTAGAGTGAACCGGGCCGAGTCAACGAGAACCGGATTGGCCTCCGATTCTGGTTCAACCAGATCGGATCGGCAAGTTCGGTTCGATTTTAAAACACCGGTTTAGACGAAGAACGTGTTTTATTGTGATGATTATAATGAAGCAGACCGAGTTGATAAAAATTGGACTAGCCTCCTGAGTCGGACCGCTCGGTCCAGTTCAAGTTTTATTACACTGGTCAAAAGCCCTTTTATTTGAAAACCAACCGCGAACCGAACTGGTCTACTTAGTTCGGTTTACTTCAAGTGATGTAGTCACACCGTTTAAGAGTTAATTATCATCTTAATTTAATGTATAAAATTATATATATTATAAAATAACTTAACAAATCTTACTTTGGTTCATCCAGTGGTAGAACCCGACTTAACACGGTTCCAGTTCAACCAAAATCAGTTACCTTACCGGTTCGATGATCGGTTCGGTTTCGACAATATTGATTATTATCATTTATTAACTTATTATTATTATAATGATGAAAAAAAGGAGAGAGGTATGTAGGGATGCCCTCCCCTTTAAGAAGCCCACCTGTTATAAAGGTCAACGACCTTTCTTCCGCGGTGGCGCCTTCTTGTCCCTCCATTAACGTGTGGGTCCAAAGACGGGAGGTGAGGGGGGGGGGACACCCTCCTTATTATAGAGCGGTGAGGGACGTTCTCCTTCTCGGTTCCGATCCCTTGTATTATAAAGGGGAACAAAAACAGAAACCAAAATGAAAGGCAAGCCCCCTGTTGGTAAGCGACACTTTTTCGCAACGCTATGAAAATTAACTCTGATCCCTGCCCAAGATTCAGAAAACCAGATCATCGAGGGTAACAAAACAAATTTAATTTTTCAATTAAATACTGGAAAAAAAAAAAAAGGCGGTGGTGTCGGTCCGGGCCCACCTTATTCTGTAAGGGTCCACCGGCGAGTGACGGTTGGCGGGCATCATTAATAATCCCATCCGTATCCCCATCGATGCCAACATCTTCCCTGAATGTGGTGACACGAGTCCCGGGGACCGGCAAATACGGGGTAGGTCGAAGTCTACCCCGTAGTGGGCCCTTTGTCGCTGCGGTGGGGCCAGGGCGTGAGAGCGTCTCGCATCGATCCCCCCCACATCCCGAATTAAATGTGGTTACGCGTTACTCCCATAATTTCCCTTGGCTTGTAATCAAAGCCGCCGGTGGGGGGGGGGCTCACTTAAGAAGCCGGGCCCACCAGTCGCATCGACGCCGTCCAAATTTTCCTGATTTTCGGGAAATCAGTTTCCGTACTCAATTTTTTTCCATCGACGAAGTTTGGTAAAGGAAAAGGAAGTCCGTAGCTGGGCCCCACTAGAAAATGAGACTTCGCTCTGGGACCTGCCACAAATTTAATGGATGGCCCTGGATTTTTTTTTTTTTTTTTTTTTTTCTGTTTCACATCTTTTTAGTAATCGGTTTTTTTAAAAATTAATAATAATGTCCTTATCTCATTTTCTAGAAGCTTTAATTTTGAAATAAGTTTTGTTTTTATCGTCATTCAGATTTTCTTTTTTTTTTTGTTTTTCTTATTATGTTAGATGAGTTCTTTTTGTTTGTGGCATGTGCTAGTTGTAGATGGATTTCGATTCACTCGACTCTGATACCATGTTAATTGATTGATTTATTTATTTATTTTTAAGTTGTGGGATTTTTAAAAGATGAATAAGTAACAATTTTTTTTATTATTAGAAAAACTTAATGAACTTACTTTGATACCATGTTAAATATAAGACGATTTTTTATTTTTTTTTATTATTGCAATTTGCATCACATATATTCGGTTTCCTAATCTTATAATCCGCGTAAAATAAAGGATATCGGATTCTCCGAACTGTCTCGATTCAATGTGGCCCAAGGGTGTCTATCTTCTAGAAGGCACGCCTTCTAGAAGCCCGTGGGTCCCACCTGTTGTCCACATACGGCAGAATTCCTCGTGTTTTTTATTTATTTTTATTTACTTTTATTTTTGTGTCTTTGTCACCGTCCTGTGCAGAAGCAACGAAGCGTGTGGGTCTTAAATTATTAATTCTTAACGACTAAAGTAAGATTGACAGAATTAATAATTTCAGATTATTAATAAATTACTCTTTTAGAAAGTCTTCTTGCCCGAATAAAAATATATATATTTTTTTAACGGCATGATTATTCACACTTAATTTAAAAATTCGCGCCCAAGTAGGTGATTATCCAAACCATCTTACACCCCAGTTACGATTTTTTATTTGTTTTATTTTATAAAAATTATTTTAGAATACCGCCGCCCCACCCCAGGTACATTTCACATTCGACTAGAGTTAATACTAAAGTTTTTATTTAATGACGTTAACCAGATTGCGATATGACAATGTACATGTATACAATCGAACTAATATTTTATATTTAAAGTTAATATTTTGAGTGAAACTATATTTCTGTGGAAATATAATACTCCAATATGATATTTTAGTTCTAATTGGCTGCAGTAAAACTCCATTGTAACTATAATTATAAAATATATATATATATATAGATAATTAGTTATAATATTTAATAATTCTAATTAACTGTAAATACAAAAATTCAAATGTTTCATGACATAATTCATACTCATGACTATCACACTATAATAGTAATGTAGCTACTAATTATCCAAAATTATCACCTCACATCCCTAATCTTCTTTTTAAAACAAAAACTTATTTAAAGTTATATATAATAGTAACTAAGTTATTTAAATAGTAAAAAAAAGAAAAGTGTCTAGTCTTGTAAAATATACTGAACATAACTAATTCAGGTTTTTTTTTTTTTAAAAAAAAAAAAAAAAAAAAAAAAAAAAGTGAACAGCGTCCAATTGAGTTTTATTGTTAATTAGTGCGCATGACGGGGCAATTTAATCTGTCTGTTAATCAAGAATTTAAATTTTATGTATTAAGATTAGGAAAGATCAGGTAGGTAAGATTTCTCAAACCCGTATTATTTATGACTTCTCATGTAACGGAAGATTAATTTAATGAATGGATTAGCTTAACGATTTACATTTTTTAAAAAATTAATTGAAGAGTCAGAAGATCAATCACCATAAGAAAATCTAATTATATTTTAGTTTATTTGCTAGATTATAATCTCAGAAGCAAACTTGAAATAACACTTAATTGAGAAGGCCTAAATGATGATAGGTGGAATTTTCATAGGACGTACCACAAGTGGTGGGTCCCTTGAGATACATTGGAGTATGGAGTGGGACCACCACGTGAGAGAGTACTCCTAAGTCTTAAGCGCATATGTTGGGGGACCCATGACCACAACAAAATGTCTGGCCCTGCATAAAGTAGGGATGCTGCCAAAATAAAATATCAAACACTAAGATGCAAAAGATTTAATAAAAATACAAAAATTAAACACAAATTATACACCAAGATGCAAAACTAAATATAATTATTAACATAGGTATGAATAATTACACATAAATTACTGACTTGGGTACAAAAATTAAGTCTGAACCAGCGTGGTCTGTTGAACCGGACCGGTCGGATTTTATAGCAGCGGGTCAGGTCCATCATGTGTCCTTCTCTCTCTACGCGAGTGTCTCACTGTCTCGCTGTCTGGAAATCTAGAAATCTTTGACTTTATAAACACCACATAACTAATTAAAACATTTGATGAATATGTTCCGTTCATCCAAACCTGGTTTTCTTTCGTACAAAATACTCCTTTCCTCTCCTTCTCTCTCTCTCTCTCTCTCTCTCCCTCACTCTTTCTCTGTAGTCTGTATTCGATCGGGAAGGAGTCTTTCTCTGCTTGCTTTCTTACACTCCGATCATGATCCATCCCCGGCGAGGGTATGGGACCGGCGGCGAGGCGGTTCCGGCGGATTGGGTGCGGAAAACAAATGGGCACGGGAACAGGGGTGGTTCGGGATTCATGGAGGCGGCCACTCCTCCCAGGAGAGCTTTCGGCGGGTTCGGCAATCATCTGGGCGGACACGGAATAGAGTTCGGTTCACGGCCGTACCCGGAGGAGGAGATGGGGGCGTCGTCGCCGCCGCTGTGGAGGAGGAGCCCACCGGGGTCGGCTTCCCCAATCCATCGCGGGTTTTCCCCCAACTCGAGATTACAGGCCATCACTAGAGGGCAGCAGGAGTTGATGGAGATGGTGGAGAACATGCCCGAGTCGAGCTACGAGTTGTCGCTGAGAGACATGGTGGAGGCGCCCAAATCGACCGTGAACCCGCTGCTTCAGAGGGGACAACCGGCGGCGGCGGCGGCGGCGGGAGGGCCGTCGGAGAAGAAGAAGCAGGGGAAGAAGCAGATTAAGAGGACGAAGAGCGATAAGAAGAAGGACGCGAGGAGCGGGTATGTTGGGAATGGGGATTTTTTGCTGAGGATGTTCATGCCCGCTTCGCTGAAGAAGAGCGGGTCTGGGAAGGGGAGAGTATCCCCTGTGAAGAGCCCTGAAGGAGAGTGGTGGAAGAAGAGGTCTTCTGCGGTGGGAGAAGCTGAAAAGAGTGGTAGAACGAGCAGAAGTGGAAGTACGAGTAGCAGTAGCAGCAGCAGTACTAGCAGAAGGTACCTTTTTATTGCTTTCTCTTTTATTCATCCCCCCTCTTGAATTGAACAGATCTACAATTTCAACATATTAAACTAGAAACTAACTCTCCATCTAAAATTTTTTCCCTACTAGTTTCAGAATAAAAACTCATTTGTCTGACGGATTTTCTCTCTTTTCTTTCGTCTTCCTTGGGATGAATTTTAAGATGAGATGATTTGGAACCTAACAACAAAAATGGATAGTAATGTTTGAAGCAACTGAATGAATCTAATCATGGGGATCAATCGATTTTAGAACACCAAAGTTTTGTCTTAATCCAAACAGTCTGAATCTAAATGCGGTGTTTCTCCTGTTTTTTGTTCTATCTGCTGGTCACCTCAAGATCTGACAAATGAAAACCGCTTACTGGGTCATTTCCATTCTGCTTAGCGTTTGTTCTGGTAGTTTTGTCTGCCTCTGGAAAACCATGGAAAGCCGAAAAACAAGACGAGAAAGGTCTGGTTTTTGTCTCCGTCTGCAATATATTCTTGTTCTGTTCTGTGCCCTCCACTGTTGAAATTCCCGTACTTCCCATTCCTGGATTTTCTCGTTTACAGATTTTTTTTTTTTTTTTTACCCACTTCCTTCTCTGAGAACTTGTTTAAAATTTTTGATTATGTTCTCATCTCCCCAAAAAGATAAAGATAGATAATCTGATGCCTGGAAAAGTGATGGGAAAGGTGGAAGAACACAAAAAAAAAAAAAAAAACTTCTCCCCAGTCAAAAGCTGCTCAAAGAAAAATGAGGCTCTTGTCTGGGGGCCCCGGATTCAGCTTGGAAGAAATACAAAATTCTACAGGACTTTGTCAGCAATTGCCTTAATAATGAAGGTATCATTCAAAAACTTATTGGGTGTTGAAGATGTTCCCTTGGCTTTTGCAGACACATGAGTGGAGCTCTACCAGGCTGCTGGTTCTTTCTTCACGGTCACAAAGGCAAACCCAGAAAGCATAAAGAAGGAGGCCTTGCCTGACTATTCTGGTTCCATCTCCCTTATCCTTACACTCCTTGTAACTATTTGTACTAGTTTATAGAAACGCAAGAAGATAAGAGATTATGCCTTTTACTTTCTTGGATTTTGTTAATATGGGTCTCGTCTCGTCTCGTCTCATCTTTTATTAATGGAGATTGGTCTTTGTTGAAAAGCTTGCCTTGCTTTACCTGACGACCCTCTCTAAAATTTTTATAATAACGTCCCTGTTCAGTGTCTCATGCTCTTTTTTATTTTTTATTTTATTATTATTATTATTATTATTATTATTATTTTTCTCATGTTGGCTTCTACTTCATCATACCAGCAATGATTTGGTATTGCTAATAAGCATCGCTAAATTCCATTGCGTCGCAATGATAAGCTTCAAATGAGACTTCAGAATTGCTAAACATTTCTCATGACCTCAATATAACACACTAAACGCTGACGCAGATTAGATCTTTAGGGAGATGTTTAATACGTAATACCATAATAGGCATAGAAGGAAGAAGTGATTTTTCATGTTACTCTACGCTAAAATGGATTATAACATCGTATTAAATTGTATTACGTAGTAAGTTAGAAACTGAGAAGTATCATGCTAAAAGACCTATATAAACCAGGGAGAGAGTAATTTACACTAAATTAATCAATTTTGCTGATTGTTTTTACCTTTTATTAAATCTTTTGGCTATCAGAAATGTTATAAGCTTTAGGTGGTGTCAAAATAGCTGAAACAACATCAGTGACAGGATTATTAAAAATCATCAAAAACGAAAAAAAATTCAGTTAAAAGCACAATGTATCAAAATGAATCGTCCACTTTGTAACCCATGTTGAACTAATGGTTAAAAGGGTTTTATATCTAATCTAAATGAAAGGATTAGCATCTTGAGAGAAGAAGCATCCCATTGAAATAAGAGTATGGTAGATCAGATAAGAGTTGGGCCTATTTTCTGGTCTAACATGGATTGATATCTCCCAATATTCATTCCATACACTTGAGTGAGAAACAGCCTTCTAAAGAGTTACCATTTGTGTGGGGGGGGTAGAGAAAGAATGAGGATTTGCTGGGGTGGTTTATGTCTAATATTTCAATGAGTTTAAAGAAATATAGCAAACAAATTTTCCCTACTTGTCTGATAAACCAGCTTCCATAAATGCTGGACAAGGAGACAAAAGTCCACCAAATTGACATTTTAAAAATTTAGGATTTTTAAATTTAGTTATTCGTAGGTGCAATTTTTCACATTTATTTTATTTTTTACAAAATTAGATAATGGCGTGACAATGATAAAGTAGATGGCATCATTTCAAATAGAATAATTTGAACTCAATATGACTAAGTTTGATCCAGCTAACAACACCAGCTAAATAAATTTAATTCCAATGCCACCCTTTTCAGCTAATTTTGGAAAATATAATCTACTTGTATATTTCTACTTCGAAAAAACTTTAACGAAAATAAATAATAATAAATAGTTAGATAATTACAGGACCTAATCTTCTACCTCAGTGAAAGCAATATAATCCATCTTAACAGGTCTGAAAGCATGAACCCAACTAACCACATCCATATTCAAAAACACAATTTCATAACATTTATATAAGTACGCTCGCATTCTTAGAAGTTACAACCTTACCGTCGCCTAAATTGACACCATTTTTTCTGGTATCCTTCTGAAATATCTCTTAGTTCAAAAGATTTTCTACAAAGAATTACCTCCCTTACTCAAGAGAACAAGAAACCGAGAAACCTTTGATGACCAAATCTCCTGTGGAAGGTCCAACAGTCAGTGTCAGTTTGATTACCTTTGTGGGTTATTTTGTTAGATCAAATTTAGGCAGATAAAACCAAATTTAGTCCAAATAAACTGCTTTAGTTTAGCAAACAAGCAGCTAATCAGAAGTTGAAGAACCTGCTTTGACTGACGAATCCCATCCCCATCTAAATATTTCAAGTTAGTCATGAGACGCATTCTTAACATGCATGATCATCAGAAAATTACATCACTAAGTATTACAATGTAAAGGATGGCAGCTAAGGATTCAGCATAACGCATGTACACAATCCCGTGGTTAGTTTTACAAAACAGGTTTGAAACTAGTTTTGTTGTCTTTGATTTCCCCCTGTGGCCAGTATACCAGAACTTGTCCGAGAATGTTATGTACATAAGGGAAAGGTCATAATCTCACCACAGTTTGCTATGGACACCATTACTTGATCTGTCTCTTGTCTATCCATTTCTCAGGCAACCTTATCCTCAGGATCTTGTAACTTAGCGCCTCTTACTTTAGCCCTGTAAGACAGAAAGCAAAAGATGAGCAGGAATGAGAGGAAAGGAACTACAAAAACACCATGCATTACCTGCGATGTGCAGAAACCACCGGCTTTTGGACGTTTAAAGACTTCAAACCTTGCTGCATGGATGTTTTCTCTGCAACTGGAAGACAGATAACAGGGAGATGAAGTTTATAGAGACCAGAGAAATAGAAATCTGTACTTGCTTCTTAGATAGACTGAAAAATCAACGAGACATACATTGGATGGGCTCTCCTTCAAACTCTATGCCAATAAATAGCAAAAAGAATAATTTGATAGACAACTGAGCTCCATTTTGAAAATAAAGTCTTCATTTGGCAAGGGTTAACTTAGAGGGGTACCAGCCTTGAGATAGGCCCAGGTATTGCAGTTTTAAAGAAGAAATAGATGAGTAGAAAGAATATGTGCCTTCAAATTTAAATAAAGGTGCTTTTTCAGAATAATTAGATAGAAAAATGAACAGAAGAAATCTGAGTAGAAAGAATATGTGCCTTTAAACTTAAATAAAGGTGCTTTTTGAGATCACTACTTGAAAAGATAATAAGATTCTCCTGATCTACCATCTCACCAAACTACCATTTGTTAAAGTGCATCCTGGTAAACAGTATTTCATCAAACCTTGGTTGTCTCTCAGTTTATTAATATCAGGTGTTATATGTATCAAGTTCCAAATATCTGTACATTTTGATGTTTTCATCCACAAGCTATGGAAACACTAAAAAGGTAAATTTCAAGAGGCAGGTATACGGTGGCGCAAATTTCTTCCAAAAACTAAAAATATTAACCTAACAACAAAGAAATTCATGGAGTAGGAAAAGTGCACTTGCCAGAAGATTGCTGCCCGTCAGAACTTGGAACAGTATCCAAGCAAACCACGGAATCAACAAAGACCTTATCTGAAGCATTTGTATTTAGTTGCTTCCGCTTGCTTGAGAATCTAAGTGCATCCAACTGTTGATGCAAACTCACAACTTTCTCCTGATAGAAAGTAAACATCAGAAAAAAAAAGGGGGGAGGGGGAGAAATACAACATGTATCCCATTGCAGTCCAAAAACCAAAATCACAGAATGTGGAGCTTAAGATAATAAGCACAAAAGAAAAACTGCACTAAAATAGAGAGCAAGAAGCACACAAGAAAATAATAAATAATAGCAACCAATTTGTTGAAAATAAGGATTAGGATATTTCAGTTATTTCCAGTATGTTCTGCTATTCTTTGGCACATGGACAGTTTAGGATTGCAATGATAAGATGTGAGAAATAATGAGAGAGAGGGAGAAATACTGAGAGAAGAGAGAACCAAGAGAGGATAGTGAAGAAAAAAAGAGAGGTCTAGAGTGCGTGTCTGGCTCTAGCCTCTAGTCCATTAATATAAGAAGTCCATTTATATTATGCCCCTCACTAATGGTAAATGGGCCGTAATGCAGTAAATAAGGACAACTAACTCTATGTATACTACTCTCCCATAATATGTTGCCAACATAAATTAACAAATTACAGAAATACGCTTGACAAAAATTACTAAAAGTCCCGCGACTTACTACCCCCTAGGCTAAAAAATTCCTACAAAGGACCCTCTTGTCATGCCAGCAGTTAGTCCTCTCTTTAAACAACTTTGATTTTCATAGGCATGGAACCAGAACTCTTCCAATTAACGTAGTTGTAAAATTCTTTTCTCACCCTTCCTTGAAGTCCATATTGAGCTTTTAATTGCCTCCTTATGCTCAAGCTCCACTGGGAGGTGAAAAATTTTGTCATAAATCAACCCATACGGAGCCATCACTATGAGTGTCCTGAAGGCTGTCCAGTATGCCCATGAGCTTACATGCCCACTCTTTCCTAGAGGTCCAACGGTCATTTTCAAATTCTTAATTTCCCTCCCTTTCCTCCCTCCACCCGAAAAACAATAAATCCACATAAGAGTAGCAACAAGCTGATAAAATTCTGTTGCTAGTCTACTGAAAGAGAAGGCTACAATAGTGTCAAAGCTCACCGAAACTTTGTCAACAATAACAATCCAAATTCAAGTGGGATCAAATGAAAGGAGAAATAGAGATAGGACCCTCATCAGGAAACTTTTTCTTATTGTTGCAATTGTAATGAATGATTCAGCTGCTTCAGGGACTAGCACCAATTTTGGACACCCAATGACATGTTTAGAGCTCTAACAACAGATGCTCATAAAGGTAGACATTCTTTTCACATTCCTCTTCTTCAGTTTCCTATATCTTAGTCCTACACGACAAAACTTTAATTTCATAAGCCTATTGATGAGTTCTCCAAGCCTCACAGTAATTACAATCACTCCAACCATGTTTTGACCAAAACTGATTGATCTGAAGATAAATCAACAGCCCAACAAGTTGAATTTCATGCATTACAACCTTGAAGAGGCACACATATGAAGCACATGTTGACACTAAATTTTATAGAGTTGCATCCATGTCTAAAGCAATGAGAAAGACTAATCACCATCAAATTGGCTCGTACATTAAAATGAAATCATTAAAAGCAAAACCTAGAAAGTAAATTAGACCAACCTTTTCACCAGCAAGATTTTTTGACAACGTGTAAGAAATTTCTTGTTCTGCTATTCAGCAAGATAAACAATGAATCAAAAAAATGCAGGTGGAAAAAATAATGGTATAAGATCCATGAAGAATAAGAACAACTGATCCCTCAAAATAAATTAATAAAATGAATATTCGCTTAAAAGAAAACAACCACAAACTTGACAAGTGATATGCACAACCTAATGATCATTAAACCCAAATTAATTCTTCAGATTTATTTTTTAAAATAGGATCCATATTTTACAAATAGAAAACTGACCTAGTGTACATGTGATGCAATAGTGTACTGATTTACATAATGGTATATAACTGCTTTTCAAATTTCTACTTACTAAGCAATTAACCCAAGCCAAAAACCACAATAACCACAACAGAAACCTGTTAAATAAAACTGATTTCCATGTGGTTACTTCTAGTAAGGCACCTTTATGTGACTTAGGCCTCCGTCATGCGGTGTAACTTAAGTTTATCAAGAAGCTAATCACCTTTCCTTCTCCAGGATCTACACCAGTTTGGCAAAGCAAATTGCCCCAAACTTTGTGCTCAAGAAGGCAAGGACTTAAAAACTTAAGGGGAGATTACTCCTCTAAGTCTGAGTTCCAGTGTGTACGACCAAATACATTGGCTTTTCTAGGCATTTGGCTAGTGTAAAAGTTGTCTAAAATACCCTACAGGATAAGATCCATATCCTATCACAGTTCAAATACGAATGACTATCCCGTCTTAAGTTTGATTTCTCTTTTGAATTTAAATTTCCCCATTCAAATTCATATTCATCTTTTGAATTAAAACCCACTCCAAATTCAAAGTCCTTTGTTTAAATTTGAATCTTCATCCCAAACTCACATGACCTGGTATGGTGCACCTCGGTTCATCAGTCTATATGCCTGTAAGCTGCATAATTAGGGGCTGCAAAACGTCACATAGAATCCCAAATTGGGCGGCAATCATGTGTGTGCACCCCTTGGACCCTACTACACACATGACTACTCCTTTGTAGCAGGCGCACATGACTGCTCCCTTGCTTCATGCACGCTCAGTTGTGCATGAGAATGTGAGATATTCCAGACTTAACATGTGTGTGCACAACTGTGGGTGTGCAGAAGCCAGCCATGACGTAGCATGTGCACAAGTGTTCTTGCTGCGTGTGTGCTCTTGCATATCCCCCATGTCACTGCTAAGCTCTTGGCCCATGTTGTTAAGCATGTAGCGACTATCATGGGTGAAGCTTATAATGATGTGCTCATGTACACCTCCTGGATGCTTGACTGCATGCTACTACTGCTACTACTGGGTGCTGATCTAATATGCGTGCTACCCCTTCCCACCTAGCACCCCCTTATCATATACCTACCACCATAATGGATACGTCCCAATCACATCATTTTTCCATTTTTGTGCCATTTTATATCAAAAGGTTAGGTTATTATTTCCATTTTTAATAGTAGTTCCAATTTTACATTTTCTAAAATCAAACCTCAAACCTTTTTCTTTTGCAAAAGAGTTTCAGATTTCACGATGCTTGATACATTATCAAACACCGAGGAACACAAACTTGGACAAGTTTCCCTCAACTCTTATTGCATTCATTGTAGGTTAATTTTCAGTGGGCCTGCATTTCTAGCTAGCCCATCAACTGACTTGGACAAAGCCTTCCTGAGCATCCCCAATCATGCCTACAGAAAACATTAGCAAGCTGTCCTTTTGCTAATCTACAATTATTTCTACTTGGTGACTTGCATGGCCAATATCTTACTAACCACTAAAAGATCATCATGCAGATAACAGTGTATCAGGCTTGAATTATCTACTCTCTGTGCTCCTTGTTGAACATCTCTCATAAGTAGCCCAGTCCTGGAGCCATTACAAAATACCCAAGATCATTTAGTTGGTGATGATATTAAATTTCTACTACTAGAGTACCCAAGATGCCCTCCCACATGAAACAAGAATGGTCTTCCAGTTAAAAGTCATCCAACAGATACAGAGACACCTTATTAAAAAAACAACATTCTTACCACTGACAAATTGGCTCTTCTTATCTTTATATGCTTTGAAGAGCTGAAGAGAGAGACTTGCCATGGCATCCCCTGCCGACGACTCCACCAATCTGCTCAGGGAAACAGATATCAAAGGCATCCCCTTGGACTTGTGAGCCACCAATTTTGCATCTGCAGGACCTGAACACCAGAAAACTAATGAAATCAACAAACACCATTTTCATCATATGATTTATACAATTTATTGTGAAATGCAAACAAATGATATCATCCATATGCATCTCCAACTAATGATCTTGAGAATCATGGTGAATTAGGAATCATAACTTCTCCCAGAGGAAAAATTTCCATATTTATAGTAAATACACATCTTCACATCTAGAAAAATTGTGAAGATAGTGTCAGCTAAGAAAGCACATTACAGTAAAGAACAAAATGAGTAAGAACCACCCATAGAAAAACACAAGCACGTCATGCCTGACTTAGTTATCTCATCTGACACGGGACTCACACAGCAAGTAGCATGTTTCCCAGAGTAAAAAACTAGCAATGTTAAAACAAGGATCTCATCATAGATGTGTTTTAAGTCACCAAACCAGAGGAGATGGCCTAGGGGCCAGGGAATACCACCAGAAAATCATCCTCTACAATTTATAAATCAAAACATGGTCATTTATAGATCGAATTTCACGTAGATTCATATGAGATCAATACTAATTAAAAAACCTACAACTAGCAAAGTGAATCTGTTGGAGATGATCTGGTCTATAAGAAGAGCAAGAAGCTAATGTGGTAGCACTTTTTAGTGCAAAAGTTGAATAATCATGCAATGGATCTAGTGAGTTACTATGGATCAAATTCAGTCTGGATGATTTAGAGGATTCCTATGGTTATGAGATGTGATAATCAAAGAGCCACATTAATGGCTAGCAACACCTTTTTCATGAGAGGATGAAGCATGTCAAAGTTGACTGTCACTTAATTCAAGAGGCAATTATAAATGAAGTATTAATCACAACCTTGGGCAGTCTACATATCAGCTCGGTGTATTTTTACCAAACCCTTGAGAAAGAAAGAACTGCAAGCTGAATATATACCAGGGAAGTTAGGGCTTATAAATATACTCCAACCTGAGAGGATGCTAAAAATTAGGGATGGCAACGGGTTCCCGTAAACAGGGAACCCGCACCGACCCGACCCGCTTAAAGCGGGTTCGGGTTTGTATATTTTCCCCGCGAGGCTGGTTTGGTATTTTGGAGCGAAACCCGTCCACGGGTTCGGGGCGGGGACGGGTTTCGCCCCAAAAACCCGACCCAACCCGTTTAATATTTATAAATTTTTTTTTTTAAAAGTAAATATATAATAAAAAAATTATATTAATAAATTTTATGTTTGATAAAATATTTAAGTTAAGTATTTATATGTTTATAGATTTATAATATTTTTGTAAAAAAAAAAAAAATTATATTTTTAAATATTTTAATATAAAATATATCAAAATGGGGTGGTCGGGTTAGGGGACGGGTTTACAAAGCAAACCAGGGCGGGGTTTTCACGGGACGAAGTTTCCCCAAATCTTCCGCGGGGGGGCGGGTTTCAAAAACCCGCCCCCCACCCGATTCCACCCCTATTAAAAATGAATGTACCAGGAGTAATCTAGCAATTCCCAAATATAACATGAGGTCCATGATAGTCACATTGTGTTGGGAGAGCAATGAAGGAATTGAGTTTCTATTTTTGCTTAATTCCAAACTCCAAGGAGTAAAACTTATGTAACATGTGAACAAGAGCATTTTTGTTAGAGTCATGCAATATCATGTCTAAGTGATATAAAGAGTATTAGGAGAGCTTTCTCCCATAAACTAGACGGTGCTAACGTTTGAATTCTTTTTCCCACTCTCTTTTCTTTCTCTAGCTTCTCTATGTTTCTAACCTAAATTTCTTTTTGGATATCATCGTTACCCTATAATCTAAGAGAATCATGGTCATATGGAGACCAGATTCAATCCATGTACAATCTGAGCACACATGAGGCGCAGAGGTCAAGCTGATGACTCTCATCCTCAACCAAAAACAGGTCAGAGAAAGAATTATTATAAAGACTAAAGCCCTGAAACGGACTCACAAAGAGTCAGAAGAATCAACATATGCAAATAGAATAGCATAAAGAAGTCCACATCTATCATCACAGCTAAAAAACCACCTTCAACCAGCTCCAGAAGCCTCTTGAGCAACTACATAATTAAAGTTTCACTCATCCAACCATTGTCAATCTGTAGGATTCATGAGCTTCAGCCATACACCAGGACAGGTAAGCAACAGTGCTCCCAATCTCACAACTTTTTTTTTTTATAAACCCTTACTTACCCAATGTCCCCTAGAAGACTCGAACATAAGACATCCCATAATATTTACCCAAGCGAGACCACTTGAGCTATTGTTTAGGCCAATCTCACAACTTCACGACATGCAAATAAGAAATTCCCTGCTCTCAACAAGTGGAAGGATGTTCAAGGAAAGCAAGATGCTTTGTTTTAAAATAGGAAGGGAAAATGTTAGAAAAAGCATTTTTAGTACCCGTCAAACAAATACAAGGAGAAGAATATTTTAGGATGTGTTCAAGAAAGCAGATATTATGCCATTGAAATCTTATAGCTAAACCTTAATCAAATATAGAATCTGCATAGGGTACAAATAGAGTTTACAACAGAAGTTCAGGAACCTAACAGAAGTTTACTTTGCCTGAGCTTACATGGCACAGATCAACTGCTGGATTAGCAATTAATGTACCACCAAAAACCAAAAGCCATAAGCCACAAAATAAGATGGCTCTGTTCAGAAAATTAAAAAAAGAAAAAGTTGGCTCAGCACTTGGATTGTCTTTTAACATTCTTTAAGTTCTTTTCTCCCATCAGATTAATCATGAAGTAGGATCAATAACAAATGCATCTTGTCAGTATTGCCATTGAGGATACAAGATATAAAGGAAGCACAGAGCATAAGTGATAGATAGTAGTATGCTTCCAATTGACCTATAAATGAATTTCACAAGACAGACAATTAAAGAAACAAAGAATTTCTAGAGAATTACCAAGTGAGTTGGGAAGACTTTGAAAGACGAGCTTTACATTGTTAGACAGCATGGATGCCTCAAGATAGTCAACAAATTCAGACCATGAACCACCAATTCCACTGCGGTCTCTCTGCATGCAAGACGAATGGGATCATTTTTTAGCATTTGGGACTCTGAACAAACTCTTTACTTGTTGAAGCATCAAAACTCCAGTTTAAGACCAAGACCAAAATCGTTATGTGGAATTTATTTTGATCATATTAGTACAAAACTGGATTAAGCCAGTTGACCACTTACTATTCTTAAAACCCACACCACCCTAAGATAATGAATCACAGAAGAAAAAGATACTAAGGGAGAAATATCGCGGGATAGTTTTTCAGTCTAGCCCCAGAAAAGCGAAGCTCGATTAGAATAATATTTATCAGAACCTAAGTCTATCGACGTAAAAGGTAAATTTTATCAGAAAAACAAAACTCCCCACTATTTTTTTTGGCGTAGCAGAAAGAAGCCCACCAAGCCCCCTCCCACCCACACCCATTTCGAATTACAGCAAAACGTTTTAAAACCCCTTCATTTCAGTGCAACAAAACTCTCAGAAATCAGAGCACGAGAGAAGCTCTTCGTTCCTAGTAAGAATTAAAATCGACGAGTACATTAGACCATATGCAGATTCTAACTAGAGTCCGTAAAGGAGGAAGAAAAATAACTCTCTCACCAAATCCTCAAGGTCCTGAATAGTACGAACGCTATCGAAAGTGTGGCTGCGGAAATCGGAAACGACAACCCTGAGATGAAGAGGGTCCACAGCATAGACGTAAAAGAGGAAAGGATGCAGCGGGAGGGAGTGAGATAGGTCCCTTTCAGCCTTCGCTTCTCCGAAAATGGGTTGGAAGCCTTCTAAGACCGCCGCCATTGGCACCACCACGGACGGACTACCCCTTTCCACCGTTCAACTAGCGGAAACCGTCTTTCTATATGGAAGTTTGAACTTTGAAGAACCAGTGACATCCATCGACCTCCTAGTTTTTACCCGGTGAACAGTACTCTTAACAGGCAGTCAGGCACGTTGCTTACAAACTCTCGACAATGTTTCGTTACGCCTGTGATTTAGTACCAGCTGCATTCAATATTTTTTGTTAGTAGTTAAAATTATTTTATTCCAACACTTGTAACTCGCACTAGAAAATAGAAAGACACTCAATACAAACCTTAACACATGGTATTTATAGGCCGCAGAGATTACAAAAATGTTTTATGTAAAAGAAAATGTTAACATGAACACTTCGAATGAGGAGTGCTAAAGGGTTGGATCTAATAAAAAAACAAAATATTGCACCCAGGCCTCTGCTTGGTCAATCATAAAAAATTTGGGTAAAATACTAGTGCCATTGACATGGTGTTGCGTAGTTTTAACAATTTTAATAATGTTTCAGATTGATAAATTGAGCAATTAAGCAGGTTCTTAACGATAAAACAAACTGTATTCGTGATTCAGGTTATATTTAGTCTGAATAAAAAGGTTTGACTATGAAGTTCAAGCAGGTTCACCATTTGTCCATCAATTTCAATAATTCAAACATACCTCAGACATCGCTTGATTTCCTCTGCTTCAGTTCATTGCGAAGCTTTGATAGTTAAGACTTTCTTCCACTTCAGTTCATCGCAGATCTTTAATTATCAAACATTGTTTGCAGCTGCTGTGGGAAAGAAGCCGAACCTGATGCAATGCTGTTTTCCTAATTTTTCCTGTTTTATTTTCTCATTCAGATTCTCTCCAAGAGGGGAAACAAGGAAACCCTCCGGGAGAAGGAGAAATCGTCTGTTCTCCGTTCTTCCCTGTCCTTGTTCACTGCTCGTCTCCCAACTGCCCAAACAATGAGACACTGAATCAACAAAAAATTGTTTTCCTCGATCAAAAGAGTTAACAGAACTCAACAGAATGTTGTAATGAGGGCCATAAAGAAATTCACAAGTGGAGTGGGCTGTTCGAGGAAGAGAAAAGAAATTGTTAAAATCCAAGAGCGAGAGATCTCCAGAGATAATCAACCAATTTCAACCAAGTGGTAAGCATGGGGCTGACTGACCGGCAACCTTCAGTCGCATTTTCTTTGGCCAACAGGCGCCACGATCATAGCCCGTTAATGAAGCTGAAAGAAAATTGGAAAACAATTTTTCCTCGGAGATATGGAATTTACACAGAAGTGAATGCTCGGAATAGGCAACTGATTCCACCCTGGTCAATATAATCACAAGGAGAGGATTTATAGTTTACAAACTCCAATTCTTCCTTGCAAAGGTCATACGCAATGCCAGATACAGATTTATCTGTCAATATTAGCGCGCGTGTAATGTGATTTCAAAATATATAGTAAAGTGCTGAAAGTTCAGCATGAGAAGAGAGAGAGAGAGAGAGAGAGAGAGAGAGAGAGAGAGAGAGAGAGAGAGAGAGAGAGAGAGACGCTTTATTCATTTAATCTGCAGCAGCACATTACAATTAAAACTGCGACTTCGCATTAAATAACCTGTAATCTGAGACTTATCATCGAGCCTCGTGAATCGGAATACATAATTTATGCATTACTACCTCCTATATTCTTATCGCTTTTCATGTAATTAATTGTGGAAATCTTCAAACTCGTCAATGAAATAAGAGAACCTGCATGCTCTCGGTGTCGAAGTTATCTGAATCCCTTCCTCAGTGATACTCTGCAAGACCTTAGCACCTCATTTCTGTGATCCACAACCCGCCTCTTTCTCCGATTGCCCGTAAAAGTCGCCTCGTCCATACTCGGCTGACAAGAAGAGAAGTCGAATCCCGTACCGAGAACAGAAACGAGCACCGAAAGTTCTCCCATAGACGACTGAAAAGAATTCGTGATATCCTCGAGAGGCACTCGCAATCTCTTCTTTGGCTTGGTTGTAGATCTACACAGTGAAGACAGAGGGCTCCTCGAAGGAGGAGGGACATTTTCTTTGTCAGGATGACGACAATAGGGAACGAGCTCCATCGGTAGGCGAAAGGGAAGTAGAGATCAGAGAGAGAGAGAGGGAGGGTGAGGAAAAGAGGGTCATGGGGCGTGTATATGTAATGGAGGTTTTGGAGGGGAATTTGATTTTTTGTTTCCTGGGTATTGCGGATTGGATTCGTAGTAAGGAGGGAGAATTGAGAGGAGAGGAAATCTGAAATTTTGATTTGGGAGGGACAGTCACAGCAGAGAATCTAAGAAGAGAGGGGCCAGAGGAAGTAGGGGAGATTTAAAATTCGAAACCGTGGTACTAAAAATTTAAAATTCGCGGGACGGAGAGCCCCCCGCCAAAAACGTAAATAGAAACTTTTGGCTTTTGGGCAACCCACTTATTTTGGACGGTTGCGATTGCGGTTCCTAAGGGGCCCGCAGGCCCTTCTGAAAAAACAATGCAAATCGCAAGATCTCGTCTTGCGGGCCCACTACGCCGATCTCGATCCCGCCCTGTTGGTCCCTGCTCTCAGCCAATGATATGGCCTCGTTAAGGTCGATCGAAACGATCTCCACCTTCCGTGGCCGGCCCCACCCGAAGTCCGTCTCGTAGACTCCGAACCTCGGCGTTCCGGCCACGGACAAGGCCCGGTACTTGTGCACCTCGACACTCTCCCGGAAGGCGTAGTCGATCTCTCCCAGCAGTCCCTTGTCCAGGCGACGGATCGCCGCCTGAATCAACTCGGTCGCGACCAGGAGCCCGTCTTCCCCAGCCAACTCGGCGTAACTCGCTTCGATCTGGGTCGACCCGATACAGTTCCCGAAATATGAACCCGGTACGGGCGGGTCCAGCCGCGGGCGACAATCCACCGCGAAACAGAAGTGAAACGCCGGTGGCGGACCACCGTCAGTTGTGAGCATGTCGCGTGACTTCGCGAAACAGACCCACGCGTGCGCGACCGCGACGGTGAACGAGGATGGTATTGGGACCCGTGGGCCAACACCCGGACAGCGAGCCGAGGAGACCCGGACCCGGTCGCGTAATTTCTGGATTTGGGCCCGACTCAGCTCGAACGTGGATCGGGTGAAATGGCTGGGTTGAACGATCTCCGACGCGGTCGAACTCGCTCGGACCGTCCCGTTAACTTTTCCTTTTCGTGTTTGAAATTCCACCCAGTCCCGCTTCAGGCGCTCCATGTCCCCGACGAGAGCGCGGTCGTAGATGGGGAGCGTTCTCGCGACGGAGACGTCGCCGCCGGCTTTGAATATGGAGGCCCACGATTTCAAGAAGTGGGTGCATCCGAAACCGTCCGCGACCACGTGTCTCACCGTGAATCCGACGGAGACGCCGCGACGAGGGAAGACGGTGACCTGAAACGCCGCCAAAGGCGGCAGCGGCGACTCCTTCTTCTGCTCCTCGGAAGAAGGCGCTGGAATCAGCGCAGGAACCAAGGAGCGAAACTCTTCGACTCGCTTCGGCTGGTTCCCGACGAGACGAACGAAGTCGGCGGTGGACTCGGCGAGCGAGAGAGGGACGGAGTCGCCTTCGGAGAGACGGATGACACGATCGCCGGTATACGAGTCCGGCGAAGGGACGAGGCGACCGGCGAGGGGGTAGAAGAGGGCGAGTGCGAGGGAGAGGGAGCGTTGGAGCTGAGCGAAATGGGAGTCTCGGAAGTCTTGGGTAGTGCCGGAAAATTCGTAGAAGAAGAGGTGTTGGACCGGAGGCGATGAAAGCCACACAACATCGAAATATGTTAGAGTAAGCGTCGTGGGAAGTGGAACGGAACCCGGTGGCGGAGACACTCGCCGGAGCTCCACCACCTTCACGTCGTCGACGGCCGACTGAACGTCCATAGCGACAAGGCCTGACGCGCGCGCGTTTGATTATCTCGGCTAAGTCTCGAGCAGAGATTGCGAAGAAAGAAACAAACACACGCAAGACTATTTAAAGCCGGAAAATATAAGCTAAAACAATAAGAAAATCCCAAAGCAATACCTCAGGTGGTTTCGTGGGGTAGTTAGATGTGGTAGGTCTTGGTTCGGATAGTTGGCTGTGGTAGGTTTTGGATTCGAATAATTGGGAGTAAAATTTTAATTGAGAGTATAATCAAATGTATTCACCGTTTTATATATATCTGGACGCTTGACTGCCTTACGTTGTTCCTACCACCTGAACGCACCTCTCACTGAAAACTGAGACGTTGTAATAAGTGATACTCTCGCGTCCATCGTATCTCTCGGCGTCAGAGTTCTAGAGGGAGCAAAAACAAACTAATGTTGGAAAAACAAGCGAAGTAAAACGGCGCCTTCTGTTTTAAGCACGTCACGTGACTTCGCCGGACACGTGATGGTGAACGTGGATGCCCGTCTCGCAACTGCTGCCGGATTTGGGCTCCAGTCGGCTCGAATGTGGATCGGGTGAGACGGGTGTGAGACCCGGCGATCCCCGACGCGGTCGAACTCGCTCGGGTCAGAAATTCCACCCGGTTCCGATATTTAATTAATTCCTAATATTAAGTTGTAGACGATTCAAACCATATTAAAGTATTTGTTTCACCGAAAATCCGCCGGTCCGCGAAGAGGCGCGATCCAGAGAATATGTCGATTACTTTAGAATAAATGTGTTACAGGGTGTATTTTGTATCAAGGAATGAGGGTACAATCTCTCAGGATTCCTCTGATTCGATCTCCATTACAAGTTTGGTGAAGTTTTGGCTTCTGCGAACGAACATCGAAACGAGTTCTGGAACGATTGTGAACAAACTGCTTGTGGCTTTTGTCGTTGCCGGCGAACGTGTAGAGCTGCTCCGATTGAACTGTTGAGTTGCGACGAACGGCGAGTTGCTTGACTTCTGTGGTTGGAGAGAATTTCTATGCGTCGAGTTTCTTCTCGGTGAAGGGATTTTCAGACCTTCGTTTCGAGAAAGAAAGAACTTTTGTGCGTCAAGTATTTTCTCGACTAGAATGCTCTCGAACTTGATTTTTTCTCCCCCCTTGTGATTGGGAATTCTTTGGCTTTTTGTAGCCTGTCCTGTGAAGTTGTTGTGGTTTCTTCCTTGAAAAAGGGATCGCGATCCCGTTTCTGCTGAGGGAGTTGATGGAGGAGGGAGACCCGGATCGTGGTCCCTCCTTTTCCTCCTTCGGTTAACGACCAGTTCTGGTCATTTGATTGTTGAGTTGAGTGATGAGCTGACGAGGCACGCTGACGGGTGCTGACTCGACGAATTTCTGCTGATTGTGTTGTCGACTGTGCCGATGACGTGACAATGCGATTTGGACCCGTGGGTGGCGTAACAATGAACTTCAAAGATAGAGCTTACCCATGATCGTTGCTTGATGGATCAGTGGGTTGCTGGACTCGTCAAAATTTGGCTATGCACATTTTGGTGCATACAGTATTGGTTCTTTAAAATAATCATTTTCCTTTATTAATGTTTAATTATGGCATGTATATATCTATGTACAATATAGTATTATTTACACATTAAACATCATGTTTATAATTGTATTGGAGAAAAACCTATAGTCCAGCGTGACCGATTGAATAAATTAATCAGAATACATAAAAAAAAAAAATTATATTTACAAATTAAAAAATTGTATGAGTGTGATCTCCTAACTTTTCTTTTATTCAATTTTCGTGTGTAATTGATGCGAAGTTACTGCTACTAGCTAATTGACAATGAACTTTTAAGTTTCCAAAATGAGTGTGCACTAACAATGACTTAATTGGGCAAGTATTTGTGTTGTGTATATTTCGGCATATGAACGAAAATTGAACTATATGAATTTCGACGAATAACAAGTTTGCTTGGACTTCTGGCGCGAGAGAGCATAAGTAAACATTTATTAGCAATGCTTTATCTGATCGGCTCGATAAAATCACGATAATTACTTTCTTTTTAGTTAATTTTTATAACACGATAATATTGAGCGTTCCTCCCATGGATATAATCCTTAATTAGTTTAGTACGTACTCCTCCCCCTGTTTAAAGTTTAGACACGTTACAAAGACTTTTCAGGCCCTCTTCGAACAATGAAGTGAACCGTATCACCTCCTCTTCGGGGCCTCCCACCCCGACCTCGACGCCGCCTTCTTCCTCTCGACTGTCGCTCAACGACGCCAACTCGGTCTCCTCCATGGAAGGGAACTCGACTTTACGCAGGCGGCCCCACCCGAAGTCCAAATCGTACACGCGGAACAAGGGCGACCCGGCGACGCTGAACCGCCGCTCCCTCGGTTTCGACCCCATAACCTCCGTCCACCGGCGCCCCACCGCGGGGAGTTGTTCCACACGCCCTTCGTCGATCCGACGAATCGCGGCCTGAATCGCTCGAGCCGCGTGCCCCGCGCCGTTTTCCCGGGTCAACTCGGAAGTACTCACCTCGACCACGGCGCTCACGGGGGAAATGTTCCCGAAGTACGGGCTCCGTACGGGGGGCCGATGACGGTGCCGATGGTTGGCCGGGAGCCAGAAGTAGAGCGTCTCATCCGAAGAAGCATGTGAATCACGCGATTTTGCTAAACAGGAGAATAAGGTCGCAGGAGAAGAAGGTCGTAGGAGAAGAAGGTCGCAGGAGAGAAGGTTGATGGCAGGCCGGGAGGTCGCACGCAAGCGCGTCGTCACAAGAGGTTGGGAGCTCGCAGGAGGTCGGGAGGTCGCAGAATCGCAGGAGGTCGCAAGCGTGTTGTCGTCAGAGGTTGGGAGCTCGCAGGAGGTCGGGAGGTCGCAGAATCGCAGGAGGTCGCAAGCGCGTCGTTGTCAGAGGTTGGGAGCTCGCAGGAGGTCGGGAGGTCGCAGGCAAGCGCGTCGTCGCCGGAAGTTGGGAGCTCGCAGGACGTCGGGAGGTCGCAGAATCAGGAGGTCGGGAGGTCGCAGAATCAGGAGGTCGGGAGGTCGCAGAATCAGGAGGTCGGGAGGTCGCAAGGTTACGGGAATGAGGGAGGAATGAAAAATTAAATTTTGACGGGAGGGGGGGGGGGGGGGGGGTTTACTGTCCATTAACGGAAGACCAAAGTGGTCTTCCGTTTAATAAAATGGTGGCCCCACGGCACGCAACGTGGCCCGCCGTGGGGCAATGGGCGTCACCCAGGGCTACGCCCTGGGCGTAACAAATTTGGTCCCCACTTGCGCCTTCGTCTGGGGGGACCAAATTTGCTACGCCCATTGCCCCCTGGCGGGCCACGTTGCCATGCCGTGGAGCCCACCAATTTATTAAACGGAAGACCGTTAACGGACCGCAAACCCCCTTCCCCCCCCCCTTCCGTCAAAATTTAATTTTTCATTCCTCCCTCATTTCAGAACCCTGCGACCTCCCGACCTCTGATTCTGCGACCTCCCGGGCCTCTGCGAGCTCCCAACCTCCGGTGGACGGCGGGCTTACTGCGACCTCCCGACCTCTGCGAGCTCCCAACCTCGGTGACGGCGGCGCTTGCGACCTCTGCGGGATTCTGCGACCTCGACCTCTGCGGCTCCCAACCTCACGGTGACGGCGGCAGGCGTCGCGACCTCCCGGCCTGCAGCAACCTTCTTCTCCTGCGACCTTCTTCTCCTCACGACCTTCTTCTCTCATGACCTTCTTCTCCTGCGACCTTCTTCTCCTGCGACCTTCTTCTCCCGTTCAAACAAGGGCTTCTTCACCTTTTTGCTCTTGCTTCACTGTTCTCCTGCGGCTCGTTCAACCTCCCTCTCGGACCTCCAAAACCCTCTCTACCCGGACCTCCACACCCTCCCTCCCGGACTTGATCCGGACCTCCCAACCTTCTCGGGTTTGTCTTATTTTAACAAATTTGAGCCTTGGTATGTTTTGACGAGATTATCTATGTCTCGTGTACATTTTTTGTATACAAATTTTTGAGAAATATTTTAGCAACGGGCGATTACATGTTTTAATTTTTAAATGGGTTTGAATTGGATTATGAAAGTTAGGTCTTACGTTTAAACTTGCATCCATGTTAACTATGTATTTTTTTTACTATTTTTTTTACTCTTTTATTTTTGTCTTCTTTGTAAATCATTGCCCGAGTTGCCCGATCAACTAGATTGTGCCTCCATTGGTTTTGATTGGAGCCATTTGCAAATAAAAAAAATGTTGCTTAATTCCCTCCAAATAAATATTTTTTTTTTGTCATATCTTCTTGTATTTTGATAATCTTTGTATTGTATGAAATATATTATTTTGCCAAGAGTTAGATTCCTTGATTTTACTATTGCCTTGCATATGATTTATTGTTCTATTCCTCAATTAAATATTTATTTCTTTTGATTTACTTTTTAAATTTATTTTTATTTAATTCTTCTCTTCCTAATGGTTTTAATCTTCTCAATCTTTTACTTACAAATGGATCAATTACCCACATCTGTTAGGACTAGGCTCATGTTAAGTAACAGAGCATCAAGTGTTCATAGTTATAAAAGAAAATACGATTTTATGGATTGAACGATTTTAAAGTTCATATTCGCACTTAGTGAATGTAGTTTCATGTAAAATGTCATTTGTCATTAATGCAATATTTCTGAATGGACATTTAGGACTTCCATCTTCTGTTTGTGGATTCCAATAATCAATCGACCAGAATTGATGATCACAACACAGAGAATCAGGTACAAGTTAATCAATCAATTGATGAATTTAAAATATAGTTATGCTTTGTTAAAACAAATAATTATATCTATCCCTATGATATTGACACAGGATGTTGACACAGAGAATGTACAGTTTGAGGTACTTTTTTGTTCATTTATAAATTTGAAAACTCATATTATGCTATGAAAAATGATCCATTGTTATGTTACAGGATATGGATGACCTAAATGTTGAGTCACCAAAATCTCCAGACGAGCAATTAATCGAACCAACGGTTGGGATGCAATTTGATACATTTGATGAGGCATTCAATTTCTATAATTCGTATGCATTTAATAAGGGGTTCAGTGTTCGACGAGATAGAATTCATACGAAAGGTGGTGTGAATGGGTATGTCTCACTCACAATCATCTCAGCAATCCACTAACATAGGAGAGCATTGAAATATTTTTTACTGTAAGTTTGTGTCATATCAAATCTTCTCTATATTATGTTTAGTTTCTTCCATGTTTCTTGGCTAGATTGGAGTGTACTATGGCCAGGTCAACGTGTGCATTTGATAGTTTTGGTCGAGTTGGAGATAGACTTGGCCCTTCATTAAATGGATTAATATTCACAACTGAAGTCCGAGTTTGTCTATTGCGCTTATGTATGGGGAATCATCACGGCTCCAATACAATTATCTGTGGAAGAAATTGTCTGTTTGCACAAGTTGTTAACCTCCAATCAAAAAAAAGTAAAGGTTGTTTACCTACTTGCTGTAAAAGTGTAACTCAATTCCACAAGTCAAATAGGTGATATTTTGGTTAATTCTAGAAATTGTCTGTTTGCAGGTGGGTGCTCGTGTCAGGGAATCTGATGTGGAGAAGAGTTGCCTTTCGCAAATGGTTGATGTGGAGAAGAATTCAGATTGTTGTATTACGAAAGATTTTTTGTATTTTTTATTGAATTTGATGATAATTACAGTTTGGTTTCGAGATAAGGATATTGTTATGATGGCCATCCATTTATAAGCCGACTTTTCAGTATGGTGGTCTTTATCTGTTTTGAGCTGATTAGGGATATTGTTATGCTGCAAGCTGACTTGATTGTTAAGTGGGTATATTTGTAAACCACACGGCCAATCTCCTTACAGGTTACCAGTTTTGACTCAGCAAGTCTCCAAACATATTACTACATTCTTGCCCAAAAATACCACATTTTATATGAAAATACCAAAATTTTCAACATTACTAATGAAACCTAAGATTACCATATTCTCACCAAAAATCCCACATTTTAAGTGAAACTACCAGTTTTCAACATTACATGAAAAACCTAAGATAACCATATTCCCCCAGAAATACCACATTTTAAGTGAAAATACCAGTTTTCAACATTACTTGAAAAACCTAAGATTACCATATTCCCCCAGAAATACCACATTTTAAGTGACAATACCACTTTTCAACATTACTTGAAAAACCTAAGATTACCATATTCCCCGAAATACCATATTTTAAGTGAAAATACCAGTTTTCAACATTACTTGAAAAACCTAAGATTACCATATTCCCCCAGAAATACCACATTTTAAGTGAAAATACCACTTTTCAACATTACTTGAAAAACCTAAGATTACCATATTCCCCCAGAAATACCACATTTTAAGTGAAAATACCACTTTTCAACATTACTTGAAAAACCTAAGATTACCATATTCCCCCAGAATTACCACATTTTAAGTGAAAATACCACTTTTCAACATTACTTGAAAAACCTAAGATTACCATATTCTCCCAGAAATACCACATTTTAAGTGAAAATACCACTTTTCAACATTACTTGAAAAACCTAAGATTACCATATTCCCCCAGTTTGCATAACTCAAAGGAAAATTTAAGATTACCATATTCCCACCCAGAAATACCATATTTTATGTGAAAATACTCGTTTTCTTCACGTTCAGAATAGCTTAAGATTACCATATTTCCAATAGGAATACCATATTTTAAGTTAAAATACCAGTTTGCATGTCTCAAAGGAAAATTTAAGATTACCATATTCCCACCCAGAAATACCATATTTTATGTGAAAATACCAGTTTTCGACATTACTAGAAAACCTTAGATTACCTTTGTTCAAACCAGAAATACCACATTTTTTATGAAAATACCAGTTTTAAACTCGGTTCTTGTTTCCTCTGAGAATACCACATTCCACGCCAGAAATACCACATTGTATGTGAAAATACCAGTTTTTACCGCTTTATTTCGTTAGACTTTTCCTTATTTAGTTTCTCTTGGTGCCTGTGAAGTGGTCTATTTATAATGTTACACAATTATATTTCCTTCACTGAAACTGAAACTGAACAGAAATAGACAAATGTATGAACACAACATAAGTACACAACCGATGCGAAGCGAAGAAGATAAGTATACATCAGTATAATTAGATAAATAACTAATCACTTCAATTGCTTAACACCAAACAAAAAAAAAAAAAGTGTTGTGCTAAGTGTGTCTTTCATACAAGGACAATCAAATAACTCAATCATGCATTCTTGTTCCTCCTTTGATAAGTCTTCAAACGGACAAATGGGTCACTAATCGTCCTAGAAGGCGGACACGCCTCCCTCCGGGTCGCTACAACCTCCGGCCTCGAAGTCGGGCTGCTCTTCATCTGGCTGAGGATCCGATCTATGGTACTCTTCATTTGGCTCTTCCTCATATTTTGGCTCGGACTGCTCTTCGTTCATTTCGTTTGTGGTGCAGGTCTGCGCATTCAGATCAATGTCAAGCTGTAAGTGACCACACACTTGTCCAAGTCTTGTGACGGAGAACTCCAATTTCTTGTCTCATATCGCTTATGTCTTCCGTATTATTTTGGGACGAAGATTGTCCAACTTCATGCACTTGTCCCTAAGCATTTAAAACTATAATGTTAGAAAAAAATATAAACTGTGATATGGTGAAATAGAACTATATCAAACGAATACTTACCGAGACCATTTCATTCAAGTACACCCCCTTCCTCTGAAACTTGCGATTTCCCCACTTGAGGACAGGTGGGTGTGCACCTAGGTCTACAAGCTTTTGCCTAAACAGTCTGGAGTCACCCATGGTGCTCATAGTCTCATAATACCATGTCTTAAAAAAAATGTGTAAGTGCTCATAAATATAAAGTAAAACAATACAAAAATTTTAATATTTTAATTCTTACAGTGGCTGCAAGTGCACATCCTCCAAAGTAACAGGTTTTCTTATCCTTGGCATGCTCAAATTGCTTGATGACGTGTCGATATACAGTATCACCACACGCATACTTGCCAAGTTCCTCTACGTCATCTACGTAGTTGAAGAGGCTCAAAGGGATATGTCTGTTTGATTGAGGGAACAGGATATCCGCAAAAATCAATAACACGGTAAGCTGTGCAACTAGCTTCGCATTTCTTCTGCCCACTAAGGAGGTGAGCTTCTGAAAAATGTCATCTCTTGTAGGGATCTTGTTGTCGAAGTGTTTGGTCACTATTTCTGAATCTCTGTAACTCCTAACAACATCGACATGCTCCCCTTCTTCGGCCAGGCCCAATACTCGACATACAACTTTGCGTTCAAAGCGAACATACCTATTGTTAATTAAGAAGGCTACCTGACCAACATTGTATTGTTGACAAAAGGTGCACAATAAAGTGCCCTCAATGTTCGCCTCCTTCACGTCTAAAAAGTGGCCAAATGGGGTACTTCTAATTAACTCAAGGTGTACTTCCTTAAAATTTAATTCCTTCAAAGACCTCACAACCTGGCCTGGGGTACACCTAGTCCTAACAGATGTGGGTAATTGCTCCATCTGTAAGTAAAAGATTGAGAAGATTAAAACCATTAGGAAGAGAAGAATTAAATAAAAATAAATTTAAAAAGTAAATCAAAAGAAATAAATATTTAATTGAGGAATAGAACAATAAATCATATGCAAGGCAATAGTAAAATCAAGGAATCTAACTCTTGGCAAAATAACATATTTCATACAAAACAAAGATTATCAAAATACAAGAAGATATGACCAAAAAAAAATATTTATTTGGAGGGAATTAAGCAACATTTTTTATTTACAACGGCTCCAATCAAAACCAATGGAGGCACAATCTAGTTGATCAGGGCAACTCGGGCAATGATTTACAGCAAGACAAAAATAAAAGAGTATGAAAAAAAAATAAAAAAATACATAGTTAACATGGATGCAAGTTTAAACGTAAGACCTAACTTTCAAAATCCAATTCAAACCCATTTAAAAATTAAAACATGTACTGTCGTTGCTAAAATATTTCTCAAAAATTTGTATACAAAAATGTACACGAGACAGATAATCTCGTCAAAACATACCAAGGCTCAAATTTGTTAAAATAAGACAAACCTAAGAAGGTTGGGAGGTCTGGATCGAAGTCTGGGAGGGAGGGTGTGGAGGTCTGGTAGAGAGGGTTTTGGAGGTCTGAGAGGGAGGTTGAACGAGCTGCAGGAGAACAGGTGAAGCAAGAGCAGCAGGTGAAGAAGCCCTTGTTTGAACGGGAGAAGAAGGTCGCAGGAGAAGAAGGTCGCAGGAGAAGAAGGTCGCAGGAGAAGAAGGTCGCAGGAGAAGAAGGTCGTAGGAGAAGAAGGTCGCAGGAGAAGAAGGTTGCAGGCAGGCCGGGAGGTCGCAGGAGGTCGCAAGCGCGTCGTCGCCAGAGGTTGGGAGCTCGCAGGAGGTCGGGAGGTCGCAGGCAAGCGCGTCGTCGCCGGAGGTTGGGAGCTCGCAGGAGGTCGGGAGGTCGCAAGGTTGCGGGAATGAGGGAGGAATGAAAAAATTAAATTTTGACGGTAGGGGGGAGGGGAGGGGGGGGGGGTTTACGGTCCGTTTACGGAAGACCACTTTGGTCTTCCGTTTAATAAATTGGTGGGCCCCATGGCACGCAACGTGGCGCGCCGTGGGGCAATGGGCGTCGCCCCGGGCGTAGTAAATTTGGTCCCGCGCAAGTGGCAGAGAATGTGGAGATCCCAGGACCCACTTTAGTCCGAAGTGTCTCCATGTGGGCCCGTTTCATGACGAAGGTGGCACGTGTCATCCGGCAACCGTGCGTCGTCCGACTCGGTTCTTCTTGCGACTCGGTTGAACTCGCGGGTCGTTGTTCGTTCTCGGTACCTGCTGATTCAACCAGGAAAGCACGCTTCAGGGGTTCGAGGTCTCCGAGCACGGCGCGGTCGGAGACGGGGGGGTGTTTCACGACGGAAACGTCCTCGCCGCCGGCCTTAGAAATGGCGGCCCAGGATTTGAGGAAGTGAACGATGCCGAACCCGTCAGGGACGACGTGGTTGTACGTTAACCCGACGGAGAAGCCGGCGCCCGGGAAGACGGTGACCCGGAACGCTATCAACTGCGTCCCTTGCCGCTTCGTCGCCTCCGTTGAATTAACGGACGTTATAACGTGAGACAACGGAGGGACTAACGGGTGAAACGCCGTGGCTTCCTTCGCCTGGTTACCCACAAGGGAAGCGAAGTCGGCGCCAGACTCGGCGAGGGTGAGAGACACGGAGTCGCCGTCGGAGTAGCGGATGACGTGGTCGCCGGGGTAAGGAGATTCCTGCGACGGGACCGCCTGGCCGCCTAAGGGGTAGAAAAGGGAGAGTGCGAGGGAGAGAGAATTCCGGAGTCGTGGGAAATGCACGTCTCGGAAGTCTTGGGTGGAGCCCGGGAAATCGAAGAAGAAGAGATACTCGACTTGAACACTTACCATCGAGACGTCGAAGTAGCTGAGACGGAGCTCCGTCGGAGGAACCGAACCCAGGGGCGGAGACACTCGCCACTCTCCCACAACTTTCACAACGTCAACGACGACGGCCTCCATAGCCGAAACGGTGCTATTTCTCATGTAGTACTAACACACGACGTAGTGAGATAGAAGAAAGATGATCATCGATATGATATATATAACCGAACGAGGAGCGATGTTGATGATGAACAGATGTAGGGTTTCGGTTTTTAGAAACAAATCTATATGGTTGGGTTTAGTCGGCTCAGGTTCGGATTTGTAAAAATAGGGTTTGGGTCCAATTCAGGTTGGTGTTTTAAAACCCCTTCGGGTTTTCTACGAGTTCGGGTTTTGAGTTATATAAGTCTGAGTCAAGTTTAGGTTTTAGGTTTTAAAAAACCCGACCCAAACCTGACCCGTACTCACCCCTAGTGAGGCTCCGATGATCATATATATAATCGATCACCAAACAGTCACCAAAAATCTTCATCTTCCACTCTTTGAAAACAGAGCAATTCTTCTCCGTCGTATTCTATATATTCACTGAAACTCGTCAGCGAGTCTGCGGCTTCGAATCAAGAAGAAAACAGAGTAAGTCGACGTTCCTGCTTCGCTATCTACGAAATCGAGCTGTTTGGGTCAATTACGTTCGAGGTCAGAGTACTGCGATTCTTGATTGTTTTGACTGGACTTTAGTGCGAAATAGGACGTGGTTACTGCTTATCCTTTTCTGTTTGATGATATATATTTTCTACTCATGATATATATCGTCAAGTTTGCAGCATTTTGAGACTCGGCTGAAGTCAAAGTTGAAAACAAGAACGGCGAAGTGCACCGATGAAACCCCCGTCTCGGCAAATCTTGGCCGGAGTCCGGCCGGGAAAACCAAGAAGTGGGGATACCGAACCGAACCTGGGGAATTCCCAACAAAGCGACGTCCGAAATTGACGAGACGGAGCTCCGTCGTTGAAGGAACTAAAACCAGGGGCCAGACCGGTCTATAATTAAACGTACCGTATATTGAAAGTATGGTAGCAATCAAATACTTAAAGTCTTAAACAAAAATTAAGGGTTGTTAATTATTGAAACAGATAAGAGCAAGAGGAAATTATGGATCGAAATGTTCAAACAAAAGAAACAAGCACGCAGGAAATATGAAGGCATGCAAACCCTCGAAATATGAACACTAAAACGAATTAAAAGATCTAAGTCTAACACACACATTCGAAGCAATATTAAAAGGTCTAAGCTGTCTAACTAAAGTTGCAGCAAACCCTCCTCGAAATATGAACCGAAACGCAACATCTCGTCTTCGGGGCCGACGATCCCGATCTCGACCCCGCCTTCCTCGTCCCTACACTCCGTCATGGATACGGCCTCGAAGGACTCGATCGAGATGCTCTCGACTTTACGCGGTCGGCCCCACCCGAAGTCCGTGTCGTACAAGCGTAGCCGAGGCGAGCCGTCGATGCACAGGGGCGGGGCCCCGGGTTCGGAGTTCTTCTTCACCTCTCTCCACCTCCTACGCGTGGACAGGGCCTCGTTCAACAACAGTCCCTTCTCGAGTCGACGGATCGCTCGTTGGATCGCCTCCGACGCGGCCGCGAGTCCGTTCTCTCCCGTCAACTCGGCCCGACTCGCCTCCACCACCGCCGCCATCGTCACGCAGTTCCCAAAGTACGAAGCCGGAATCGGCGGGACGAAGCGCGGCCGGCAGTCCGCCGGAAAACCGAAGTAGACGGTATTATTATTTTTCGTCATATCATCACGTGACTTCGTCTGACAGACCCAGAGGTAAGCGCACGTATTCGTGAACGTCGACATCATGGGAGGGGCCACTTCTTTGTAGGGACCGGTCGACGCGATCTTCTTCCTTAGTTTCTGGATGTGGCCCCGCGTCAGGACGAAAGTGGACCTGGTGACTCGGTCAGGTACTACTCGCGCCTCCTCGGCGCCTCTCGACTCGGATAAACTCGCTCGCGACCCGAGTTTTTTCTTTGACGCGGCGGCGGCTTCTTCCAAGTGCTGCACCTTCAGCGGTTCGAGGCCTCTGAGGAGGGCCGTACGGTCGGTGATCGGGAGGTCTTTCGCGACGGATACGTCGCCGCCGGCCTTAAAGATGGCGGCCAGCGATTTCAAGAAATGGGTGCAGGCTGACCCGTCCGCGAGTACGTGTTTCACGGTGAATCCCAAGGAGAGTCCCGAGCCGGGGAAGACGGTGACCTGAATCGCCACCAGGGGCTTCGAGGAAGGGAGCAGAGGAGGGACTAATGGGTGCAATTGCTCGGCTTCCTTGGCTTTGTTCGCGACGAGTCGTTCGAAGGAGAGGGATTGTGACTCGGCGAGGACGAGCGGGACGCAATCGCCGTCCGAGTAACGGATGACGTGGTCGCCGAGGTGGGAGTCGCTAGCTGGAACGAGGCGACCGGCGGCGGGGAAGAAGAGGGTCAGTGTACGGCTGAGGGAAAGTTCGAGGAGAGGGAAATGGGCGTCGAGGAAGTCTTGGGTGGAGCAGGGGAAATCGAAGAAGAATAGTTGCTGGATCGGAGGAACTGAGAGCAGAGCGATGTCGAAGTAGGTGAGAGGGACCTCCGACGGAGTAACCGAACCCGGCAGCGGAGACACTTCCCGCTGCGCCACCACTTTCACTACATTTTGATCCGCCGCGGACGCCATATATCGTACAAGTATATACTCTAGAAGAAGAAGAAGAAGACCAAGAAGAAGAAGAAATAAGATCTTTTGAATGATCAGTTCGTCTTAATTGCAGGGTGATGGGCGCTATATATGCTTGGGAAGCGAAGGGGTGTGATTGTGAAGATGGTCGAGAATAAGATGCATGGAGCTGCTGCATGCATTACGCAGAAAGCATGGCTTTTTAAAGCTCCCCATTCGGCCATATTCCATGACCATGAAAGGGTCGTAGCCTTGTGGATCGTCTGACTTTTCTTTATTTAATTTCAGAATACTTAGAATGAGTTTTAATTATGTCCAACATTTATACCTTATAGCTGAATTACGCGGCCTATGTATATAATATAACGCGACTGGAAGTTAAATATTTAATAAACAATTACACCATTTGATGCTAAATTATAAGTTTAGTCATGCATTAAGGAAATGGACACAAGTGACAAATGAATATTAATAATAAAAAGATTATTAAGGAATATTTGTAAGTGAATTATTGTAATGGGGAATTTTCTTTTGTTATTTTTTTAAAAATCTATTTAAAAAACACTAGGTAGATTTCACAAATTAATGGTTATGCTTTTTGTTGGCCATATATATATATATATATATATATATATCTTTAATTTACACGTTTAACAATTTATAATGGAATTTGATCCTGTGAAGAAGATCGATCTAGTTAAAAGATGGTAGGTGGGTGTCTTATATACGAATTGTTCTAGTCTGATCTGGATAACGAGGTTTGAAATTGGAAATTCCAACTTTGACCTGACCGGGTTAATTTGACCGAACCAAACTCCTTCCTGGTCTGAACATTAATTGGTCTTAAATATATAACAAGGTGTGAACTGTGAAATAGGATAACTAACTTAGACCCGACCGGGTTTGAATATTTTATTCTGTTTATAAAATTTCAACTTGAACCCGTTTCCTTTCTTCGTTCTTCGATTGCCGGCCGGAGACAGAAAAAATAATAATAGTTAGTATTATCCCCCATCGAGTGAATTGAAGTCGGAGGCGAAGGGGTCTATTAATAAATATGGAGATGGTCAGGAAGAAGACGATACAGAGAGATTAATTCATGGAGCAGCTGGTGCGTTTCCTAGAGGTGGTCCACTCTCCCCTCGTCGATCCGGCGGATCGCCGACTGAATCGCTTCTGACGCGGACGAAAAGCCGTTTTCCCCGGCCAACTCGGCGTGACTCACTACCGGCGAAAAGTTGCCGAAGCAAGCGCGCCCAAGCGGGGGCCGCAGACGATGCCGGTGATTGGCCGGGAGCCAGAAGCAGTGGGTCCCGTAACTCTCGCCGTCGCCACGTCGCGGCGGCGTTGGACGCGATTTTGCCAGACAGGACCACACGAGGGCGCAAGCGGCAGAGAATGAGGAGATCTTGATCTTATTACTACTGCGAAGTGCCTCTATGTGGGCCCGCTTCAACACGAAGGTGGCACGTGTCATCCTCCGGCGACCGTGCCTCGTCGTCTGATTCGGTTCTTCTTTCGACTCGGACGAACTCGCGGCGAGTCGTTCAATTCGATGATCTGTCGCTATCTTCTCCAGGAAAGCTCGCTTCAGTGGTTCCAGGTCACCTCGTGAGGCGCGGTCGAAGCTGGGAAGGTCCTTCACGACGGAAACGTCGCCGCCGCCGGCCTTAGAAATGGCGGCCCACGATTTGATGAAGTGAATGATCCCGGTCCCATCACTGACGACGTGGTTAAAAGTTAACCCGACGGAGACGCCGGAGCCGGGGAAGACGGTGACCTGAAACGCGATCAACGGCGTCGTCCCTTGATGCTGATTTATACGCGAGGCAACGGAGGGACTAACGGGTGAAACGCTTTGGCTTCCTTCGCTTGGTTTCCAACTAAGGAAGCGAAGTCGTTGCCGGACTCGGCGAGGGTGAGAGACACGGAGTCGCCGTCGGAGTAACGAATGACGCGGTCGCCGCCGGGGTAATAATTAGGAGATTCCGGCGACGGAACCACTCGGCCGGCCAGGGGATAGAAAAGGGAGAGTGCGAGGGAGAGAGAACGCTTGAGTCGTGGGAAATGCACGTCTCGGAAGTCTTGGGTGGAGCCCGGGAAATCGAAGAAGAAGAGATACTCGACTTGAACACTCAGCATCGCGATATCGAAATAGTTAAGACAGAGCTCCGTCGCAGGAACCGAACCCACCGGCGGAGACACTCGCCTCTCATCCACAACTTTCACGCCGTCGACGACGAGGAGCTTCATACCCGAGACGGTACAGGCACTGCGCACTGTTTACGTTGCACTCGATGGAGTGGAGGAGATGACCGATATTATAGGATTATATATATAACCGAATAAGTATCTATTGTGAGGAATATTATATTAATATGATGTGCATGGCTAAGTGAATTATTTATGGCAAGATTATTATAAATCTCTAGGTATCTAATTCTAAATTACCCACTTGCATCGATCTTTTTAGAGTTTTTGGTCATAGCTGACTTTTTATTTTATTTTATTTCTTATTTTTAATAACGGGAAACCTCAATATAAGTGATGGATATTTTTATATGATATGAATAATTTTTAAAATATTATGAAATATCAGGGATACATTTTACTGGTCAGCATTTAGCACCCTCCCACGTGTGACCACGTGCTAGCCTAAATGTGATCTTCTAGACCCTCACTCTAACTTTGGTGGTGGAATTTGTAATTTAACTTCTGAATTTGGTATTTTTGTTACGATTTAGTGTTATAACAACGAATTTAGTATGTTCGCTACATCGCTAGTTACAATTTGGTTACAATCTTGTTTCCAGGGTTAAGTTTCACATGTTTGCCCTCCCTTCAAATTAAAATTACTCCTCTTGCTCCCTCTAAAATTAAAAGTAATTAATCTACTAAATTATAAACAAAAAGCCTCCCAAAATAAAAATGGCCCCACAAGTGTGCATCACGTTTTAATAAATATAGTATAATTCTTTTTTAGATAAAATTATCCTAAAATATAAAAAACTCTTGTTAAATTAATTTTGTGATAGTTATATTAATTTATATCAAGCATAATGGCCACGAAGTTTTTTTTATATTTCTTTTTTTATTGAAATAACTAAAAAATATGTATATTATCTAAAATGTATTTAGTGAAAGCAATATTATCATTCGAAATAATCTTTCTTTTCGAATTTTTTTAGTTATCTCATACAATTTATAAGAAATTGTTATTTTCAAATATTAATCTCTACATGTTTCAAAAAAATTTACAAAATAACATCTTAACTAAAGCATACTAGATTATTTTATTAATTTGAAATTTTGAATAACTAAAAATTTTAATCGAACTATATATAATTCTAGTCCTATATTAAGTGATTTAAAAAATTCAAAATAATTACAAATATCATAAGATTATAACATGCTTTTGCCTATTTTAATATGATATTTTTAAAATATCATGTGTTTATAAAAATTCAACTATGCTAAAAAAAAAAAAAGATAATATTTTTCATAAATAATATTATTAATAAATATTTTTAATTTATTAATTTGTTTTAAAAGAAACATAAGTAAAAAAGTCCCCCCCTCCCCTCTGCGTATTATTGACTCCTCCAGTGTCACGGGGGAGACGTTGCCGAAGTAGGAACTCGGAACGGGGGGCCCGCAGACGGTGCCGATGGTTGAGCCAGAAGTAGAGAGTCTCGTCACTTTCTCCGTCTCGTAGAGCCCGGATCCGCTGACCATATTGTAGTTAGCCACAGTGAATCAAGGGGCGCCAAACACATGGAACCCCCTGTGCAGCGCTGGAACCATGCCGCTGTTTAGCAAAATATTAGAGTCATATGAGAAGTTTTTTTACAAATAATTAAAAATAAATAAATATTTACAAAATTGTCACTATTCTAAAATTATTTGCAAAAATGGCACTATTTATAGTTTGACCGAGATGGTTAATCTTGACCAACTCGGTCAAACACCACGTAGGCGACACGCTGGACGGCAGTGTGTCGCCAAATTTTTTTTAAATAAAAAAATCGTAGGCAGCATTCAAATGCCGCCTAAAAAAAATCGATTCGAGGCAGCTTTAAAATGCCGCCTACAGATAAAATACTAGACGGCATTTTAGATGCCGCCTCAAACACAACTTAGAGAAATTTTGTTTTTTAGGCTTTTGTACAAATGCCGCCACTACCGAAAACACGACCGCCTCTCCTAACACTAAGCGAAGTTTCATCGTGGTCCAATTCAGCGTGAAGATGGGGAACAAAAAAAAATGAAGGAGAGGAAAAAGAAACGAAGGAGAGGAAGAAGAAACAATGGGGAGGGAGAAAAGAAGAAAGAAGAGGAGATGAGAGGAGCATACCTGAATCTATCGCAAGGAAGAAGATGAAGTCAAAAGCGAAGGAGGAGCTCGAAGCGTTAACTCCGGATTGAAACTTCCAAATCTCATCTAGGTTTCTTTAATTAATGACCAAGCTATTGAAACTACGGGAGGGACCACCAAATATTTTCTCTCAAATCCCTCTCCCTCTTCAACGCTTCTAAGACTCAACAAGCCATCAGATGCCGCCTCTTATTTTATCGGATTTTTTTGTAGGAAGCATTTACGGTTTTCTTATTTAAAAAAAATGCGTATTGCCCACGTGGTGTTTGACCGAGTTGGTCGACCATCTCGGTCAAACTATGAACATTGCCATTTTTCAAATAATTTTGGAATAGTGTCAATTTTGTAAATATATATATTTTTTTAATTATTTGTAAATAAACTTCGTCATGTGATATGTCCAAAATAGGAGTGATTTGTGCACCTCGTAATCTCCAAACCTAAGAAAGATGGGGTCTTTCGAGGTCTCCGAGTACGGCGCGGTCGACGACGGGGAGGTCTTTCACGACGGAGACGTCGACGGCGGCGGCCTTCGAATTAATCGCGGCCCAGGACTTGAGGAAGTGAATGAAGCCGAACCCATCGGCGGCGATGTGGTTAAACACGAACCAGACGGAGACGCCAGAGCCGGGGAAGACAGTAACCTGAATCGCGATCAATGGCGTCGTCCCTTGCTGCTGCTTCGTCGCCTCCGTTGACACGTGAGTCAAGGGACTAACGGATGGAAGGCTTTGGCTTCCTTGACCTGGTTTCCAACTAGGGAAGTTAAGTCGGCGCCGGACTCGGCGAGGGCGAGAGACGCGGAGTCGCCGTCGGAGCAACGGATGACGTGGTCGCCGCCGGGGTAATTAAGAGATTCCGGCGACTGAACTGCCCGTCCGGCTATGGGGTAGAAAAGGGAGAGAGCGAGGGAGAGAGAACGCCGGAGTCGCGGGAAATGACCGTCTCGTAATTCTTGGGTGGATCCCGGGAAATCGAAGAAGAGGAGATACTGAAATTGACCATCTAGCAACGCGAGATCGAAGTGGCCGAGACGGAGCTCTGTCGGAGGAACCGAACCCGCCGGCGGAGACAGTCGCCACTCTCCCACAACTTTCACGCCGTCGACCGCGACCCTCTTCATAGTTGAGAGACGATAACTATTATAGAATTTATAGTAAGATTATTTTTACATGTGCAGTCGTAGATGGGATTCGAGATTCTGCTTCTAAATCATTGGCGCCTGATCCATCTCTATCCCGATCTCTATCTTTTTAAAGCTCCCATTCCATGGGATGGCTCTGAACTTCTATATCATTGATTTTTTTTTTCTTTTAAATAATTGGTAGAATCGTGCTTCAAAGTTTCAAAAGATTACCCGTGATATGGACGTCGCAAAAAAAAAAAAAAAATATATATATATATATTTTCTATATAAATATAAATGGTTTATTTGGTTTATTTTCTTTATTATTACAACACAATAATTATCACATTATTTATAGATATAAACCCCGAGTTTAAAGTTTAGATACGTTACAAAGACCTTTCAGACCCTCTTCGAAGAACGAAGTGAACCGCGTCACCTCCTCTTCCGATCCGCCCAACCCGATCTCGACGCCACCCGCCTCGTCTCGGCTGTCGCTCAGAGACACCGAGTCGGTCTCCTCCATGGACGAGAACTCGATCTTACGCGGGTTGCCCCACCCGAAATCCGTATCGTAAGCGCGAAAGAAGGGTGTCCCGGCGACGCTCAGCCGGCGGTCCCTCGGTTTCGACCCGATCACCTCCATCAACCGTCGACCCACGGACGGGAGACCCTCCAGCTCCCCCTCGTCGACCCGACGAATCGCCGCCTGAATCAATTGGGCCGCGTACGCCACGCCGGCTTCCCGGGTCAACTCGTCCCGACTGGCTTCGACCACGGCGCTCACGGGGGAGATGTTCCCGAAGTACGTTCCCGGAACGGGGGGCCGGAGACGGCGCCGGTAATTGGCCGGGAGCCAGAAGTAGAGAGTCTGATCACGGGGCCCACACGAGAGCACCGGACGCGATTTCGCCAAACAGGCCCACACGAAGGCGCAAATCACGGAGAACGAGGAGATCCCGGGGCCCATTTTACTCCGAAGTGTCTCCATGTGGGCCCTTTTCAGCACGAAGGTGGCACGTACAACCATACTGTGGGGCCCGGGTAGCTGCTGCTTCTGATTCTGTTCTTCTTCGGACTCGGGTAAACTCGCGACGAGTCGCTGTTCATTTTCCATGAGGGCGCGCTTCAGCGGTTCGAGGTCTCCGAGGACGGCGCGGTCGACGACGGGGAGGTCTTTAACGGCGGAGACATCGCCGCCACCGGCGTTAGAAATGGCAGCCCAGGATTTGACGAAGTGGGCGCAGCCGATCCCGTCGGTGACGACGTGGTTAAACGTGAAACCGATGGAGACGCCGGATCCGGGGAAGACGGTGACCCGGAACGCGATCAACGGCGTCCCTCGCCCCTTCTCCGCCTCCGTCGAATGAACGGACGACGTTATTACGTGGGGTAACGGAGGGACTAACGGGTGAAACGCTTTGGCTTCCTTTGCCTGGTTCCCCACAAGGGAAGCGAAGTCGGCGCGGGACTCGGCGAGGGTGAGAGAGACGAAGTCGCCGTCGGAGTAAAGAATGAGGTGGTCGCCGCCGGGGTAATTAGGAGATCCCTGCGACGGGACCGCACGGCCGGCTAAGGGGTAGAAAAGGGAGAGTGCGAGGGAGAGAGAGCGCCGGAGTCGTGGGAAATGCACGTCTCGGAAGTCTTGGGTGGAGCCCGGGAAATCGAAGAAGACGATATACTTGACTTGAATGCCTAGCAACGCGAGATCGAAGTAGCTGAGACGGAGCTCCGTCGTTGGAACCGAACCCGGCGGCGGAGACACTCGCCACTCTCCTAGAACTTTCAACACGCCGTCGTCGACGGCGACGTCCTTGGTACTACTCGCCATGACTGATTGATTCTCTATCGTTAGTACTCTGTAGCGAAGGATACGTACTGCTCTTTATAGATTCAGTACGACTCGAATCGAGATTGGAGAAGACGAGGGAGAGATGGAGGAGATTATACAAGTTTCAACGATTGAGAATAATATTACGTATGACAACTGTATGCATGAAATCTTGCATCGTGCAGCTGCTCACGTAGTAGGGTAGGTCCATGTTCAATAGTTGTGGAGGTGCTCTTCATCCGCGCTGACTTTTTTATTTTATATATATATCAGGAAATCTCAATCTGTCTTATTATCAATATTTTTATTCCATTTGCGTAATCGTAAAACAAAGACTCCAGTTGGCATTACTTGTTTCATCAATATTTCAATATTAATATGCCAATTCCAATATCTTTATAATCAACAGCTTAATAATTCAACAAGTTAATTAGTACTGGCATTAATTCTCGGGTCAAGAGGAATTAAAGATTATGATGAAGGCTTCGCTGGCTTATATTCCTTGAGAGATTGGGGAGGAATAGAATGACTGTGTTTTTTAATAACTCTTGGATTAATGATGACTAATTATATTGAGGGAAAAATTATTGTGTGAATTTGTACTTAATTTGAATGAATTCTCCATATCCAAAGTTCACCAATTAAGGGCTAGATTGAGGGACATTGCACTATATCTTCTGCCCCGACTATTCAAATGGAAGAATCCCCGTTGACAAAATATAAGAATTCTAGAACCCCTTTGGTCACAATGATTAATATATGTGGAAGTAAATAAATATTTCAAGGAGTAAAATTAATCCGTGAAAGAAATATTATTTAACCCGAAATTGAAGTTGACTCCTTATCTCAAGGGCACTATCTACATGTGTCCATAATGACACATTTTATGTCTAAATAAAGACATGGACTATTTCCAATTTTTCTTTACTATAGCCACGTCCTTGTGCCAAAGAGAGAACCACCTAATTTGGTTCTAACAATTATTTAGCCGGTAATTGAAGCTGACTCCTTGAATACCATAAAAATTGAAATCATAAAAATTCAATAAGCCAAATTAAATCCACAAACATACTCAAATAAAATGAACCAAAGAACTACAAAATATAATCGAAAAACTTAAAACTATGGAATTAACCACACAAGTATATGTCCAATTCAACAATCAATCATATCCACAAAACCCCAAACCCTAGACCCTGAACAAGTTCACGACATAACACTAGTTCACTTAATAAACCAAGCTATTTACTTAAATTTTTATTTTTCTAAGTTTACGCGCGTTATCCACATGCATGCACACAAAACAAATCCCCCTTTTTATTAATTTGCAATCCAATTTCCAAATCCCCACCCCACGACCCCATATTTAAAGACCACGCAGGGGTTCCTTGAAAAATGTTTCAAATCGCAACACCTCTTCTTCCGGGCCGCCAACTCCAATCTCGACGCCACCATCTTCCTCCCGACCGTCGGCGAGAGACACGAACTCGGTATGCTCCAGTAAACCGTACTCGACTTTCCTCGGCCGGCCCCACCCAAAATCCGTATCGTACGCGCGAAAGAAGGGCGACCCGGCGATGCACAGCCGACGCTCCCTCGGCGTCGAACTCACCACCTCCCTCCACCGCCGACCGACGGCGGTGAGTTCTTCCAGTATTATCCCGTTCCCCTCGTCGATTCGACGGATCGCCGCTTGAATCGCCCGGGCTGCGGACGCCGCGCCGTTTTCCCGGGTCAACTCGGTTCGACTCGCTTCGACCACGGCGCCCACCGGAGACGCGTTCCCGAAGTACGTGATCGGAACCGGCGGCAGCAGGCGGTGGCGACAGTTCGCCGGGATCCCGAAGTAGAGCGTTTGATCGGTTTCGGTAGCCTTTTTCGGCACCGGACGTGATTTCGCCAAACAGGCCCACACGTACGCGCACGTGACTGCGAACGTGGATATTCTGGGCCCCACGTTCCCTGTCTTCATCATCTCACTCCGAAGTGTCTCGATGTGGGCCCGTTTAAGCACGAAGGTGGCGCGTGTCATGCGGTGGGTCCGGTTGGGTTCTTCTTCAGACTCGGGTAAACTCGCGACGAGTCGTCGTGGCTCTTCCATGAGAGCGCGCTTCAGCGGTTCGAGGTGGCGGAGGACGGCGCGGTCGAAGACGGGGAGGTCTTTCACGACGTCGGAGACGTCGCCGCCGGCCTTGTAGACGGCGGCCCACGTTTTGAGGAAGTTCATGCCGCCTGTACCGTCGGTGAGGACGTGATTGAACGTGAATCCGATGGAGACGCCGGTGCCGGGGAAGACGGTGACCCGGAACGCGACCAACGGCGTCCCCTGTTCATTCTCCGACGAAACGGACGTCGGCGTCACGTGAAGCAACGGAGGGACTAACGGGTGAAACGCTTCGGCTTCCTTCGCCCGGTTCCCGACGAGGGACCCGAAATCGGCGCCGGACTCGGCGAGGGTGATGGTCGCGGAGTCGCCGTCGGAGTAACGAATGACGCGGTCGTCGCCCTGGGGCGACGGAACCAACCGGCCGGCGGAAGGGTAGAAGAGAGAGAGGGTTAAGGAGAGCGACCGTCGGAGCAGAGGGAAATGCACGTCGCGGAAGTCTTGGGTGGAGCCCGGGAAGTCGAAAAAGAGGAGGAACCGAACTTGATGAGTTAACATCTCGACGTCGAAGTAGGAGAGACGGTGCTCCGTCGGAGGAACCGGAGCCGTCGCCGGAGACACCCGCCACTCTCCTAGAACTTTCACACCGTCGACGATCTCCATCGCCATATTATAGTTTTCTGATTAGTTGCTTTCTGTGTACCGAGCAGTGCTCGACCTTTATTTATATATAACTAAAAACAAGAGGGTCTACGATTGAGGATAATATTTTTTTGCTTTATATTGATTGTACAGGTTCAAGGCCTCAAGTCATTTGACTTATTTATTTATTTTATTTTTAATTAAAATAATTTGAGAAAATTTAATTCTGTAGATATTCTTTTTCTCAATTTATAATGCGGAGGTGTGCAGCACGAGAGGCTATTAAATGTTTAATAAGCAAAGACCTTGTTGAATCCAAATTATGAGGTAAAGGTCGAGCTCCGAAGAACTTGAGAATTCATGAACTTCGGGCTTGGGAGATTTTCTGAGTCTCTGGATGTACTGCTTGATACCCTCAAACTTGATTTTTTTCCACCCCTTGGGCGTTCTACCTCTGGCTTTTTATAGTTAGTGCGTGAGCTTGTTCCTTAGAAAAAGGACCTCAGTTGAGCTTTTCTACTTCAGTTAGAGTGAGAGGAGGATAGCGAAACTCTCTGGTTTTCCTCCCTTGATCCGTAAGAGGAGAGGGGGGAGAACTTTCGTTTTTCCCCTCCGTGAGGATTGACCCAAACTTGTCGAATTTGGGCCGTGTTAGATTTTAACCATCAATGTACATCTATTAATATAGGAAAATTCATGGGTTTTTTTTAATAATTTCAAATTTATTTAAAATAGTACTAACTTCGTAAAAGGTTATATTAGAAAGATTAATGATAAAAGGTGCTCTCATCGGTACCTCCAACGGGTACATGTGGACTCATAGTTTTTCCACAAGTAAAAATTACAAATAATTTGTCTTTAGATAAAATAATAAAATTAAAAAACATTTAGAAGCAGCGTCGTATAACTAAGATAGTCAGATTTTTTTTCAAGCGGCGCTATAATTCGATTTGGACTTTTTCTAATAATGAGTAATATTTCCGAATGAAAATTTTAGGAAACAGAATCAAATCCTCGTAGAAACAAAGATCTGCACTTTCCGAAACAATCGCAATTCCAAAATCGGAAACAGCAACGGCAATATTAGATTAATCCCTATTTAAATGAAAAACCTCACTCCCACTCTCACCGTTCTCGCTCCCTCTCACTCTCATCTCTCTCTCCTTCTACCTGCAAAACCCCAGAATCGCAGCCATGATGAAACCCTTCACCGGAGAAGATGAAGAAGGAGAAAAGGTGGTTTCTTTCGGAGGAGTAGTACTGAAGCGTCAGATTTACGACGCAGAGGAGGTCTGCCGGAAGAAACCCAGAATCGGAGACGATCATACCCACTTTCCCTCCTCTGCATCCGTCTCCATTAGCAACTCCATTAGCACCTCCGGTGCATCGTTATTCGAGAGGAGCAGTACACAAGTATTGAGCTTTATCCCCCTCGACGACGACGACGACGAGGGCGATTCACTTCCGTACTACTGGATGGATGATTTTCTTGATGGGGATCACGAAGCATTGTTCTGTACCCAACCCCGAGCGCTTTTCGGCTTCCCTGTCGAAGCTGCAGGGGACGATTGTTCTGTTACCGGAGATAACTTCGAAATACTCCGACAGCTGAAATTGGAAGCGGAGAAGAAACGGAGAAAGCAAACGATTTCCGACTCCACTACTTTTGGAGCTGATTTATGTATACCCATGAAGAAAGAATATTTGATCGAGTACTGAATGTAAGCCTTGTTTCTGTTTCATGAAGAAATATTTGATCGAGTACTGTATGTAATGTAAGCCCTGTTTCTGAAATTGAAAAACAGAAAATCGATTTTCGGAATCGGAGTTCAAATATAATTACTTTTTGCAAATGTAAGTGTATTTAAGATTTGTTTCTGTAAATAAGCAAAACATTTAAATTACGACAAAAAAAAAGCAACGCATTTTCGATCTTGGTCCAATGCTCGAAGAGCAAAACATGCATTGATTATTACAAGATTTGAGTTCACGAATCGAGCCCTTGAAAATAACTACAGAGTTAGTTTCATAAGCCGAAGAAACCTCCAACCCATTATTTTATTTTTATTTTTTTCTTGCTTGATCTAAGAAGAAATTAATATTCAACAGTAGAGACACATGCAGAGATCCCCCGGTCGACACTCGGCTCTGACGAGACCAGACTTATTTCTGCTCATGCAGACATCGTAGCAGTTGGAGGGTCTGCAGTTTGGCACCCTGTATCCCCAACCACACTGCAAATCCACCCCAATAATATTCCTAGCACCTGCATCCGCGTACCCAATCCATCCACGAAATTAATTATCAGTAGAGAATTATGATAAGGAGGAGAGGAATCAGATCTAGTGGGAAGAGTAAGTACTTACAGTAGACATCGGTAGCGGAAAGGAAGAGAAGAAGGAGACCCACTGAGAGAGCAAAGAAAACAGGGACGACGCTGTTCTTCGTGCCCGCCATAGGATGAAATGATCATGCGATGGAGAGAGATTCTGATTTCTGGGTGGGTTCTTATATGTGTGATTTTTGAAGGTTTTCATTACTGTTTGCTGTATTGCCAGAGAGAGAGAGAGAGGAACAGGGCGTTGAATTCAATGGAGCGAGAAACGGTTCCAAAGTAATTTCTACCTGAATTCTGGTAGGAATTTGGCAGATGTGAGTAGAGAAGAGCAACATTCCAAGCATCTTTAGTTAATTCTTTTCTTCTCTTTTGCTGTAATTTACCTGAACTTGGCATAAGGTAGTAAATGCATTCAAAGCATAGTCTTCTTTTCTTCTTGTTTGCTGTAATTAAACACATCAGATCAGAAGAGCTCGCTTGCCTTCTGCATTCACTTCTCTGAATAAGGAAGGCTTAAATGTTTGAAATGAGCAAGTCTTTAGGAATTAAATGTTATAATTTGATTAAAAATTGACTACATCTTATTAAATGGAACATAAAATTAGTACATACTATATATAGCTGATTAAAAAATATATATGTATTTGGGGTTATGTTTGTATGCAGCAAAATGTGGCCAGCCCAAATTCGACAAGCCCAAACGCCCACCGATCCAATAAACGATCGTCGTGGGTAGGCTCTGTTGATTTTCAAAAGCATCCACTGCAGCCCATTATCGGGTCCAGCCATGCTGCCGCGTCACTGGTACAATCGACGCCCTCGTCAGCAGAAATCTGTCGTGTCAGCACTAGTCAGCATGCCTTGTCACAATGTCACTTAACTTAAGACCAAGTCTGGTCGAGTAACCGAAGGAGGCAATTGAGGGAATCAAGAGAAAAATCTTCCTGGTCTCCCTCCTCTCTCAACCACAGCAGTAGAAAGGGATCATGATCCCCTTTCCCAGGAAAAATCCTCAACAACCGAAGAGGACAGGCTACAAATAGCCAGAAGTTCCCTGTCGCAGAGGTGGGGGGAAATCAGGTTCGAAAAACAAAAAATCGAAGTGCTCATTCACGCACAGAGACTCTCTCTCTAGACGAAGGTCTGAAAAATCCTTCATCGAGAAGAAACTCCACCCGCAGAAACTTTCGAACCACAGAAGTCAAGCCACCCGCCGTTCGTCGTTCAACAATTCGACTGGGAGCAGCTCTACACGATCGCTGACAACGTCACAAGTCGATACACGCGGAGCACAAATACCTCCGTCCGGCGACCAAAGCTACACCGGTTCAGGCACACTTTCGTTTTTTACCTTTCGAAGTCTCAACGACGACTCGTCAGAAGCTTCAACTTCGCCAAATACACACGAAGATCGAATCAGAGGAAGCATAGGAGATTGTACTCGCATTTTCCTGATACAAAACACACCCTGTAACACAAATTTATTAAAGTAATCGAAATATTCTCTCGGTCGTGCCTCTTCGCGGACCTCTTGAAGGATTAACTGTGCTTAAAACTTCATTCTCTCAGTGGAGACAAGGGAAGGGAAGGAGAGGGAGATCAGAGACTAAGATTTTCATAGAGAGAGAAAAAAAAAAACTTAGTATCTAAACTCGGTAAATAGTATTCTGATGTTTTTTTTCCAGTGCCAATATTATCTAGCGAATTATGTATATCAGAATATGAAGAAGGAGATGTACGTACGTGATCGTGGGCCGGGGTTCTAGCTATTTGTAAGTTCAAAATTATTAATCCCCCATTAACGAGCCCGGATCCGCTGCCCATATTGTAGGTAGCCACAGCGAATCACGGGGCGCCAAACACATGGGACCCCCTGTGCAGCACTCAGTTGGCAATATGGGCAGCGGATCCGGTGATGTGAGCTGGCTCGTTTCTCTCTCTCTCTGTGGTTTTTTTTCTCTCTCTCTCTGTGGTCTCTCTCTCTCTATTTGTCTATCTATCTCTCTCTCTGGTCTCGATCTCTCTCTCTCGTCTCTCTCTCTCTCATTTCCTCTCCCTCTTTCTCTTCATATTTTAAAATAGGTGGGTGGGGGACTTATATAGCTTACCCTATATAAGAGTTTGGTAAATGTTCCCCCCTTGCCTCCCCCCCTATCTACGCCATTGGATGTAACACTGCACACATGTGAACTAGAGTAACTTATCCAAACCATATGATCTCAAATTCATTAAATGATTTAAAACTTTTCCCAATGGCCAACCCAACCAGTGCCTACCCCAACCAAACCTCAGTCTCACTTATTTTGTCTTCGATTTTTATATTAAAGTTGAATATTTGTGCAAAATAATTCTTATTTGGATATTTATAAGTTCGACCCAATGTTTTAAAACCCGAACCCGTCATCCAGCCGGCACTATGTCCAATTTTGGTTGAACCCAATTAGACCGGGTTAGACAATTGTATATTTTTTTAAAATGGCTATTACATTTACAATGTATTTCTTTGGTGGTCTCATAACTGACTTCTTGGCTTGACTAACTTCCGGTATGAGCAACGCTGACTCTTATCGTTGCCATGGAGACTCTAGCACTTAAATCATTGAATATTATATACCATAATTTATATATATTTAATATTTCTAAGAGAAGAAAGGTAAAAAGAATATTTATTAGAGTGAACTGGGCTGAGTCAATAATAACTAGACTGACCTTCGATTCTGGTTCAACCGGGTCAATGACTACCATTTTTTCTTTGATGGTTAGCCATACGCATTCTTGCCCTTTAAGGAGATACATATTCATCTTTATCAATTATTAAGATTAGAGTATATGATTACTTCGCATGACAAATATTTGTGACAAACATTCGATGACATATATAATATTGCATGCATGTGAACTAGAGTAACTTATCCAGACCATATGATCTCAAATTCATTAAATGATTTAAAACTTTTCCCAATGGCCAACCCGACTAGTGCCTATCCCAACCAAACCTCAGTCTCACTTATTTTGTCACAAGTAGGGCTGGCAATGAGCCGAGCCGCGCCGAAGTCGAACCTATGATGGCTCGAGCTCGGCTCAGCCCCATAATACATGAGCTCAAGCTCGAGCCCATGGCTGGGTTCAAGTTCGAGCTCGAGCTAGATTCGAGTGGGCTGATCCCCTAATTGACCCCTGCGAACTCGAAGTCCCCGCCCATGCCCGTGTCGAGGCTAGGTTGACCTCCAGGCCATAAAAGCTCCAACATGAGCTCCAACAGGAATTGGTTGGTCGTAAGTTTAATTAAAATAAAATTGAATAAACCAAAATAAAATAATTATGATTAAATTAAATATAAAATTCCATAAGGGTTGGTTTGCAGACTTATATAAATTGGTTCAGTCCCATTAAGTAAAAATAAAATAAAATTGAATAAAGCAAATGAAAAGATTTATGATTAATCTGTAATTCTTCGCACCAGCAAATTGAGAAAGAAGATTACTACTACGATCTGGTGTATTTTTTCTGATTAGGTGATATTATTTATTGCCTTCTTAATTAATTTGGCTAGAAACAGATCAGATATATCTATATATTCTAATATCGTATTGTCCTTCCATGAATATAATTTCATTCGTCGAGGGTCCAACAAAGTATGATCACCGACCCATGAAGCTACTCTCAAGCAGCCCAACCATGGGCCCAAGCACTTCTCCATGTCACCGGCCGCGTCATCAGTCTCATCATCAACAATTACCACATCTCTAGCACCAGTCGACCAATCCTGGTCTCCGCCCAACAGAAGGGGAAACAGCGGTGGCCAAATTGTAGGTAGCCAAAGCGAATCACGGGGCGCCAACTGAGCGCTGCACAAGAGTCCTATGTGTTTGGCGCCCCGTGATTCGCTTTGGCTACCTACAATTTGGCCACCGGATCCAGGCTCCAACATTTCGGCCAACTACAAATAGTCGATAACTCGACATTAGAAGGGTCAAAAATTATCACCGAAAAGAAGATTGCAAGTTTCCATACGATAGACTACTACTGTGTCGTTCATACACACCCGCGCTCGAAGACTCACAACTCGACCACAACTTGAAGAAGACAGTAACTTCGACCACTATTTTATGGAGATCGAATTAGAGGATGTATCATTTTTTTATTTTCAACATACTGTAACACAAATTCTTTGTCATAAATCGAATTAAATCACTTCAACCACTATTTTATGAGAGTTATTGTTACGAAAGGTCTTAGGTTCGAGTCTCTAAAATAACATTGGGAGGAACTCGATTATATTTAAAACTTGTATACACTATGCAAATAACTAAAATTTTATTTTTCAAATAGAGGTTTACCCAAACACAAAAATTATTGTAATTAAGAACAATTTTTCCTACTAACAAGGCACAAATGACAAATCACCCCCAAGTTAAAAGGCCAAAGTCTTGTGCCGCTGTACGTCAAGACCAAAATTGGTCCTATCAAAATCAAATTTGACCACTCTCATGGGAAAATGGTCTGACCTTCTCATGACCATGCTGAACCAAAAGTATTAATTTAATATTTAATGCTGAAATAGGTAAGAAGAAAAACCATCTTTCTTATATTGGTACTTGTACCACAAGTTAGTGTTTGAGAGTGAAGACAAGACTATACAAAAACTTTTTGTGACAAACATCATATGATCCCAACTAGTGTAACTTATCCAGACCATATGATCCCAAATTCATTAAATGATTTAAAACTTTTCCCAATGGCCAACCCGACCGGTGCCTACCCCAACCAAACCTCAATCTCACTTATTTTGTCACGAGTAGGGCTGGCAATGAGTCGAGCTGAGCCGAGCCGAACCCATGATGGCTCGAGCTCGGCTCATCCCATAATACATGAGCTCGAGCTCGATTCAAGTGGGCTGGATCCCTTAATCGACCCTGAGTTCAAGCCCAACTCGAGTTCCCGCCCATGCCCAAGTCGAGCCTAGGTTGAGCTCCAGGCCATAAAAGCCTAGTGTGAGCTCCAACCCATGCCCAATAGGTCTGCCAATTCGGGCTTTTTAATTATTCTAATTAAATTTATCTACAATAATAGATCTAGATTAGTGATTATAAGCTGAACTGCTCACGAGCTGGCTCGGTTCAGTGCCACTCCTTCAAATACCCCTTAAAATATTATTTGTCATTGTTATTTTCAGAAAATTAGGAGTCTTGTATGGATATGTGATATTGTTATTGGGTTTTATGTTTTAAAAAATAATAGCGGTATTTTAATCGAATAAAAGTTTTCATTACTGTATGGTATTTTAATCGAATAAAACTTATCCAGACCATATGATCCCAAATTCATTAAATGATTTAAAACTTTTCCCAATGGCCAACCCGACCGGTGCCTACCCCAACCAAACCTCAATCTCACTTATTTTGTCACAAGTCCGGATTAATTATTAAGATTAGAGCATATGATTAGTGGCACAAGCAATACTAAATGCAGAAACCAATCAAGTGACCATTTGTTATTAAGACAATAACAAGTAGTAATTGTGTCTAAAGCATATCTCAATTTGATTAAATAAGTTAATATATATTGTCACGCTTACGCCTTAGTATAAATAAAGCGAGAAACCAAGGGGGTTTCAATATTCATCTTCGTCTACTTTGAAAGCCTAATTAATTCAGTAATGGGTTTGTCTGCTCTGTTCTCTCTCTGCTTCATGCTAATTCGATCCATGTCAATATTGGAATTATCGATCCTAATCGTCCTCTGTCTAGTGATCATTGTGAATCAGTACCTGAAGCTCCGTAGACAAATCCTCCCGAATTGGCCCGTTCTAAGGAACTTCCCTTCTCTAATCCGCAACATCAATCGCTTCAACGAGTGGACCGTGGAGCTGCTCAATGCCTGTGGCACCATCGTCTTCAACGGTCCCGTCTTCACGGGAATGGAGATCGTCATCACCTGCAACCCCCAAAATGTGGAGTACACGATGAAGACGAATTTCGATGAATTCAACAAAGGCCCCCACTTTGCGGAGATATTCGATTTCCTGGGTAATGGGATGTTTGTCGCCGACGGCGAGTCGTGGTCGGGGCAGAGGAAGATGGCGGTTACCCGGTTCGCGTCCAAGAAGTTTCAGAGCTTCTGCTCGGAGAAGAACGAGGAGGTGGTGACAGAGGGCCTCATCCCTGTTTTACAAGATGCGGTTGAAAGGGGTTCGACGATTGATTTGCAGGAAGTGTTCAAAAGGCTGGCTTTTGATGTCACTTTTGCCTCTGTATTGGGGAAGAATCCCGGGTTTCTGTCGGTGAATTTCGTGGAGAATGAATTCTCCAAGGCGCTTGATACGCTAACTCGGGTGGCTTTCCTTCGACACACTTTACCGAGTTTCTGGTGGAAGACGATGCGCTTGTTGGGAATCGGATGGGAGAGGCAATATGAACAAGCTTTAGGGGCTTTAGATCGTCGCTTGAACGACTTCATCTCTGTCAAGAAACAGGGTCTAGCGAAGGGTCAAACATGTGATGATCTGCTAGCAACGTATATGAAATCCAGTAGTGGAGGAGACGAAGAGAAGTTTCTCAGAGACACGGCCTTGACCTTCATCTTCGCCGGACAAGACACTGTCAGCTCCGGCCTCACTTGGTTCTTCTACATGCTCTCCAAATCCCCATCCGTGGAGGCAAAAATATTGGAAGAAGTGAAACTCGTCATGTACTCTAATTATAATAACGAGGAGGAGGAGGAGGAGAAGAAGATGGACCTCAGAAAACTGAAGTATCTGGAAGCGGCCATACTGGAGTCGATGAGATTGAATCCCCCGGTACCCATTGAGCACAAGAGCGCGAAGAAGAAGGATGTGCTCCCGGACGGAACCATCGTTGGACCCGGAAACATCATCTTGTTCTCCCTGTTTGCAATGGGAAGGATGAAGTGGATATGGGGAGAGGACTGCTTGGATTTCAAACCGGAGAGATGGATAGAGGAGAAGACCGGCAATCTGAAACACGAACCCAGTTCCAAGTACCCGGTGTTTAACGTCGGCCCGAGAGCTTGCTTGGGGAAGAAAATGGGTCTGACCGTGATGAAGACTGTAATTGCTGCTATTCTTCTGCACTTCCATGTCGAGGTGGTGGAAGGTCAGTCGGTCAGGCCGGTGCCGTCTGTCATATTGAAGATGAAAGACGGGTTGAAGGTTATAGTGAAAGAGAGGAGTTAATTATATTGAATAATTTAACGGGTCCGAAACATGTATGCATGCATATGCATGTTGAAGCAAATAACAGAAAGCCTTTTATTACTACGCTACGCCGTATTAACATTAAATGCTAAAATACCAAGCAAAATAACTGCCGATCCGACCAGGTTGAACCAGAGTGGAAATTATTATTATTATTTTTTATTGAAGCGGCTATTACATAAATCGAAACACGAGACACTTTTACATACACCCGAGGCCCTCCTCGAAGACCGAAGCGAAGAGCTCCACTTCCGGTTGTGGGCCCCCGTACCCGATCTCGACCCCACCCGGTTCCTCCCTGCTCTCGGCCAGTGATATGGCGCCCCCGTTGAGGATCGACGTCACCTCGGTCTTCCTCGGCGGACCCCACCCGAAGTCCGTTTCGTAGGCCCGGAGTCTCGGCGACGCGGCGACCGACAGGATTCGCTCGCTCGCCAGCTCCACGAACCTGGTTATCCAACTCACCGCGTCCCTCATCGGATCCTCCCAGGCCTCTCGCGTCGCTCGGTGAACCAGTTCCGATCCCACGGCGATTCCTTCTTTTCCACTCAGCTCGGGCCCGCTCCCCTCCACGAATATCGCACCGATGCAGTTCCCGAAGAAATTGACGGGAACCGGAGGACGGAGCCGGGTCCGGAAGTCCGCCGCGAACGCCGCGTGAACCCTCTCCCGCTCCGTCAGTCCGCGTGCCTTGATCGAACAGACCCACGTGTAGGCGAACGTCAGCTGGAACGTGGACGGTCTGGGCCCCACGTCGCGACCGCTCGAGGAGACCAGGCCGCGAAGCTTCTCGAGGTGGGACCGAGTGAGGGGGAAGGTGGCCAGGACGAGTCGGGCGGGCCGAGGCCGCGGAACCGGCTCGCCGCGTTTCCGGCTCGCCACTCGCTTCGCCTCTTCGTAGAAATCGCGCTTCAGCTGCCGATGGTCGCCGACGACGGCGCGGTCGAAGGAGGGGACCGTTTTTGCGGCGGAAGCGACGTCGCCGCCGCCGGCCTTAAATATGGACGCCCACGATTTCACGAAATTGGCGAAGCCGGTCCCGTCGGTCGCCGTGTGATGCAGGATGATGCCGAGGCAGACGCCGGAGCCGGGGAAGACGGTCAACTGCAACGCCAAAAGGGGCTGCTTCCCGTCGGGATCCTCCGGCTCCGGTAACGCGGGCACGAGGGGGCGAAGCTGTTCCGCGTCTCTCATCTGATTTCCAATCAGAATCTCGAAGTCGGTGGTGGAATCTTCGGCGAGCGTGATGGGGACGGAATCGCCGTCGACGTAGCTGATGACGAAATCGTCGGGATCGTCCGGGGAACGGGTCAATCTTCCGGCGAGAGGGTAGAAGATCTTCAGAGCAAGGGAGAGAGCTTCCACGAGTGCGGGGAACTGCGTTTGTTGGAACTCGTGGGTGGAGACGTCCGGGAGTCGGAAGAAGAAGAGGCGAGTGACGAGATGTATTCCCACCCAGAGGACGTCGAAGTAGGAGAGCTCGATATTGGTGGAGGAGACCGACCCGGGAGGCGGCGACACGCGCAGCCGCTCTATCTCCCTCACGGCGGTCGTCGTCGCCGCTCCGGCCATGCTTCGGAGGTGAAGAAAGTCCAAGGCTCCAATCCGAAACCGGAGGCGATATCTAGATGACGGAGCGATATTTATATTTTCAGACGTCACAGAGCAGAGTGGAATTACAATTTTATAATTCGAGGGCCAAGAAGCAGACAAAATTTAGAAACGTGATTCCGTTGCCTGTCAAGAGAATGCCGACACGAAATCGAAAAATAATAATTATATTATTATCGTCTTAATTTTTTTTTTTTTAAAAACTTATATTACGTAATTATCAATGTATAAATCTCGAAAATCTACCTAAAGGTAGAGTACAATTTTTGTCATTTAAATTAAATCAGAGAAGAATTAAATTTGGTTCCCGAGTCCATTCAAGAGTCTGACTAACTTTATTTTATACTCTATCAGAAAAAACATAAAAAAAGGGCCCCCGCCTACTACAAACAAAAAAAAAGTTAAATTAGATAATTAGATTTATAAGATATTATGTAAATATAGACCCAATAGGATTAATATTTTTTACCTATAATATTAAAATATTAAGTATTTAGCAATTGAATAAATAAATAAACAATGCTACAAATAGGTTAAAAAAAAAAGTAATTTTTAAAAATAGAAACACAAAACATTACCATCGTACAATCAAATATTAATTGCATCAAAATATATTAATTAAATTAAAATTACTAACCGCAAAAAAATAATAATTAGTCACAAAATCAAAAAGAAAATAAAGTACTTAAGTACCAGTAAAGCGTAAGAGTCCATTCTAAGTGCATGACGTGGGCTGCTTTCAGCGTCCTTCGCTTAGGAGAAGCCCCTCTCCCAGTCCTCGCTGATATGGCCCACATTCCTCACAGCATATGGGCCTCATTTTAGCCCACGAGAAGCTTTGGCCCGGAGAGAGGTGAAATGTATGGACGAAACTAGACGATAATCCTTTTATTGTCCACCGTTCGATGAGGCCACCTGGGGTTGAATCACAGCTCTTAAAAATGAAAGGCCCGATATCGACCACAAGAGGCTTGCTTTTCTCCTCCTCTTCACCCAAGCAATGAAGATAAGCCTATCAATCTCCGCCGTCGATTCGCTTCAAGCAATCGGATCCTCGCCCTCCATTTCAACCAAAACCCCTCTTTCCCTATCCTTTCCCTCCCCAGTCCCCCCAAAATTCGAGGCCAAAAAGAGCGAAAAAAAACGAAAAAATGGCCGCCGCTCTCCAGCAATCTCCGATCGTCTTCCGAGCGAAGCTTCCGCCGGCGACGCGAATCGCGGCCAGATCCACGGCCGTCGCCTTCCGCTCGTCCTTCTCCGGCGTCAAGATCGCCGTTGCAGTCGCCGCGCGGCGGAAGCCCCGCGGCGGCGGCGCGAGGATGATGGACACGGCGGCGGGGAGCTACGCGTCGGCGCTGGCGGACGTGGCGAAGTCGAACGGGACTCTGGATGAGACCAGCGGGGACATGGAGAAGGTCGAGCAGGTGTTCTCCGACCCGCAGGTGCTGAACTTTTTCCTGAACCCTACGATCGAGGCGGATAAGAAGAGAAAGGTCCTGGACGATATCGCGGCGGAGTCGAAGCTGCAGCCGCACACGGCGAACTTCCTGAACATCGTGGTGGACATGAAGCGGGTGGAGATAATTAAGGAGATCGTGAAGGAATTCGAGGTGGTGTACAACAAATTGACGAACACGGAGCTGGCGGTGGTGTCGTCGGTGGTGAAGCTGGAGTCGCAGCACCTGGCGCAGATCGCGCAGGGGGTCCAGCGCCTCACGGGGGCCAAGAACGTCCGCATCAAGACCGTCATCGACCCCTCCCTCGTCGCCGGCTTCACCATCAGGTACGGAAGCTCCGGCTCCAAGCTCATCGACATGAGCGTGAAGAAGCAGCTGGATGAGATCGCCAGTCAGCTCGACTTCAGCGACATGGTCGGCTCCCTCGCCGCCTGAGACGACCACCCCCGACGCCGGAAATCCGAGGCTGAGACGGTCCTTTCAATTCCACCACCCCTGATTTTTGTTGTTATTTATTTATGTCTAATATATATAATTTCTGAGGTGACTTTTTGTATAATTTCTGTAACTATTGAGTACCAAACAGAAAAAGTTCAGTCAAAGAATTGGACACGATTATTTATACAACGCTAGCAGTAAATGATAAAACCTAGGATAAAAAGTGGACATATCGACGATTAACTAATTGCCCTTTCAATTTCTTATTTCTTTGCTGGTCCCAAAGTGCTATGTTTCAAAAAATAACAAAATAAATCCGTAAGCTGAACAACCTATGTGATATAAAGCTGAAATTTAATGGATCAGCCTTGGGCCAATCCTGGATTGGCAAGAATGGGGTGGTACGAAGCAACTCAAGTGACTAATATAAAACTTAGGCATACCAAAATATATGACTCGTATTCTCACATAACATTTTGAAATGGTAGAAGTATGTAGTACCTGAAGGTGTTTGACACCTTAGTCTTATAAGCCAAATAATTTAATGCAACTCTTTACAATAAAAAAAACATATTGACTTATTAAGTCCTACCCGTTAAATAGGAAAATAAATTCACAGGACATGTCTCAAATTTTAAAAACTGATCTTATAATTCGAAAGCTTCCTCTTAATTATATGATATTTACATTATTAGTCGAACAAGTCTCTCCTTTTTCTTACTCTAACCTTCAACCCGTCTTTCATCTTCAATATGACAGACGGCACCGGCCTGACCGACTGACCTTCCACCACCTCGACATGGAAGTGCAGAAGAATAGCAGCAATTACAGTCTTCATCACGGTCAGACCCATTTTCTTCCCCAAGCAAGCTCTCGGGCCGACGTTAAACACCGGGTACTTGGAACTGGGTTCGTGTTTCAGATTGCCGGTCTTCTCCTCTATCCATCTCTCCGGTTTGAAATCCAAGCAGTCCTCTCCCCATATCCACTTCATCCTTCCCATTGCAAACAGGGAGAACGAGATGATGTTTCCGGGTCCAACGATGGTTCCGTCCGGGAGCACATCCTTCTTCTTCGCGCTCTTGTGCTCAATGGGTACCGGGGGATTCAATCTCATCGACTCCAGTATGGCCGCTTCCAGATACTTCAGTTTTCTGAGGTCCATCTTCTTCTCCTCCTCCTCCTCCTCGTTATTATAATTAGAGTACATGACGAGTTTCACTTCTTCCAATATTTTTGCCTCCACGGATGGGGATTTGGAGAGCATGTAGAAGAACCAAGTGAGGCCGGAGCTGACAGTGTCTTGTCCGGCGAAGATGAAGGTCAAGGCCGTGTCTCTGAGAAACTTCTCTTCGTCTCCTCCACTACTGGATTTCATATACGTTGCTAGCAGATCATCACATGTTTGACCCTTCGCTAGACCCTGTTTCTTGACAGAGATGAAGTCGTTCAAGCGACGATCTAAAAGCCCCTAAAGCTTGTTCATATTGCCTCTCCCATCCGATTCCCAACAAGCGCATCGTCTTCCACCAGAAACTCGGTAAAGTGTGTCGAAGGAAAGCCACCCGAGTTAGCGTATCAAGCGCCTTGGAGAATTCATTCTCCACGAAATTCACCGACAGAAACCCGGGATTCTTCCCCAATACAGAGGCAAAAGTGACATCAAAAGCCAGCCTTTTGAACACTTCCTGCAAATCAATCGTCGAACCCCTTTCAACCGCATCTTGTAAAACAGGGATGAGGCCCTCTGTCACCACCTCCTCGTTCTTCTCCGAGCAGAAGCTCTGAAACTTCTTGGACGCGAACCGGGTAACCGCCATCTTCCTCTGCCCCGACCACGACTCGCCGTCGGCGACAAACATCCCATTACCCAGGAAATCGAATATCTCCGAAAAGTGGGGGCCTTTGTTGAATTCATCGAAATTCGTCTTCATCGTGTACTCCACATTTTGGGGGTTGCAGGTGATGACGATCTCCATTCCCGTGAAGACGGGACCGTTGAAGACGATGGTGCCGCAGGCATTGAGCATCTCCACGGTCCACTCGTTGAAGCGATTGATGTTGCGGATTAGCGACGGGAGGCCTCCTAGAATTGGCCAGTGCGGAATTGTTTGTTTTCGGAGCTTCAAGTACTGAGTTACTATCATAACACAAAGGAGAAGTAGTATGGAGAACTCCACCGACAAAGATCGATTAAACAGTAAGGCGAGGGAGAGCGGGGAAGAAAAAGCCATTGCTGAATTGGGGTATAGAAGTTGATGAAGATGAATAGTTTGAAGCTTTATTTATACAATAGAAGAAGTAAGGATGTGCAACCTTATCCGAGTCTATACACCACAGAAAAAAGTATCTACGGTGATTGGTGACAACTTGAGAAAGGATCCAGCACGAGATTCCAAAAAAAACCCAATCATTGGTGTTCTTACGATAAGGGCTTACTGGAAAAAGTTAATGACAAAGAAAGCTTTAATATCATTTAGGTATCCACCGCTAGTGTAGGGCCTTCTCTCCACAAGTAAAAATGAGGTTAATTTCCTTGTTGGGTTAAACGCGACCTTAGTGGATCTTATCATATAAACATGTTAATGATTTGGGTTTGATCCACGATCTGACACAAATTATTGACAGCCGTCTTATATTTTTATTTTTTATCGAAGAAAATGATTGTATTATGATTGGAGCTCCGAGCTTCATTCTTCGAAGAGGGTCTCAGATGTTAAATTTTTGTGTGCTTCTCCTTCTTACTGATCAAATGATAAAATAATTATTAACTCTGCTGCATGAAGTCTGAAGAGTCTGATTCGCTGCACTCAACTTAAAAAACGTTATTCAACTCTGCTCCACGCTCCCCGGACGATCCCGACGATTTCCTCAACAGCTACGTCGACGGCGATTCCGTCCCCGTTACGCTCGCCGAAGATTCTACCTCCAATTTCGAGGTTCTGATTGGATATCAGATGAGAGACGCGGGAGAGCTTCACCCTCACGTTCCCGCGTTACCGGAGGAGCCCGACGGGAAACAGCCCCTTTTGGCGTTGCAGGTGACCGTTTTCCCCGGCTCCGGCGTCTGCGTCGGCATCGTCGTGCATCACACGGCGACCGACGGGACCGGCTCCGTCGCCAAAACGGTCCCCTCCTTCGACGCGCCAAGCCGGTTCCGCGGCTTCGACCGCTCCTCCTGGCCACCTTCGTCCTCGCTCGGTCCCACCTCGAGAATCTCCGGGCCCTGGTATCCTCAATCGGCCGGTAGGTGGGGCCCAGACCCTCCGCATTCCAGCTGACGTTCGCGCACACGTGGGTCTGTTCGATGAAGGCACGTGGACTAGCGGAGCGGGAGAGGTTCACGCGGCCTTCGCGGCGGACCTCCGGACATCATCCAAGGTTGAGTATAGCATAAGCTATAAAAATCTTCAGGTACAAGAAAAATGTACATTGTATGCTGAATGAGAAGATTACCCAAGTTGAGTGGGAACATTGATGTTGAGGGGGGAACATTGATGTATGAATGATTGTATTGTGTGCAACGTGTGAAATTTTCAGGCTTAACGTCAAAGAAGCTATAGACAATTTCTATGTTTGTCTCATGTAAGGCACAATACAACTTCAAGTGTATCAGGTGTACTTACACTCCCACGTACATCGATCTATGTCATTTGTTTTCAAACTTAAATAGTAATAGGTTGTAGTAATTGGTGACCATGCATTGTTGCATGTGCCATCAATGCATTTGGACTGTCAAAAACTCAAACGACACACACTCGGTAGCCCTCAATTCAATTAATTCTCACCATGATAAAAGAGGAAATAATTAGCAAATTTGTTAGAATGTCTGATCTGTTTCCCAGGCAATCAGCTCCATCAGAGCGCTAACTAATTTCTTTCTCAAATTGCCCGTGCCAAGGATCACAGATTTCTAACCATAGAGGGCAACTACAGCTTTCTGCCGTTAATGGGGGATAATTCTAAACTTATAAATTGAACCCCACGATCACGTACAGCATATCCGTCTTCATTTCTCATACATAATACGCTAGCAAGGTAGCTCCATGGCTATGAACATGAAGAAGAAGATGACGAAGACGAACGTGTCTGATCAGGTTGGTCTCTTGGGCCTGCTGCTTCTTCTCCTCCTCTGCGCAGCCTCCACTCCTGTCGTCGAATGTAAGTGATCGAAATATTTTTGAAGACAAGTATTCAATATTCTAAGTCTCATTTCATCCTATATATGGAATTAATGGTGGTGCGTATATGGATGCATAATAATTGCAGGTACGAGGCCTCAGATGGGGACGCTGCGGCTGCAGTGCGGTTTTGGATTTCAGCCGCGTGAGTGCAGGCCGGAATTCTGCTCGGACTATTGTACTGGGCGATACAAAAAACAACTGAGGAAATCCGAATGCACCCCAGATGGTTTCTGCCTCTGTAGTTACTGTTGATGTTGAGAATTTGATGTAAGGCCAGCTTAATTGGCCTCTTCATTCCTTTCTTTCTGATTAATATTGGCACAGGAAATAAACATCAGAATATTATCTACCGAGTTTAAATACTAACCTTTTCTCTCTCTCTCTCTCTCTCTCTCTCTCTCTCTCTCTCTCTCTCTCTCTCTCTCTCTCTCTCTCTATGAAACTAAGAAACTACTTTGAAATTACAGCAAAAGAGAAGAAAAGAATTAACTAAAGATGCTTGGAATGTTGCTCTTCTCTACTCACATCTGCCAAATTCCTACCAGAATTCAGGTAGAAATTACTTTGGAACCGTTTCTCGCTCCATTGAATTCAACACCCTGTTCCTCTCTCTCTCTCTCTGGCAATACAGCAAACAGTAATGAAAACCTACAAAAATCAACACATATAAGAACCCACCCAGAAATCAGAATCTCTCTCCATCGCATGATCATTTCATCCTATGGCGGGCACGAAGAACAGCGTCGTCCCTGTTTTCTTTGCTCTCTCGGTGGGTCTCCTTCTTCTCTTCCTTTCCGCTACCCATGTCTACTGTAAGTACTTACTCTTCCCACTAGATCTGATTCCTCTCCTCCTTATCATAATTCTCTACTGATAATTAATTTCGTGGATGGATTGGGTACGCGGATGCAGGTGCTAGGAATATTATTGAGGTGGATTTGCATGAGCAGAAATAAGTCTGGTCTCGTCAGAGCCGAGTGTCGACCGGATGATCTCTGCATGTGTCTCTACTGTTGAATATTAATTTCTTCTTAGATCAAGCAAGAAAAAAATAAAAATAAAATAATGGGTTGGAGGTTTCTTCGGCTTATGAAACTAACTCTGTAGTTATTTTCAAGGGCTCGATTCGTGAACTCAAATCTTGTAATAATCAATGCATGTTTTGCTCTTCGAGCATTGGACCAAGATCGAAAATGCGTTGTTTTTTTTTTGTCGTAATTTAAATGTTTTGCTTATTTACAGAAACAAATCTTAAATACACTTACATTTGCAAAAAGTAATTATATTTGAACTCCGATTCCGAAAATCGATTTTCTGTTTTTCAATTTCAGAAACAGGGCTTACATTACATACAGTACTCGATCAAATATTTCTTCATGAAACAGAAACAAGGCTTACATTCAGTACTCGATCAAATATTCTTTCTTCATGGGTATACATAAATCAGCTCCAAAAGTAGTGGAGTCGGAAATCGTTTGCTTTCTCCGTTTCTTCTCCGCTTCCAATTTCAGCTGTCGGAGTATTTCGAAGTTATCTCCGGTAACAGAACAATCGTCCCCTGCAGCTTCGACAGGGAAGCCGAAAAGCGCTCGGGGTTGGGTACAGAACAATGCTTCGTGATCCCCATCAAGAAAATCATCCATCCAGTAGTACGGAAGCGAATCGCCCTCGTCGTCGTCGTCGTCGAGGGGGATAAAGCTCAATACTTGTGTACTGCTCCTCTCGAATAACGATGCACCGGAGGTGCTAATGGAGGTGCTAATGGAGACGGATGCAGAGGAGGGAAAGTGGGTATGATCGTCTCCGATTCTGGGTTTCTTCCGGCAGACCTCCTCTGCGTCGTAAATCCGACGCTTCAGTGCTACTCCTCCGCATTATAAATTGAGAAAAAGAATATCTACACACTTAAAAATATTTTAGTTGTGATGATTTATAGTAAACCGGACAAGTCCATAAGAACTGGATTAATCTCCGATTTTGGTTGAACTGAGTCGGACAGGCCAGTCTGTTCCCCATTTATAAAACACTGTATATGATTCGAACGCACCACCTAATCCGAACCCCCCGAATGTCAAATTCACTATTAAAACCACCGAGAGAGAAAGTCATGTTCAGGGAATATTGCAGCATCCTTCTTCTTCACTTAACCCGAACCATGGCCGGAGCGACGACGACGACGAGGACCGCCGTGAGGGAGATTGAGCGGCTGCGAGTGTCGCCTCCGCCCGGGTCGGTCTCCTCCACCGATATCGAACTCTCCTACTTCGATGTCATCTGGGTGGGAGTGGATCCCGTCACTCGCCTCTTCTTCTTCCGCCTCCCGGACGCCCTCTCTACCCACGAGTTCCGATACTCCCACTTCCCGGCCCTCGCCGAAGCTCTCTCCCTCGCTCTCGAGATCTTCTTTCCTCTCGCCGGGAGATTGGCCAGCTCCCCGGATGATCCCGACGATTTCGTCATCAGCTACGTCGACGGCGACTCCGTCCCCCTTACGCTCGCCGAATCTGCCTCCCCCGAGCACTTCGAGACTCTGATTGGAAATCAGATGAGAGGCGTCGAAGAGCTTCACCCTCTCGTGCCCGTGTTGCCCGCGGAGGAGCCCGACAGGAAGCCCCTCTTGGCGTTGCAGGTGACCGTCTTCCCCGGCTCCGGCGTCTGCCTCGGCATCGCCGTGCATCACGCGGTGGCCGACGGGACGGGCACCGTCGGTTTCGTTAAATCGTGGGCGTCCATTTTCAAGGCCGGCGGCGACGCCTCCGTCGTCAAAACGATCCCCTCCTTCGACCGCGCCGTCGTCGGTTACCTCCGGCAGCTCAAGAGGGATTTCGTCGACTTGATGAAGCGAGTCGCGACTCCGAAAGGCGCCGACCACGAGCCGGCTCAGCCCGTCCGACTCGTCCTGGCCACCTTCGTCCTCACTCGGTCGCACCTCGAGAAGCTTCGCGACCTTGTCTCATCGAGCGGCCGGGACGTGGGGGCCCGACCATCCACGTTCCAGCTGACGTACGCGTACACGTGGGTCTGTGCCGTCGAGGCGCGCAGACTCTCGGAACGAGAAACGGTTCACGCGGCCTTCGTGGCGGACCTCCGAACCCGGGTCCGTCCTCCGGTTCCCGACAATTTCTTCGGGAACTGCATCGGTGCGATATTCGCGGAGGGGAGCGGGGCCGAGCTGAGTGGAAAAATAGGAATCGCCGTCGGATCGGAACTGATTCACCGAGCGACCCGAGAAGCGGAGAAGGATCCTATGAGAGACGCGCTGAGTTGGGTTACCGGGTTGATGGAGCGGTCGAGTAAGCGAGTCCTGTCGGTCGCCGGGTCGCCGAGACTCCGGGTTTACGAGACGGACTTCGGGTGGGGTCCGCCGATGAAGGTGGAGATCCTGTCGATCCTGAACGGGGGCGCGATATCTCTGGCCGAGAACAGGGACGAACATGGTGGGGTTGAGATCGGCTTCGGGGGCCCACAACCGGAAGTGGAGCTCTTCGCATCGGTCTTCCAGGAGGGTCTCAGATGTTTGTAGAGATTCCTCCTATAGGGAATCCCATTCCTATATTCCTATTGTATTGAGATTAATATGCCTGCTTCTATTAGATCCTGCAATGTTTAGAAAGTGCTCAACTTCTGATTTCTGAAAGTGACTGGGAAGACGACAAGGGATTGAAGAGATTAAAATATCCCACTCAAAGATAACAATAATAGCCATTGAACAATCACACCTGACTTCGAAACACGAACTCAACTCGGATCGACTAGAGATTTTCTCTCTGATATTTCCTCTTACTCAAGCACTAACATCTGAGCTACATCCCAATTGTGGTATTAAGATAGAAAATAAAACTAAAATGAATTAAATCATTTTAAAACTATCCAACACCACGACCATGGATTTCGTCGAAGTAGTGCAGCGGCTGCGCGTTTCTCCGCCGCCGGGATCTGTTCCGACGCTCTCACGTACTTAGACGCCCGGTGGCCGACGAGCCCGCCGAACCAGCGTTTGCTCTTCTACAACTACAACGGCAGCACCGACGATTTCAGAACCTCACATTTCTCCACCTTCCGGCGTTCCCTCTCACAGGCTCTCGCCGTCTTCTTACCCGTCGCCGGTCGATTAGTTACGTTTACGGAAAACGGATAGGAAGATCAATTCGTCCGGCACTCCGACGGCGACACAGTGCCCCTTTACCTCGCCGAATCCGGGGCCGATTTCGATCGTCTCATCGGGAATTGCCTGAAACACGTCAAAGATTTACACCCATTTGCCCCAACCTTGGTGCTCCTCGAGACGGATGAGGAGGAGAAGCCGCCGTTTTTGGCGGTACAGGTGACCGTCTATCCCTTCTCCGGCGTATGTGTCGGGATCACCCTCCACCACGTGGTGGCCGACGGCAGCAGCGCCACCGCCTTCTTGAAATCCTGGGGTCGCGGCGGCGTACGTGTGGGTCTGCGCGGTCAAGGCACGTGAGGTAAGCGAGGGCGAACCCGTCCATTTCGCCTTCGCGGTCGACTGTCGGAGCCGGTTGAAACCGCCGGTCCCTCCCGCGTATTTCGGCAACTGCATGAAGGGAACCTTCGTGGAACCGAGCGGGGACGAGTTGACTCGGGAAAACGGGTTCTCCGCCGCGGCGGAGGAGATTCGCCGGGCGATCCGGAACCTGGACGAGGGCGGCGGACTCATGAAGGGCGGCGGACTCATGAAGGACGCCGGGAACTGGATAATGGTCTCCGAGTCGCCGATAAACGAGTCCAGACGGTCGCCACCTCGCGAGGTTCGAAGTGTAAGAGGCGGACTTCGGGTGGGGCCGACCCGTCAAGGTGGACCTTGTCTCGATTGAGAAAAGTGGGGCCATCTCGTTGGCCGAGAGCAGAGACGACCAGGGTGGGGTCGAGATCGGTTTAGTGGGCCCGGACTAAGCGCTTCGCTTCCAACTTCGAAGGGGGCCTAAGAATTTTGTTTAATTAAGTGCATTTGGTTCTTGTGGTTGGAATATTTGACTGAAAGCGACGTTTTGTAATTTATGTTTTGTCATTATATAACATTCGGCGATTCAAACTGGTATATATATTGCAGGCTCGAGCTAAGTAACGCATCTCACTCTCGTCAGCCATGGCGTCCGTGAAAGTGGTGGAGCGGGTACGAGTATCTCCGCCGCCGGGATCGGTTCCGACGTCGGATCTCACACTGACGTACTTCGACGACGTGTGGCTACTCACTGGACCCATCCAACGCCTCCTCTTCTACCGCTACGACGGCACCACAACCCACGACTTCAGAGACTCGTACTTCTCCGATTTCCGGCGTTCCCTCTCCCTCGCTCTCGCCATATTTTACCCCATCGCCGGCCGGCTGATTCCGTTACACGATGACAACGTCATCCGTTACACGGATGGCGACTCGGTGCCCGTTACGCTCGCGGAGTCGCGCGCCGATTTCGATCATCTCGTCGGGAACTATCTAAAAGACGCGGACGATTTGCACCCCTTTGCGCCGCCTCTGTCGTCCCCGGAGGATGGGGAGAGGAAGCCCTTGTTGGCGGTGCAGGCGACCGTGTTTCCGTTCGCCGGAATATGCGTCGGAGTCACCCTCCACCACGCGGTGGCAGACGGCACCGCCGCCACCAGTTTCTTGAGAACGTGGGCTTCTATATCTAAGGCCGGCGGCGTCGTCGACGTCGAAACGTGGACCCGAAACCCACCGTTGTACGACCGCGCCCTCGTGGGAGGCGGACTGGAAGAGCTGAAGCGCAGGTGGGTCGAGGATATAAGGAAGATCATCCAACTCGGAGTCGGCTCGGACGAGATGGATCCGAAGCGGCAAGGACGCGACCGAGTCCTGCGCGGGACCTTCGTCCTGACGCGGGCCCACGTCGACGATCTCCGCCGTCGTTTAACGTCCAGCCGCTACGACGTGGGGCTGAGGCCGTCCACGTACACCATCGCGACGGCGTACGTGTGGTTCTGCTGGACCCGATCGCGGGACGCGGCGAACTCCGGCCCTGTCCATTTCGGGTTCGCGGTGGACTGTCGGAGCCGGCTGAGCCCGCCGGTGCCGGCGGCGTACTTCGGGAACTGCGTCGGGGTGGCCTTCGCGGAGGCGAGCGGGAGCGAGCTGAGTCGGGAGAACGGGTTCCCCGTCGCGGCGGAGGCGATTCACAAGACGATCCGCGGCCTGGGAATCGGAGGGGATAATATGAAAGAGGTCGTGTATTGGATCCCGAACTGGATCCGACTACCGAATAAACGGATCATATCGGTTGCCAGCTCGCCGAGGTTCAGAGTCTACGAGGCGGACTTTGGGTGGGGCCGGCCGGACAAGGTGGACCTCGTTTCGATAGAGCAGACCGGGGCCATGTCTTTGGCGGAGAGGAGGGACGAGGAAGGTGGGGTCGAGATCGGTTTTGTGGGCCCGGACGTCGAAATGGAACGGTTCGCCTCCGTCTTTGAGGATGGTCTAAAAAATATATCCTGTTAGTATCAATTAAAAAAAAAAAAAAAAAAAAAAAAAATCCTTTGGAGAATATTTTATTTCTTATAATATTTTAATAACAAAACTGATATAATAGATTAATAGTCTTTTATTATATATAATGCACTAAATTGTCTTTTATGCCTAGGCGTTCTTTTATTTTAATTTACATAAAATTTGGAAGTCTCAAAATAGAAAATACAAAATTTAGTATGTTTCGAATTTAAAACAGAGTCAAAATAGCAAAAACAACAAAAACTATTTTACTACGTTCAAGCCGAAACTAGTAAAAAACACTGAAAATAGGATTCATGTCTGTCTCTGTAACTAAATCAGGGACCAGGTGGAAGGAGTCCTGTTCCCTTGCCTCCATTAACAGAGGATCCTGCTCAGAATAGGAAGCCAGGAACCTATATAACTGAAACCCATTTCGATCTCATCTTCAATCGGCAATCTCTCAATCCAGATAACATTTATTCATCACAGCTCTTTGATCACACAAACTCCGGCAAAGATGAAGGCCTCTTCAGCTGTTCCCGTCTTCTTCGTCCTTCTCCTCCTCTTCTCCGTCTCCGGTACGTGCACAATCATTTACACTCATCCGAATCGACTCGATGTGGGTTTGCCTTTCGATGTGCTTATCTTTCTCTGTTTTGCGTTTTTCCTTCTTTGAATAACAGGGGAAGTGGCGGCGATGTGCAAGAAGCACGAACCGATGCCCAACTGCGAAGAGGACGCCTGCCAGAGCTTCTGCGGCGGTCGTCCGGAGGGACAGGGCTCTTGCTCCGACCCCAATACCTGTAGATGCGAGTTCTTATGTTAAGAGGGGAAGATGGGATGAAGAACGATGATGCCCGTGATCCTCTATGTTGTCATTCTTTTTGTTTTCTTGATCTAGTATGTTGATGGGTTGAATAAGGAGAACTGTGCTCAGTCCTGCCTTTTGTAAGGTTCCATTGATGTTTTTGTTATATCAATGGTTTTGATTCATGATCAGAAGGAATTACACTTCCATTTTTGAAAGTTTTGGTAATTTGATAGAGCAGAGACGAATTGGTTCTAAAGATGTTTCGTTTGAATTAAGATTTTGTTTCGTGAGATAATCGACCATGTAAGTGTTCGGAGATGGAGATGCATCACAAAAACTGTAAAATACAAAAAAAACTCAACGGGGTGGGAGGTAATGGAGTTCAGAACGCGAATCTAAGAATGACGGAGCTTGTTGATCGTTACCAGGTTTCAAATTTTTTCTTCACATTCATTTACTATATGCCTCATTATAGTTTATGTAAAATGTTTTTTTCACATGCCTTCGCTATAATTTTCTTCTTTACTATATACTTGTTCATATTGAAATTAATCGCCGAATTTTCACCCAAATGTGCCTTCGGAAGGAGAGAAGAGAACTCGAACTCTAAGAACTGCTGCAAGGATGCATTTTAGCACGGAAGGGAGCAAATAAAAATAAATAAATAAATAAATAAATTCAGAGGACGCAGAAGAATGGTTTCCGACTTTCCATTACCGTTTAATCGCACTCAAAAATTACATACGAAGAGAATCACCGAGAGCCTTGAGCAGAAATGAATTCATTTCGACATCTTAGAGCTCTGTAATTGAGAAGTATACATCTGCAATTGAGGAATGTCGTCGACGTAAGGAGCAACATACCGTTCAAAGAAGGCACTTTCCTTCATGCTTATGATCGCATACAAGCTGATTTTCTCCTTCAGAACACCCGCCTTCTGCAAAATTCTCAAGATCTCGTACCGAGGCCGTATTCTCTTCTCCATGCTCATGCCGAAGGCAGTTGCAGGTATCTCTTTGGGATCGTAACCGAGCTGATTCACAAATTCGATCAAAGCTCGAATCTTTTCTTCCGAAGTCGCCAGGAGGTACGGGAACTTCTCAAAAGCAGAGACGATGTCTTCGTCGGACCAGCCGAGGCTGTTGAAAACTTTCCATTTGTCCTCCACTTTGGCCACGCTAATTTTATCGACCACATAGACGGCGTATATCAACATACCAGGCCGGAATTTAGCATTGATCTTCTCGATTCTGGAGATTACGTCCTCGAGCACGGTCACTTTGCGAGCGAACATGGATGGATGCGAGAGGAAGAGTTTCTGGATTTGTTTATCGTCGAGGCCACGGCTCCGGAGAGCTTCGATGTGCGGTAGAATGGTCTTGCGGAGATTGAACGAGAGGAGCTTCCAAGATTTCTTCAGCACCTTCGGCAGGTCCAAATCGCTGCCGAATTGGGTTCTGAGGAAATCCACGCAGGGTATGAGGTGATCGTCGAGCGAGCGCGCGAGGACGACGGAGTCTTTGGTGAACAGACGCACGATGTCGTGGCGCGAGACCCCCAATTCTTCGAAAAACTCGAACTTCGGCTTTAGGGTTTTGTCGATCTTGCACAGGAGAAGTCTGGGTTGCCGCGAGAGGATAATCCTGATGTGGGTTTTGCTGAAGCCGCGCTCTTTCAGGAATTCCAGAACCGAATCAGGCTTCTCCGAGGAGTCTATGCGAGGGAAAAAGGACGAAGCTTTCTTCGCCTTCTCTGTGGTGAACCCGCATCTTTTCATGAGATAATCGATGACGAAAGTGTTCGAGGACGGGTGGTCCTCCGCAGCCACGGTAGAGAACGGGAGAAACAATCTGAAGCCGACGACGTCTCTGTTCCAGTTTCTGAAGAACAGACCGCAACGACGAAGACTACAACACATCATGGGGCGGAGAAATTCTCGAAAGTGTTTCGGATCTGAAACAACTTACCGGAAACAAGGAGTGGAGGGCGTAAAGTAATCTCCTCAACGACAGAAAAGAGCCGATTGCGACATCGATGGACGTCTCCGTCTGACGTATGAAGATCGAAGACGACTCGCCGTCGCCGGAGCCATCTCTGCTCGTCTGAGATTCTGAGAGAAAGCCCTAATCCCTCGTATTGGATGAAATTCTACCACTCGAGAAACGAGTTCGAATCAAACTCAGCAACCCTAACTCGGCAACTGGGTTGACTCGAGTGAGTAGACGACTCAGTTCTCTCCGAGTTAAGGTTTAGCTCAGCGACAGAGGTTCAGATTTCAGAATAGAACCTAACTGAGTCAAACCGTATTGATCGAGTCCAATCGCCTGAGTCAGGATGCTGAGCTACGAGTGAGTTTGGAGGAAGAAATACTAGGAATACAAGGTGCAAATCAATGTAGCAATCAGGGCACTGAGAATGGCTACTTGAAGCAGCAGTTACAAGATACTAGTTACAAGTTACAACCCATGAAATGTTGGGGTGCAGTTGGTAATTGATATTTCATCGTTACAAAAGGAGGAAATGGCTAGCTACTTGAAGCAGCAGTGGTTTGATAAGCATTGGTGATTTCAATATAGAGTATTCAAGATCACCTTCTGAAGTAGATGAAACCAAAACTGAATGGTGGCAAATCAAATTAAAAAGCCTGAATCAGCAAAAATCCATCTCCATCTGCAGCTTTGCTGGTTCAAATATGTTGCCATGGAATTACAGTTTGCTCTGAGACTAATCTACAGACCAAGTACCCAGAGCTGCAGCTAAGAACCCCACTATTGAGAATTGTTGATACAAATGAATTAACTTCAAACTCTTCGTGTCATTGACAATATGTAATAGCTGAAGATGAGCAATAACTACAGATCAATTAGCATAGCTCCATTGAGTAGAATATCATGATTTCATCCTTTGCTAGTTATTCAGTGATTCCTACACCAAAAATTTAGATCAAACAATTCAGAATGATTCTTCTTCTGCCTTTCTGAACTCAGTAGAAACAGAATTTGCCAAGCCAGAAGGGTAAACAGACCAGATTTATGCAGTGCTGATTCAAACTCAATTCATTTCCTTTTGTCGATCCAGATTTTGTTCTTGCTAACTTCAACACGTCTGAAAACAAGTTAAGCAGTCACAAAAAAGTACAGCAGCTGCTAGGCAATTGTAAAACAATCAACCTGAGAAAATTTTTAGGTTCCTCTCTTTGACAGAAGAAAACAGAAACTTCTAAAACTAACTATTTTCACTATTCTGCTCCAAAGACTATCAAAACCTATTGCCAAAGCTGAATACCTCTATCCACTTGTTATTTCCAAACAGGTCTCTAATCTAAAATAGCAAAACTTTTAGTTAGAACTTACTGAAAAGATTCAGTTTAGCTGGGCAAAAAGAAACGAGCATGAAGAGTTTTGAATTGAAAAGAACATTAGAATGCAACTTCTTGCAAAAAGCTAAGAATGCTGATAGAGGTTTAACATCTCAGGGCATGATTTAGAATTTCAGGAAGGTCTGCCAGGTGCTCACCAATAACTTGAGACGGAAATGAATAATGTGCACTCTCTAATTTCAGGACAGTTGACATTAAAACTCTTTCTTCCCAACACCTGAAACTTTTTAATCACAAAGAAATATACCAAATGAAGAGAACCAGATAACATTTCCAACAGAAGCTAACTCCATTTTGAGGTTGGAGAGCTCTGTGTTTTTAATTGAGAGATGTACGCCTCCAATTCTGGAATTTTATGGATGTATGGAGCAACAAAATGTTGAATGAAGGTCCTTGTCGGCATGTATGCAATCACAGTTAAAGTCACTTTCCCCTGCCACTCACCCCATTTCTGCAAAATCTTTAAGATCTCATACCGAGGCCGTATTCTCTTTGCCAAGCTCATGCCAAATGTGTTTGCTGCTATTTGTTTGGGTTCAAAACCAACGTCATTCACCAAAAAGTCCATCAAACATCGAAACTTTTCTTCCGAAATGGTCACAAAACTCGGAAACTTCTCAAAAGCAGAGACAATATCTTCATCTGACAAGCCAAAGCTTTTCCAAAGCTTACATTTGGCCTCAAATCTTTCCACACTAACTCTACGAAGAGAATGAAGAGCGTAAATAAGCATTCCAGGCAGGAATTTAGCATTGAGCATCTCAATACGGGAGATTAGATTCTCAAGCACGGTCACATTGACAAGAAATAAGTATGGTTCTAAGAGGAAGAGTTTCTGAATCTGTTTATCATCAACCCCGTGACTGCGCAGAAGTTCTATGTGGGGTAGACCAGTTTTATGGAGATTCATTGATAGAAGGCGCCAAGATTTTTTGATGGCCTTCGGCAAATCCAAATCACTGCCCAGTTGGGTTCGGAGGAAATCCACGGACGGTCTGAGATGATTCTCGAGTGAGAGCGAAAGGATAACAGGACCTTTGATGACTAAACGCACAATATCGCGGCGAGAGAAACCTAGTTCTTCCAAAAACTTGAACTTGGGCTTAAGGCTTGTATCGACGCCGGAAAGGAGCAACCTGGGCATCTGAAACACGAGACTCTTCACCTGGGTGTCGTCAAAGCCGCGCTCTTTTAAGAACTTCAGAACCGATTCGACATTTTCCGAGGAAATTTTGTGAGGGAAACAAGGTAAGGCTTTCATCGACTTCTCTCCGCATGTATCGACGACCAAATCGCTAGTGGTAGTGTTTGAAGATGGGGTTTTCTCTCTATGAACGGTTGAAAATTGGAGAAACGGTCTGAAAGGGACGACATCTGTGCCCCTGCGGGAAAGGAAGTAACGAGGAAGACTGTACATCACAGGAGGGAAAGTTAAGGAGGAGGAATAACTTACCCCAAACTCCTCTGAGAAGAATACAACTGGAAGAAAGTCGCTAATCAGATCGAGGTCTCTGAGAAAACTTCGAGCAAGAACCCTCTTCGTATCCTCTACTTTTGGCTTACGAGTCGCACGACTCCCGACTCTCCCCTCTCACGGCTTTTCCGACTGCATAGAGCAACTGAACAAGCTTTACTTAGTTACTGGGAACTCCCTCGGAGCGAAGCGGCACGGGACAGAAAACTGAGTTGACCCAACTGAGTCATTGGTCTATCTTGACGAGTTCAGGTATACCAAATCCCGGCCGAAGTGGGTTCAGAGGAATTCCATGGCGGGGTTGAGTTGATTCTCCAATGAGCGCCGAAGAATGAGAGGATCTTTGAGGACTAAACCTACAATACCGAGGGGAGAGTAGACAGACCCAGTTCTTCGAAAAAATTGAACTTGGGCCTAAGGGAAGTCTAGAGAGGAGCAATGTCGGAAGCTGGGACAAGAGGCCCCCGATTTCCGTAAGAACTTCAGAAGTGATTCGGGTTTCTTCGGAGATGGAAATACGATGCGGGTTTCGTCGCCGGAAGCCCGCACGTTTTCATGAGGAAATCGACGATGGAAGTATTTCGGGACGGTTCATTCTCTGTCGAAACCATTGAAAATGGGAATGTAGATTTGAAGAAGACGATGTCTCTTATTGGTCGAAAGTAGAAACTGTAGAATGGTTGGTATTGTGGGGATTGCAGGAGAGAAGCCTCGGAGCTCCATGAAGTTCTTGGGCAAATCGAAATCACTGCTAAAGTGGGTTATGAAAAATTTCAGGAAAGTTTTGGCAGGTGCTCCCTTCAAAGTGAGATGGCAAAGTGAATACTGCTCTTTCTGCAGTGATTCAGAGAAGACAATTGAAGCTGGAGATTGATCTTTCAGTCTTTCCATCGTCCAAAACTGCTTAGAACCAAGTCCTAATAATCAAAAACATTTAACGGAATGTATAGAACAAAACAAGCTCATAAGTTGTCAACTGTTGATTGAATCAAATTAAACAATTGCTCTCTACTACTGATAAAAATCTCAATAATTGTCGCTCCCAAAAATATCAATCCAATGCTCTAATCCACATATGTTCTCCAGAAATGCAGCAGAGCAGACAGGATCAAGCATATCAATGCTAAGAGAAATAGCTCATATATTTCACTTGTCATTTGAAGTAAAGTATTTCAAGACTGAACTTCCATAATCGAGGAGATTTACTGTTAAGAGGGAACACAGATTCCTCAATGGAAAGGGGGAACAAAAACTCCCTAAATAAAATGCAATCTGATAAATGCATACCCCTGAACCAATTCACACAACCACAGGATCTTCAAAACCTGAGTTTGATGATGGCTATGACTCAGACTTTTCTCGGGCAGATCTCTACGAATTGTAGTCCTGTTTTTTTCTGGCTTAATTGCAAAAAAATCCATTACAGCTCGAATATGACCACCCATCTCTCCAGAAACTGGCACAATAACTTGTAAACAAAATGAGGGTTATATTTTTTTGTGGAGAAGACTCAAAGAGGCAACATGCAAACGGCAAGCTCCTGATTTTAAAACATTAAAAGGTCACACTCTCATTTCATGAATTTCAAGAAAGAATCATAGGGAAAAAACAGCTGTATGTATTTTGTACGACTCACTGTTACAGCTAGGAGACGAGAACATGGCAAAAATGGCTACATGGAGCAGCATTATACAGTTGTTTTAATAAACAATGGTGGGATATCCAAGATTTATGTATAATGTCTTCAAGATCACCTTCAAGTAGATGAAGCCCAAAGCTAACAGAATAGTGGCAAATAACAACTATCCCAAATCCCTCTTGGAAAGCTTTTAAATCAGTATCAAAGCCTTCCAAACTGCAAGCTCATACAGAATTGAACTTCCAGCAAGAAAGACATACAGCTGTAAAAGTTTCAGCCAGAAAATAATTCATCAGTGCCTCACTTCTTTCACTGCCAAGTTAACCCACTAACCACACTGATCAAAAAACCCAAATTAACATTTTTTCATGGGAGCAAACTGTCATCCCATGGTACCACAAAAAGTCAGCATTCACCAGTGAAAGAACTATTGATTATAAGAATAGCTCCCTCCTGGCTTTATTTTCCAGTTGTCTGGTCTTTGCTATATTGAAATTGATTGACACAACATCAAATGGGTGTCTGAAATTTTTTTTCAGGAACAGGCTTCTGAAGAAGATCGGCTCAAACTCTTCAAAATCATTGAAAACTCAACTTAGACATAATTAGGCAAGCCAGAGTAGCCAAAGGATATCCTTGTGACTGCAACATTTGAAAACGGGCAACGAAAAGAGAAAAGGTCAACTGCAAAAACAATTGGACAGGGTTCCTCCCCAGCAGAACAGTGAAAATTCTGAAACTTGTGAAGGGATAAATTACTCCGCTGCCCTGGTCCAACTGATGAAGATTCCACAAGTACTCCCAAGGCTATGAACTTCAATTTTCTACAGTAACAAAGTTCCCTTCGATTTGTCATTTTCTGAAGAGAATGTGAAACCTATAATCTTCTCCAATTCAGGGTATTTCCCTTTGAAAGGGAGCACAAAACGCCTAAAGAAAGTATAATCAGTTAAAAGCATAGCCGTGCACCAATTCACATCCTTCTTCAATAAACCTTTTCCTGGTTTGCAAATTTTCTTCAACAAACTTTTTTTTGGTTTGCAAATTTTCTTCAACAAACCATTCGACCTCAGAATCTGCAAAACCTGTGTTCGAGGACGCAGTCTCTTCTCCAAGCTAATGCCAAACATCTTAGGAGAAACCTCTGAAGGTTCGTAACCAAGTTCATTCACAAATAAATCCATGACAGCTTGAAACTTACTCTCTGAGGACATCAAAAAGTAAGGAGTCTTTTGAAAGGCCGAAGCTATATGCTCCTCCGACCACCCACAGCTCTTAAGAAACATGCATTTTGCCTCAAATGTGTCTGGGCTCATTGTAGCAATCGAGCTAATGGCATGTATCAACGTTGTAGGGCTGCACTGAACTCTGAAATTCTCAAGGCGGGCGATGTTCCTTTCAAGCAATGTCTTGTGCATAAAGAACCTCGGATTTTTCAAGAAGAGCTTCACGATTTGCTTATCAGGGACACCATAGCCACGAAGAAGCTCGAACTTGGGTTCTATGATTTTCAAATGATTCGCTGCAAGGAGCCCGTGGCATCTCTTTAGAGCTTTCTGAATGTTCTTGTCACTGCCAAGGTAATCCCTGAGCAACTTAAACGCGGGTTCCAGATGTTCTTCAACGCTTCGTCGAAGGACGTCCGGGCATCGCAGGATAAGCTCCGCAAGACCATTTCCGGAGAAACCCACCGCGTTAAAGAACTGGATTTTGGGTTTAAGGGTTCTCTCTACGTCACAGCGGAGAAAGTTGGGCCTCATAGAGATTAGGTTTTTTACCTGGGCGTCATCAAAGCCGCTGCGTTTTAAAAAATCAATAACAGATTCGATCCTTTCGATTGAGTGTGCACGGGTGAACAAGCTCGAAGCTTTGATTGCCTTTTCTTGAGCAAACCCACATCTCCGCGTGAGGCAATCTACCAGGGAGCTGGGCTGTGGGGAAGGCTCGGTTGCAGTTGTTGAAAACGGAAGAAATATTCTCAGAGAGAAGATATGATTTTCCCATTTTCTCAGAGAAAGACAGTAATGTTGAAGACGATACATCACCGCGGATAAGCGTACCTCACATTTGAAGCAGAGGTACCCAAGTCGGCGTCTCCCCGCCGGCCGCCGCCTCCAGAGTCCCCAGAACGGCAGAGCCTCCTCCTCGGTCTCCAATCACGGAATGACGGTGCCGGTGAAGGGTATAAGATCTGTAAGGAGTGTAGCTCTTTGCGTTTCTATCATATTTATAAAAATACTCCAAAGTCCAATGTAATATTCTTTTTATATGATTATCACTATTACATATATATCTGAGATAAACTATGATTACAAAGTCTCATTTTAAGAAATATGATTACTAGAGTTATGTAAAACATTTTGATAAAGGGTTATTAGACCTATCTAAACCAAGGAGAAGACATAATATTTTAATACAATGGTTAATTAAGCTTATCACTACATGATTTAAACAAAAAGAACTATGGAGATTAAATCTTTTATATGTATTCATTAGTTATTCATGAATTTATTAATATAATTATAATTATTAGGTCATATTTAAAAATCAATGCTGCATGGACTTTTTATGGTGAGAAATGTATTTAAAATTACCAACTAAAATAATATTCAGATTATATTTTTATGAATTTTTAGGAATATTAGACATGATAAGTCCATCATTTGGTAAGTTAAGAGTCTATTAATCCTTTTTTATTAATAGACATTCAATCCCCCTTGAAAGCAACCCCCCAAGAGCATGGTGAAATACGCACACCCTTGAAAAATCCCGGGGACCGGCGCATGCTATGGTAGGCTCGCGATACCATACCAGAACAGGCGGAAGAAGACACCGGAAACTTTGTCACGAAGGAAATTTAGTCTCCGCCGCGTTTAGAACCGTGGAGCAGGTAGATATCATTCGTCATCATCCTCTTCGTTCGTTTTCCATAAATTCTTCTAAAATTTTCTCTTCTCTCTCTCTCTCTCTCTCCTGAGATTAAACATACACACAATTGGGTTTTGATCTAATCTCCTTTTATGGCACTGCAGCGTCTTTTTCTTTGAGAAAGAGATCACGTTCTTTCGTCTTCGGAGGTGAAGCTGCGGAGGAAAGTTTGAACCGGGTTTCCATTTCAAGAGAGTTCTCAAGATGTTTGATGGGTTCTTGAAGAAGGGCTTCAGGGGAGCCAACTGGTAATTGGCTGCGCTTTCGGTTCAGTTTACTGTTTTGATCCGCTTTTAACCGTCTGAAGATCGGATACCGTGTTATAGTTCGTATTTTGATTCGATCATTTGTTTTAAACTTTAATTGGATTCTGATTTTATGAAACTAGCAAAAGAGAATTAGAGTTTATGTGATTGGAGCATTTGAGCTTATGGCGAGCGTTGTGTAAAGAAGAGTAGCCGCTTACCATTATTCAGTTTAGTGGTAGTATTTATGTTATCCATGATTGGAAATTATGTTTTTGCTGCTAATATCTTTGGCTACTCGTTTGTAAAATTCATAGTAAGACTCTGTTGAAGTTGGTGATCCCACGGATTAAGATAATGCGGAACAAGAGGGAGGCTCAGCTGAAGCAGATGCGCAGGGACATTGCAAAGCTCCTGGAGAATGGTGAAGAAGCAACTGCTCGCATTCGGGTAAGAGCTTGCTGCAGAAGTTAATATGTAATCTACTTCTTTATACCTACCTTACTCAACTTTGGTTACATTCTATTTTCACAACTTTGAATGCTTAGTTTTTCACTTTGATATATCATTTAGGTGGAACACATAATCCGTGAAGAGAATATGATGGCAGCGCAGGAAATAATTGAGCTATTTTGTGAACTTATTGCTGCTCGTCTTCCAATAATTGAAATGCAAAGGTATGCTATCCAAGCTGAGATTTGCAGCATGTTACTCACCTTGATTCAAAATCTTTGTATCTATTGGAACATGTTTTTTGACTGTTGAAATTTGTAGTGTTCTTCATTCCTGAGGTTCTCCGAAAATCCTTTATTCCGTTTAGGAAGACTGTTATTTGAGTTTCTTGAAATAAAACTGTGATGGTTGTATTGAGTTAAGGGAGATGATGAAAGGAAGTAAACATTCGTCTTATTTGAGTGTGAAAGACACATGATTAGATAGATAAAATAATGAGGGTGAAGTCTCAGAGGACTGTCCAAGCACCTGTCCAAAAATTTTACCTTGAAAAGTAAAAATAAGATACCAAATTGTGGCAGATTATTTTTAATATTCAAAGCTGGTGCCTCCTCATAGTCCATACGTAAGCACCTGAACTGGAAAGAAGATTTGACTTCTTAAATAATTCCTGGTTCTGATGCTGTCTATTGAGTTGTCAAATATATAGCAGAAATCCTACCGTGACTCTGTACAAGTTAAACCTGCACGTCTTTTTTTCACGTTTTAGCAGCTTTGTCACAAACAGTTAAGTGTTTACAATTTTCAATTGCCAAAATATGGTTACTAAATCCAGTTTATTTGAGGTAGGATACATTTTTACCAAGATACTGCTCAAAATATGTAGGGAGTGCCCTCTGGACTTGAAGGAAGCCATTGCAAGTGTTTGTTTTGCTGCACCTAGATGCCCAGATTTGGTTGAACTACCCCAAATTCAAATGCAGTTTGCTTTGAAGTATGGAAAGGAGTTTGTTGCCGCTGCAACAGAGCTCATGCCTGATTGTGGAGTTAATCGGCAGGTCTCTTCAACTGTTTGTGACTGTATCCAGCTCACCAGCTAAGGTGTGTTTTTTAGTTTCTAAATTATTGCTTCTAACTCAAAATTGTCTTTTTCTTCAGGTAATTGAACTTCTTTCCGTTCGTGCTCCATCTCCTGAAATAAAACTTAAGTTACTGAAGGACATTGCAGAAGAGCATGAGTTAGACTGGGACCCAGCAGCCACTGAAGCGGAGTATTTCAAACAGCATGAAGATCTTCTGGTAAAGAAGAATAAATCTTGTGCTTATTGGCATCATGATAACCTTCTTGAGTATGTTCTACCTAATTTCACTAATTATTATCTACTCTTGTGTTTCGTAGAATGGCCCTACCCAGTTCATCAGTGGGTCTAAACTGCCTCTCCCCGAAGAGAAACACGATGAATCATTTCTGTCTGCTCCTGTTCAAGCTCCTCATAAGCAGGTTTATTCTGAATCCAGCTTTGATGATTTAGATCTTCCAGAAGTGCCAAATACTGTACCCACATCAAGACTAAGTTCCGAGCCCAAGGAAAATTGCCGTTCACATCTGTCTTCTCCATCTATGGATTCTCAACAAGAATTTAACACTTCAGGAGCCAATGAAAATGCAAAACATGAATATCATTTGGGGCAGGATGAAGTTCAGCCAAAAGAGTCTCTTTCAGAACCACATGTATCATCCAGCACAACTGAAGGTACAAAGGTGGACAAGCAGTTCCTTCCATTCATTATCCCTCCATTTTCTTCTCCATCTGTGGACAAGGAAGAAGAGTCACCCCAACTTCCAAGGACCACAATAGAGACCAATGACTTACAAGAACAGTCCCAGTTCCCAGCTCAGACACTTTCAAGAACCAAAAGTCAGGCTCCTGTAGACCTGGAAGATGTATTGGCAGCTGCCCAAGCTGCTGCAGAAACTGCTGAGAGGGCTGCAGCAGCTGCTCGTTCAGCAGCAAGTCTTATGCAGCTCAGAATCTCCGAACTGAACCAGAGAAAAGAAGGGCCCCAAGTCCGAGATAACAATGAAAAAGAATTTGAGATGGATGGCTTGAAACACCCTGCTGTTTCAGATTCACCAACATTCCCAAATGGAGACAACGCTTCTCCAGGTGACTATTCTGGTGGTTCAAATCCAGGTTTGCTGAGTCCAAAATCCCCAGTGTTTGACTCACCGAAGATGGAATCTGATGCTGGCCCCAGCCCTGGGGAACAAAGCACCAGGCATCAGTCTCCACATCAACCTCTAAGATTGCCTTCCATGGAGGATGACCCATACTTTTCCTATCCCAACTTATTCACCAGTCCTACGGCTGGTTATTCTTCAGATAATAGTCCTCAGCATCCTCCTAAACCAGAGTAGAGTTTTCTTTGGGCTGCAGATCATCACCCTTTTCGCCAGTTGTTACATATAAATTGTATTTACTTTATGTATCATTAGTGCAGCTCTGAAAGAATGAAAGTCGAGATTTTTTATCATTTCCTTCAGTTAGCAAGGTCAGTATTTGGCTTGTCGAGTAGTATATGTTTGTTTTTCTTCAGTGTCATTCTGTTGTCAATGCTATTATGTTATGCATAATAAATCACAGCTCCATAGGTGATGTTTGAGATGATTTTGGTTTTTGATTTGAAACATGGCCTTTCACTCTGTAAACGTATTGGCTGCCTAAATGGAAAGTAACAAGACATGAAGTCCAAAGTACCTCGTACAAGCATTCCCATTCCATGAGTGGCCCAAGCAGAAATCCTTAATGCAACAGATTACACATCCGCATCCTAATAAATTGTGTAGTTATGGCAGGAAATGGATTTATGTATTTACCTGCCAAAACCAAGAAATGTAGTGTGTAGTTTAAACTAGTACTGTAGAATCATGGCTTGTCCGATATGTCAAAATTCTGTTTATTGAAGACTTTTGTGATGAACTTTTTAGAGAAATCCTCCTAAGCGTAACTCTTTCATCTTAAACAGCTTTTAGTGCAAGAGCTTAACCAAACACACCCTTAAAACTTCTACATAGGCAAGTGAAAAGGAGAACGATAAGATCACAATCACACATCTAATATTGGAATTCAGCAATTCAGTATTTCTCAATTGGCTCTCATGATGTGGGAATATATATATATATTTTCCCACAATATTTCTTTTGAACCACGTTAAAGCCCGGTGCACAGCCACCCACCACAATCTAGGCTGAATGAGGTTTCTACAAATCAGGAACATTAATATTGAAAAGCTCCGGAAGATGTGCATTTGTAAGCTTGGTTCTCTTGTTTGTTCCGCGCTTCTTCTTAGGCTTAGGCTTCGAAGGCATGCCCTGGAACTGAGCAGCAGCTTTCCTCTCGGCTGTATTGGTTGCAGGTTTCATGCCATTCTTCTGAAGATCCTTTTCAATGTCAAGCATGTCTCGTGGCAACTCGATCCCTCGAAAGAGTTGCTTCAAATCATCATCTACTTTAATTATGGCTCGGGGATCATTCGGGTACGCTATATCTTCTTGAGAATCAAAATTTGAGAGCAACCAGATCTGCCCAGCAGTCTTTAAAGCCTGTACACAAGGAGATTAAGGAAAATGAAGAACTAATTTTGGCCTGTTTGTCTTCAAAAAATAAACAGTGAAAGTACCTGTAAGTCTTCCACAACAGATGGATAAGCATCCTTGAGATCAATCACTGAGATACCATCAGGACGTGCCCGAATCAAATTGAGCAATTGATTCCTGTCCTTCAAGTCATGCTTTGCCTGCATTTAGAAAATATTAAATATTACGCATCAAGAAGTTTTAAGATGGATGGATTATCCATTTGTTAATCTGTTCTTGAAAGAATTCTGAACACATTTACCTTGAAAGAGAAGCGACCTCCTGCATAGCTTACTTTTGGATTATTCCTTAAACTGTCAAAGACTGCCTTATTAGCTTTCACGTCAACATAACATCTCTCATTTATCTCATCTGGGGTGAGAGCTTCTCTTGTCTGCACAATACTTGAAGCAACACCTATTAATAAATTTCACAAAATTAAGACTCAAATTGTGATAGGAAGATTAAGACTCATGGACACAAACAGCATGTACATGTTACTCATCCTAATTCTCCCAATGCATTGTGCATATCATAAGTTATACAGAATGAAGGCATGCCGAGAAGTAGTCAATCACTACCACAAGCCACAAATTTTTCCCAATTCAGAACTGCAAAATAGAATCACAAATTTACAAAATACAGGACCACAAAGAAAGGAGTACAATTATCCAAGCCAACAGCAAATAAATTAACCTGTATTGAACATGTAAGAGTCACCCATAACAATATGTTATAACAATATGTTGTAACTCAATTCCCTGCCTAACAAGTGAATCAGTAGTAGACTTAAATATTAAAAATAAAATGACTAGCATCTTCAAATAGATAACTTCACAGATTACAAAAAAAAATGAGGGACTGATCAAATACCTCAAAAAGCAGGGCTACAACACGTTTTAGTTGAGCTCCAACAGGTGCCTTCCTTATGGAGTTGATATGCTGAAGTCTCTCAGTGTCATTTGAAAACTTGATGGGAGCAGCTGGAGCTCTTGCTGTTGGGGTAGATGTGGTAGCAGCAGGTGCATTCCTCTGGGATTGATGAGTTGCCTCAGATGGCGCTGCCCTATTTGAAATGCTGGTCAAGGTCGTCTGACATTTCTCTTGCTGTTGCTTGAACTTGTTGAGTCTTTCTTGTAAGGATGTCATGGCAGCACTAGAGATCCAATCCTTCAAATAACCTGCAAAATGTGAAGGAAAAAGTGACGGAAAAGGGCATGAAAACAACCAGACAAAAGACTAAGTTTGTAAATCAACTCAGCAGCACCATTCGTAGTTTTTGAAGCCGTGAAACAAGTCTAAAACAAGCTATGAGCAACTCAAAGTAATAGATCATGAGAGAAGATACAAGAAATAAAATTCACAGATGCAAACAATTCAAGCTCTTATGTCAATGCAACTTCTTTTAGTGAGGGTAAACATTACTACTTTCTATTACAATTAGCCGATAGCATAGCTGCTTTTTCCTTTTTTCTTTCTAAGAGATATGAAAGTTTTCCACTTTATAAAGGTAAAGAAAACATAGAGCAGCACATTGTACAAAGTTATGAGCTTTAAAAACACAAAGACAGCTCCAAAGGTGCAGGACAGAGGCTCAAAAACTAACTCCACTTTGGAAATACCTTTGTTATCTTGTGGGTGAATTTGCATGATGTCATAAATATAATATTATTTATTTATAAATAATAGGAATCAATGCTTCATGGTTTTTCATAATATGAAAGTTTACACAAGCACCCAGCCATTGACACATATTTGAAGCGGATCCCTAAAGTTTTAAGACATAAAAAGAAACCACATCTTCTGGCTTCAGACATTGCAGAAATACAATCATGGTACTTTTGTAAATGAGAGAGGATTTTCTGTGAATGGATACAAGGTGCTGGCTAAGAGATTTTGAAACCCAAGAATTACAGAAACCTAAAAGTATTAACATTCTAGATAAACAGAATGGTTGAACAAACATACTAAATTCACATACAGGTTAATCCATCCTTCATAAGTAGCAAACATAGATAAAATGCATGTCCAGAGTATCGATGCTAAGATTAGCAGCTCCTAAAGTTGAATTTAATCTATAAAACTAAACCATATCCTCCGGCTTCAAACATTGCACAAATACAATTGATGAAAGATTTTTCTGTCAATGGATATAAGGCTGGATAAGAGATGTTTCCAGAATTATAGAAACCTGAAAGTATTAACGTTCTAGATAAACAGAATGGTTGAACAAACATAATAACTTCACATATAGGGAAGCCCATCCCTTATCAATGGTGCAGAACGAAAAATGGATACTGCATGTCCTGATTATCAAGGCTGGGATTAGCAATTCGAAATTAGAAGTAAAAAGATAAGCAAATAAAAGCTTCACATCAAGATTTTCTGAGAATAGAACGCTAGCAGAAAAACCCCGCGTCTTTAGGAGTCTCAATAAAAACACCACCAAGCCTTAGATGGAGAATGCGAAAATAAAAGATGATAGAAATTGGGAAGGAAAAATAGAAAATAGGTCTTCAGAACCTTGAGACAATAATCTCCGATGTTCATGCCAGGAATGAAAGCACAAAAACGGAAGAGAAAAATTTTTGAAAAGGAACAAAACGAGATTTTTCAACAATAAGTTGCAAAAGCTTTAGATACATACCTGTCTGATTCGGCTGTGAAAGCTCCGAACGGCAGGGATACTAAAGGAGGGTTCAATGGTTTTTTAACGTTTTACGATCCGGCGATGAGTAATTTTGCTAGAAATTCATGGTTTGTGAAGAAGGGTTTCGAACTTCGGATGTCTGTAGAGCAGATGACAGAGAATGAGAGAAAGACAGGAAGGTCGGGGAGAAAAACCAACCGCCTCGGTCCCTGAGAGTTTCAATGGAATTTGTGATGCATATAATAATGTGGCTTGTGACCTTGTCACCAAATGCACAAACTAGAATCTTGTCTCAATATATAATATGTAAACTAGCTATAAATTCCTAATGTTTCAAATTTTTTAAATTCAAAAACATTTTCAGCATTTTATATTATTTAAATTTTTTGAATTTTTCTGATAATTAATAATAATAACATTTTAAATACTAAATTTTATTTTATTTTATATTTTCGATACCCCATAATGTTAAATTTTTAGCATAATATATTTTCTAATAATCTAAATTAATAAGAAAAATTTAAATAGAATGTTATTTTAAAATAATAATGATGATATTAACAAAATAATTATGCCAATTTTTACTCCAAGACTTACTTTATTGTATATGTTTATTATTCGAAATAAAGCTTAGTTTAAATTTTAATAAATAAATATTCCTATTTTTCTTAATTTTGAATACATTCTTATTAGTAAATTTTTAAAATTCTAAAATATATCATTTATTAACATTAAAATTTAAGTACAAAAACTTACATTTCTATTTAATAGTAATTTTTAACAACAAAATCACTGTTGTTGTTAATCATACTTTAAAGTTTAAATAACAAATAGGTGATCATTTTCAATTACTATTTTTAGAAAAGAAAATAAATTATGCTGCAAATAATTGTATTTATAACAAGCGTGTGATTGCTACTAATATTACTTTTAGCAACTATATATAAATTATTGTTAATATTTCCTTTTAATAACAAATTTTATATTTGTTACTAACCTAAATTCTAACAATAAACGTTTAGTTGTAACTAATACTTGCAAAAATCTAAGTTGATGTTATTGATATCTTTTAACAACGATATATAAAATTTGTTGTTAATACTAATTTATAATAAACACTGTTGCTAATATGTTTGTTACTAAATGTAATTTTTAAAACAAATTTGATTTGATATTTATTAATGTTAATTTTACCCTTAAGTAATAATTGTTGTTACTATTTTTTATGTTAAAAACTTAAAACCAATTTTTTCATAATTTTACTATTACATTGAACAAGCATGGGCAAATTTGTAAAGAATCATAAAAAGAACAATCTAAAATATGCATATCCTTTCATTAAATCAAAACTGTAGAGGAACACAAAATAGAAGAAAAGTTGGGTACAAGTCAGAAAATGGTACAGGATTCTCTAATTTCAATTCAGCTTGAAATAATCTCAATCAATCAATGGATCAATCATCTCTTTACATGAAAAAAAAAAATAATGTAAAGATTAGCCAATTGTACCAGGCACAGTGAACCAATCAGGATGGCGTCAGGAAAACAATGTTGTGACAAATGTACAAAAACTCTCAAACTTGTATGGAACACAAATCTTCAAACACGGTTTTGATGTTAGGTCTCTCATTTACAGGAAGAATACATCTCAAGGACACTGCAAGCAGTTCATCCATGGCTCTTGGAGCTTCCTCCAAGCAGGTAATATCTCTGTCAAAGCAATCTGTACCACGTCCCTCACTAGCGCACAAGCGCACCCAATCCGTGAGATCTACTGCACCAGACTGACCTGATATAATATCTCCAGCACTTCTTCTCGTCAAAAGCTCCATTAATATTACTCCAAATGCATATACATCGGCCTTAAACGAGGGAACGGGCTTAATTGCAGTAGCAAGCTCTGGGGCTCTATAGCCATGGGCGCCTAAGTTCAGCATCTGTTCAGCTGTCCCAACAGGAGTCATGAGACGGTGGAGACCATAATCGGTCAGCTGGGCAGTTAGATCGGGGCCTGCTAGAAGTATGTTTGTAGGCTTCAAGTTGCCATGAGGAAGGCCTCTATCATGATGGAGGTAATACAAACAGCGAGCAACATCAACAGCAACTTTAAGTCTTTGGGCAAAAGATAAAGGTGAATGTCTCCTAGGTGTAGCTTCTGCAGCACAATCAATTTCCAGTTAGAACATTCATACAGCACAGGAAAGACTGAAATGTGCTTCAATTTTGGCATCCATGTCTGTCCTATGACAAACCAAAGCTAGAAGAAATGACGGCGTCAATTAGAAGAAAAACAACAAAACTCATAGGCAGCATATAGAAGGAGGACGATCTAGAGATGTGTGCACAATCTTTAACACCTAATTTCTAAGTTGTGTCAAAATGGTTTTTCTCTCTTAAGTAAAAGTTAATGTTCTTAACCCCACCAAAAGCAGTCCAAGAAGCCACCAGACACCTATAACTCAAACGTGGCAACAATGGTGCATGACATAGTGAAAACGGATTAGAAAAGCATCAATGTACACAAAAAAAACACGTGGAATGCAAACTGGAAATTAGAGACAGGGTTTTACCGTAAAGATGGAGAGCCAAACTATCTCCATTTACATAATCTGAGAGGATCAAACGTTCTTGCTCCCTTGGTCCCCAGTAATAGGCTCTCAATGATACAAGGTTTGGATGCCTAATAGTTCCAATTCTCTTAACTTCCTTGGCAAACTCTTTCTTACGCTTGACAAGACCAACTCGCAACCACTTCACAGTCGACAAGTGTCCATTATCTAATGTAGCTTTATACAGAGTTCCATGGCTACTTCTGCCAAGAACTTCAGCTGGAGCACGAGATAATTCCTCTGCTGTGAAAACCAACGAACTATCTAGAAAATATAATTCACCAGCCAATCGATCAGGTGAATACACACTCAATGGCACAGGCTGCTCAGGCACACAGGACTCAGCATAATGAGGCGAAGATATGGGGGACCCAGGAGAAGATTTCCACCCAGATGTCGGAGGGAAAATACCATCTCCTACATCAGAACCACATCTAGCAATCTCTGTTAAATTCTCTCTTTGCTTGGAGAGTGACCTATGCGACGGCAGCAACTGATCATTTGACAAACCCAATGAAGTTGGCTCAGGGTCAACATTTTTATGGAAATTGAAAAGAGAAGGACGAGAAAATATTCCCAATGTCCCATCCCGTCCAGTACTTTGGCCATTCAATCCAAATGTTCCTTGAAATTCAAGCTGCTGTGTCCTGATGTATGCAAGTAATATGAAAGCAATCAGCATAAGGCTCCCAACACATCCAACAACAATTACAACTTTGATACTGGTGTTGATAGAATGATGCCCCCCATTTTGATTTCCACCACTTGAACCTCTTCTATTTGGGGGTGGAGAATTTGGATAGATGACGAGAAGGTTATTTCCAGGGAGAAATGAGGTGATAGGGAATCCTCTCAAGTTTTCAGGAACATACCCAGATAAATTATTATAGGACACATTAAAGGATTTCAGATTTGGAGAGAGCCTGTTTGGTATCTCACCCCTGAAATTGTTGGAAGATAAATCAAGGTTTTCCAGAAAGCTAAGTTTGCTTAGTTCAGTGGGTATGTTTCCTGACAACTGGTTCTTCCCAAGATTCAGCAATTTCAGTTTCTCCATATTACCAACTTCCGGAGGCAAATTGCCCGTCAGCAAATTACTGGAGAGATCAAGAAACTCCATCCCTGGACCAGAAGGCAAAACTAATGATTCGATAGTGTGAGAGCTCTGAATTGGAATGGAGCCAGAGAGTTGATTTGTTGAGAGGTTCAAACTCTGCAAGCTTAAGGATGTGAAGAAGCTTCCAGGAATTGAACCAGTGAATCCATTACCACTAAGGTCTAAAGTGCTCAACCTTGAAAACATGCCCAAGTAAGAAGGAACAGATCCTTCCAGAGAGTTATTTCTGATCTTCATTGAAGCCAAGTTGGCAAACTCACCAATCCTGTCTGGAAAGCTTCCAGATAACAAATTTGAGCTCAGATCAACAAGTTCCAAAGCATCGTTCCAACTCTTAATAGTAGACATATCCCCTGAAATCCCATTACTGCTCAAATCCAAAATCACACAACTTCCCAGATTAGACGGCAGTGCACCAGATAGATGGTTCCATGACAGATTCAAGCTCTTCAATGTCGTAGAGTTGACATCAAGAACATTACCTGCAAAAGCCAATTATAGACAATGAATACCATAAATGAAATTCAATTGAAAAATAAGAAAATCAAAGCAAGAATATCTGTAATCCTCCTTGGAGAAACATCAACAATAGAAGGTCACATAACTAAAGGTTTTATTTGCTATTAGATTCATATAAAGCTACAACCAATTTCTATCTTTTTTCATCTTGAGTACAAAAATACAATTGTGATCTCAAACCATCATCATCATGATGACCATGTTCTAACTGGGTCAAGGTCAACATTCTCATTTAACAATAGCTGTGGTGTTTCAAGCCAAGCCAGAGCCTACACTTGTCAATTTACAACATTTAAGCAGAAAACTTCCTGCTTTCATCTGGTTTTTAAAAAAATACAATAATAATAAAAAAAAAAAAAAACAACATTTGAAGTCATAGAAAAATTATTTTATAGAAAAGGCTGATAAGATTTTATCCTATATAAAAATATCAAAATACAAGACGGGGGAAGAGAGTTTCCCAAACCCCACTCTTATGCAGGACGCAGTCCTAGATCCTTCAGCAAGAAGATCTGAAGGACTCTCTAAACAGGTACATTCGTCCACCAAAATGAACATGAAAGGCAGATTGAAGAAATTTCATCAGGCAAACTCGATGTCAGGTACAAAAACAACTAGGTCTAATGATAGCTCAGACAGGTGTTTTAATAGTAGATCTCCAAAGGTTTAAAGCTTTTAGAGATATTATTTTTCTCCAAGGAAATTAAGGAAGATAAAATAAGAAAAAATAAAAAATATTAATTTTTAATGAGCATCTTGATGGATAAAAGCCAAAAGAAACAACCACACTTCCGCCGCAGGATAGATGAAGCATTTTGTGAACTTTTTTCTTTTGAACTAAAGAATGTCGTCAACTATTCCTGCCCAAAAGAAACAACCACACTTCCACCGCAGGATAGATGAAGCATTTTGTGAACTTTTTTCTTTACAAACTGGCAGAAAGTTTGCATTTTCATCTTCACATAGAAACATATCCAACCAAAAAAAAAAAAAAGCGGTTAAAATTTTGCTACCTGAAAACTCATTCGCACTGAGATCCAACTCAGTCAATGGCATTGAACTTCCAAAGAGCTCAGGAGGCAGAGATCCGTCAAGGAGATTATTCCCCATCCTTATCACTCGAAGAGATGGCAAGGAAGCAAAAGAAGGAAACGCCCCAGTGAGCTGATTATGACCCACATCCAGAACCTCCAAGTTTCTGAACAACTTCATAGAGTCACTGGAAAAGAATCCCCCGTTCAAGCGGTTATAACTCAAGTTAACATGCTTAACCGTATTAGCCAAGCTCGAAAGATTGCTAGGGTCCATAAACAGCTGCCCGTAAAACGCATTGCAGCTCAAATCGACAAACTCCGCATTCCGAAGCTCCGAGAAGAAAACCCCGACATCCCCATAAAGGCGATTAGAACTCAAATCCAAAACCTTCAATTGCTGCAGATTCTGTAGCTCCTTGGGGAAGGCTCCAGTGAAATTGTTAAAGGAGAGGTTCAAGTGACCGAGGCCCCAAAGTTCCGCAATCCGAGCCGGGACGGGGCCGTAAAACCCATTTCCGGAAAGATCCAAATGCTGCAAGGAAGTCATACTACCCACGGCCGGCACGAGGCGACCAGTCAGGGCATTATTAGCCAGGGAGAGATTCCTGAGCGACTTGAGTCCATTCAAAGTAGAGAACTTCAACTCCCCGGCGAGACCAAGATCCTCGAGATTGACAACGCTAACAAACCCATCATCCGAGCACACCACCCCATGCCAGCCGAGCGGGCAGCCGTTTCCCTGCAGAGAAGCCGGATCCCACGAATCCGACACCCGCCCGGTCGGGTCCGATCGGATTCCCTTCTTGAACTCGAGCAGCGACCTGACGTCCGAACTGAGATCCCGACTCTCCGACACAACCCCAAAGAAGAGCAGCAGGACGAGCATCGAGCTGAGGTTATGCATTTCCATCGCACGGTAGGGGAAAAAACCCTAACCCCAGAAAATCATAGATGGTGGAAGAGAAGCAGAGATTCCCAGGTCGAGGAGAAGAAAGAGGAAAGAAAAGAAAAAGAAAAACACACTCAGTGTAAACTGTGAACTTAGGGTTTTATAACCATATTAGATTATTATTATATATTAGAGAGAGAGAGAGAGAGAGAGATTAAGAGAGAGAGAGAGAGAGAGAGAGAGAGAGAGAGAGAGAGAGAGATTATTAGAGAGAGAGAGAGAGAGAGAGAGAGAGAGAGAGAGAGAGAGAGAGAGAGAGAGAGAGAGAGAGAGAGAGAGAGAGAGAGAGAGAAAGAGAGAGAGAGAGAGAGGGAAACCAGAGAGAGAGAGAGAGAGGGAAAACCAGAGAGAGAGAGAGAGAGAGAGAGAGGGAAACCAGAGAGAGAGAGAGAGAGAGGGAAAGAGAGAGAGAGAGAGAGAGAGAGAGAGAGAGAGAGGGAAAACCAGAGAGAGAGAGAGAGAGAGAGAGAGAGAGAGAGAGAGAGAGAGAGAGAGAGAAAGAGAGAGAGAGAGAGAGAGAGAGAGAGAGCAAATGAGAGAGAGAGAGAGAGAGAGGGAAAACCAAACCAGAGGGAGTTTTAGCTGAGACAGGCGTTTCCGTTGAAATGGCGGTTTGGAGGCGGAGGCGTTGGTTGGTGGGCGTGAGTAACAACAGTCTGTAAAGCACCACTCTCACAGGGACCCACTCACATGCTTGCCGGAATTGCTACTCCTTCCTTCCCTTTTATTCGCTTTTTTTTTTTCCCTCAAATTTCAAAATTTTCCCATATTATAATTTTAATAAAAATAATTATTATTTATGTTTTGGACTTTTTATTTAATAAAATGAATAAGAAAGTAATTTTATTTTGATAAAAATAATTTGAAAACAAGTTAGTTCAAAATTCATTTTTATTTTATCATTTTTTAAAAATTTAACAAAATCCTATCTGTCACTACTTGTTAGTAGATAATTAGACATAAAGTTAGATATTTTAGGAACATTTCATGAAAAAAATTCCAGAAATATTATAAATTTTTTATAGATCATAGTTAATTAGTTATGTTTTAATATTATGATGTATTTTAACTAATTAGTGAGTTAGGATTAGAATGTATTTAGTACTCACGATCAAATCTACTTGGCTTTTTTATTTTTATTTTAAAAAAAAAAGAGAGAAAAAAAAAGGAAGACGACCATTATGGGGTGGGCCCAGGGGGCAGGGAGCGTGGAACAGGGCCCATCTGTACTTCAAGGCATGGCAGATGGATGGTCCAAAATCCGTAGGATCTACCATCTTCAGCCGGACCCACTGCATAGATTTGCCAGTACAATTATCTATGTGGCGACAAAGATCACCTTCTCGACATGTGAGAACGGCCCAATGGCCCACCGCTTTTTTTTTCTTTTTCTTTTCTAGCATTCAAAACGAACAACTCTCCATAGTTTGTAATTTGATTTGGGCCCTAGTGATCTGGACGGTCAGGATCGTTTGATTTATGGTCCAACCTGGTCTAACCGAGTATGAGAAATTAATATTAATTTCAACAAGGATTAGATTAATTTAATTTTAATAATATTCTTTTAGAATGTATAAATTTCGACTTATCCCAATGTCTTGATAAATAATTTCAGAAGTCTCTCACAATGTTTTCTTACCCATGACTGCGTTTTCCAAGACTAATCCACTCTTAACTATACTTAATTTATTATTTAAAAAATTTTAGAAATATTTCCCTTATAACTAGACTCTTGTTTTTTATATATTGCAGGGGACCATGTGAAGTTATAAAGATTAGTAACATTTCCACAGAAACACACATGAGAAAGACAGAATATCAGAGATTGATTAAATGCTTAATCTCATTGATAATCGTGAACAAATGCCGACCAAACTAATCTAGAATCTCTTCACTCCCTGTCGTTTTTTGGTTTTAATTTCCATGTGGGAAGACTAATAAAAAATTACAAAAGAACAGTGCAAAAAAAAACTGAAGAACAAGTGAATGAAAAGCTCATTATCAAAATAATTAGACTGCTTCAAACTCATGCTTTTAGAAAATTGAAGGGCACTCTGCCATGTTTCTGACATAACTAGTATTCTAGGGGATTGTGATTAAAAAATACCCATTTTGTAGCATTCAAAGAGATCCTAACATCTTGATGGATATTGGATAGGCAATATCAAATCTTTTTGAAGAAAATATCCCTTAAGAAATACATGTCTATTCAAGACACTTCTCCTTCTAGTTGTTGATATATTTGACTCCAGTTCAGGAACAGAGCTGTACAGGCTTCCTTTACAGAGTTGTCTTGTAGAAATGGGTCTGTGAGGTGCAAAACAGCAAAAATCTTCCATTAAACTATTTGGGTCAGAGTAGTTAGTGGAGAAGCAGATTTGAGTGGCTCTGAGAAAAGTGATAGGAGGGCAAAAAGAACCTTGAAGGAGGCTAACTGAGAGCAGCTTTCAAGACCACCTGCTAATGCATACTTTCTAAAAGCAAACTATGAGTCATATATGGTGTCTCTTTCCAACAAGGTTGCCTTTCACCCTTTTTCTCCTTTCCCTGTTTCTTTTCTCAATTGTTAAACAAGCTCACTCCCCCAAATTCTTCTCAAAGTCTTTGACAAGGAAAGGACTTTGGTTATAGTCATAGAGGAGGGTGGAAGGGGCGACCCATCTTCCTGTTTTTTACTTTGTTGACTATGAAAAGTGAAAAATGAAATTTTCAAATAATTGCCCTGGTGGGTTTTGAGCTCGAAGTACAGTTCCTGCTTGTCCAAACATCAAACCAAATTCGCCCACAGTCTGACTTGGATGAGTTAACTGGGATTTGAACATAAAGAAGTCAACTTTGAAAGGTTGGATACAATTGGCAAGGATCAGATAAATCAAGCTCACTCACTTTTGAGATTTGAATCACATTTAGAGATCTCCGTCGTGAAAGCCTGTAATCAAACCGAGTCCTTGTATCTGAAGCACTTAATGTTATTTATACAATGGAGACCAAAGTGTCACAAGTTACAAGGTACACAAAGATATGTTCTCTGAATAGTTTTAACCATTTGAACCCACATTTTCATGGTAATCCACTGGACATTAGAGCAGAATAATGTTTTCAGTTGCAACAACAGTGATTGCTCATCAGTTACAGATTTGGTATCCTGCAAAGTTACTCATGGATGAAAAACATATAATTAATAGAAGTTATGGGAATCATGGAATATGGAGATACCTTTGGTCCTCGAGTCTGAGATACTTCTAATGTACACAACTGTGGTTGGGAGATGGTACCATTCATTCAGTAGAGTTAGAAAAGGGATATATTCTATATGGTCACGAGCAAACAAATAAAATTGGGCTACATGAAGAACCTATGCAACTATACTTGCAGTAATATATACATTAACCTGACATTTACAATTCTCCGCCTCACATCTGTGATACAAATGAATTTGTACACTAGGAAACTGAAGACATGCTAAACAAAACAAAACAAAAAAAAAGGAGAGAATATTGTTACAAAAATTACAGGACCTCCCACACAGGATGGTTCAAGCGGTGCCTGTTATCAGCCTCTCCTGCTGGTCTAACCTTTTGACCTTTAGAATGCCCAACAGAACTTGTGCTCCAAAAAATGCACACAATGTGTAGGCAGCCATAGCAGGAAACTAGGAAATAGAATATGTATCAGTTTTGTTGTAGCAAATAGGAATGAAGCTATGTACTTTCACTTTCAAGCATGAATGGATATACTTACTCGAATAGAATTGAAATATAAAATGGTGGCAAAGTTAAGAAGGCTGCCGGCAGCCACCGCCTGTCAATTATAAACAAAGAGATAAGTCAACAGGTGGATTGATGCAGTAATGCAATTTTAAGAAAGTAAATAATGGAAAGATCTTTAAATTACTTGATTATCCATATGCTACCAGGCATTATTACATTGTCTGTCTAGTTGTACTAAAAGAAACATATGCACATGCAAGGGAGAGAGAGCAAAACTTACACTCCCGACCGTCTTTTGAACAGCAGCAACTCGTTTGAAAGCTCTCTCAGACTCTAGTGTACGTACTCGAAGCTTCAGATCACCTTTCTCCTGCCAAAATAACAAAAATAAACATTAAGGCTCCGTCGCTCCAAGCCATTACAGGATCTCCAAACATCAATCTTTGAGTTTATTACCAATTTTTGAATAATTTCAGCCATTTTATCAACCCGATCAGCCTGTCTGAAAACATTGTAAAAAGCACGAGCTTGCCGGTCCCATCTCTTTCTCAAATCCTGTTAGAAAATAATGATGATAGAAAGCTTGAGTCCTTTTTGCTATGATACATACACTTGGGATCGAAAGGACCCATAAATTCAAGAACCTCACCTTCACCACGACTTCTGCTCCTGCTTCACGGAACCTTAGCAACTCCAATGCATAGCTATTTAAAAAAAAACATGTGATACATTTCTTAATCAGAAAATGAAATTGTTCATCAACCAGTTACAAATATTTTCCCACTGTTCAAAATTATACTCACGGTTTGGCAATCTCAGTGATGTCAAATCGAGGGTCAAGACCCTTTCCTATGCCATCCAACACTGCAGAAATAATGTTTTACTTAGTCAGAATCCGTACAGAGATAAAAAGTGTACCAAGACAGAGTTGTAGCAGCCAATGCACCTGAAAATGCCCTTACAACAAATGTGAAAGTAGCTGGGAAACGGAAAGGCTGATCGGCTGCAATGGCCAAAAGATCCTCTCCTGTTCAGAGAAAAGAAATTCATTGGTAAGAGATCCTTTCACACTTAAGACCCATGGCATTTTAATCTTCTTGACGTATGAAAAATGTTTTACCAATCGCAGCTAGCCGTTGTTTCTTCTTTTCCATCCTTTCCTCCTTGGTTAATGGCTTCTTGAAGCCTAGTTCAGCTGTGGCAATCTCTCTTTCTTTCCTTTGTGCAGCAAGCCGTTCTTCAAAACTGAATTTTACCACTAAGTCAACGCCCAATTATGCAAAAAAAGCATAGACCAATTCTTTTAACAAGAACAAGAACTCTTGAAACACCTGTTGAGAAAGAACTGAGCTGTCCTCCTGACAGCTGTCATATCTCCAGTAGGAACAAGAACACCCATCTGTATCATAGATTGGATAACCTAGCCAGCCAATCAGGATTTAGTTAAAATTTGCACTTAGTTCATATCAACCACACTACAGTAGTTTAAGTTCAGAAGTTTGCAGGTAAAGGATTACCCTATCTGGATCCTTCTCGTAAACACCATAGAATGTTTCAAGCAGTCCCTCCCTTATATTTGAACTGATACTGGAACACACCAAAAGAAAACTATTTTGACATCCATACCCAAACAATGTTTAAATCCCCGGAACACATTTTCACAAAAAAACTTATCCTACTAGCAGAGCACAAAAAATTACCTGCCCATCATACCAAAATCATAAAAGATAAGCCTTCCACCATTTACATCATCTACGGCAATATTTCCAGGATGCTGCAAGGATACAAGGTGTAGCACAAAATTAAACAATTTGTTCATTTCAAGATTTTACTTCTCCGGCTAGACATGTACTCATCATTTTTTTATGACGTCTGATGATATTTCCCTTGGATTTATCATGCTACATTTTTTTTGGGTTGACAAATTCATCAAATTACGGATGTTTTTAATACGATAATCCTTACTAATTTCAGAACTCAACAAAATGGTTGCACTAAGTTCACAACAAGATTTCCATATTCAACAGTGGTACTGACAAAAATAAAAAATAAAAAAATGAAGTAGGAGAATGTTTAAACCTCAAAAACAACTTACTGGATCTGCATGGAAGAATCCATGGGATAGAATCTGTTCCAAGTAAGACTCAACAGCATATCGACCCAATCTACGGAACAAATGAAAAGAAGGGATGTTAACATTAATAATATACCAAAGTGTTAACATTAATGATAATATAAAAGAATCCTTAATCATTTCCGACGGGTTCTAACAATTCAACGAAGAGTAGCATTTGTTCACCTCTTGCGATCAACACCAAGTTGATCTAGTGCAGCTGTCCTGTTAATTTTTATCCCAGGGACATACTCCATCGTGAGAACCTTCAAAACAAAATGAATTTCAAATAAGAGAGCAAGCATTTCACATGTAGAAGGAATTACTGGCCAGAAGAAAGAGGTAAAATGTTACAAGACTAACCTGAGGAGTAGTGTACTCCCAATATATTGTAGGAACTTTAACATAATCCATCTCTTTGAAGTTACTAGCAAAAAGGTCAGCATTAGCTGCTTCTTGGGTATAATCAATTTCCTGCAAAATAAGTAGGAAACCATCAAGTCCAACAGATATATATAGAACCTTATCATTAATCATAAACAACTTTCTGATGTAATGAGACAAGTATCTTGTGCATCAGTAAAATTTTAGCCAGAATCAAGTGGCTCTCACAAGAAAGTTCTGTGGGAAGTAGCAGGAAACACATGCAAATTCCAAAAGATTGTTTAAATAAATGACAAACCACATTTAAATAGTGAAGAATCTTGAAAGAACAATTCCAAGGAACCAACCTGGTACAGGACATTCGCACATTCATCATAAATGGCAACCCAATCTCTCTTTGCTCCATCTGATTTTGGGTCAATCTTCTGCAGATATTCAGCTATAACCTGCAAGACACCATCATAAACATCACATAGGAGTTCCATGACCCTTGAACTATTTAGGACCAGTCAACCCATATGAAGGTTCAGAAATTCCAGACAACTTATAAGAAGGTTCACAAATTCTGAAGAGGATAACACTTCAAACAGTGAAGAGTTAACTCTTTTTAAAGCCTCTCATTCAATTCAGATATCCATGTTAGGCAAAATCATTTTGAGCAAGATCTGCATCTGTTTGTCTAGTGACAGAAGTTGAAAATGTAACTCATGCAAGTAGAAAACATCTGAGCTTAACCAAAAAATAAAAAGTTTATAAATATGAATGTCCAAAATAGCAGCCAGTTGAGAAATGCAAAATGCTTACCCTCAGATTCTTTAGATCTATATCAAAAAGATCCTTCAAACCAGGCCTCTGTACTTTAATCACAATCTCCTGCCCTTTCAATTTTGCTCTATGCACCTGGCCTGCAAAGGGAAATCCGTGTTATTTCCTGCTAGTTGATAACAGCTGTTACTTGAACCAATAAAGAGTGACAAGAGTTTCATAGGCCAAAATGACAGCACGGGTTAAACAAAAAGGTACAATATGGTCAAGGAAATCAACAATGGCTGAACTTCAAGGTTACCAAGACTTGCAGCAGCAATAGGCTCATAGTCAAATCTATCAAATATCTCATTCACTGGAGCTCCAAGCTCTTCTTCAACTATTTGTACAGCAGTATCTGAGGGGAATGGAGGAACTTGGTCCTGCATTCAAGTGCAGACATCATCATTGTCCGATAATAATGCAACCACAAACCATACAAATTTTCACATAAGAGAGAAAACGAGAAGTGAGGGATATAGAGAGAGGGGGAGAGAGTGAAAGATAGATAGAGAGAGAGAGAGAGAAAGAGAGGGAGAGAGGGAGAGAGAGGGAGAGAGGGAGTGAAAGAGAGTGTGAGAGAGAGAAAGCTACAATGACAGGAGAAATAATTGAACTCAAAGATATCGAACCTGAAGCTCAGACAATTGGTCAACATATTCCTGAGCAAGAATGTCTACTCTTGTAGAGAACTGTTGCCCAATTTTGATGAAAGTAGGTCCTAGTCTCAAAATACTTTCCTTTAACCACTTGGCAAGGACTTTTCGCCTCTCAACTTTCTTCCCTTCAGTCATCCCTCCTGCATAAGGAGTATTATGTTTGAGATAAAAATGCAATAGTGGCTCTCTCTCAGTTAGCTAATGGTTTGAGGGTCAATAATAGCCAATGAGATTAACAAATAAGATATGAATTCTTTGTCATTTTATTGACATAATATTATTAACTGATATTGGAAAGTGTCTGAGTCTCCTTTACAAAGTGTTTTCCGTAGCAGGAGTCCCATACTCTTGCTTCTTTTCTTTTCCCTAATTTCTTCTTTTGTTTGGTGAATGGCTGAGTACTGCCTATAAGTCTTCTACATCGATTATGCAGGAGGCAACACTTCAACAATCTATTACTAGCAAGTCTCTTATTTTAGGCTTTAACTCATACCTCGATAAGAGAACTTCTGGTTATTCAACCAAGCTTTAAACAAAAACGTCAGTACAAAACCCCATATTTCCACAGTTCTCTGAATAGTTGAATACGTTTTGAATCTGTTCCAACGCCCACCGGGAGCAACTGAAACCTACACATCGAGCATTAAGTCATTGACATATGAAAAACAATGCAAACTTTTTTCTCGAGAAAAAAAAAAAAAGGCACACGGTGGCGTTATATGATCTTCAAGTCAGCTAACAAACTGGCGTATCAAATAGTTTTCCTCGATGGAGATACATCGAAGAGAAAATACACGTCACCTCAAGTTTATCTCTTCCATCTTGCTTAAACCAGGCCTCTTCCTGTCCAATCTCCTCAATCGACTTCTTAACTTTCCCGTCCAGCTCCACAGACACGGACTCCCCAGCTCCCTTCGTCGCCGCACCATTTCCGTTAACATACTTGACTACACTACCGTTACCCCCTCCATTCCCATTCAAAATTTCAGTGACACTCCCATTAGATCCAACCGACCCGTTATACCCATAACTACTTCCATTTCCATTCAACCGGTACTTGTTCAGAGATCTCTCAATTTCATCAGCTTCCACGACTGCCGTCCCCGTCCGCTCATCCTCCACCGACTTAACCCTAAACCGAAACCTTTTCACACCATTCCGAAACTGGAATTTAGTGCAAGGAACTCTGATTCTCCTGCCGGGTTCCGACAGAAGAAAAGGAAGCGAGCAGTGAGCTAAAGAAGCGACCATTTTTCTCCTTCTTTTTTCTTTCTTTTTTGTTCTTGTGGGATGGGTTTTGGAACAGAAGGGTATCCCTAGGCGATCATGGCGAGAAGCAGCGGAGAATGGAGCGTGGAGACAAAGGAATTGCGATGCTCCGAATTTTGGTGGGAGTGAAAGAGTGGCAGAGGTGGAGGGAGAGTGACGAGGAAATCGAAAATCGGAATTACGGAAATTTGAGAAAAAAAAAAAAAAAAAAAAAAAAAAAGGAGGGGGTGGTTCTGGTGCTACCACGTGTCACTACGAGGATGGGTGTTTTTGTACTGGAGGGATTCCTGATTGGTTGCAACTTACAAGGAAACTTGCCTTTGGCTTCTTCGATTTGATATTTGATAGCAATGGCAAGCAATGGCTAAAAGACCAAAACCTTCGTTTGGAAAATGATAATATTAATATTAATAAGAAATTAAAATTAAATAAATATACCATGTAAAAGGCAGAATATGGAGGGTGGGTATGTCAATAAATCTATTTAGAACTCAATTAAGCCTTTAATTATTTGGTATTTATAACTATTTGATTATTTGCCTTGAACCTAAAGCAAATCATTGAGATAATAGTATTTATTTGATTTATTCAAGTGAAATCCACTTAAATAAATAAGTCTAATTTTCCTGGGGGAAAATTAACTACTAAGTACTAACCAAATTATAAGTGTGCACGTGAAAATCATGTAAGTCACTAAGATATGGTGGTTTTATAATAGAATTTTATATTTTGGGTGTAAAATATAATATTTTCACTTTAAATTTGGTGTATTAACGTCGACTTTAGTATTTTAACCCCATAATGTATCGCAATCTAGTTAGTGCCACCAGACCTCCAAGGTGATCCAAAGTGATACTTTATAGTATCAGTGATAAAAAATTATATGTATAATTATAAATATAAAAGTCTGACTAAGGTCATAAATAATAATTATAAGGGGTGGCACCTACAATTGATCTGATTTTCCACCTACATCCTGTCCCAGCAAAAGACCCAATTGGGCATTAAAACACAACCCCTTCTCACCCCAGTCCCTCTTAAAAGAAGTAGAGAAATTTGAAGTAGTTCAAGTGTAACCATCACTTCTCTGAGAACTGATGAGTATCACGCAGCCTATCTGCTACAAGCATAGACTAACCAGGAAAAATATTCAAATGGATTGTTCTGGTACAATTACAAACTTCAAAATACTTAATTACCACTTGTCATGAGAGCTCTCCTATCATGCTGAAACATAATAAAAATATTCTGTGGTTTCTTTGTCAATATCCATTTGATGCAGGAGGATACTTATATAGTCAACTTAAAAAATAATTTAGTAAACCCTTCATTGGCAATTTGCCATGCTAAGTGAACTATTTTCACTCAAAACAATCATCCAAAAGGTCCAAAAAAAATTTTCCACAATAGATTTCCCTTGTCAAATATCGTGAATTACAGTTAAAAAACATCTTTTTTATCAACACAATACTGGCATTCAACGAGGTTCAAGTAAAAAGCAAAGCCTATTGATTTCATTATTTTTTTTCTTTTTTTCATGTATGTCACTTCCGGGTAAAATTACACATTTAGCAAGGAGAAACTGTTTTAGCTTTCAGGCATTCTATAGAACCAAACAACTCTTCTGCACATTTCCAGGTAATGTCGAAAATCAGATGATTGTACCAGATGTACCACGGGTTGATCATCATACTAGTTCTGATTCAAAAGAGGTCTCCCACGACCCATTGTAAAGCCCCTTGTTCCGTCTGGCATTTTAGGCCCTGGAGGTGGCTTTGACAAGGCTTCATGACCATGAGTGGCAGATCCATGCCCTGAAAGAAAAGTTGACAGTAACTTGGAGGATATAACAAAATCTCTACAAAACAACAATCACAAACCAGGTAATTGACTAGTAGTATAGCAGAATTGACACAGATTGGGGAGGGGCGGGTCAGATCAGTTAGTTGGACTCATTCTTGTATTTTCAGCCAGTATCCATTATGTTCAAGTCCAGCTTCTGGACAAGGTAAATTGAACACAGACCCAGACTTCTCATGGAAAGAATCAAAACCCAAGTCAAGTGTAAATGTAGCCCTAATGGTTCGATGCACCTAGGACACAAAAATCATAGTGATCCAAATTCCTGAAGCAATATGAAAGGCCAGTCTCGCAATTTGCCTCCGTGGATATGTTTTAAATTGTAGTGGGTAGCTTACCTAGTCCATTTTGTTGATGAACCTTCCGACCTTGATTTCGGCGGCGGCCTCTCTTGTTACGAGATATTTGTTCATCCTGAGAAAAGGACAGAGAAGGAAGACATTTCAATTTTCAAGAAACATTGAAGAAAATATTCATTCATTTTTGTATATAACTATTTGTACAACTGCAGTCACATGTGTCAACCCAGAGAAAGGAAGAGAGATAGACCTCTTCAATGGGGTGCTCTGAAGACCTTGATTCTTGCATTTCACTACCCATATCCTCAGTTGCTGGATGTTCCACACTTTTTGTGGAAACAGCTCCTTTCTGGACTCTAGGAGCCAGTCCATATTTACCCTGGTCCCAAAAGTTGTATACAGTAAATTCACCTAAAATTATCATAAGAAAAATTTTAAAAGACAAGTAAATGGACTTCCTACCATTCGCTTCAAAAGAGGCTCAACCCGCATGCCACTTCTCCAATTTTTTTCATTATTTAGCGTTCCCACCTGGTACCATTTGAGAAGGATAAGCACTTCAGGCAAATAGAGAACATAAAACAGCTGCTCTAGTAAAATCAAATCTAAACTCACTGCTTTCTGCACTGCCTCAACAGTGTCATACTCTACTAGTGCATGCAGCTGGACAGACAAAAAAATGAAAAAGTTTTAAGACCCTTTTAGTGCACCACATACCATCAAAGCATTAAAAACTAGGGCAAAACAATTAGCATTAAATATGGTATGGCAAAAATTGATAACAAGGAAGTGGGAGAGGGAGAGTGAGAGGAAGTTGGTCTAAAATGAAGCTTCTGCAGTTAGCCTTTTCATGTGAATGTGAATACCTTTACACTGACAGCCTTCTCTGCCCTATTATTAGCCTTTGTTGATTCTTGTGCACCATGTGGATGTCGTATGGAAATGCTTTTTATACTGAAGGAAAATCCAAAAATGCATGGTAAGATGACAGTCCAAGATGCTTATAACTTTAATCTGAAAATCATCAATTAATTAGTTTGACATTGTATGGCAAAGGCATACGTTCCAACACCCCCGAATATGTGCTGAATGTTCTCTGTTGAATGGTCCTCAGGCAGATTCTCCACCAACACAGTATGTGACTAAGGTCCAAAATTAGAAACAACAAATAATAATTTGTAATAAGTAGGTCAAATGAACAGTTTAAGAGAAGCATGGGGACATACCATCGCATCTTTGTTATCTTTCTCAGGCAATTGATGTAAACGTCTCACTCTTTTTCCATCTGAACTTATAACCTGCTTATGGAAATGTATGTTGAAGTGAACAGTGCTGCGGTACCGAGTGGTCCAATACTAAAGTGCACAGTGATGCATTGAATGGTTTTCATTGTCAATAATAGCCAATAAGACTAATAAGCAAGATTGAACACTTTATCATACCACAGAGTCCTTTTGAATTATAGCTGCAGAGATAATTTATTAACTGATGTTGAATAGTTTCTGAGTTTGCTCTTTATAGTGTCTTCCCTACCAGGAGTCCTACTCTGGGTTCTTTTCTTTCCTCTAGTTTCTTCTTTTTTTTTTAGGAAAACCTCTAGTTTCTTCTTGTAATTGGTGAATGCTGCCCATATGAATACTATATCGATTATTTGCACGTTCTGCAGTTCCGATATTTCAGTATGAAGAGGCAACCCTTCAGCAATCTACTACTAGCTGTAGAGAATCTATGTTGTGCCAATCCATTAGAATGAATTAACATTATAATTTTTTCAATTTTTGTAGAAATATAAGCCACACACACACTAGAGGGAGCATCAACCTTGTAAGTCTAAGGTATGCCATTGCATCACATGAGAGAGAGTTACCAGCTGAGATGATGTTTTAACTGCTGCCTCGATCAATGAAATATCTTGAGAAAGCTTTTTCATTTTCCTAAAGGAAGCAATAAGCCCAATAGGAACTGCAACAAGAAGTTAAATATATTCAAGATAGTCAAGAGATCATACAAGGCACTCAAGACACTCGAGACGCGTCAAATAAACGAGACCACACACAAGACACTTCAAGAGTAGCTCAAAGACCTTCACATTTTATACTCCAAAAAAGTTTTAGGCCAGTAAGAATGAGGATTGAAGTCAAAATATTATATTAAAATTTGGTAGTATAGACTGAACTGCCTAATGCACAAAAGTTTCTAAAATAATGAACTGGTAAATCCTTTTGCAAGAAATCCAGCTCTCAATTATAATATTTTAAAATATTGACAGCAGCTTCAAACCACATGTTCTTGCATAACTTGTTCATAGCTCAAGTTTTTCTGTCCAAATGTTAGTTGAACCACCATGCAAAGTTGAGGAAAAATATACTTGCAAACAAATGCTAACTGAAAAGTAGAGAAGTTTATTGAACAGATCAAAGAAAAACAAAAGGTAGGAAAATCAGAAAATCAAATGATGGAAAATGGCTATGCCTGAATCATCTACAAACAAGATGAACTTGGGTTCCCCAGCAGCAAAGCACATGCAGGTAGCCAGCCAATACTATCACTTATGTTAAAAATTGGTTTTTTTTATACACTAAAAATTCGCCAACAGATGTCCTAAACAACAAACCAGGGCGAGTGAAACTTTTGTCATTTTGACTCCGAAATCAGGAAAGAAAGAATAAGAAAGATAACATGTGAACTAAATCCTGCTTCACAGATCTGAATCTGTTGGGTTCTGCATCATGATTAGTAAATCAGATCCAAAAAGCATAAATAGGTATTATTTTAACAATTATACCTACTAAATGGACCTAAGTGATGCAGACAGGTTATTAACAAGTAAAGCCTTTAAGTGACCAGATAGTGGAGCCAATGGAAAACCAGTACTCTTAATACTCAATGAGGCTTGAAGTGGAAACATCACATAGCCAGATTTTGATGTAACCCAATTTGGCCACTACAACCACTGTCCAAAACCATTACTCATAACATATAACGAACAGAAAAAGAATCAGATAGCAGATGGTTGCATAGTCATGCAGACCCATCTAGACACTCAGCACAGCTATAGCATAGCTGCACCAGGAGATACATCTAAATAGGGCAACCTGTCATAAGTACCTGCTTTTGTTCATCAGCTTCCTTTTCTGGATTATATTATACTGAATTAAGAGATGCACAGCAAGTAAGTAGAAATTATTTTGTATTTTCTATTTTGATAATAAGAAATCAAAAATTTTGAAGATATCAACATCCTGTAAAATACTAAGCATAGATTTGAAAAGGGACATGCTCAGATGAGTAAGGTCAACATCACGTCCTGCCAAACATTAAGCCACCTACAGCAGGAAGCTGGGCAACAGTCTTGAAATGTTGGATCATTCATAAGGCATCTTCATGGTCCCCAATAAAGGATAGGAACACAATATGTGTGTGTGTGTGTGCACCCGTGCGTGTTTACATGAATGGGCAGCCAGTCACATACATACAAACAGAAGTATGTAAAATGAATCCATTTATAGATACATATAATTGTGCACACCTGTTATGTTGCATACCCATTTTTAATTAATTGTAGAGGTGGTTGGTACTTACCAAATCCTTCTTTGTTTTTCTTCACATATTTCAGCAGAAACTTATCCGTCGGAAGATTCTCATCACTGAAATAGTATTCTACCTGCACATCAAGCAGGATAACCAGTATATGACACTGGATAGAACTAGTGACACTAGATATGATTAACGAACTTTAGAATTGGAAAAGGCTATGAACTTGTACTCCACAAACATACCCATTTTACACAATAAAATAAAATTTTGCAACGAGATAAACATCCCTAACCACGATTTTAAAACATACGAACATCATAAAAATTTCGGCTTGGATTTGATCACCCACATGAATCTAACTGACCCAGCGAAGAAAGAAACATATAGAATGGAACGTGAAAGACGAACATCCGGCACCAAAAGAAGATCAAGTATAATAACTTCTCTAAATGAATACTCCTGGACTCACTACTCATCATAGGCCACAGAGCACGAAGCAAACAGGCGCCTTGGATTACTAAAGTGAACATCAACGTACAAATAGCGGTTAAAGCCATAAACTTGGTAACCTGTCTGATGATCTTGTCCCGGAGCTCGTCCGTAAGGACGGACTTGGGTTCAGTTGAAACTGAATCAGGCAGAGAAGAAGCTGCCGCCGGTTCTTCAGAACCAAGCGTTGGTAGGGCGATTTCTTCATCGGGCGGCAGAGGAGGAGAACGAGATCGGCGGTCGCCGGAGTCCTGGGAAGGGGGAAGCCCAGAGGTCCCTTCGTCTTCTCCCATTTGAAGAAGCCCCCCCAAAATGGCGCCTTTGGCCTCTCCCGATTCTCGTCCTGCCTCCTCCCTTCCCTGCTCTCCTTTTCTAGTTCTCTCATCCCTCTAGCAACGTCACGTGCGCCGTCCGATGCTCACGTGACCCAATGACGTGTTGCTCAAATTACCCGATTCACTTCAATTACACAATGTTAGGAACATCAACGAACAATCATTTTGTGAAACAAAAGATATCTGCTTTTGGAGTAATCTTCCCTTGTTATAGCTCTCACAATTTCCTTCATATCTGCGAAATCTCATCTGTGTAGTTGTCATAATCACCGCATAGTAGCTCATAGATGATAATTTTATCTGTAATATATATGCCTGACTTGTTTCATCTCCAGATACAGTAATACGCGATTTGGCCTGCTCTGAGTTTTTAAGTTGCGTAGTGTAGATTATGGTACAGAATTCTCTTGCAAACCAGGAAGCTGAACAGATTTGCCGAAGAAAATAGACGAAAATGGACGAGAAGAAGCCTACAAGGACACCAGTGGGTTTGACTATTTTTGAGAGTGGCCCGGCCCAAATGCGACTGATTATGGTATAATACAAGTCCCCAAACGCCGCGTAGAGATTGTAGAGTGCTTGCGAAGTGCGAACCCCCCTCCCTCCTACCTCTGTGAGTCTGTATTCTCTTCGCGGAGGAGTTTTGCGAAGGCTCAGCTACAATTGTCTTGGAAAGTGTCAGCGTTGTGAGGTACGATTATTGTTATTATCTGATTTTCAGCTTTTCTTTAACCTTGTGCGGGGATGTTGATACTGGATGATCAATGCCAAATGCAGAAACTTTGTGCTTGTTGTACAGGACGGTGGCCAAATCTGTTTTATGACTTCGTGAATGATACCTAATGAGTGCTTGTGTTTTGGGCAGGAACATATCTTAGCCCTATTGGAGCGCAAGATTATGAGTTTCTCCGTGTAACATTCTGCACCCTGCCGAGGAAGAAAATATGAGTTTGAAGAATCTTTTAGCGTCAGCAGCAGTGAGAGGGGTCACTGAAGCTCGTGCTGCCATCTTTGGGCATGTGCTGAATCCAACAGGTCAGCGTTCCGCGCACAAGATCCTTAGGAAGAAGCTCATTGGTGAGAAAGTCGCGTCTTGGTATCCCTTCGACATCAAGAAGGCTGACCCACAGATCATGGCGCGACAAGAGCAAGAGTATGTTTCTTCAGTTTTTTTTCCTTTTACCGCGTGAATAATCAATGATCCCGACGCTGCTTACATACATGCGTAGCTTGTGTTTGTTTAATTTCCTCTTCGAAGAATTTCCATGTCTTGTGTTTCCGTTTCTGTTACATTGCTGGAGTGATGCATTTTGGGCTTCAGTCTCATCTATTGAGAGAGTGCGTGGCTTATTACATGATCCTCGACTGCAATCGTTGTGCTTGTCAATTCATTTCCTTGTTCGATGTTTCTGTTACCTTGATTTCTCAAAATGCGCGAATTTGGGGATATATACTATCTGCAAACTATGAAAGATACAGTTTCTACACTATTGTCGTTTTGTATATGCAATCATGTGCCTCTGATGCCTTAACTTGTCCTGACAGTTTGTGTGGAAGTTCGTGTACTTCAATTATGTAATTCTTCTTGCTTATGTTATTTTTTCTGTCCACTTATTCTTTTCCCAATTGGCAGTCTGTTATCCGCTTTTGCCTTTTTTCCCAAAAAGCATCCTGATTTGCTATGATGGATGGTGCTTTAGGAATGCTTGTTTAGCGCCACTAGGATATTGCTATTATGCATCTTGGATGAGCCGTGCAACATGGACTGGCATTCCAATCCTATTCAGTGTTAAGAACTTGATCTTCTCACCTCAGCTCAAGACAAAGCCTGAGAGTCATTTCTAACAATCGAGTGATTCAATAACATTGAAACATTTAGAGAATCTTTCCTTGTTTTTATCTGCTCTAATTGTTCGAATCTTGAACCAATTTTCTCTTTGTAAGGAGCTGTATCAGTTGTAAACTTCTGGAACAATGTTTTTTAGCACACAAAATGGCAGCTGTGTTAAAAGGTACTAGATCCGGTAAAACCAAGTGGGTTGTTGGGTGCCTTAGATGGACTGATGACGCTTAGGACTTACCTTGGAGGTTACCTCCAGCTTTGTGATTGGCCTTGTGTTCAAACGAGGAAGTTTTGCCTTGTGTTACATGGGTTAGGTCCACGAAAGTGGCAGAGTAGTGACAAGATAGTTGATTATTACTACTTCCATGGTGGAACTTCAAAGGTGTCAGGAGGAGAATTTAAGGGTTAGAGGAGAATAGTTGATTTCTTTCTTCTAGCTGCAAAATTTGTTCCCTCGATCTCTCCTATTTCCTTTCCAGCAACACTCTTCCAAAAGTGGCAGAGTAGTGACAAGATAGTTGATTATTACTACTTCCAATGTGGAATTTCAAAGGTGTCAGGAGGAGAATTTAAGGGTTAGAGGAGAATAGTTGATTTCTTTCTTCTTGCTGCAAAATTTGTTCCCTCGATCTCTCCTATTTCCTTTCTAGCAACACTCTTCCAAAATTTTCTTCTTGCTTCTGAGCCCCCTCTCCTAGTTTTCTTAATTCCAAGAGCTAGGCTGAATTGGAGTCCAAAATCTGAGAGTAAATATATAGTGGTTTCCGCACACTTTCCTGGAGTGTTTGGTTTGCTGAACACTGGATCTCAACTTCATACTCTTCTAATGCATCAGTAGAAGAGCAGTCTCCTTGCATGTTATAATACATTCATGAGAACCTAAGGGTGTTTTACAAGAAAGGTTGTTTAATCAGATTTTTTATCCCTCTGCTGTCTGGAACTAGGCAATGTACTTTGATATGTTACTGTTTGTTTTTCTGATATATTACTGTTTGTTTTTCTGTTCTGTGCTTGAGCAGGAACACTACGAGCACAGTTGGACACTGTAGCTAAAAACCATTTGAAAGCATGTTTTCTTCCCACTTGATGTTGTATCATTTGTCACAATCTAATCTTTGTATTATTTTAGCATGTTCATCAGATAACAGGAAAAATAATCTAATCTACTTATTCTGTTCTTAATAGACGTCTGTCAAAGCTGGAGATGCTGAAACGTCGAGGCAAAGGCCCTCCTAAGAAGGGACAAGGAAGGCGTGCTGTTAAACGAAACAAATAGAAAGTATCAAATTACAGGCTTTGCCTTCTCTTTGCCATGGCACATTTTGATGGTGGTGTTTGGAGGGTAGCATCAATCCATTCCATATTCACAATCAAAATGTTGATTTTCTTCATGGGTCTATGTTGCTTACATGATCAACTTTATTCTAGTGACTGCCTGATTAACATTATTCTGCATCTGATAAAACCATGGAAGACTACTCTATTTTGCTTGGCTCCTCTATGAAGGGCTTTTGAGATTGAGTCTATGGAAGAATGCTCTCTGGAAGAGTTTTTTGTCGGAGCTCTTCAAAAACACCAACTTCTCTCCTTCTCTTTCAAAGCAAGATTGATTTAAAGGAAGTTCAATCACACACGGGTTTTATCCAAAGGGCTGTTATTTTGCCCAAAAAGGACTCTTTTTAGGGTACAAAGAGCGGAGCCAAAGATGTCCTTAGAATCACACGCAAAATCTTTGAAAGCCAATATATTTGAGGTTGTTTGGATATATAGAATTATGTTCAACTTTAAAAGATATACATGGTCTTTTTTAAATCTATGGTTGAATGCCGATGGCCACAATTCAGGTAAGTGAAGATGCATGCAGAATGGTCGCAAGACCAGGAAGCTGAACAGAGATACCAGAAGCTTACCAAAGAACTTCACGAGATACACAAAATTCTATCAAAAAAGAAGATGAACAGATTGCTCATGACGATGGAGGATAGTATGACGACGATATGCATACAGGCAATAAGTTTCGTGTATAACGACAGATGCTTGTGTATAACTACGTGTTACTTACACTCGATACTGATGTTTTCACTTGATGTTCACTTAAATGCAGTAAGGAAGATTAGTTTGTTACCGGTGGTAAAAAGCAATTGTATTTTGACGAAGATGACAATAAAATAGTGAGCAAACACTTTTAATATTCGTTTTAGGTGTAAGCACTAAGCAGGCAAAGGAATCAAATTCATACCTCTTCAAGCACAAGCTGCAGTCATTAAACCGTCTTATTTAAAGTGTAAGAAATAACATGCGTTGGCCACGAGATGCAGCGAGCCGCAAATGACTCTACAAGCCTCAGTTCTTCTCTGAGTAATCCACGCTTGGACGATGAAGCACTAATAAAAATATTCTGAGCAGGTGACAGACTTTCCTCTCAATAGTTCAACGGTAGATTCCAGAAAATGACGGACAGAAGACTTCCCTATGAAAGAGTCGCCTCCATTGCAGGAACTAAAGTAAACATCAATACGATGTTCTCACAACAAACTCCTAAATACTCTGTTTTGCTTAAGAACCCAACGCAGCTTTAAGCTTCTGCAAAATGCTTGACTCGCAAATTTTGAAGGGTTCAGCGTTTGCCATTATCACTCAATGATGCTGCCGTTGGTGACAATTTGAATGTTGTAGTCATGTAGAATTCTGCTACACGCTAGGCCGACAGTGCAGGTAGTAGAAAGGGGGAAAAAAAAAACAATCGCTGCTGGAAATGAATGCAGACAGTTTCTCTGGCAAGACAACAAACATTTCTCCCCACTCCCCAGAGACCTCAAAATCGAAGCATTGATGCAGAAGGCGACAGCAATTATCCATCGAAATACTGGGGCTTAGACCGCTGGGACCTCCACAAAATCAACGAACAAACTTTTCAAATAAAAGCACCTTAAGATTAAGGGTTGTTCTGTTAATACAAATCCACCATCGAAGCTTTTATGCTTTTGATGTGGTTGGCAACTTTCACAGTTTCTCACGTCATCTGTATAACACAGGTAACTGCGCATCTCCTCCTCAAACATTACAAATCATCGTGAGATAATTGGATGATGATACAATGGCCCCAACAAGATTCATATGCACAAATGTGAGATATCAATTTGGATACAGAAATGGGCTTATAAAAGACACATGTAAAAAAACAAAAAAGAAAAAAGAAGTGGGGAAAAGAGCAAAGAAAAGAGAAGAAAAAAGAAAAGAAATAAAACAGGTAAATAATTTCTTTTTTCCTTTACTTCGTGGTTGTTCAATAAGGTCACCTGGGGCCAGATAATTCAACAGCATGAAGATTCTCCGTGGAATCAACAATCCATTGGGATTCTGCACGTGGGGCCAGCTCAACCTCTTGCCGAACCACCTCCACCTTCTGCCATTCCTCCCATCTCTCCGCCAAACCATCACCTTCAAGCATCCTTACAACTTCAGACATTTTGGGCCGATCCATGGGAGAGCTCTGTGTGCACAGGAGTGCAACCTGGATGAGCTGCTCCACCTCTGCTTCCACGTAGTTGTTCTGCAGATCAGGATCCACTAACATGTCCAGCTTTTTCTCCTTAAGAAGTCCTTTTACCTGAAACCAATACCGAGTCCCTGACCACATCAGCTTGTCTCTAAATTCCTCTCCTGGGCCAAAAATTACTCAAAAGAGAACCTAAAGGGCACCCAACAGAAATATTTCTGCGATTATAACACATGATTGACATGCAAAATAGGAGTGATCTCAAGGAGGATTCCAATTGTCTCTTTTTCACATAAATTTACACATTAACATTCTTTCCATGCAAAGAGAAGATGATTCCAAAATAGTAGGTAGAATACTTGACACATTACATTTATTTGATCATTGCCCTTTGATAATGGCATAAAAACCCTAGCCATCTATAAGCTGTAGTCACTAAAGTGATTTTATGAAAAAACAAAAAGAGGCAGAAATTTTGATACATACCCAGTCCAGCAACATGACATCATCATCATTGGCAAGCCTGGCAAGATCAAATGCTCTCTGTCCAGTGATCAGCTCCAAAAGCATGATTCCATATCCAAAGACATCAGTCTTTTCTGAAGACTTCCCTGTGGATAGGTATTCAGGAGCTATGTGCCCAATAGTGCCACGGACAGCAGTTGTTACATGCGTATCTTTGTAGTCCATCAGTTTAGCCAAGCCAAAATCCCCAACAACAGCCTCAAACTCTTCATCCAACAATATATTTGCAGCTTTTACATCACGATGAATAATCTTTGGGTCACAATGATCGTGCAAATAAGAAAGCCCTCTAGCAGACCCCAATGCTATCCTCTTACGAGTGGGCCAATCAAGTGGTGGTTCATTTGGAGGGCGCTCTGCAGAAAATTGTCATTATTATTCACAAACATCAACAAAGCATTCATGCTTCGTAGGGTATAAATAACTACCAAGGATATGGCTTTGCTGACTTTAATGTTGTCTTCAGAAAGTTCTTAACAAAAAAAAGTGCCTAATACATAGTAGTAACAGCACAAAATGAGTGCAAAAACCACTTCACATATAGTTAAAATGATTTTTTTTTTTTTTTGAAATGGCGAGACTTTTTGTTCCTGAGAAGATGATGGTACAAATAATAATAATACAGCAGTAGAAGCAATAAAGCAGATAAAGCTTACAACATTTAGCCTACTTCAATTCAATTTGTTCCTAATCTGATACCCATGGCTTCCAATGAGCCACCCACTTCTAGTAGGTTTCTTTCTTAGGGGTGAGCACAGGTTGGGTTTGGGACAGGTTTCTGAAAACCCAAACCCGACTTAGAAACCCAAAACCCGAACCCGTGAAAAACCCAAACGGGTTTTAAAATCCAAACCTGAATCCGACCCGATCCATCATTTTACAAACCCAAACCCAACCAGATCAGACTAAAACCTGCCGGGTTTTGACAAAACCCATACCCGAGCCCAAAAAAATAATTTTTTTATATTAATTTTTTAAATAACGAAAGAAAAATATATTAAAAAATTTAAAAATGAAAAACCCACGGGTCGGGTTTGAGTAAACCCATACGCAACCCATCCCGAGATCGGGTTTGGATTTCCAAACCCTGGTTTTTCAGGTCGGGTCGGGTCGGGTTACCTGGAAAACCCAACCCGATGCCCACCCCTATTCTTTCTACCCCAGCCTTAGCTAGGGAGTCAGCAATCAAGTTGGCTGATCTAGGAACAGCCATCCATGTGATCCTCTATTCAATACTTATATCCATTATTTCATCAAAAATGGTTTTCAGCTGCCATGGTGGGTCGCCTTGCCTTGCCCATCCAATGACCAACTGAGAGTTTGAACAAGTATTTAAAACAACACAAGGACCTTTGACATTAATAAATGGCATGCATGGAAAAATAGCAATGGAACGGAGAGACAAGTGATAAAAAGAGAAAGATTGTCCTTCTAGGTCAAAAGACCCTTTTACCAACACAGGATGCTTCTAAACTTGTTCGTAAGACCTACACAAGGTTTAACCGTGACGACCAGTACTACCCCCTTTCTCAAATTTAAAGCTAAGTTCAGCAAAAGAAGTTGAAGCACGGGTACATGAAATCCTTTTGCTTCTTCACCCTCAAAATCACAAAGACAAAGCAGTTAAAAAAGAAACAAATAATGTATTACCTCTCAAACAGGATGCAACACTTCCATTAGCCATGTAAGGGTAAACTAGCAAGCGTTCAGTAGGTGTCATGCAGAAACCACGCAATCGCAGGAGGTTCCTGTGTACAGCCATACTAATCATTTCTACCTCTGTCTGGAACTGGAGCTCTCCACCAGGAGTTCGCTCTTCCTTCAGTCGCTTTACAGCGACAAGAGAACCATCTGCAAGCCTTCCCTTGTATACCTTCCCAAACCCACCTCTTCCAAGAATGTTCTTGTTGCTGAAACTATCAGTTGCAACTTGTAGTTCTCGGAGAGAGAATCTTTTGAGTTGGCCAAGATGAACTTCCGGATCCTCCTCAGCTAGAAAATAAAAAATGAACCATTAATATATGTCCAAATTTATAAACCAACCAGAGATCACCTTAATTGCATTATCACTTACCAGGTACATCAAAGAAATGTTCTTGTGGCTTCCTGCGGCGCCACCAAGCAAAACCAATTGCCGGAGCAGCAAACAGTAAAGCTGCACCAGCAGCTACTCCTCCTGCAATGGCTCCAGTACTAGACGCGCTACTTCCCCCTAAATGCACAAAGAATATAATGACATTATAGTCATCATTTACTCAATTTGCAAACCATACATTTATTAAAAACTAGGAAAAAAGATTACAAATCAAAATACTCACCAGGATTTGGTGTTGGTGGTGGTGGAATAAATGGAGGTGGTGGAGAAAATGGGGGCTCTCCAGGGCAAGGTCTCCCAGTGACAGCACCACAAAGGCCTTTGTTATTTTGAAAACTGAAAATAGAGATGTACAGTCAGCAACAACACCATAACAACTATTTAATAGCTTTAAGGGTGAAAAGAAAAGCTTGTCTAGAGACCTGATGGGAGTGAAAAGAGAAAATGAACCATTAGATGGAACAGGACCCTGGAGGTTGTTGTTTGAAAGATCCCTGAATTACCCATCACAAAAAGTTTGTCAAACTACAAAAAAAAATAAAGCAAAGATAAAGAAAAATTTGACGTTGATAATGAACAGATGCACTTACAGAACTTGCAACGCTGAAATGTTTGTCAAAGAGTTAGGAATGTAGCCTGTGAGACTGTTGTTATTTAGCCGGCTATCCTTCCACAGAGATTTCAGCAGTGAAACAAATCAGTTTCTAGAACAAGCTTTTTAATGAGATTTATGTATTATAAGCAGTTTGTCTTAAAATGTTAAAAAGCAGAAGATCATTAACACTGAAAAGCTTTTAAAGCATATTTAATACTTCTATAAGCAATGTCTAATCAAATTCCATTCTAAACTTACACGCTTGTCTATTTACTACAAGTGGAGAAGTATTATGTGATCACGGGCCCAATTAACAGATAGATTTGGTCCGTCCTTTTGGATCATAAATGAGCCTTTACAAGTGGAGAAGTATTATGTGGTGACAGGCCCAATTAGCAGATAGATTTGGTCCATCCTTTTGCATCATAAATGAGCCTTACATACAAGCTTTTGCATCATAAATGAGCCTTACATACAAGCTTTTGCATCATAAATGAGCCTTACATACAAAGCTTTTTCATCACAAATGAGTCCTTTTTTAGAAGTTCAGGATAAGTTTTAATAAACCAAAAGAAAATAACATTGAAAAGATTACAGGGATAATCCACTATGTTATTCTCAACAAGAAACCAGAGAAGCAAATCGCTCAACTACAGATGATACAATAAAGATGTGAATATCACCACATATCTCCACAAAATTACAGGTATTGCTCAACTGCTATACGATTTGGCAGAATTGGAGAAGTATGGCCTTCTCACAGGTGTAAAGTTATACTCCCAGAGTTTCTCTGCCTCATTGTAATCAAATGTGACTCGACAACTGTCAGCTCATGGTCCAAACTAGCAGCTAGGACCAAAAACTTCTTTTGAGAATGTTGAAGCATTTATTGATATGGGAAAGTAGTACAAATACTAGTAGAGTGAATTAGAGTACAACAGTAATAGTACAGTGGGCAGTGGGCAGTGCCCTCTAAGTCACTTTGTAGAAGCTGCTCTACAGAGCAGCTGATGTTGAGGCCATTCATGGAGCAGCTAGGATAAAAATCATGCAATTCACGCACTCACAGACCTTATACATGAAAACCAACCACCCCCCACAACACAAGGGACCAATCCTGGACACTACAACTTTAATGCAACACAATTCATAATTAGAAAGCCACTGATTTTTTTAAAATGGTGAGTACATGAACACAATAAATACATACAAAGAAAAACAAACAAAAAATAGAATGAGGAAAAGATAAGGTTCATACAGGAAACGTAGCTTGGACAACTTCCCCAATGAATCTGGTATAGGACCAGTGAAATTGTTCAAATAGAGATCCAAGCTAACCAAGCTTGTCAGGTTCCCAAGGTCGCTAGGAATAGCACCACTTATGTTGTTACTGTAAAGCTCCCTGAACAGACAAATAAGTTTGCGATCAATGTACAAAATTGAAAGAGATGATCAGATTATAAAATTTGCGTTTACAATAACCAACAAGAGAAAAATGATAAGTACTCCCACTGGAACAAGAAATTCATACAAATGTTTTTTTCATTTTCTTCCATTTGTCTTGTTTGAAAGAATATCTTTCCTGGGTACAAATTTTTAGAATTTGTCAGAAAAATGATCTTTATTGCTGAAAGCTTAAAAGCTAGAATATAAGCAGGGACAGGCCCCAAACATATTGGACATGACAAATGATTATCATGCGTAGTAACAAAGTAACTGACTGCATCAACAGTGGACAGAGCAATCCTGGTTAGCAAACGAAAAAGAAACAGCAAAGTGATGAGCATGAACATGCATCGAACGTTTTGTATATTCACTAATCCTACAATTAGGGGGAAAAATAACACAGAAACAAGAAAAATATGATTAGTAGGCTGACAACCTCCCTATTAAACAATTACAAATATTGCAAGACTTTGCAGTGTCACTTACAGGTATTGAAGATTCTTAAGCTGGCCAAGTTGAGAAACAAGTTGGCCAGACAACTCAGCATTCCCAAGATCCCTGAAAAAGGTTATAAAGGCAATTGATATCAAGAACATACATGCAGAATCTAACAATTACACGATGAGAGAACTAAGGAAAACAATTAACTAGGGTTGCATGTAACATGATAGCATATGACATGAAGTGAATAAGCTTTGTACTCACACTCTTATGACACTATTGTCATTGTTGCATGTAACATGAAACCAAGTGCAAGGATTAACAAGGGTTGGATCCCAACTCTGCAGCACATTATTAGGATCAAATAAATTGGTACGAAGTGTATGCAAAGCATCACCTGTCAACAAACAGTAAATAATATAGTTAGTAACCAGAGAAAAAGCTCTTTGAGACAATTAATAAAACAGACAAAAAACTGCAGTTGAAGCAAACAACATTAAAAGCAAAGACACCACAGATCCAAGTAACAGTTAGATTGACATAGTTTCAAATATGTATCACAAAATGTTAGGAAACAAGTACCATACTAAAAAACTATCCCCATTGTGAAACCACTTTACCCCGACTAGTCCTGTAGCTATCATACTAAAAAATATTCCACAAAAAGCAGTCTGAAAGGAGGAACTAACCGCACACTCAACACTTTTGGTCAATCAGATTTAGGTTAACCAATCAATGCAACATCGACTTCCAGAGGCAGTTGACAACTTGGTTGTAGTTGCAGGGAAAATATTGGGGCTTTCGGAAGTCTCTTCCGAAGAACTCATCAATGGAAAACTGAATTCAGGTGTCCAACATGCTAGAAAGAGATTCTACTGATTTGGATGTCCTCTAGAGCTCACTCATAGCAATTGAATGATTTTGTAAATAAAGCAGCTATATAACACTAGAACCTGAATCAATAAATCACACAAAGCAGATGGGAGAGTCATGTTCCAAGTAATGTATCTTAGGACAAGAAACAGATGAAAATCCACAAGATGGAAAAAATTTATTTTCATGATAAAATGTAAATCTGCATACTTTACAAGTGGGAGGATATAAAGAGAGGCTGTACTGATGACCACTTCAATTTCAGATGACATTCTATTCATTCTTGCCAAAAGAAATGTTAAGATATATTAGCATATGCTGCAGTCAAGGACTTTGGTGACACTTTGGTGATGCAGAATATCCCACTCTTGGGCATTAGCTCAGTGGTCCCATGGGAATTATTGCTGCGGGAGGTCTTGGGTTCGGGTCTCCACAGTAGCATTGGGAGTAAAACTTGTAATTGGGAGTAAAATGTATTCACCTTCCTCAAAAAAAAAAAATAGGTTCAGAGCTTCTCAAAGAAGACAGCAGCAAAAGCCAATTTATCAGATAAATCTGGTAATGAGTGATGGATGGGATCCGAAGGCCATGTAGAAGAATTTGAAAGCAAATGTAATGAACTTTTTTTCCCTTTTGAGAATGGCAGCAGCCTTATTGAGATCAAGTTAAAAATACATATGTTACAACAAATGGTACAGACTTTTAAGAAGAATTTAGAAGCACAGAGTAAGGGCACTAAAGTCCAATTTGGAAGCCAGGTCCAGAAACACCGTCATTGGCACATCTGGGGGTCGTTGAGTATGCAATACGCTAATCGGCAATAATGGAAGCAGATTCGTATCCATCATTTCAGGAGACATGAGATTAACTATATCACTATCATCCATAATTCACCTGGCTTTGTATATTGCCATATAATCTTCTGCTCAAAACCCATCCCAACCCCATCCACAATAACTGCCAGAACCGAGCACTATAAATTATCTGACCTGCATCTTCATTTCAACCAGTGGATACGGGAGCTACAAGTGGCCTAATTCTTCATTTGTGTAATCAAAGTGTCAGTTTACATGGCTACTATTTCATATTTTTATCTAAGTTACAAGCATTTAAAAAAAATACAACCAAAGCTTAGTAGCAAGTGGTTGTTCTGAACAAATTTTCAACTATCAACAATCAAATATCCCACTATACCCATTTCAAAAAAAAAAAAAAAAAAAAAATCCCACTCTACAGTTGGCAGTACCACCCTCTACGTCCATTCAATTTCTTCTTTTTTCCGTTAAATACTACGGAAAAAATTTAAACTGACTGTGACACAAAACGCACATAAACATTTCTTTATCTGTTTGAGAAAAAGGTGTGTTCCAATAAGGTATATCCAGATGCTCCTCATTTAACAACTTATGAACTTATTAAAGAATTACCTACCAAAGCCGAGATACAGTTATTAGTGTGTTTCACAGTCCCTAGCTCAGTATAACACACAACTCTCTAAAATGACGATATAGAACACTATTAGAGTCCAATGCGAAGTATTTCCGCTGCAGAGGTTCCAATTCCATACTCGAGCTCAGCTACTAAAGAATGACTACGAGACACTGGAACTGCGAGATGACAACGCGGTTCAGACCTCGAAAGCCAGGGATCAGCAAGTTAATGAGAAAGTATTTTGCAAAACATAGGACAAATACAAGAAGTCAACACGAATCGAGCGATTCCAGTAGCTCTTCTTCTCCACGAACGCCACACTCAGACACATTTCCGCCATAAGAAACATCAGCAAAGCGAATACAAGTCGAGGAACTCCACTGTTTGTACTCGTTCGAGGAAAACTATCGAAATCACTAACGCATCAAATCACAAAAAACAGTACGCACAGCACCTCTCTCCAGCAAAGACCACACAACCGAGCGATCGAAGATCCAAGCCCAGCCAAATGTCAAAAAACAAACAACACACCAAGCACGTACCCTCCATATTCGCACGAACCACCTTCAGCGGCTGAAACACCAAGATCAGCCACACCAGAACTGTAGCTGCGATCTCTCGCTCCATCTCCAGCAACACCAGTCCGCTCCACTACATTAATCTCCGCAGATCCATGCGAATTCCGCCTCCCAGCCGCCTCAGAAAAACCCTAACGTCGCAAACCCTAGCCCGACCTCCAACTCCACTGAATCGACCACCATTCTCCTCAGAAAAACCAGCCGCAGCTCATCGCAACCGCAGCTGGATATTCAGAAGAACCGAAACAGAAGCGAAAAAGCTCAGAGAGATTCGTACGACCGGATAATTTTTATCTCCCCTTTTTTATTTTTCCTCCCCCTTCTCTTCCTCTGCTCTCCCTTTTTTCCCTTTTTTCCCTTTTTTTTCTTCTCCCCTTCTCTCTCTCTCTCTCTCTCTGTCTGCAACGAGCTTTTTCTCCTGCGAAAATGGTCTCGATATCTTTTTGTTGTCTTTCTGGTCATCTTAAGTGAGCGAGGCTGGCGTGCAGTGTTACAGCTGCCCGTGAGCCCTGCCCTCTGCCCGGGACTAGTCAAACCCCCCCCCTCCCAGCCTCCCTCCCGGCCTCCCCCCCTTCCTCTCTCCCAGTCCTAGAGCATGAGAGATGGAAAGAGACCTAACCGAGAAAGTGTCCGGTCAAACACCGCCCGGTCCCACCTCTGCCACGTGTTCACGGTCAAAGACCCTCCTCCCCCTCCAGCCTCCGGTGCCGTAATATTCCGACACGTAAAAGGAGGCGCGACCCCGTTTATCTGTCTCTCATTATCCGGCTTCTTACGTATCGGACGATAATTTCGTAACGGCGTACTGATTGATTCCCTTCGGCTTCGGGCAATAATTGCCGGATAGTCAGGTACCGGGAAATTTTGGCATCCGTAACTGAGAATCGTACAAAATTCTGTACAAAAATAATAAACAATTTTTATTTTATTTTTACCTTTAAAATTAAACTAAATTAAACAAAACTTATTATGTTTTATTTTTCCACTGTAATTTTTTATGATAAATTATAATAATACTTTTAAAAATAAATTAACGCCTTACAGAGAAGAAAAAGTTGAATATAAGGGTGCACTTGCTTTGAATTCATAAATAGGAAATTAGTAATATATATTTTAGATTACTATCAATTTATGTGACTTTCTCTCATAAGAAAATATTAATTCATATAATTTATATCATGTATAATAAGAGATTTTTGCTCGATCAATTATTGTCTAGTATGTTTTTTAGGGGAGAATTTTGCAATTAATTGGTAGTGACTTTAGCTCAATTCCATGTTTGGAAGAAGATATAGAGAGTCATAGACTAATTAATGGTTAAGGTATTTTTATTCATTGTGGGTGAGGAGTACTAGTTTCGTGGGGAGTTCAATTACTACTCTGTAAAACATAATTGAGTGAGCTGTTAATGTTTATACTGCAAGGACAATAAATATTGGATTTTCCGATGCATGTGGATACAAAAGCTTATAAATGCTACTTGGATTAATGTCACTACAAAGTCTCTTAATGGGTGGAATTTTTTTTGTTGGTCTCTTTTCTTATCACATGTTGGGAAATTTTTAAAATCTAGATAACAGAATTCATAAATATATATAAATTATTTACAAGTGAGTAACAAACCGAGCTAATTTGATAAAATATTAATTTTTAATTTTATTTAAAAAAAAACACTTATCCAAGGAAAGATGAATAATCCTTAAAAAAAAAAAAATCCACCTAGTTACTGAATAAATTTTGAAGATTTTTTTAAAAATTAAAATAAAATTATTCTTTTTTACTAGGCCGCACCTGTCAGTTCGACCAAGTTGAACCAGAATAGAGGCCAATCCGATTCTTATTGACCCAGTCCGATTCAATATATACTAGAACAACTAAAACACTTTTTTTAAATATATACAAATTATAGAGTACAATATTAGTTCCACGTTTGCTTCAATTCCAAGTCAATTTCTGAAAATCTTCTACATGGCAATTAATTCTTTAAAAGACTGTTCTATATCTAAGCTTCCAATTGTGTATCCTGAAAGTGATATGTTTACCATTTCAAACCCCCAAGATATAAACCCACCAAAAAGAAGGAAAGTATCTTTTTGTGTTTGATAGTAGTCTTCCAAGTTCCAAGTCTACATCTCAATGACAAGTTAAGGAACAGCCCAACAACGAAAAAAAAAAAAAAAAAAAAAAAAAAAAGATAAAATGACATCGCCCACAATTCTTCCTCGACCAATGTGACATCATGGTAGTAAGTCTTGTGAAGAAATATTATAATGAGAGTCCTAGAGTGTGGAAGCCTCCTTCTTTGAACTGCAATTGCTTGGAAGGCCACCTATTGACATGTACCCCTTTCTTTTGCTCAAGTCATTGGTGTAGGTAGACCACATGACACGAGGAAGGACTTCAAACCATGGTTTATTTTATTTATTATTTATTATTATTATTATTATTTTTTATTTTTTTGCTACTTGTCAGGGGTTAATATCTATGTCAGGCCAATGTTTTAAAGATTGAACCGGCCATGGTAGTAAATCCGGTTTTGGTCGAACCCGATTAATTTCTCTAAAGTTAAAGCACTTTGATTCCACTTTTCTGACCAATTAATTTGTAGCAACCAAACCATGCGGTGCCTCCAATTAGGCCCTTTTTTCCCAAGACATCCAACACAATTGTCCACACTTGAAAAAGTCCACCACACATGCACTTTAAGTCGCTTCCTGTCTTGTCTATGTTTCGTTAATATCGGCCGAAAGGCACGAAACGCGAATCTCCCAATCACAGATCGGTGGCACTCTATATAAGAGCTCGTGATTTAAGCCAATTAAAATTATTTTAATACGACGTGATTAACTTAAAACGAAGGCGTTACGAAGGTTTAACTGTAATGCGTAACAGTACACGATACTCAGCAGAAAAGTCTGATACGTACTCGGCTGGCCCCGGGGCGGCGCTGCTTCGCGCAAACTTCGTAGCCGCAAATCTGACGCGAATTCCGCTCCGCCGCCCCGCGGGGGCCGAGTGACTCGAATAAGAGACCCCACGAGTGGGATCCGCCCTATGTGAAACCGGGTAAATCCGCCCTGGCCGGTGTCTGTCTCGTCGCGAGTCGCGACGCAGAAGAAGAGGCTTTTCGAGATTTCTAATTCCTCGAATGGAAAACAGCCAAGAAGGCAACGCGGTTTTTTTTTTTTTAATTATACATTCTAGTCCGATACCTGTAATGATTATAAATTTCAATTAAAAAGTTACTACTGGACTTTTTAGACAAAATTAAGAAAATAAAGATCAATTGCTTAAAAAACTTACTGATATTTTATCCTCCGTATTAATTTTTCAAAAATTATTTAATTATAAAATATCATGAAATAAAATTTTAGAAACACAAACATTTAAAAAAAAAATCGTAGTCCTAGAAAGTAGACCCCACCATACAATTTCTCATTTTATCTCGGAAAAAAACTACTCTAGAAGTTGTTTTTTTTTTTTTAAAAAAAAAGTGGAATATTTTAATAATTACAAATTTAATTAAAGCCCATCATACGAACATAACGAACATCAACCATAAGATCAGTGTTCATGATCTTTCCACTATTAAATAATAAAGCATGATAACATACAGATATATATATGGAAAAGAGGGACGGTCAACAATTTGACCGGGGGAACTCAGGCGTGAGCTAAATAAAATGATTTGGCATCATATCCACCGTCCTAAGTTCATCAAACTGAACCCCGTCAAGTGTTAACTGAGTCTTTTAATGGTACATCTGAATGCTTTTTTAACTCCTTGCCCTTTTGGAAACCTAATAGATGCACTCAATTATGACTCCCATACTTTGGAAACCATCTGCAAGAAAGTCATACTCTGTGTCTCTCCATTTCTCCTTTCCTATTTCTCTTTTCCTAAGATAAAAAATAAGCTATGAGGAAAAATCGGATAACCATGTATAACACAATCGTGTTTTGTTGGAGGGACTCTAGAACATGACTTTTAAGAACTTGGGATTGTGTAACTCGAATTCGACAACACTCCAGTTCCCAAACATTGATCAGAGTTAAGGTTCAGATCACTCAGTGTGCTAGCACTAGAGTTTTCATCTGTTATGGCCAATCAGATTACAACAAATAACATAAAATGTTATATCATTGATTCTGTATTTGTGGGACAATTTCATTATAACAAACCAATTTGAGCGTGTACTAATTCGCCAGCTTCAAAGTACAACTGAATCTAACCGAGTTAAATCGTTCCACTTGGCCGAGTTGTGAATCCACTAAGAAGGAATCATAAATCACTGTGTGCCACGTTTTACATGAGACGGGAAGCTACAATCTGATATATATATATAGATCATATAAAAGCGATAGGTACGTACTACGTAGTGGATGCTTACTAGGCACAATATATTGTTGGGTGCCTCTCGCATGATGCTCTCCACTATTTCCATGTTGACGGCCATGGCTAGAAAATATTCTCAATTTTGTGTCCATATTTCTTTTTAAATAATTAAACCATTTCTAAATTCTAAATAGCTTAAAAATTTTAAAGTAATGTTTACATGACATATAAATTCTGCTTAAGCATACCATTAACACGTACTAATAATCCTCCCATTGCCTGTAAAATCTACTCTTGACTTGTATGAAAAGGAAAACTAGTGTTATGTGTCAATCTTTTATGTGTTCGTGGAAGGCTTTTTATTTTGAAACTAACACAGACGCATATTGATGCATTAAACTAAGGTACGTGACACATAAGACCTTTAAATTTTCACTTAGTTGACTAGCACTCCTACACTCACACGGGTATCCATGTCGACTCAGATGAACCATCTGACTCGGCTTAAATTCTGCCGGAGTAAGATGGATGGGACTCGTCCCTCCTGGACTCACCCGTGACCCGATTTGACTGAAATTTCGAGTCAAATCGGCTAACTACGACCAGTCTAAATTCAAACCTCTACTTAGATTTTTTTTTTTTTTTTTTTTTTTTTTTTTTTGACAGGGATTTGTAAACATTCTCTGCCCGGCTTCTTTGAATAATATTGGGCTGCTTGACTTCTTCGTACTTTCTAATGTCTCTTACATGGCTACATTATCGTCTAGACATCTTATATTAAGATAGAGAAACTTAAAGAAAATTATAATTTTTTTTGGCCGATTATGTCAATTAAATATTTTTACGATCGGTAGGTTTAGGAATTTAGGATAGACTAGACACTTACCAATAATCCTTGGTCCTTCAACAAAGCCTCGGCGGCTCTCCTCCCGGAGACGAGAGCTCCGTCGAAAGTGGCGGAGCTCCGGTGATCTCCGCACACATATAATCCGGACCCAACTTTCGGATCCTTCGCGAGCTCCGTCGGGGGTCTCTGGTTCGGCTGCGCGAACCGTATCCGGTACGTCCTCAGGTGTTGCCACTTCCCCACCTCCGACTCCCCGAACCAACCCGACAGCTCGCCCTTCACCGCCCTCGCGAGGTCCGAATCCGACGCGCGGTCGTGAGAACCGATGAGAGAGACCGACACCAGCGTCTTCCCGGCGGGGCCGTACGTCGGAGCCACCTCCGTCGCGAAGAACATGTTGTTGACCAGTCCCCGGTCCGAGCCGTTGAGAATCAGGACCGGTTCGCGGACAGGGGACCGGTCCGTGACGAAGTACAGGCAGACCGTGCTCCGGGCGGGCTTTTCGGCCGCCGGGGTCGGCTTTCCGTCGATCTTGAGAAGCTTCTCGATCTCTGGCTGTTCGACGGCTACGATCACGCCGAGATCTGCTCCGACAGTTTCTCCGTCCTGTAACGTGACGATCGACGGTTCGGATTCGATGGAGACGGCTCTGCGGTTCAGTAAAATCGATTCGGGAGGGAGATTCCCGGCGAGTTGCTCCGGCACGGCGGAGATGCCGTTCGCCGGAAGCGTGTTGTCGCCTAATGCGAGACACTTGAATATGAAATCGAAGAGCCTGGAGGTCGTTTCGAGCTCCCTGTCGAAGAAAATCCCTCCGAAAAACGGCCTGAAGAACCTGTCGATGATCGATTCCGAGAAGCCGCTCCCTCTCAGCAGCTCGATGATCGGAACCTCGTCGCCGGAAAGAATCTCCTCGTCGGACCGGATCACGGACCGGAACCTCGCGACTCCGATCAGAAGCTTGTCCGCGACGGATCCGATCGGGTTAATCAATGTGCCAATCGCGTCGGCGAAGTGGCGAACCGGATCGGCGACGCGGTGGAACCGGCCTCCGTGGTAGACGAGGGCGCCGGAGTAGAACTTCCGGAGATCCAGGGCTTCGTAGTCGAGGAGCCTCCGCGCCTCGGGGTAGGCGGTGATGAAGATCTGGAAGCCGCGATCGAGGACGAAGCCGTCGACGACGTCGGTGCGGACGCGGCCGCCGACGGCGTCGGAGGACTCCAGGAGGAGGAAGGGGACGTTAGCGCGGTGGAGGCGGGTGGCCGCGGCCAGGCCCGCGAGTCCCGCGCCGATGACGACGACGCCGGTGCGAGCCGGGGGAGCGGCCGCTGCGCGTGGTCGGACTCCGGCGACGGGAGTACTCCGGCATTGGCAAGGACGGCGGAAGATGCGAGACGTCGGCGGGGAGGAGGAGACGAGATTCATCGAGGAGCTTCTGGCGAACATTTTCAGGCGGGAATACCTTATCCGTTCGTTCAACAACAACCAATGAACGAAGCGGAGATTAGTGGGGCATCTTTTCAAATTTCTGGGCCTCTCCCGATGCTACCCATACATAAAGCCCAACAAGCATAAACATTAAACAGAGAAAAGTACAAAATGGGCCTCTCATATTAGCAACCGAAGTCCATATAAACTCAGGGCAGAGTTACAGGTACTACTATTCATCCAGTTTTTTATTTTATTTTAGAAGCATCACCAAATAAAATGATGTAAGTTTTATTTTTCTGAAAATCTATATAATAATAATAATAATAATAATAATAATAAAAACAAATTGACAACAATACTTCCATGAATGGGCATTTTGACAACAATCAATCCATGAGTCATAATTTTCCCTAATCCAAATAAAATCAATTAAGGGTTAATTCAACCCTAGCTTGTGTGCCTCACCCTTCTTACCCAATCATATAAAATATAGGGAATAAACCAATTGTCACATATATAGGTTTAGTGAGATAAGAATCCTACACTATGAGTAGCTCGCCTAAAAAAGAATTCTGAATGACATTTTTAATTTGTAATGAACACAAGGTTTGAAACATTATTTTATATTACTCATGTAATTAAATATAATAAATAGGAGATGGGATTTTTTTATTTTTTATTTTTTTCTATTATTTGGTCAACTTTGCCCAACAAAGGAGGAAGGGTGCAGTTTAACAAACCTAGACATGAATATTAAAACCAAAGGCTACACTACTTGAGATACATTTATTGTATGCAAATTGGGTTGCTTTGTGTCACTTAATAAAATGGTCCAACTTGACCTCAGTGGCTTGTCTTGCTTATGAACAGCCATGTTTGAGCTTTTTGATGGTGTAGTTTGCATTATTCAAACCTGATCTTGTTAGGACTTCTCTTTTTTTTTTTTTTTTTTTTTTTTTTTTTATAAAAAAAACTCAATGGACCCATTAAATCACGGCATTCTATATGATCTGCAGGCCGAAAAAAAGTTATGACTATATAGAGTTATAATACTTAAAAATGGACACTGCGATTTTCCAAACCGTGTCTAGCTCAATGAGAGAGACAAAGTTGGAGGGGATATGTAGCAATTTGTGTTACATCATATGAATGGATGACTTTGATTCCGTCTTCCGGGAAACTTGAAGTAAGTATAATCAGACCTGTGTTATCAAAATTGAACCAGACAGGTTTGTTTCTTAACCAATATGTTTAACAGGTTAAGACATGTGAGGTTTAAATCACAAATAAGACTTAGGTAGTAACACCTTTGGTTTGATTCCCATTTTGATTTTAATGTCATCTGTAAATTAAGATGCCAAGACTGCCAAGATAAATAAGTTTTAGTCATTTATTAATTGTTGTATACATTGATATGGTATAAGGTATAAATTAACCTAAGTTTGACCTCCAAGCTTAATTCATCCATGTCAAACTACAACTTCCAAAGCCATTTTAAAAGAAGCTTCAATATTATTTATGACTCAACACATGATTTGACAGGCTTATATTGGGCAAGGAGACAAGTGATTAGAAGACAATATTCAAAGACAACTACTATGAATACAAACACTAGAGAGAAGGCATATATGAGGAGGGAGTTCCAAAAACAAGCCATTTGTCATTACCATGTTTGTGTATTTCATCTTATGCTTTGTCTCCATGGGGTAGTATTTATTTTTTCTGGGCTGCTTTAGTAGACTTTGGAGTAGCTTGCTGAGATATTTTTAAATTTGTATGGATGTGAATGGGGGAATCTTGGTGAGACAGAACAATTAAGCAAAAAAGAGAGTAACAGTACAGGCATCTTTGGCTTCACCTTTTGGTCCCTTTTGTGAGTGTTGAAGATACCTTGGTTCCCTTTTGGGGGTTTTTATTATTCAGTTTATTTTTCATTTAAGTGGAAAAAATAACATCCAAAAAAAATCAAGTCCATGACAAATTTTACCTAAATAAGTGTCTAATCTAATTAATGTGTTTCTACTCTTCTTTAGATATTGGGATGTTTTAACATATTGTGTTTAATAAATTTTTTAGTAGTTTTGAGCAGTTTGCATATCTCTAATTAAGGAATTTGTCAAGATATTTTTTACCTATTATTCTAAAAAATGAGGAGGGAAAGAATTAAATAAATATGATTTTTATTTAAAAATAAAATTAATTATAAAATAACAAAAGTCAAAATTTTTTTTTTTTTATTTTTTATAATATATATAAAAATTTCTCTTCTTCTCCTTCTTCATCAATACTCCCCCCTGTTCTGCGACTCCAAATTGTATATTACCCACCACCGTTCCATGTCTCCATCAAAACCAGACCGTCTCTCCACTCGATCCCATCCCCCTTAAAAACTCATCTCATCCTCTACGAAACAGATCAGAATCCGCCATGAGAGGACCAAGCAGAAGTACTCGCAACGGGAGCCCAGAAGAGCAGGGGAGCCCCCCTTCCGACACAGACTCCTCCTCCCGCCTCCTCGCCACGAAAGAGCAGGACCGATTCCTCCCCATCGCGAACGTGAGCCGGATCATGAAGAAATCGCTGCCCCCCAACGCCAAGATATCGAAGGAGGCCAAGGAGACCGTCCAGGAATGCGTCTCCGAGTTCATCAGCTTCGTCACCGGGGAAGCCTCCGACAAGTGTCAGAGGGAGAAGCGCAAGACCATCAACGGCGACGACCTGCTCTGGGCCATGACCACCCTCGGATTCGACGACTACGTCGGACCCCTTAAAGGGTACCTCAACAGGTACCGGGACACGGAAGGGGAGAAGAATCCTCCCCCCGGTGCCGACGACCCCCTGATCAATAACTGTAATGGTACCACTACTGTTACTGCTTCCTCTGTTTCTTCGAGTGGTTTTAATGGCGGGTTTGGCTACGGAGGTGGAGTATTAGTGGGCTATGGAGAGAATTCTAAAATGGGTTCATTTCATAATATTGGAGAACCAGCTGATCATGGGGTTCAAAATTGGTAGAAAGTCGGTCTACTGTGATTTTTCTGATCTTCTGCTGTTTCATATGATTCTAACTTATTATATATATATATATATATATATATATATATATATATGATGATGATGAAGAAGATTTGTTATATTGATAGAAGCTTGGTGTTATATTATAGCTTTCAAAGGGTAACAATATATATATTTTTTTCTCTAGAAACTAAGAGAGGAAGATAGTTGTGAAATTCTTGTAATTTTTACCAGTTTTAAGAACTCCCAAGAATCCAATTAATGGTGAAAGTTCTGAAGATGTGTTAAGTGGTCTTCTTCCTTTTTAAACTTCTCTCTCTCTAGCTCTATGGCTCTCTCTCTCTCATTTGCTCTCTCTCTCTCTCTCATTTGCTCTATAGCTCTCTCTAGCTCTATGGCTCTCCCTATATGGCTTTGTTTCCATAGCTGATTGAAGATTCTTCAGGGGAGAAACTGTGGGGTGAGTAAAAGATGAAGTACTTGCTTTGCAATTTGCAAAGAAAAGTAGAGCAAAAAAAAGGTTATTTTTTGTGTCCTTGAAGATTTTGGTTATAAATCAATTCAATCTGGTATTCATTCAAGAGCAGGTGCTAATTATTCCTCTTTGTACGTTTAATTTGTCCGTGCAAGAAATTAAAACCCACATATTATTCTTAATTATTATGTTTTGCCTTTACAAATTGTACTTCTTGATTATATATATATATATATATATATATAGACGAATATATATATATATATCTGAGGGAATTGAACAAAGGGTCTTTTTTGTTATAGAAATTAAGTTTTTTTTTTTTTTCAAGAAAAGTCATGTTTTTTAAAAATAAAAATACTTTTTTAATTCTATAACAAAATCAACATATATAATAAATGATGGTGGGTTAGGTTCATGGGGAGGGTTTAGGTTCAAGTGGCCAAAAGTTTTTTAATTTTTAATTTTTATTTTTTGTCACGTTCATCAAGTACTGGTTTTTGTATTTCTGTAAAAGAGAAGGCATGCAGGTTAATTAATTATCACATATATGCAACATCTTCGGGGGGTCCAAGACTAATGTGATTGATTAGACTAGGATTATATATCATGTATTATAATTAAGATAGATGCCCATATATATGTAATTAACATGCATGCATGCACTCACTTCTAAAGTTATATATTCATCATATTGATTTCAGCATTCTGACTATAGTAGAGCACAAATTCCTTTTGATGAGTACTCCACTCACCACTCACCTTATAAAGAGGACTTTTATGGATCTTCTGTAGCCGACTAAAGTGGAAACCGCTGTACCATGGATATATCTTTTGACCATCTGCAGTATTTTGGCCCCAACCGTGGTATTTAGAGAGTTGGGGTCAAAATACCAGTTTTTTAGAGCTAGCTAGGTCTAAATATATAACACAGAGTTATTGTACTGCATGCAGTTGGGGTCCAAAAATCACCGTTTTTAATTAAGTACAGTTTTATTGAGTGAAGAAGAGAACAGGAGAAGGTATTTATATATTTGTCATTACCATGTTTGTGTATTTGATCATCTTATGCTTTGAATATTCTCTATCTTTTTTGTTACTTTTGTAGACTTTGGAGTTGCTTGCTGAGATCATTTTAAATTTGTGGGGATGTGAATGGGAAATCTTGGTGACACAGTACACTAAGTGATCAAAGGAGCTTTGGCTTCACCTTAATTTTCTGCTCCCCAATGTGAGTGTTCAAGATATGTACCTTGCTTCCCTTTTTGTAGGGTTTTCATTAGTCAGTTTATTTTTCATTTAAATGAAAACATTAACATCCAAGCTAATAATAAATTAATTATATATTTGTTCATATAAGCATACATATGCTTATTAAATATTTATTTGTTTATTTATTTGTTTATTTATTTATTTATTTATTTATTTATTTATTTAACCGGAGAATACAAATGTAACTCTCAAATACAAACTTTAACATATAAACTCCATGCTGCATGCATGTACCTATAACTTCCATGGGATCTTATTCTTCTCATTCTAATCATTCAACCCATGCCATCTAAGAACAACGAAGCAAACTTCTCCATGCAAGAAGGAGAAAGAAGTATAGTGAGCTGAACACCACCTTCTTCCCCCTTAGCAGCCGCCAAAGTCATCAACCCCTCCTGCCTCATCCCCGCCTGCTCCACCTTCTTCGGTCTCCCCCACCCAAAATCCGTCTCATAAACCCTAAACCTCGGCGACCCAGCAACGTACAACGAAGCCCGAGGAGGATCTCGAATCAGCAAAGGCCATTCGTGGCAGTTATTAACGCTCGCCTCCATGGCTTCACGGAATATTCCTCCCTGTATCGCGTCAACGGCGAAGGAGAAGCCGTCTTCGTCGATCAAATCTCGCATCTTTGCTAAGACCCTGCATGGCTTTATACAGTTCCCGAAGTAGTGCTCGATCGAGGGGCCCGTGTCCGGGAGGTGGGACCGACAGTCCATTGGGTAGAAGAAGCAAGTGTTCTCTTCTTCTCCGGTACCGTTTACTTCATTAATTCTCGCTTTAGTGGTGCAAGTCCAGACGTGGGCTCCTAGGGCGACGAACGTGGATACACGTAACTTCTTCCCTACTTTGCTCGCTCTGCGTTTCAAGGACTGGATTGATGATGAAGAGAGGACGAAGGTTCTGTGAATTGGGTCTTCCGGGTTTTGATAAACCCCCCATGAGCAGCTGCTGACTCTTAGCTCTTTCATCAAGACATTTTCATGGCGGACGTCGTTGAAGATGGAGCGATCAAAGGTAACGCTTGGGGGTTGAAGTACGACATCTTCGTCTAAGTTCCGACAAATCTCGGCCCAATACTTGATGAAGTTCCACAGTGCACGTCCGTCGACGGCGGCGTGGTGTACGATGAACCCCACCGCCATCCCGCCGCCGGCAAAACGGGTCACCTGTAAAAGACCATATATATATAAAACCTAATTAGTACTGGGTACTGAACTAAACACTCAAAACAAATAATTTTAAAAACCCTATTTGATTATTTTTTGTATATATATAAAACCTAATTAACAACCTGAACAGACATCACCGGGACCGGCATCGCCGTGAGATCAAACGACGGGGCTAGGGCATCGAGAGCTGTATCGTCGTACTCTTCTTCTTTAACCAAGCGGCCATAATCGAGGGTGGTGGTTTCGGCCTCGACGAAGGTGACCGAAGGGACGACGACGTCGTCGGAGAAATGGATCTCCAACTCGCCGGAGTCAGGGGAGAAGGCGAGTTTCCCGGCGAGGGTGGGGAAATATTGGAGGGCTTTGGAGAGGGAGCGTTTGAGTGCTTGGAGGTGGGAGGGGAAAGAGGAAGTGGAGGACTCGTAGAACAAGACTCTCCGCATTGGGGGATAAACGGCCATGAAATGATCGAAGGGGGAGAGCTTCAACGGGGAGTTGGGGAGTAGTGAAGAAGCAGCTCCCATGGGAGATGGAGAAATGGAGGAGGAGTCGATGACTTTGATTGCTTGTTCCATGGCTACCTATCTGGTATGGTATGGCCGGAGAGGAGGAAGACTAGTGTCATATATAGATCTTTAAAGATTTTGCAATTTAATGGCGAGGCGTCTTTACATTAAAATTAAAGATAAGAAATCCGAGTTTTGGGGCAGATTTTTTCTGGGAGTGCCTTTTCATATGAAAATAAAAGGAAAATTAAAGGGGTATATAGATCTTATTACAATAAAAAGGAAATTTTCTTTTATATATAGATCTTATTACAATAAACCAGTGTCTCAGGGTCAGGGGTCGATATGAGATACATTGACTTCAGTCAAAGTGTTGACTTTCGTTTAGTTTTTTACAATTCAGTCAATGATTTATCAATGCTTTTTATAGAATATTTCAGTCAAATCCTGCAGGTCTTATTATTTTTTTCTTTTTTTTGTTATTAGAGCATTGTTTTGGCAAAAGCTTTTCTACATGTAAAAATTGAATAAAAAATACGTAAATAAACCTATATTTACAAAAATTTCACTCCTTTCTTATTTAAATTTTAATTAGTTTATGAAATATTTTATTACATGCATCCACATATGTAAAGTACCTTTCCTCTTATTTAAAAATTACATTCATGAAATTAACATATATGTGATGATAAAAAAATTAATGGAAAAAAAACAAGCTAGCTAGAAGCGTTTCTATAAAAACAAAGCTGTACATAGAAGCTACTTGATTGAAAAAGCTGTGATTTGGTGGCTAATGGTAATTAAGATTTGTTAAGAGATAATCTTCAATGTTATGAGATATGGAAAGTACTATAGGGTGTTTTCCACAGAGGTTTAAACTTTAGTGAGCTGTGTTCACCAGGTAAAGCTCCCTTAATTGGGACAGTACTATAAAAAGGGATTCAAACTAGCTGATTAAAAACATGAGCTTCTTTTCCCATTTTCTACTTATTTTTGCCAAGTAGACAAGTAAGTTTCTTTCTTTTCTCTCCCTTCAAACATTTTTCTGATGTTTCTAGCTAGTTATTTTATACTTGCATTGATTCTCAATATTATATGTTTCATATATCAGGATGAGTACTAGTGCCCAGATGAAGGAATTCAGTGAAAATTTAGAGGGTTTCATAAGCCCACCCCGTTCTGCAATAGTTTTTGAATTCCTGCATGCCGAGGTCAGGTGTTCAATCCCAATAGTACTACAAGGCGATAGGCATGCGGTTCCCAGCTGGTAGAATATATATATACCTCAGTTCTTTTTGTTATATATTTTGTACTTTTAGATTTTTTATTTTTTTTGGGTGATAGATTACTTTTGATGGCCCTTGGGAGTTTGGGTTTTCGTTTGTGTTATTTTTCTATTAAATTGATCATATTTATTTGCAGATAACTCAAGATAGATGTCGAGACGGTAAGGAGAGAAGCAGTGGGCGACACTAATCCTGTACTTTTGTTTTGCAGGGTTCCGGCAGCCTCCGTAACATCCTGGGAAGGACATGATCAGGTACTTCACAGATGAAAGAAAAAAAGACTATTTTTTGCGACTTTCCTGGTGCAGAGAGATGCAGCCAAGTTTACTAATTATATGAAGCTTTAATTTTATGCAAAACCTAAATACTAATATTATATAGTTTTCAAGCAAGTGGACAGTGTTTTTTTTTTTTTTTTTTTTTTCCTCCTCTCTCTCATTTGCTCTCTCTCTCTCTCTCTCTCTCTCTCATTTGCTCTCTCTCTCTCTCTCTCATTTGCTCTCTCTCTGTCTCATTTGCTCTCTCTCTCTCTCTCTCTCTCTCTCTCTCTCATTTGCTCTCTCTCTCTCTCTCTCTCTCTCTCTCTCTATATATATATATATATATATATCATTTGGGTAGAGAGGCCGTAGTAACTGAAAAAGAAAAAGAAATAATGTTTGGAGCAGTACCACTGGGGAAGCACAAGTTACAGTGTTCTATAAATAATTAAAGAAGTGATTTCTCAATCAATAATTAATGATTCGAGCAACCCCAACCTCTTGGACATTTTTGTTTTGTTTTCAGTTTGATTCTGAGTTATAAAGAGGATTAATCAATGAAACAAGTTGTTGATCCTTATGATGAGTCGGTACATGTATATATAAATGGAGCAAAACCCTGTAAACAACACTGAAGAGCTTCCTCGTCTGCTACGCTCGCTTGTGGTTAGGTGAGAGAGAGAATGAGAACCACTGCAGGATCATTACAAAGTTTTTCCCACTACTCCCTCATCCGGATAAAATGCAGCATGAAAGTTATATATAGGTTGCGAAAATCACAGATTCTTAAGAAAGAGTAAAACAACGTGAGATAAATGAGAAAATCGAACACAGTTTTACCTGGTTGGAGCAAGCGAGCAGAGAGAGAAAAGATTCACCATGTAAAAAAGAGTATATATAAGAGTCAAAACGATTACAAATGAGTATATATATAAGAGTCTAAACAGCATGCATGTAATAAAATGAAGCTCTCTCCATCTGAAATCTTCTTCCCAAAAGTTTGTTTCTAAAAGAAATTTATTTCCCTTTTTATTTTTCCGGGTGTTGATGTCAAATGCTTGAATTTCTTCCACTGTTCTTTTCTAACCTATTGCACCAATTTTTATGTTTCTGAAGTCTTTAGCATTCATAAATATAAAAATAAAAATAAAAAACTTCAAATTTTTTTTTTTCTATTAAGTATTAAAAAATTTCATTTATGAACAATACACATGTTAAAATGTTAATGGGAAATTACACAAGGAAGCTTTTGTACGTGAAAGCTTTAAATGCCAAAAGCTGTGATTTGGTGGCTTCTGGTAATGGTTTTGCTAAGAGATAATCTTCAATATGACAAATGGAAAATAACAGGGTACCTGTTTTCCAAAGAGGCTCAAACTTTAGTGTGCTCTTCACCAGGTAACGTACCCGTTGAGATGCTATAAAAAGGGTCGGAGAACAGAGCAGAAACATAGAGCTTGTTTTCTATTTTTCTCAAGAAGACTAGTAACTGTATTGCTCTTCCAGTGTTTTTCTTTCTCTTTGTTCTTTGTTGTTTTGATGTTTCTGGTTAATTTATACATGTTTTGATTCTCATTTTTCAACATTTTTGTACACAACTAATATATGTTTCATATATCAGGAGAAGTGCCCAGATGAAGGAAGTCGGGGAAAATTTTGAGGGTCTTGTAACCCCACGGAGTTCTGATGTAATTTTTGCATTCCTGCAAATCGAGGTCAGGTGTTCAATCCCAATACCCCAAGAGGTCCTACAAAGAAATGGCTATGGTTTGCCCAGGTAGAATACCTCAATTTTTTCGTTTTTGTTATATTTGTGACTTCAGATTTTCTTTGGTGACAATCTGTGCAGAAAAAAAAATAACTCTTGTTTCTCATTTGAGTGTATGAACAATGAACTATGAACTATGAAATGGGTTTTTCATTAGCTTTATTCTTTTTTTTTTAATGTATATATCATCTTTATTTGCAGATATCTCGAGAGAGATGTCATGTAAGGGAACTGCTCTACGAAGAGGACCCTATGCGAAGAAAGGCCGGGGTTGACAATTGCACTCCAGCAAAAATTTTGATTCTTAGAGTTCGAGTAGCCTTCGAAACATCTCGAGAAGGACATCAGATCCTTCACAGATGAAAAAACAAAACTAAATTACAGTGGGGAACGCGATTTTTTCAACTTCCATGGTGCGAAAAGATGGAGCAATGAAGATCTCCATGAAGCTTTTATCGGCAAAAACTGAATACCCATATTTGTTTTCAAGCTGGGTGCGATTTTCTTTTATCAATCCTCAAGAGGGGGTACGATAGATGTAGAAGAGAAAAAAAAAAAAAAAGAGAGAGATTATTTGGTGAACCTTCTCTCGTTCAGGGGAAGCACAACTTACATACTTCTCACAAGAAGTGATTTGTCAATCAATAATCATTCAAGCAACTCCCCACTTCTTCGACTCGGGCCCTGTTCTTCTCTTCAGGAAACTGCTTTTGTTTTCAGTTTGATTCTTGTTTGTTTTGTGCTTGTATAATGCCTCATGGGAGTTCTCTTAATTCAATCCTTGTACTCAAAAAAAAAAAAAAAAAAAAAAAAAAGTTTTGTAAGAGAAGAAGCAGATTCTGGGAATTAGTCGATGATCTATGAAAGAAGTTGTTTATCTTTATGAGTGGTACATGTAAACCCTGTGAATAAGACTGAAGAACGAAAGCTGTTTATTGCACAAGAGGCTTCCTTCACATTGCAGAATCCTTGTTCTCATTCAAAGGTCTGAGTAAAATAGGGAGACCATATTCGGGCTGCAGAGTCAGCTTATTTGCAGGAGCATGCTTGTACTTAGGTGAGAGGGAGAATGAAAACCTCTGCAGGATCATTGCAATGACCAATTTTGCCTCTAGCATTGCAAAGTTTTGCCCAATACAGGTTCTTGGTCCGACTGAGAATGGTATGAGAGCATTGGGATGCTTGGCAGCTCTTGCAGCACCATCTGTAAATCTCAGTGGATTAAACTCATTTGCATCTTCACCCCAATATTCCTTGTCTCTATGAATCATTGCTACTGGCATTGATATAGTAGTGTCCTTGGGAATCATCAACTTTCCCAGCTTCATATCCTTGGAAGCCTTTCTGAACATTGCAATCACTGGGCAGTAGAGCCTTAACACTTCCAGAAGAACCATATTTACCTGTTAAAGCACAATACAGTGTTCTCAGTTGCAAAATAAACTATTTCTCTCCTCCCAACTCCCAGGATCGAGATACCATACCAGTTTTAGTTTGCTGAGCTTGTCTGCGTCCGGGATATCCATGTGGCATTCTTGCAGTACTTCATTCCTCAGTTTGTTCTGCCAATCCTGGTGTAAGCTAATTAAAAATATGGTCCAAGTGAGTAAGTGTGAAGTGGTCTCATGGCCTGCAAAAAAGAATGTCTTGCATTCCTCCATTATCTCCTCCATATTGAGCAGTGGAGACATTTTCTTTTTTCCGGATTGGTTTGAAGAGACGCCCATCATCAGCCCCAGTAAGTCATCTCCATAGCCAGACCTGGAGTCTGAATCCATTCTCCTCTTTACAATTTCCCTGAGTCTGTTCCTCATTTTCCTTTTCAGCTTCCAAACGTGAATATTCCACCTTGTCGGAAGATATCTGCAGAGTTAATGATGTTAAAAGATATTAAGTAACGAGCAGGAAAAATATTGCAGAGTTTTGTAGTTGAGGTAATTAAGTACTGGCTGCCTGGGATGTAAACATCATTGCTTGTAATTATGGCTAGCCTCTGAAGTTCCTTCTGCACCTCAAACACTTCTTTCCCTTCAATGAAACTACTTCCAAAAGCAGTGTGGGAGATTATATCTGCCGTCAGCTCTTGAAAAGCTTTGTTAACCTCCATTTCTAGCTGACCTTGGGCTTGAATAGCTTCTCGTTCCCAAGCTTCAAGCATGGACAGAGAGCATGTTGCCATTCTCTTTGTCAAGACCTGTTCATTCCCATGCCATAGTAGGAGAAGACATTAGTATCATACTAACTGTCAAGTTTTCTTCCTGCATAAAACAAGACTAACTGTCCCAGCACTCTGAGCATATTTTATTCATCTTAAGCAAGTTATCTTGACTGGTAGTGTTAACTGGTAGATGTAGATGCTCCAATATCAGCAGAAAGGCCACTGTCAAAATGGGTTTTAATGTTTAAGAAAGGGAAAAGTGGATGGTGTCTCACCTTGATATTATCTATGTTGAAGGCAGGGTTAACAATTCTTCTGTGCCTAACCCAGTCCAATCCCTCGGTTAGGACAAGCCCTCTTCCTATCATTGCTATTACTGAAGGTCTCACCTCGGGTTTGTTGTAGAAACCAAATTTGTTTGATAAAACCTCCTTGACAAGCTCAGGTTCAGTTATACACACTCTTGGTTCTGTTTCAAACCAGTAGAAGAAAATTTTTCCTGTCCATCAAAATAGTTAAGAATTAGCAGGAGCTGGCAGTCGGGTATATATCCAAAATTTTATCCAAATTAAACACAAATAAAAAATTTGTGAAAAATGTCTTCTTCTGTGGAGAAAGGACTCCCTGAATGGTTGAATATAAGTATACGGCAAAAGAAAACCAGGAAAAGATGTGAAGTGTAATGACCATGTTCAAATGACCATTTGTGGTAGTGAGCCAAGACCCTGGGTGTGATGTCATTCGAGTGTGTCTCCATGACTATCTCCTTGGCAAGCTTTGTTAATCTCTTGATTTCCTGTAACGAACCAGAGATGAACTTGTAGGAAGGCCCCCTCAATCCTTGTTTCTGAAACCATTTGGTTACGGCATAAGGTCTCCATATCACGGCCTTAAATATTACCCATAGTTTGAACAACAACCATAGCCCCAAGAGCACCATCACTCCCCCAAAATAATCCATCTAGCGCAGAGATGGTAGATTGATCTGCTACTTTTCTTCTTTCCCTAGAACTGAAATGGATTTCCTGGTCCTCTACAGTGCTTTGCATATATGGTCTGTTTATATGTAACCAGGGGCTGCTGAGGATCTTGCATTGCCTATTTGCCTTGTATGATAATGGTGGTCATAACAGATGAGGTCATTGGTGATGCTAGTATTTTTCATGGATAATAACGGAAGTTCTGCTTGTGGCAGAACCAGAAATGTCTTCTTGTGGGTAGGCTGAGACTTATCTTCAGCCATCGTCAATCTCAATCTAGTTTTGGCCTCACCAGTTATGAAGTTCAATGTTGACACTCGACAGCCACCATGCCCAGTCTTTGCTTTACAGGATTCTGGAAGGAATCAAGATTTTTCTGGAAGGAGATGGTATCTTTCAGTCGGAAAAAAAAAAAACAAAACAGAAATTAGATCACTCGGTGGTGGTGCTTTTATTTCGTTTTCTGTCTATTTAGAGAGGTAGCCAGCCTGCTTTGTCTTTTCTTCGTACCGCTGAAATATGTAAGTTTTACCTTTTCTGATCCTTCACGAAGCTTGTAAGTTTTACTGGGTTAGTTTTCAAGCTAGGCACCATGATCCTAATCAAACCAGGCTAGCTGCATAAGAAAGATACAGAGAAATGGTGATACGAAAACACCCATTACATTTTATTCCATATCGACAGACTCTTCTGTAGTTTGATGGAAGCGCGAATAACAGAACTTCATAAGGGGATTACTGATTGAACAAGATTGGGACTCCGAATTCTGGTTGAAGGAGGATGTTATTGACCGGGGAATGTTTGTAACAGGGAGACAGGGTGAATGAGGAGAACTTCTGTAGAATCACGGCCATGACAGTCTTAGCTTCCATCATAGCGAAGTTTTGCCCAATGCAGGTTCTGGGGCCGATGGAGAAGGCTATGAAGGCGTTTGGATGCTTCGCGGCTCTCGAGAAGCCGTCTGCAAATCTCAGAGGATTGAATTCGTCTGCGTCTTCTCCCCAGTATTTCTTGTTCCTGTGGATCATCGGGAATGGGAATGTCACCATGGTATCCTTCGGAATCACCAAATTCCCGAGCTTCAGGTCTGAGACTGTCTTCCTCTCCGTGAAAATTACAGGGCTGTAGAGCCTCAGCGTCTCGTACAGAACCATGGTGACCTGCACCCACCCACATCAAGAAACTCAGATGGTCTGATGAAGGAGAGAGAGTGAGAGAGAGAGAGAGAGAGAGAGAGAGAAGAGACGAAGCTGTGAAATACTCACCAGTTTGAGCTTACTGAGCTTATCCGCGTCTGGGATCTCTGAAGTGCCGCAGACAGAGCGAACTTCTTCCCTGAGTTTCGTCTGCCATTCCTGGTTAGAGCCGAGGAAGAACATGGCCCAGGTGAGCAAATTGGAAGTAGTCTCGTGCCCAGCGAAGAAGAACGTCTTGCATTCATCCACAATCTCGTCGATAGTCAAACACGCCCCGTCTTTTTTGTTCGATTCTTCGTTAGAAGCCGCCAGCATGAGACCCAACAGGTCGTCCCCGTAGCCATGACCCTTTCCGCTGTCTTTCATCTTCTGCTTCGTCTCGATGATAGATTTGAGGTTGTTCCTCAACCTCTTCTCCAGCCTCCACATGCGCCTGTTCCATTTAGTAGGAAGATACCTGCAAAAAGCACGACACCCAGATAAGAAATTTGAGCCTCCTCATCAAGAATGGAAACAGAGGAGCTTCAATGGCGAAACAGGGTAATTGGGTAATACTCGCTGCCGGGGATGTAGACGTCGGTGACGGAGTCGATGACCATTCGGTGGAGCTCCCTCTCGACCTCAAACACCTCCTTGCCTTCCTTGTAACTCGTTCCGAAAGACGTGTGAGCGATTATGTCGCCGGTGAGCTGCATGAACTCGGAGTGCATGTCGAATTCCTTTCGAGGATTTACCCCCATTTCGTCTCTCCATCTCCCCACTGTCGATACTGTACAATCTCCCATTCTCTTTATCATTCCCTGTAAAAATAACCCTCAAAATCAAACAAACGAAAGCTATGGAGAATTCAAGTTAGTTTGTTATGCTCTGACTGCTCCCATCTCAGTAGAGCCGTTCCTGGTGAATGCAACAGTAAGGAACGGCCATGAATTATAAAAGAAGAAGAAGAAGAAGAAGAAGAAGAAGAAGAAGAAGAAGAAGAGAGAAGGGAGGAAGTACCTTGAGCTTGTCGATGTTGAAAGCGGGATTAAGGGCCCTTCGGTGCCTCACCCAATCTAATCCACCTATGGAAAGTAACCCATTTCCAAGCAGAGCGTCCACAGAAGGAGGCTGCTTGTCAATGGTGTAGAATCCAAACTTGGTCGACAGCACCTCCTTGATCATCTCAGGGTCGACTATCGACAACCTGGGTTGAGTCCCAAACCAGAACAGAAACGTCTCTCCTGCCAAAACAACAAAAAACGACCGTCTCTTCTCAGTCCTCTCCAACACAATATGTCTCCCATGTTTAGTCAGTTTATGGAAAGCGAAGATTCAAGAGAACCCGGGAGCAGTTCCCGCCAGCAACCAGTAGATACTAATTAATATTCACAGTAAATTAAGAAAGAAAAACCAATTTCACGGATCTCTATCCGAGCTAAAGAAATAGAGAGGGCGGGATCAGACTGACCGTACTGCTGAGACCATTTGTGATAGTAAGGGAGGACCTTCGGGGTGACATCGTGGGAAGAAGGATCCATGGGGGTCTGCTTGGCCTCGACCTCCAGCGCCTTGATCTGCATCAAAGAGCCCGTAAGTACAGAGTAGGGAGGACCCCTGACTCCCTGCTTGGCGAAGTGCTTGGTGATCGAACGAGGCCTCCATATCAGATCCACAAACAGCTTCCACAGAACCAGAAGCACCAGAGTGGAGACCACGGGAACCAGAAATTGAAGGTACCCCATCCTTCTCCTGCTCGCTCGATCGAGAGAGAGAGAGGAAGAGTAAGAGACAGAGACAGAGACAGAGAACAGCGAACTTATGATCCAATAGCTAGATAACAAACAAAAGGAGAGAAAAACATATACTTCGTGTTGAAAAGAGCTGCAATCTGGAAGTATTCTCCTATCCGTAGCAGTCAAATAATGAGGCGGGCGAGGAGTTTTGTTATCTCGGAGATTAGATCCCGACAATGAAGAATTCAATCTCCCACGCAGACCATGCACCTTCCCCCACGTGCCTGTCGATGCCGCTGCACTGATAATGTGCAAGGAGAGAAAATCATATGCCACATAGTACATACCGTTCCAGCCACGATATTTAGTTTCCCCGCTAAAATCTGTGATACTCCTTGGGGTTGGGAGAGGAGAGGATAATCTCTGCGACTCTGCCCAAATGGAGGAAGGTTTCAACCGAGTTGGCTTTCTAAATGAATAAATAAAACCAAGTTGGCTTTCTAAAAGTCTTAAATGAGATTGGCCAGATTTCTAGTTGAAGGAGCATACATTAGTTTATGAGAGGAAAACATCGTACGTATGCGGGTAGAGAAGTAGAAATATGAACCACAATGGGAGGGTTTCATGGGGTCTTCCTTTGCTTCTTGACAATCGCCCCATGCCTAAAAAGAACACGAAAATACCATATTCAACCTCCCGCTTGGCCTTTATACCTAAAACTCGAAACGAACAGCGATGCAGTCCAGAAAACTATTACTCTCCTCGTTACTCGTTAGTAGCAGAAGATGATTTGTTAAAGCGGACAGTCAAAATATAAAAGGCCCAAAGAAGATAAAATGAAGGGAGAAAAGAAAGAAAACGACTAATATGGGAAAGATTGGAGAGAGGAGAAATGCTCTCCTTTCAAAATAATAAAAGGCTAATGAAAACCTCAGAGATGAATAGACTTCATGTAAGAAAAAAATATGGGTTTACCAAAGAGACCTAAAAGATAAATATTCATTTTTACTCATCCACCAGGTTCGACCCCTCAATGGTAAATCTGTACTAAAAATCTTCAAGACACGAGGGAATCAACACTATCGAGGGATCGCAACGGGGTTCCCCTTACGAGGACTCGCCCCGACAAATATCATCACGGAAAAAACACGACAAAAATCAGAGCACGAGAGGAATGCCAAAAGCAGTGGACATTAAAATAGTCAGAAATGAAGCCACCAAATTACTTGTAACACTTGGTATTAGTTGCACATGACCAAAGGGTGACAACACTAATGAAGGAATACTATAATACTTGACTACAATCGACTAATTGGATGAGAATAGAAAATAGTAACATTGAAGCTGAAAAGAAATCTTTAATACGTTTCTAGTATATAAAGTTCTACAAGCAGATGAGTGTTTGAAATGATGAAGCTTCCTATTTAGCCTGTGGATTCAGATTTCTGAAGCCATCAATCCCCAAGTCTGTGGGGGCTGCTCAACTTCTGTATTTAACCCAAAAGAAACGAAAATCTGGCGAAAACCATTAACCAATTATCAAAATATCATACAATCTTTTAAATTTCAGACTAGCTAGGCCTCTGTAAACCTAAAATGTCACTCCTATGATTTCCTAATCCGGACTACATGTATAAATCAATCAATGGTGGAAGATCAACCACCGAACTCCAATTAGGAGTTGAAGATTTTTCTGTGAGAAGTTCACCGATGAGGCTCTGTATGAAAGGTCAATCGCAGCTGGATCCACCACTGCGAATATAAAAAATTTTGCTCCTCCCCACTTCACATCAGAAGCCAGAACAAACTCTGGAACAAGCCAAGGCACATACAAGAGGTTTCTCCTCGACTTTCATCAAAGGACTTCATGAGCCCTGCCATAGTACCGGTTGATGAAAGGAGACTGATCACAAGAGCAAAGAAATAAAAAATTAGAGAAGAGAGCAAGTGGATTAATTACAACAGAATGCCGGGAGATGAAGATGGAAAATGCATGGACCAACCTTTAAGCTAGATATATCTGGAGTACCAGCCTTTTTTACAGGGTAGAACTTGTAAAACCGCATATTTTGGTAAGCCTCTTTAACTTTCTCATCCATCTCTTCAACGGCTTTTTTCCGTGCCTCCCTAGCCTAGAGGAATCACATAATCTGTTTACTAACAAAAGAGTAAAATTTTCAAAGGTTGTGGAAAGACAAGAGCCGGTGTGCTGCTTTTATATACCTCACGTTGTGCTTTTTTTGTTTCCTTCACCTTTCCTTGGATAAATTTCTGAATAAACAAAAATCTAACTCAAGGGTTTGCACGGGACATAAAGGAAAGAAGCCACATTTTTATTTCCAACAAATATGTACCTTAAACTCCTCTTTCTCACTTTCCACTAAAACTTCATCCTTAATCTTTTCATCTACAAATTCCTGATTCGTAAACACAATTTAAAGAATCAGGTAAAGTCACATCCCAGAAGGAAATCTAATATATGTATGAAGATTATGACACTTTCAGAATGAACGTCAATCAATATGCAATGATAAGTTAGAGATGTCAGTACCTCCAAGTCATCCATGTCCCAGTCAAAATCACAGACAACCTGCAGTCCAACGCATCTCCCATAAGTAACCCATCTCTCACATTTGTGCAGAATACAGGACAAAAAATAAAATATTCAGCTGAAATCACATAGTGTGACACAGCTGCCTGCAGTCATAAATTTGGTGTGATTTTACAAGAACTAAAATAAGAGAGTATAGCCCAACCAAGTACAATTAACAAAGAGTAAATGAAATAACACAGCAGAATAAAACTTACAGGAGGTTCCGTAGGATACATGATTTGAACAACAGTATTTTGTTCTTCCTCATCCTGCTTTAGAGGGTTGTAAAAATCTACAAAAATATATATATATATTACAGATAATTGGTAACATTCTTTAAATTTTTTTTTTGTTTTTTAAGTGATGAAGACTCCCATAATGCAAACTTCAATAAACTCTTATGCCCTTGTGGAGACTTGAACCCAAGACCTCCACTACTAACTTTAGCAAAAAAGATATTTTGCAGTTATTCTTTATTTTCGCTACTAGATCTCTACTAAGGAAATTCCTTCTGGTTGCAAATGAATTTTTTAGTGATAGATGAAACTCAACTGCAAATTTGAACATTTTTTATTGAAATTTCTCATTATTGTGGAAAATGAAAAATCAAAACTTACTGGAAAGAATGGCAACATAACAGAAAATCAATGATTGGCAGTTCGATAGAGTACCTCAACTTTGTAATTACCTAATAGATGCTCCTATATACACAGATTGGATGGATGTTTACAAGTCTGGACTACCTTTTTGCATGTAATGTTACCAATATAGCAATCTAAAAACTAAAACACTAGAACAAGTAAAACTTTAACCACTCACAAGGTAAGCAATAGTCATATTTCTTGATTCGTTCTATCTTCAAATGCTTCAAGGCAGCCCTGCCATAGTTCAAGTACGAGTAGTAGGTGAATTAAGAATCCAGTGAACATTTTCCTTTCTTTTAAAAGAAAAGGAATCCAACAAACGGTTGGAATAACTCTCAAGTTTATCAAACAATAAAAGTCTACAAAGAAGGATGAAGGCTACCAAACTAAATTGCAAACAAAACAAGGTCGGAACCACTTCTGAAGGTTTTAATGGACTGTGTGAGGCAACAAATGGTTGGAATCAACTCTCAAGTTTATTAAACAATAAAAGTCTATCAAGAAGGATGAAAATAACTCTGAAGGCTACCAAACTAAATTGCTAAAAAAAACAAGGTCAGAACCAAGTCAAAAGGTTTTAATGGATGGTAAGAGGCAACAAAATGAACACAAGTTTATTAAACAATAAACGTCTATCAAGAAGGATGGAACTGACTCTGAAGGCAACCAAACTAAATTGCAAACAAAACAAGGTACCAATTCTGGACGTTTTAGGCAATGCAGGGAGAGAGAGCGAGAGAGAGAAAAAGAGAGAGAGAGAGAGAGAGAGAGAGAGAGAGAGAGGGGGGGAGAGAGGGGAGAGGGGGAGAGGGGAGAGGGGGAGAGGGGAGAGGGGAGGGGGGAGGGGGAGGGGAGAGGGGGAGGGGGAGAGGGGGAGGGGGGGGGAGAGGGGGGGGGGGGGGGGGGGAGGGGGAGAGGGGGAGGGGAGAGGGGGAGGGAGGGGGAGAGGGGAGGGACTTGAACCTTCTCTGAAAATTTGACAGCTCAAAATGAAAATTTGATGCGACTTGAACCTTTCTACCTGACTAAGCCTGCAATAGAAGGGAATGAATCAGCAACTGACAAAAACATGAAAAAAGAAAGACCAGAGTTGTGCAACATACCTATCCTCCAATGGTATATAGGGAACCCACGCCATTTTCATTTCCTTCATTGGTATTATTTCTTCATTCTCCCTTTGAACAGATTTCACACCAATTTTGTCGGATGGAGGAAATGGGGACACAACCTGCTCAAAAGGAAAGAGAGGAATGAAGCACAAAAGGTAGTCAATAATTTCTGAAATAGAAAAAGCAGTAAAAAATGAAACAAGATAAAATAGATAATAAAAGGCTGTAAGAAAACCAATTGAAATAAATAATATAATTTTTATCGTAACAGTGAGAAAGAGATTTCCATAAAAAAAACACCCACCACAGCAAAAGCAATGAGAGGAAAATACATCATAAATAGCTTGAGAATACTAAACTCCTACAGCTTGTCATGGCTTGAGTTAGAAAACAAGAAAGTTATAGTGGCTGGCATGATAGAAAACAACATACTATATAGTTACAAGTTGCTTGAACATATGTATAATCGAAGATGCTTTCTTTTTTTTGAGAATGTTGAAGCTTTAATTAATCTTGTAATACAAATACTAGTAAAATGAGGTCGAGTACATTAGTATTACATTGGACAGAGTAGTACATTAGTTTATTATCGAAGATGCTTTCTTAACTGCAAATATACACAAAACTAATAAAAAAATGCCCACACATCAATAGTAATCTAAGTTGTAGTTGGTAATATGCTCTCATGGCCCCACAGGGTTGACAATTAATCCCGCATATACCATAAATGAAGTACATAATCATTTATTATTCCAGAGAAGAAAATAAGTTACCTGATTCTCATAGGCAGAGGCTGCCAAACAACATTCTCATGAAAGTTATTCCATCTAAAAATTTTATAGCTTTATAACCCTCAATTGTTGTTAAGAAAAAGGAAGAGTCATCAACTCTAAAAAAGATATAAATAAGACAAGATCTCAAGACAGACTATCAAAGGCGATAATAAACTACATAATATAAAAAACAGAAAAAACAAAAATTAAAGTTGAGTAGACTTACAGCAACCACCGCAGGGATGCATATAACCTTTCCTCCTCCTTCTGTAAAAACCATTTGAGCTGCAAATGCAAGAAAAAAAAAATTAAGTAAACATGAAATGAGTGGTGGAAACATAATAAAATATGCACGAGAATGATTCTCACACAAAACCTAAATCTAAAATTGTAAATGCTTAAAAGTAACAACTCTGGCACAAAAGCTATCCAACACTAGTTACAAGGGCATGATGTGACAAATGATAGAAAAATTTAGGCAGAACACTCCGGAGGAATATACAAAAGAGGTCAATTTTAAGGTATAAACTGCTACGTGTTCAAAGTAAATTCTTATACAAAGATAATAACACGATTAATGAATAACTAAACAGGCAGAGAAACATGCCTGGGAATAAGATCTACAAGATCTATGATTGATTCACTATTACGAAGATAAATGGAGAACCTAAAAATATGCACTTACGTTCGGTGCAGCCAAAAATGTAAACTTTTTTGTCATGGAGAAGTCCGCCTTCTTCAAACGCATTCTGATCAACATTAGAAGATTTTAAATACAAGAAAGACCAACCTAAACTAATTTGAAAAAAGAAATAAAAGTAAAATAAGGTAAATAAAACAAAGCATGGATCCAACCCCCAAATCAGGCTGGCTGATGCTGAATTTCTATGGAAGCTCGCAATGAAATCCAGACCCTACAGGAGTGGGAGGAGCCATAATGGACTGAGATGATCAAGTATGGCTGACCTTCTCGGGTCCAGTCAGGAATATGAATCACCTAGGCAGAAACAAAAGCCCTCCTCAGTGGGATCAAGCTATTTGCTCATTCTCAGAACCATATTCATAGAGGAGATTCAGCCCCCGTCATTTACTAACTAGCTGCCGCTTTGGAGGTTAAAGCACGTATACAATGAAATAATGCTGTGACTTCGGACACTACAAAATGTATATGAGGAAACACAAACTATTCGCATTCCATTCCATGTTATTGGGCAGCCTGCCATCGTGCTCTACAACATCTGAGATGAACTAGGTAAACGTGTGGCCTCACGTACCACAATTGCGATCAGAAAATCTCTTCCCCTCTTTATTTCCCGCTGAGGCTAGGCCTATCCTATGATTTGAGTTTTCAATTTATTAATTATATTAAGGAAAAGACCGGTCCAAACCTCTAAATTAGTAAAATCCCATTTGATCTCATAAACAGCATCCATCTGATCCCACTGCAATTAGAAATTGATAAACGGTCAGATGATAAAGAAAATTTGTACAATGAAAAACTTATAAATCATGTTGTATCAGCTACGTACACCTATACTGCCTTATTGAGCACGAGTGGAACTCTGAAGTTGACATATCTGATCAGGTTATTTCTCTTGTAGAATGTATATTCATGACTTTAACCAATTTCTTTAATCCGTTTCAACATGAATAACTCTTGCCAAAATTGCAGAATCAATGGCCCGGACAACACTTTGTTCATGTGAAGGCTTTGTTATGGAAACAAATATTTAGAAGCTTGGCCAGGTTTTCAACATCTTAATATGTACAAAAATAAAAACAAATATGTTTCCTTTTCTGCCTTTTGTAAAGACTGACATGTATCTCTTTGAATTTGGCAACGGGTATCTGCTTCTGTTACAGTATTCATATAAAACATAAATACAACTGAAATGCTCGCAGGTGGTAAAACCACATTCTCCAATAAATCAACAAAACAGATGACAAAAAAATATATTAGTTGGCCAGAGAATCCACATATTAAAGTTTGAATATTTAACTATATATACTACTTTCCACTTATGCTTGGGGATTTTGGGTCTTTAAAATCGAACTTAAAGCAATAGCATTCCTTTAAAGTAGACGGAGGATTTTAGTTTCAATTGAAGAAAACCATTTTCCTCATTTGGGCGTTTATAGCAGGTGCCAGAAAAGGAGAGGTTCCTTATGCGCTTATCATCTTTAAAAATACCATGGCCAGATGGCTTAGTGAGATGGTCTGGTTTACAGCCAATTTACCTTTAAACAGGAAAGGCTAGATATTCAAGTCATTATCCCATCAAAATTGACAAAAGTTAAGAAACATACTAATTGTGGTACAAAGCAGGTGAAACAGTTAATATGGAAAACAATGACGCAAAGATTCTCTCCTTTAACCAACCCATGACATTAATACCAAAAGCAGGAGGACACAACAAAATCAACATATCAGGACTGCTCAATGAAGAGAATTTGTCAGAGTAAAACGGATCATAAAGTTTTAGAACACCGGTTCACTTATTTATTCTAAAACAGAAATGGGAATAATACAGCAAAAGAAAAAATGCGGACAGAGCCTACTAAACATAGTAGCTGGGATCATAATACAGCAAAAGAAGTTTCTCCACCTGTTTATAAAGTTATTTTGGCATTACTTTCATTAATAAGTACAAGAGTCTTTGCATTGAAATTAACGTACACCGGTAAACACAAACGAAACGCGTGGACAAAAAACATGATCATCGGCACGTGGAGCGTAATAAATTTGAGGAAGTTTGCCTAGGACACAAGACCGTTCTTCACCGTTATTTCCGTTGCAATAATAGAATATAACGAGCTTGTATTGCATGGGAAAGACAAGTAAAATATGGCCATCCAAAGCAAACTTTTTTTTTTTTTGAAAAAAAAGGACTTCACTAGAATCTAACAATAGAACAAACTTATATCTACCACAAATAGACAGGTGAGACACCCACAAACTGATAATGAGGTTGAAGAACAGAAGCGAAAATACAAGACGAACCTCTGTTCCAACAGGAAATGCTGCTTGCCACAAGTCTTCCTGCAAAACCAAGCAAGAAATTTAAGCATACAACAAAAGATAAACTTTACAGTTCTAGCTCTCATTTCCACTTAACCAACAAGAGTATCACTTTCAGCAAGGCAGCAAAAGAGTAAGATCTTAACATTATTAGGTCCAGAAACTTCACATAAGGCAATATTTTGTACTGAAACAAGTGAAGAGAAGAAGCTCAGGCTAAACAAAACAACAACGAAGCACAAAAAATAATATAATTTTTCACCAAAATGTTATTGCCGTGCAAATAAGAAACTAACTACAGCACCAAATCACAGTTTCTCACAGACTCGATGCCACTTAACATTAGCTCCAGGAAAACCGCACGTAGGAATATCATGAGAAAACCGCACGCCGGAATATCATTACAACAAAAAATAAAATAAAAACTCCAATCACAGCAATCTGATACATCTAACAGCCCTCATATGAGAATGATGTTATAGGTCACAGATTACTAAATCATCAGCTAGCATTTTTACGAACCAATCATATAAAAAAAAAAAAAAAAAAAAAAAAAACTAGACATTTAACTGAAAGGCAATTTTCATAAGCAAAAGCTCTTCAAACCTTCTCCTTTTCCACAATCACTCGCAAAAGCGCAAGCGAGGACAGCAGCAGCAACAATAGCGGACCTCGACTTATACACCAAAAAGACTACGCTAATCGTGATAATCAAAGTCTACAAAGCATTTTGGAGCACAATCGAGTAGGGTAACAGAAACCTTAGCTAAAAGCATATAATTCAGCCTGATCTAACAACGGAACAAGAATAAACATCTCACTCGATCTTACCATGTTCCGCTTTTCCTCGAGAAACTCCGGCTCGTCGTCAGATTTTGCAGCAGCCGGAGCCTTCACTCGCTTTGCTCTAGTAGAGGCCGCCTTCTCTCCCTTCTGCTGCTTCTCCGCCGGCTGCTTCTCCTCCTTTTGCTCCGCCTTCCGCTTCGTTGCCCTACGTTTCGCCATTGCAGAATCAAACAGATGGAGTGAGAGAGAAAAGAGGACTCCCCGCAGCGCGGTCGGCTCGGATTCGAAGGAGGCGAGAGCGAGAAACACTGAAACGGATGCGACGAGAGGCGGAGGGGAGAAATAGGGGGTTGGCGTTGGCGTTTTATGTTTTCTCAGACGAGGAGTGGCAGCGGGTTTTCAAATTTTGTACGGACAGCGCGTGAGATATAAGCCGGATCGCTCGGGCCTGACCCAGCGTCTCCAAATGGAAGAGTTTTAGATCCTGACCGTCCGATCGGCTCCCTAATCCGACGGATCCGACGAATCCTTCTAGAAATACGATCTTCCGTCGCTGCGCTGCGGGTAAAAATAAAATACGTAGCTCGTGATTCTTGACTCTTGAGTCTTCAATCGAATCAGTCCGCCTACAGACAGAAGCGTTACTCGAACGTGTCAGAGTATAAGAAAGATTAGCTGTATCACTAATCCCTCATTAATTTCTTATTACCCTTTTAATTTAGACCCAATAAAGCTCCATACTCTATATTTTAATCGATCAAAGCAAAAGAAAAGAAAAAAAAAAACACTATATTTTAATAAAAAATTAACCAATAGATGCAAATGCAAGTAGTAATTATAAAACGGGTCAGCGGTTTTCCCTTACCTATTCCGATTACCCGAAATCTCTTGAAAGGGTGGTCATGCATGATTTATTACATGCGTTTATTCAAATGTAAGTAAAATATAGCCCAATTGTCAAAAACAAAAATTATGTAAATGAATTTTAATATTATAATGAATCAATTTATGATAAATATACATACCCATAAAATATATTTTTATACATTTTAAAGACTCTCCAAATACTACTTGACTAAAGTCAAGTGACACCAAAAGAATTTTTTTTTTTTATACTTACACGTTATATTAAGTAAGAAAATCTGATTATGAGGTGATAAGTACTTTTTAAGTAACCGGGTAATGTTTTTGAATGATATGTAGGTAACCAGGTATAGTTAAATCATTTCATGGGTAAAGATTAGACTTTTTTCTTTTATATCATGAACACTTAAAAAAGTGGGGAGCATGGACGATAATTGTCAGGCAAGATGAGATCGATCCTGACTTGATTGAATCCAAGGCTAGTGCCATGATTGGAATGGTGAATCGGTGATGGGCATCATTGAGGTCAGAGATGATACTCTGTAAATTAGTAACAGATGTATCAGGGCAGATTTTTCAAAGAACATCGTTAAATGCAACCTCAAATAACTAAAAACTCCTGTCTGTTTCAAAAAAGAGATTAATTTTTACCAAACCTGTGGCATAGTGACAGGGACAAAATGGCATTGAGCTGTTCCCCTTCTCACTAATTAATCGTCTGAACTCTAAGATTAAAGCAAATTTTACTTTTTGCTTGATATAATACTCTCACTGATTTGGGAGGGGAAGCATTTCGTCATGGTTTTGAGGGATTCCCGCAGCTTGCCCACCGAAGGCCTCATCACAGAGAGGAAAACATGGAACCGATAACCATATCGCTTCTATAGTTTATTTACTTACCTTCTCCACTTCAGTCTTCGGACTCCAAAATAAGCAAAAATGGCGCATTACCTTTTGCCTCCCTCGCAAGGGTCATTTCGTCGAACACCTTCGGTGCTGCAATCAATCTCTATAAATCGAACATCGGCCGCATTGCTTTCTCAGATTAATGGCGGAGGCTCAGAGAGAAGTGCTCCGCCGCTGCCACCGCTCGTGCGGCTACCTCGGCGTCCGGCGGAGGCCGTGGGGGCGGTACGCGGCCGAGATACGGAACCCGTACACGAAGGAGCGGCACTGGCTGGGGACATTCGACACCGCGGAAGAAGCCGCTTTCGCGTACGATATGGCTTCGATTTCTTTCACCGGCATCGGTACGGCTCGGACCAACTTCTATTATCCCTTCCGGACGCCGCCCCCGCCGTGTCCTCCACCCTCACCGCCTCCGCCTCCGCCGGCACCGCCGCGAGAAGACACCGACGTCGACGACGACGAGTCGATGACCATCGCGGCGATTCTCCAGACCTTCCAGAATCACTAGTGACCGACGAATAGGGTTTCGGCATGTAGAGTCTCTCTCTCTCTCTTTTTTTTTTTTTTTTTAATTCTGGAATTGCAGCTTTTCGTGATCGTGCCATGAAAAGGAAGGGGAAGAAAGCTAAATGATTTCGGCTTTGGTAGACACTGACATGGCGGACAGTTGATGTGGTACCTAACGTCACGAGAGTTAGAACTTAGAAGGTCACGGAAGGTCGCCTGTGACTTTGGAACAATTCGAGAACATTTTTTCGTCAAAGTTGCTAAAAAAAACATGTTCAAGTTGGATTATACTTCTCTCTATAAATCCATATATTTTCACCTAATTCCGTTAGATCACAATCTTTTAGCTCTATGCCATGCGCCACAATATTAGACATAAAAACGACCATGATAACCGAACCCAATAAAACCAGTCATAGCATAAGTTGGATGTAGGGCAGCCTTACCCCTTTACTTGGAGCCCGGATCGGCCGGCCAAAATGCAGCGTGCCAAAGCGAATCACGGGCGCCCCCTAAGTGCCACATTGGCGAATTCGTCTTTGGGCGCGTTCGCTTTGGCCACGCTGCATTTTGGCGAGCGGATCCGGGCTAGTTTACTTGTATTAATGATTCATTGACCATATTAATAGATTACTATTGTTTTCTTTATTTTTTATTTTTTGTACTTTTCACACTTTTTTCTCAAAATTTTGTAGAAATATTTTAGAAATTTTCTGAAATTTAAAATGCATGAGTTATTCTAGAGCGTGATTCATGTATTACGTCAGGATTGCAATAATTCGATGTGAATGATACAGGTTAAATTCAATGGGCATGTCAATGTAAGGTGTTTTATAATATCAAGAAGGTGTCACTGTCTTATGTAATTTCAGTAAGTAAACATTATAACTTAAGTTTGATATAAAATAAAAAAAATCTAATGTATGATAAAATACAAATTATATTAATAGATTAAATCATATACAAATCTAAATTAATATGACTTAACATGAATGGCTACCACTAATCATATTGCCTAATTAAGGTCCAAGTGGAATATAACACAGCTTGGGAGTTGACTCCTAGTAAAGAAGTCCGGTGTCCACACCATTGAATGTGCCACTAGGACCCACCACATGGGAAATTAAAGTGAGGAAGGATCATCACTACCCTACACCCTTTAACACCTCAACTCTTGGAATGACTATTGCAAAGAAAATTAAAAAAAACACTATTTAGATTGACTCTCTATACATGAAATTCCAGTTTCATTTATACTTTTATTAATGTAAACGAGTACAATATGTGGACCGAAAAATACGGATCCAATGTACAGTACAAAATAATTTGAGGGGTAATTTGGTAATTTTTAGGTGATTGTGTAGGGTGCGACTTCTAAAACTCCTTTGATTCGACCTCCAATAAAGAACAAACAATCGCTGAGTAGACACGAACGATCAACGTACGCCTTCTGAACGAACGAACGAGACGAATTTGAATTTCGCCTAAGTTTGACGGAAAATTTTGTATTCCGATTGGGTCACGGCAATTTGGTTTGCGAGATAGCGGCAGGAATGTTTGTTGCTCTCTTAGATTTGGGTGGTGATTTGGGATTTTTGGACGTACGTGTTGAAATTTTTGTGTGTTTGTCTGATCTTTCTGTGATCGATCGATCTGTGTGATCCTTTTTGTGATCGATCTCTTGATCCCCTTGAGCCTATGATTTTATAGGCTTACCTAGTCCAACTGCATGGACCAGGTTTTATCGGAGTGGTTGTAAGTGCTTCTGCTTACTGTCTCCCTTGAAGAGTGGAGCTGTCTTGGACTGAGGCAAGGGCCATGTGTGATCTTTGTTGGCTGCTGACGTGGCCGCCTTGTGTGACTTGTCGCCCATGTAAGCTGCTGACTGAGCGATTGAGATCTCGGTCGTTGATCTGTTGAGGCTTGATCGACGGCTCAATTTAATCGATTTGATTGGGATCGTTCTTTGACTTGTTGACCCGAGTCATACGGTGCTGATTTGGACCGTAAGTATAGGATTGGACAAAATTGATTCTTACAATTAACTATAAAATGCCTTTTTTTTGTAGTTTGTTCTGTCATATGAAAATATTTATTTATTTGATTATCTTCTCATTAAAGTATTCTGTTACGCTATAATTAAAATATAATTCAGGAATTATATTAGGCTAATGTTGTTAATTAATACATCTTATCTATTGTGCTTCTACAGGCCATACTTAAATGATATTTAGATGTCTCTTTTAGAAAGATTTATGATTAGACTACTTTTGGGATATGGAGCATATAAAATAACTCACTGTAGGTTTTATTGGTTGTTTTGCAAGCAAGAGGAAGGTGGCTAAGAGCTTAATTATGAAGCGGGTGGGTCCCCCTGTCTCCTCCGGATAGTTACATGAAAATAGGGTCCATGACCTTAAATATAAGCTTATAGTATTAAAAACTCGCTATATAGTATTATGTTCATGTCCTATATGGACATTTTACGAAGCACGTGCCCGGCTGCTGAGAAAATAAGAATACATTTACATTTTCAAATTTGTTTCGTTCTAGAAGCAAAATTTGCTCTTATTTTACTTCAGTAAAAACGTATATTATTTACGAGTTGATGAAATATCATCATCTAAGACCAATGAAACAAATATTCATCATAAAATAAAATACATTTATTTGATTTTTTTTTTCAGCTTCTTCAATAACCAATACAGAATTTCAATAACCTTAATTAAATTTTTTACCTAATGGTTAATAAAGAGTAGTTAAAAATACAATTGAACTTTATGATATTTAATTAATACCTAACATCCAAAAAATAGACTTTAGAACTAATTTACGGGGTTACTTATTAATCAATGTTTTAAAACCGAGCCGAACCGGTCATTGGCCACTTGAACCAGAATCAGAGGCCAGTTCGATTGTTACTGACTCGGTCCGATTCATTATAATCAGCACAATTAAAGCACTAACTTTGTCTTATTTCTTATAGAAATATAAAATATATATAAAGTATAGACTATAGAGTATAATATTTAATAGTTGAACCATCGGTCCAACCCGGTTCAAGTAAAATCAGACAAACTACCGGTTTGATAAACGGTCCGGTTTTCAAAACATTAGGGCTAATTTCTAGGTCCCGCTGTTAAAGAGGGCTTTATGATAACCAAATAATTTATTCTGAAGGAATATGTTTTTCATTTTAGAACTTCGTAGTTGATTATTAAGGATTTAATTCTTGTTTAGGGCCGGCGGAATGATCTCGAGGTCCCGTCGATCTGCGAGCGCCACGTCATCCGCCACAAGAAAATTCCACGTGGCTTTTGACCCGTACTCGGTTCGGCTGGAGTCAGCGTCTGCTTACCCTGCAAGCTGTGGCTCGTCGGACTTTCCCCATTTTATGGCGCAAAAATAAGACCTGCAAATTTACGAAATTCTATTTTTGTTTTTGTCTTCTCGTATATCCCATTTCCTGTTTTTTATTTCCATGATTTCTTCTTCTTCTCTCTCTGTGTCTCTCTTCCTATCCCGGATCTCCTGTCTTCTCGCGGAACTCGGTCTCGGCTTTATTCTCTCTATCTATCTATCTCTCTCTCTCTCTCTTTAACTGACCTTCATGGCGTCTGAAAACCCTAATCCGGCTGCGCCGCCTCGTTGGTTGGAGCCGCTGGAGGGAGCTTAATTTCGTATATGGGTCCGTGGTGTTGATTCCGGGGGTGGTTCTGCTTCGTAAGTGGTTCTGATCGTCAGAATTTATGTTTTCAATCGGTTTATTCGATTATCGATTTGTTTTTGCTGGTATTTTTGGAGCTGGTGGTTTGGATGCTTCATTTATGGGGACTTGGAGTGAGTTGTCGATTTTGCTGTCGCTGTATGTTTGGTTTATTTGATCTGAATCGGCTTGCGCTTGTGTTTTGCTTGGATTTCTCCGTGGGTTGAGCATCTTCTTTAACTTTGGTGGATTTATGCAGTTACTTTTTGGTTTCTGTTTTGTAGGAAATTCTGTAAATTGACGTGGAAGTTTCCAATTGTGCTGGAAATCGAGTCTTCTTCGGACAGGATATGGTGTTTCGTTTCCAATTGATGCTTTCGGAGTAGTTTGCAAGAGTTTTGTTTGGTTTTGTTTTGTTTTTTTTTTGGCTTGATTGTTTATTCGGTGTGCTGCTGTTAAGTTGGTCGGGGAGGAAGAAAGGAAAACCTCCTCCCCCCTATATATTTTCAATGGCTGAGGATGCGCTCAAGCGTAATAGGTTTTCCTCGGGCTTGGCAGTTCTACTAACCAATGAGAACAATAAAGAAAACTATCAGAAAAACCATCTGCTTTCCTCCTGCGAAGACATTGGCCATCAATCCATCGAACGGACTCTTGAACACATATTTGATCTCCCTTACAAGTCTGTTCGAAAGTTGACTCGTCCAGTCGATTCTAGTTTTGTACGTTCAGCAGTAGAGACTGTGACATCAAAGTGTCAGGATACTTCAGATGCTTATCACTCTAGTCGAGATGGGATAAATGTCACGAAAGATGCTTCTGGTCCTCATACTGTTGTTCTTGATGAAGCTAGCATCTGTGGGGATATCCGGATTGTGCAGAACCCTTTGCTGGTTGAAAGCCTTGCTCTATTCAGTAGTGCCCGTGCTAATACGTGTGTCTCCAAGGGGAAATGGATGTATGAGGTGATTCTAGAAACTTCGGGAATTCAGCAACTGGGATGGGCGACACGTTCATGCCCTTTTACTGATCGTAAGGGTGTAGGAGATGCTGAAGATTCCTATGCCTTTGATGGTAGGAGAGTAAGCAAATGGAATAAGGAGGCTGAGGCCTATGGCCAGCCGTGGGTTGTTGGTGACGTGATTGGTTGTTGCATAAATTTGGACACTGATGATATCTTATTCTACAGAAATGGGGTCTCGCTTGGGGTGGCATTTGATAAGGTTCGGAAAATGACACCTGGGTTCGGCTATTATCCTGCAATTTCTCTTTCTCAAGGGGAGCGATGTGATATAAATTTCGGTGGACGTCCCTACAGATATCCTATTGAAGGCTTCTCTCGTCTTGAACCTCCTCCTTCTCAAAATCTTAACATCATATACTTATTGCAGTGCTTCTTGAGGTTGCTGCGAGTGGAAAGCACGAACAAGACTGATTCGACTTCTGTTGAGAGATTGGGGAAACTGAAGAGGTTTTTACCTCTTGAAGATCTCTTCCATCCGATATCTCACGGGATTTGTGAGGTGTTCTTTTCTCTAATTGGTTCTCACCTGAAAAGTGATGAATACTTTGGATGGGGTCCAATTGCATCATTATTGCTTGAAGTTTTTGGGTTACAAGCACCGCATGACTACGCAAGTTTAGATAAAACAATTGATCTGTTTCTAGAGTTTCCAAGATCTCGTCCACTGTTGCTGCATGTTATTCGTGCACTTTCAAGTTATTGCAAAACAGCATCTTTGGTTTTGACAGACTGTCCCTATTCTGGCTCCTACCCCTACCTGGCATTGGTTTGTCATCTGCTAAGACGTGAAGAGCTAATGACACTTTGGTGGAGGTCATCTGATTTTGAGTTTGTGATGGAAGGGTTTCTATCCAAAAAGGGTCCAAACAAGCAGGACTTGCAGAGCTTGATACCCGCAGTCTGGTGGCCTGGATCTTGTGAGGACTTATCCTCTGAAAGCAGTATGATGTTGACAACTGCGGCATTATCTGGAGCAATTAGTAAGGTATTTTTATCTGTGTCAGAAATGAATGCTTTTCACTTATTGAACTCAGAAGATTGTACGTGAGATAATTTTGAATGGGTTTGAGTCAGTGTTTTATGGTATAATATTTTACTGGATTTTTTTTATTTGGGCTTCTTTTTTGTTCCCATCTGAGTATCAGCTGAGGGATTTTGGGCGAACAAAACAATCTTATCAACCAAATTCTGATTGCCTTTTAAAGGAATTTTACTCGTTCCAATATTAGTTTCGAATGTCATTGTTAAAAATTCTTATCCTGTATTGAGGGGATAGCATATTTTAAAATGTATCCTGCACATCTATGAACAAGCAAGAAGCTGAATTATAGTGGTTTAATGTCGCTGGATGTTGTGAATGAAAAAAAAAATCTTCTAGCCATAGACCTGGTATACGATACATTGGAATGTAAGAAATAATGGACCTAGTTGATCTCCAAAATGGTATGAACATTATCCTAAAAAAAAAAGAATAATATAATGAAAATTAAAAGGAAAAGAAGATTAAGAAAAAGAAGGAGAAGAAGATTGAATTTATGAGAATTGGTGAGTAGCTTTAGAAGTCTAATTGTTGATCCCGTAACTTTGGTGGGGTACTACTTGTTAGCATGCATCTTGTGCTTATAGCTTTTTCTTAAAGTCCTCCACCAAAATGTTCTGATTAATTGATCATTTGCTTAATTTTGTTGTCTGTTTGCAGATTGAGGAAATGCATCGCGAACTTTGTCTTTTGGTAATACAATTTATTCCTCCAACAAGCCCCCCTCAGGTACCTGGTTCAGTATTTTGGACATTCTTGCAAAACCTCATATTGAAAAACAGGGGAGCTGATCGCAGTCCACCTCCTCCTGGTGTGTCGAACAATTCTGTGCTTGTTTCTTTGTATACAGTTATTCTCCATTTTTTATCAGAAGGCTTTGCTGTTGGAGAAGTTTGTGCATGGATGAACTGCTCTAAAACAAAAGCTGAAAGTGATCAAGGTTTCCTTCATAGAGGTGGAGCTCAAAGTTTTCCTTTAGGTCTTTTTCTTAAAGCAGATCCTCATCGTGCTGATATTTCTAGGCTTGGAGGGTCATTTAGTCATCTATTAAAGTGTCACCCTGTCACTGAGAGGGAGAATGAAGTTGCCCAGTGGGATGAAAGCTGTACAGATGATGATGATGCTAGGGTGACACATTCTACAAGGCAGAAGCCTTGTTGCTGCTCAACATCTGATATTGACTTTGGGAGGTTCTTCAAGGAACCAATGCAGAGTAGCACTAAAGGTCTTCGCACCCATTGCAATCCTGTCTCTGAGAGATCATCTCGCTTGGATGCCGAGTGCAGTACAGGGAGTTTGAATGATGAGATTGTGGACAAACCTAGTACAAGTGATCAATCAGAAACAGAATTTGGTTATAGGCCAATGCAGAAAGTGAGGAGTCTGCCAAACATGAGTCATTTCTCTTCAACTACACTTCGAGAAGAGGAATTACTGGATTCCATGTTACTATTATATCATTTGGGTCTGTCTGCAAATTTTAAGCAGGTGATTGAAAGATTCTTGAGTTTTTGTTAATTAATATTATTTTTACAAGAAGCAGTGTCTTTTTATGTTGTTTAAGGGACTTTTCTTCTGGAACAAGTATTTCTGCTCTTGTAGAGTTTCCTTATTTTTAGTTTTTTTTTTTTAAGTTTTCTTAAGGGGTGTTTAGTGATAGGAATTTTCTTGGGTGATGTTTGTACATGAATGCGTGTAATACTCATATGATTATTATACCCTTGCCAACTGATGAACTGAAGCGATGATACTTTTTTTTCCTTCTGTTCAAGTCTTATCATGTTCAACCTTTGTTATGGATTCCGATGCTGCTGCATACTTCTATGTATTTGTCCTAAGAGGTTGATATTTATTTCTGCAGGCATCATATTACATGTCTCATCAGTCTCAATCAATATCTCTTTTGGAGGAAACTGATAAGCAAATAAGAGAGAGAACCTGTGGCGAGCAGCTAAAACGTCTCAAGGATGCACGCAATGCTTACAGAGAAGAACTAATAGATTGTGTAAGGCAGTGTGCTTGGTAAGTATATCCTGTGTATTTTCATGTGTGATGATTTACAATGAAATAAAAAATAGCGATGCTTTTATTTTCATGTTTTGTGAAATTTATTATCACTTGAAATAAAAATTTAAGAACAATCTGATTTCATTTTCTTGCTTTAGCTTTTGGTGTTTGGGTTATCTTCTTAACCATGATATGCCACATGTCCATTCCCCAGGCATATGGAATATAACTGTTGTGCTTCTCTTTAATTTCTAAAATTTCACGTTGGAGTTTTTCTTTTCATTTTAAGATAGAATATGAGAGTATTTCTCTTTTATTATTATTTAATGTTCGGGTTTAAATAATTTTTAGTATGCTTTTTTCCAAGGCAGAGTTTGTCTTCAAATTTACTGAACTTTTAGTATATTGTTTTGGTAAATATTCCTTCATTTCAAGGTGTGCTACAATTGTCATAGCAATTAACATTTGACGTTCATATTTTTGTGTACTTGGATTTGATTCTTGCAATTTAATGCTGTGGAACAGGTATCGTATCACTCTGTTTTCTCGGTGGAAGCAAAGGGGAATGTATGCAGCTTGCATGTGGATAGTGCAATTGCTGCTTGTTCTTAGCGAAGAAGATTCAGTATTTGTTTATGTACCTGAATTTTATCTTGAAGCACTGGTATGCTATATTACTGTGTCATATAACTTCTTGAGAGAAAATAAAACTTGCCAAGAGTTGTATTGCACCTAATGTTTTGATAGTCTTCTTCTTCTATTGCAGGTTGATTGCTTCCATGCATTGCGTAGGAGTGATCCTCCTTTTGTTTCTTCTACAATTTTTATCACACAAGGACTCTCATCATTTGTATGTCTTTTCTTTGACATAATTGTGCTTATGTTTTTTAATTTGTGTGCTTGAATTCATGTACTCTAATTTTCAGGATGCACAAGTACCTTCATTTTATTGGTGCCACACTGAAAGATAGTTTTAGATTACTTCTGATTTTCCTTATTTTGGTGTCATCAACCAGGTCACCTTCATTGTTACTCACTTCAGCGATCCACGGATATCTAGTCCAGAGCTTAGGGATCTTCTTCTCCAATCCATTTCTGTCCTAGTTCATTACAAGGACTATCTGGTTGCCTTTGAAAATAACAAAGCGGCCACTGGGAGAATGCCTCAAGCATTACTGTCTGCATTTGATAATCGATCCTGGATTGCCGTGACAAATATAATACTTCGATTGTGTAAAGGGTCTGGATTTGGTTCATCAAAGCATGGAGAGGCATCAGCTTCAGTAGTTTTCCAGGTAAAGCAACTTAACTGATTCATAGTAAACTTTGCTGCATTTTTTTGTTCTGTTTGACAATTTTGATCTTACCAACTCATTCTTTTTGGTGCCATAGAACTTGTTACGAGAGGCATGCACATGTGATGAAGAATTATTCTCGACTTTCCTCAACCGTCTTTTCAACACCCTCAGCTGGACAATGACTGAATTTTCTGTTTCTGTCCGAGAGATGCAAGAAAACTTTTCGGTACTGTTAATATGAACAAAACATCATGTTATTATAAAACTCTTATTTTACTTCTTTGGCTCCTAGGTTAGCTAAACACGAAAAATATCTTGCTACCTTTTATTTTTTTTATTTTTTTTTATTATGTCAAAAATTGTGAAGGTTAGTATATTTTTATTCCTAAGGTAATTATTCTTGTGTTGTACATGGTACAGGTGCTAGATTTGCAACAAAGAAAATGTACAGTCATATTTGATCTTTCTTGCAATTTAGCTAGAGTGCTGGAGTTCTGTACTCGTGAGATCCCTCAAGCTTTCCTTTTGGGACCCATGATGAACCTTCAGAGGTTGACTGAGTTGGTTGTCTTCATTTTGAACCACATAATATCGGCTGCAGATGCTGAGTTTTTTGAAATGTGAGTAACGATGGTCCATTGGTTTAGTTCTTGCAAGTAGTGTTTTTAATTTTTTTTACAAGTTAGAGATGCGTTCTCCTTGTAAAAAAGCTAATGACTGAGTTGATTGCCTATTCACTGCAGAATCTCAGTTTAGTTGGTTGGTAGCTTTAAGTTAGCATTCAGAACTCCTCTACAATTTGATTCACCCAGTTCTGCAATCTGACACTTGCATGATAATAGTTTTTCTCAGTAGAAGTCCTCTACGATTTAATTCTCACACTACTGAAGTTTAAACAGATCAGTTTCAGCACAGCTTAGGCTTTTTTTAACTTACTGTTGGGAGACTAATAAATTTTTTGAACATTTAGATTAGTGAAATGTCATGTAACTTCCAACGTTTTAGGCCTCCATCGTATGAAATGTCTTCACCGACTTTCTGTAGCCATCATTATAGGTTTCAATGTGTGTTATGTAATTGCAAAACGGCTCTTTCCATAGCATGTCTATCGTTTTACCACTCTCTGTGCATCTCATCTTCGCTCACTCATAATTTTCTTTGCGTCTTACTTTGGCATCTATGCAGGTTGGCTAGGAGACAGGGTCAGTTCCCTGAAAAGATTAATAGAGCCCTGATCTTGTTGCCTCTGGTTGGGATTATCCTTAACTTAATGGATGCGAGTGATGGAATTCCTGAGCAAGGGGAGCAGAATGACATTATTGGCGTTTTTTCTTGTATGGATTGCCCTGCCACTGTTCAATGCGGGTTTCAGTACCTTTTGGACTTCAATTGGGTCAGCATCTTCAACTTCTGTGTGTGCGTGTGTTGTTTTTGCTCGCACCTTTTTGGGTTTTGCTTTTCTATTTGGTCTTTAAGAGTTTTTACCTGTATCACCTTCTCCTACCAGACCTCTCAAAGCTTTGTTCCTTCAGTTGCTCTCTTGTCTAATTTTTTGGTTCTGCTGTACAGGGTGGTGTGCTGAAGGATGCATCTCTTGCTAGGCTTAGCCAGCTGGAAAGATTTTGGGCCTGTCTCAGAAGCAGAACAGACGCAGAGGAAAGGAGAGAGCCAAGTCACGACACCTTGGAGGAAGAATGCACCTGTTGCATCTGCTATGCTTGCGAGGTGGATGCTCGGTTCGAACCTTGCCACCACACTTCATGCTTCGGTTGCATCACACGGCATCTTTTAAACAGCCAGAGGTGCTTCTTTTGTAACGCCACCGTCCTCCAGGTGGTCAGAATCGAAGAAACGTACCATGGCAGCCCCGAGAAAACATCGAGCGTAACTACAATTGACGCCTCGCTGAAAGCAGAGGCCGTCGCCAGTTTGAGTCACCTAGAAGACATGTGATTGGTAGTTGCGTCGGGGCTCGTTTATATTCTTTTACCTTATTGTTCATTGTACATAATATAGTTGCGTAGTTGTTGGAAATGGGGTATTTTGGAGGAACAACAAAGAAGTATGCGGAAAACAGAATTTTGTAGAGGAAGTCGAGAGGGGTTCATTACTCTGTAAATATGAGTTGTAAATGAAAGGGAGTAATTCTGTGTTCGCTCAAATTTCTCTCATTCCCCATCAAAATTTTCGCCAACAACAGGCAAACTGGAACTGGAACTTCAATTTTGTCCATTCAGATGAGAAATCCCAACTGCATAAAATTAACGTACTTGTTCGTCATCCAAAACGAGAGTCAATCTTGAGCTTGTTTGAATCGACCCATGGAAGCTATTCTACGGAGAAAAGAAAGCGCTATTTCTTCATAAATGTGTGTGTAGTTTGATCCTCAATTTTTGGGTTACTCCCAAGTAAATCTGTTTAGCTTGTTTATTTGGACGAAATGGGTCTGTCTCTTTCCCTGCAAAAGCCTTTCGGATCGTTTCATTTCGCTCCTGCGAAGAGGCGATGTTCCCAGCGCTCAAATTGCGAGCTTCGCCGTTAGCTTCTCCGGATAATCTAAGCATACTCGGTCGAGGGAAGAGAGGGACGATACTGGGCTCGGCCATTTTACCCTGCGTCACGCGTCGTCCCCCTTTTGCGTCTCTCTCCGTCCGTGCCGTGGACGATGCTCCTGAACAGGGTCTCGTGTCTTCCGTCGGAATTCCCCCTCCCGTCACCATGGCGAGCTGGAACCTCAATCAGAAGCATATCCTAATGTTGAGCGTGATCGCCTGCACGGTACGATGTTCTTGGATTCCTCTGTTTTTCTATTTTCCTTTTTATTTGTTTACTCGTGCATCTTTCAGGCAATATTCATCAGTCCGTTTTCTCTGTGTCAGTTGTGAAGTGCATGAAGCTTGAATTTTCTTTATTAGGTTACATGTCCAGATAACGAGCTACATTTCTTTTTGCCCTTTGATTGGTTTTCTACTTCGATTAGAAAAACTACGCTTTTGGTCTTTGCTCGCGATAGGCACCTTTTCTAGTTCATGTTTCGTGGAGATTGTGGACACTGAACTAGTGTAGATACTCTAATTGGAATGCTATTCAAAATTTTCTGCCGAGTTGTCGTCATTGTTAATTTCTGGTGGGGTATTGAGCTGATAAATGGCCTGTGATTCTTTTATAGACTGCAATTTCTGCAACATGGCTGTTTCTCTCGGCAATTCCTGCTCTTCTGGTATGCAGTGTAATAGATTTGTATTGCTATAATTACAGCAGCTGGTATTCCATTGATCTACGAATATAATTCTCTTTTCATTGTTTGGGTTGGGGGAGAAAGGCTTTTAAGAGAGCTTCAGAATCACTAGAAAAACTCTTAGATGTTACAAGAGAAGAGCTTCCGGATACCATGGCTGCTGTGAGATTGTCTGGGATGGAAATCAGTGACCTAACCATGGAGCTTAGTGACTTGGGGTGAGCTCTGGAACCCTCCCTCTAGCCCTCCCTCCCTCTCCTCTTTCTCCTTCACTCTTTCGCTCTCCTCTCTCCTCTCTCGTCTCTCTGTCTCCCTTCTCTTCCCTTCCTTCACTCTTTCAAATTTTCACATTTTAAATCTTTCTCCTTTCACTTAAAATCTTCTTATCTCTAAAAATAAATAAAATAATAAAAACAAATAATAAAAAAAATATATAATACTCTCTCTAAATAATAATAAAATTTCATAATAAATAAATAATAAAATAAATAAATAATAAAATAAAATAATAAATATTAAAATAATAATAAATAAATAATAAATAAAATTTAATAAATAAATATAAATAAATAAATAATAATAAATATTTAATAATAAATAAAATAATATATAAATAAATAAAATTTAAATATTAATAAAAATAAATAAATAAATTTATTAATAAAATAAAATTTAAATAATTTAAATTTAATAATAAATAAAATAAATAATAAATAATAAAATAATAATAAAATAAAATAAGATAAATAATAAATAAAATAAAATAAAATAAATAAAATAAAATAAATAAAATAATAATAAATAAAATAATATAAAATAAAATAAATAAATAATAATAAATAAAATAATAATAAATAAATAATAATAAATAAATAATAATAAATAAAATAATAAATTTAATAATAATGCTTTTTCAGATTTCATTAATATTTATTACAAAATAATAAAAAATAATAAGCATTAAATAATTAGCATTTAGCTTTTTAATATTTTGGAAATAATAAGCAGAAAATAATATTTTAAAAAATATTTTTTAATAATAATATATAATAATAAATAATTTTTGATATAATAATTTAGATAAATATGGATATAAAAAGCAATAATAATAAATTTAATAAAAAATAAATAATTAATAGCTAATAATCAAATAAAATAAATATTAGGTCATAATAAAATTTCATAAATATAAATCACCATTCTTCGTTTACTCATCTCTTTATAGTTTAAATAAATATTTATTCTTCTCTAGTTTCTTTCTCTCTTATCTCCTTTTCTCTTAATGTCTTCTCATTCTCACTCTCTCGTTTCTCTCATGGTCTCTCACTCTCTCACTTTCTCTTGGTCACTTTCATGGTGGGATTTTTTTTCACTCTCTCAATCTCTTTGTCCATGTCACTCTGTCTCTCAGTTTCTCCCTATATCACACTCTCTTGCATTCCTCTTTCCCGCTTTATTACAGACTCACTCTCCTCTCTCTTTCACCCTCTCACTCACTCTCTCTGACTCTCTCTTTCTTAGTCTCTCTCCATCGCTCTCTAACTCTCTCTCTCTCTCTCTCTCAGTGTCTCTAAAACTATTGTATTCTTCCTTTTTGGTGTCATGCAGCCAGGAGATAACTCAGGGTGTTAGAAGCTCGACTAGAGCTGTTCGCTTGGCAGAGGACCGACTGCGACGTCTGACCAATATGGGTCCTTCTCCTACCGGTAATCTTCTGTTATCCTGATTTCTTCTGGATCATTAAGCTATTGCACTTGAGATTGAGTGGCGAGTTTTACTTGCATAGCTTTATTGCAGGCGGAGACCAGTCAGAAAAGCAAGATGGAAGAACCCGAGGTAGCTAAAAATGCAAGGAGATTAAGAGAGGGAATTGTGCAGGGCCGGATGGCTTTCCAAGTTTTATCGAGCTTAACCCAGTTTTCCAAGTGGACTATGAACTTTTTGGCTGCTCGTGGAAGGAAAGTGTAAGTCAGTCCAATTTACCATAACTCATACCTGTTCACAAGATCATGTTTCAAATAGTTATGTTTTTTTACTTGAGTGAGTGCAGAGTTTTGTATGTCTTCATGTTGAATAGGATTGATTTTGAGACATCTCCTGTGCCTTTTTCTCCCGCATCTTCGTTGATGTTCTCATTGAACTTTCCTGTGTCTACGTGAAACAGAATAAGAAACTTCAATATGCTTTCATGTTCTGAACTTTTTAGTACAAGCTCTACATCCTGTTGGCTAAAACAATTATACAAATTTTTATTACGAAATTATACGACTTTTTTTTTTTTTTGCAAAATTAGTGTACATCCCATTTCCAGGTTGCCAGGTAATTCATGACTTCTTGGGATTTTTTTTTTAAATAATATGAAACACATCCATTTTTCCATGAAATTTATCCTTTAAATCACCATTATGCTACTTGATAAGTCTTATCTATTTTCTTGGATGGTATTTGTAGTAAAGCCAACAAGAATGAAACAAGCTGGACACTAGCCAAGATATGAAGAACTACAACTTCTTTTGACGTTTTTATTTTCTGTGTTCTGTATAGAAAGTGGCTTCAACTTAATCTCCTTTAGAGTAAGGCTTCTTGAAGTTTATACAGAAAATAGTGAAGTTAATTCCATATAACTAAAACAATTTCACTGCTGCATCCAAGTTTACTAGCATTAAAAAATATAAATTAGTGGAGCCTGCAATTTCACATAAAGCAAGATGGGCATGGTAGGTTATAATTTCCTTGGTTTTCTAAAGCCTTGTTGAACTCCTACCTGGAATCAATTCACGGCTGTGCATTTTGGAATGCACTTGTAAGCTAGTAAAGGGAGGTGGAAAAGACTGTTCATGGGGATGGAGAAGAGTAAGAAAACATTTCTTGTACTTACAAAGTCTAAAGAGAACTGTGAAACCCACAAAGAGTTTCCATTAAACTTGAAGAGTTGAAGAAGTTCTTGAGTACCTTTCATTATGAAGTCCTGTTAGTACCACAATTCCCAAATGGTACTCGAACTTATTCAATCTAAATGCTACAGAACTTTCAGATAATGCTGGACTATTTAGATGTTGTGTATTATGTGGTGGAAGCATGTCTGCTGAAATGCCTTTATTTCCTATCCCTGGTCAAGTTATTCCGGTCCAGAAATAAAAGAGAGAAGTACATCCTGTTTCAGGTGTGGGTGTTGGAACTGAAAATGAGAGTTCCCACTTTGTCTGCTCTTTCAATTTCCTGATTGACATCTCAAGCCCGTATGAAAACCTTGGCTTGTTTTTTATCAGAGTGAACAGGAAGATTCGTAGTAAAGCAAGGTTAGACATCTTTATGGTAACTGGTTTAAAGCTTTTTGTAATATAATGGTGAACTTTAGTTAAACAAATTTTGATTGTACTAGAAAAAAAGTGTTATTTAACCCATAATCCAATATGGGAACTCTTGCCTGAAAGTTGAAACCAAAATTACCACTTAAACTGATCAGGTAGTCTAGTGTAAATAGGAGGAGCTCGGTTTAATAAACATTAATATGAATCAGAGTCATAACTAACCAGAGAAGGGCGATAATTAATTACTACTGGCTTCAAAAGTATATACCTTCCACAGGGTCCCCTCCCACACCGAGGTTCCAACACCACCCTGTCCTGGCTCTCTCAAGCCAGTGGACTTCATCTTTTGCTTGGTTCTCACTGCTACTTGCAAGATATATACTGTCAATAAAGCTGAAAGCGCCAATAATTTATAAACAAGACGACCATTGATAAACGCTTACGTTTATCTTTCCAGCTTCAGAATTGATGGCTGTCTCACATTCACATCACCTTGCAGCACTTTAGCTTTAGCTTTAGCCAGAGCAAACAAAAGAGAAAGTACTATTCATAATTCAATCGGATAATCATCGAATAATCTAGTTGAAAATGTCCTGTTACCTGTGCAAGTGCATTGCAGGGAAAAAGTGAATGGTGAAGATCACTTCCGATCCCCTTCACTAACCAAATTGCGATACGACATTATAAGTGAGGATATAATATGATATGTGAAGCGAAGATATGAAAATCATATACATACTCAGTGTCGTGTTTTAGACCTGAATTTGATATTTTGAGTATAACTAGTATTTTGGTGTGAAATAGATTATTTTAGCCTTTTAACTCTACTATTTTAACCCCAAATATAATATTGTCTCCCCTGTGTCGGCAGAACAATGAGTTCCAGGGCCATGGGAGGGCGCTGGATCTACTGCAAACAAGAGCACAACTTGTAGGAGTGGGTCAGGATCTGCTACAAACAAGGGCTGTGCATATCAGTATGCACAACCAATAGAAAGCGGTGCAAAGCAGTGTCTATATTCAAAGAGCCACAAAATAGCGACGCTTTTGTTGAAGATTTTATAAAAAGAAAAGGCTTGACACGCTTGCATCGTGTGCAGGCGTGTTTCTATTTGCTGTGTGTACCGATACACAACTTTGTTTGCAGCAAATCCCGATTTTGTAGGAGTGCAAGCACCTAAAGAAATATAGTTCCAAATTAGTAAAAGGCAGCGCTTTGAGCTGAGCACGGATCTGCTGGCCAAAATGCAGCGTGGCCAAGGCGAATCACGGGGTGCCACTTAAGCCCCACACTGGCAAATTTGTGATATGTCGCCCCGTGATTCGCCTTGGCCACGCTGCATTTTGGCCAGCGGATCCGGGCTCCTTTGAGCTTCAGCGTCGTTCACTCCTACTGTGTGCGGTACCCACAGCACTTGTTGGCAGCGGATCCCGGGGCCCAAGGGAGCTATCAATATGAGACCTCTACCACTCACTAGTCGTATTTTCAAACATCTGTTGATATTACATTTCCCTGTCGGTGGAAAACCACTGTAATGGACTTCATTCATAATTATTTTTCCGAAAGATTCTCCCTTTCTCCCTGGCTGCAGGCAAATGGTTTTCAGACTTTTCAGTACTACTCTTCCAGACAGTACCACTCCGAAACATTATTTTCTCTTCTCTTACACTGACTGATCATTAAGCTGGCTTTGAAAGATCTACAAGACTACAACGCAATGAATCAAACTTTCTCTTGGTTTCTACAATATTGAAATAGAAGGCTTATTATTAAGTGCGGATTAACAGCACCACATATATATATATATACCCGGTTGACAGAGGGAGGGAACAGAGATTGATAATTAATTTCCATAATCAAGACTACTTTTATCTGAAAGTATTTGGTACTTGTGCTTGGAAGAGAGGAAGGGACCAAGTGCTGCTTGTGCTTGGATCACTTGTCGAGTTTTTTCTGCAAGTAATGATCGATCAGCTGAGAAAACGGAGCGTCCCTTTAAGAATTCCTCCTAATGGCGAGCTTCAGGCCGTTTGTCTGCGGTCCGTGCCCGGGCTTCACTACCGGACGGGGAGGTGGTCTTTTCAGCAACATGGGTGTTAAAGCCTGCACGAAGTAATTATAAGCAACATGGATCATATAGATTGTGCACATCTAAGAAATTAACGCTGTAATTTGAGTAGTACTTGTGGGAACGAAGAAATTAATTAACTTCAAAGCAAGCAACATGGATCGGTGACTTACTCCTGTTCTAATTAGCCGGCGGCCACGAGGGTCGTCGTCGTCGTCGTCGTCGTCGTTGGAGTACTCATAATTGAAACCAAGACAGTTCACAAAGGAAGCCATGAGAAGCTCAAGGAAGGAGAAAAGACCCGAAATATTATTGACTCTCCCAGCTGCAGTAGTACTACTGCCCGCTACAACTCCGTTAGAAGAGGCTTCCATCGTCGTCTCAAGTCCAAGATTCTCTCTCCCTCTAGTTCAGTGGAGATTAATTGCTTTCCGGGTTTCTGCTGCTTGATCGTGGAGGAGCTTATCTTCTCACTTTCTCCTTTTATAGACATACTCATGAACTGAATATCGATCTCTTACTCTCATTGTTTTGTTTTGTTCTCTGATCAGATCCTTACAAATTTATTAATTCCACAAATGCTAATTGCAAAAGTTGGGTAATAATGCCATGGGAGTGGGATCAAGTCCTTATTCCACTGGATTAATACACATCAATACATGCCAAAGTAATTAAGTGAATTGACTTGTGCGGCTAATTGGGTTGCTTTCATTGCCAGAAATGACTTTGTTACTGAGAATACAGAAAGATAGATGCGCAAAGATTATCCTAATTAATATATGCACTTAATTTGTAGGTTATTAATTAATCCAACAAGAAGCAAAATACTTAGTAATTAATAATGGATGTAAGCTTGAAACTAGGGCATAAATGAATAACAGTATAAATATTTTTGAATATATAACGTTCATGACACAAAATAATTAATAATGTTGAATATTTTAGTCTCTCTCTACTTTTGAAAGTGAAATAATAATGTTGATTTTAGGCACCCTCTTTTGAAAGTGGCCGATTGAACACCTGACCTTGTAGTTGAGGCCTATATATCTTTCCACCAAAGTTTACTAAATGGCTTAATATTCGCCCTTGCCATCAAATTAACACAAGTGATTGAGATAGAAATTAGTGCTCTGCCATGTTTATGGGTTGGATCAGCTGTAGCCGTGCTATTTTGACCCTAACCGTGGTATTTAATTAAACCCAGTACCAAAGTTGTGGTACCTTGATTCAACTCTAGTTAGAACTTAGAATAATTCTAATATTGCTAATTACTTGAACTTAAACAAAACCTTGTCGTTACTCTCTAATCCATTGCGAAAACTCATTATCATCATCAGTAATATCTTGCAGCTTAATTATCTATATATATATATCATTAAAATTGCACTATTCTAAAAGGATGGCCCTAGCTAAGAGATAATTATATATATATATATATGTTGTTTCCCTTTGCTAGGCACGTTAATTGTCCCATACCAGTAATTAATAAGAGAAGTAACAAGAGTTAATTAGGAGCACTTCTTCTATAAATTAAGACGATCGAGGAGCAAAATTAGTTATCTAATATATATATAAATGAATCTCATGATTTATATATATGTTCTCCGAATTAATGATTAGAACATGACTAGTAAAAAACCAGATATTTAGTAGAAAAGATATATGAGATACGGGTGTATATATCTATCAATCGATGAAGAACATGTCTTAGTCCAAACTATGGTTTTGAATTAAAAACACAACCAAAGAAACTTCCAGTTCCAGTAGTACTCAACGCAGCGCTGCTGGAAGGATGAAACCCTAGCTAGCTAGCTGCTGCAACACAGACTTCTTTTTCACACACACACACACACATATATATATATATATATATATATATATATATATATATATATATATACGACGCCGAACAAGTATCAATCAAAACAAGATGAATCTCACACGCGCGTATATATAAAAAATAAACGCAGTAATCAAGAAACCAAAGCAGACCTGCGAAACATATTTTATACAGAAATTAACATGAAATTGGCACACTATAGCTGGATAGATATATAGCTCGTTACCCCATCTTCTCCTATGAAACAACCTGAAAAATGTATACCTCCGTTCTCACCCTTAATTAGCTTCTTAATTAGCACTATATATCTTAGTTGGTCTGACCACCTCTCCCGGGATTCACCGGCGGCCTCGTCGGCCTCCTCGCCGCCGGCGCGATCACTGGTGGGTCGTCGTTCTGCTGCATGCACAAAGATCAATACATAAGACGAGACGGAGCTAATTAGAAGCTGAGAATATATAACTTTATAAGAAAGAATAAGAGATCGCTCTCCACTCTCCACTCTCCAGTACTCTCCACTGCACAGATCAGAAGACGATCGAAGAAGAGTACTCACGGGTGCTTTCTTCCCTCTTTCAGTACCGTTTGGGGGGTCCGGGCTCTGGGGATCGAAGCCGAGGCAGCGAAGAAACGCGGACATAAGAAGATGAACATAATAGCAGGGGTGGTGCTCGTAGAGAGACGAAGAAGAACCCTCCTCCTTCCCTTCTGAACCAGTATTTTCTTCCTTAGGGTCGTCACCCATCTTTGATCTCTTCCTTTCTTCTCTCTCGGTCCCTTCCCTGTCTTGCTCTCTGCTGAGGATTCAACGACCTTCTCGATGTCTGGGAGCAGTGGCGGTCTCGATCTTATTAAATGCATCGGGGAAAGAGGCGCGTCACCCGAGCTGTGTCCTTTCTCCATGGTTTCTCTCCATATTCCTCCGTTTGTCATTTGTTCTCTATCTTTAATGGAGGTTCTTGGACAGGCATACCCTCTGCAGCTTATACAAATATGAGAAAACATAATAAATGCTACATCAATTAAAGTACCTCATATTAATACAATACATTTGCATGGAATAATATAACCCTATTGATGATTTTCTTGCATTTATGTACATTATTTATTTATTTCTCTTATTTATGAGTGCAATATGAAAAATTTTATTGTTTTGATTTGTGTGAGCTAGAGGACTATTTCTATCCTAATTAATTAAAAGCAGTAAAGTCATTAATTTTTTTTTTTTTTTTTTTCTTCAATACCCATTAATGATTTTATGGATTTTATCATTTTTAATAATTTGATGTACTTTATTTTTCTTATGATGACAACATTAGTTTACCTAATATAGAACTTTTAAAAAAAAAAAAAAAAAAAAAAAAAAAATTAATGTGATATGGGGGAGTTGGGTTGAAATTTTTAAAATTAAAATTAATTTTCCAGTATTCTCTAATACCTGAAAAAAATAAAAAAATGTTCTAGAGAAGCTAAGTGGTGATGAGGGCATTCTGGTGAATTAGAACGAATAGTAAATGGAGCATTGCATTGACTCTACCTACCCTCTGCAAACCGATCAGGTCGGAGACGACGTACCGACCCAATTTAAAACTTGGCGAACTCAGATACCCCCTCCCATTTTTTAATTATATGACGCACATTAATTCTCGGTCTTCAGACATTAATTAATAACATCGCGGGAGCTGCAGTCTGATATATTAATTACTACGTCTCAGAAGCACCTCATGACGATTCAGAAACAAGCCACGACGATGCTATATATTGCACTCGTCGAAAACGAAAGACAGATAATTAGAAAATAAAATGAGAGTTTTAATCGGGGATCGGATTCCCAGTTTAATTAATTACTGCTGTTTTTTTCTTTTTTAATTTTGATCTGTAATTACTAGTAGTGTGTACAAGTTAATAGCTAGCTAGCGAGAGGCTGGAGAAGATTATAAGAGAACCAAAGAATATAACATGACGCAGGTAATTAAGGACAGCAGATTCATATGGCTTCGTAGACGAAGTTAATTTCGCACGGCATGCAAACAAAAAAAATGGTTCGTTTAGGTTAAATTTGCGGTTTCAAAAGCAATAAACCAGTGATTTTTCTTTAATATATATATATTAGGTAACCCACGAGAAGCACATGGTTTTGAGTTTTAAGCAGGGAAACCGAGTTCAAGATGAAGTCCGAATCCTCATCAAAGTTGCAGAAGATGATCGCTTCGTCTTCTCTGCTGCTGTTGGCACTGATGCTACTCTCTCTTGCTCAGCTCAGCAGGGGCGAATGCCAGGTCTACGCTCCTGAATTTCAAAGCTGTTCTTCAAACTGCGCAGCGTTCTGCAGAGAAGCCTACCACGAGAACCTGATTCAATCCGTTTGCGTGGGGCATCTTTCCCTCTGCACTTGTGTTCTTCACTGCTCTGCCCCACCTTCTGCTGTTAATGTACAATTGAAATTTTTGATAATAGAAAAATACTTGATTGTGTTTAATACAAACTTTAACATTAGCGTGAATCTGATCACGTGGCAATAAAAAAAAAAAGTGATGTGAAAATTAATGCATATTAATTAAAGATTATATCTATAATCATATATATACTAGTCATTCGTTTTTCAGCCTAATGGGCATTTGGTCTAGTGGTATGATTCTCGCTTAGGGTGCGAGAGGTCCCGAGTTCAATTCTCGGAATGCCCCCCATTTTTTTTTTTCCCTTTCTTTTTGGCTGAATAGTTAAAAAAAGACTTTAGGCATTTAACTTTGTAAGATATATATATAGTCGGTCCAATATATAACATCTCACTTATTAGATTCTAATGCGGAAGAATTTCCAACCATTTATTTTTGTAGAATTGACCTTGATATATCTGATTCATGCATAATATCATGTACAAATTTTCGCCTCAGTACCACACCAGGTGATCCAATTTTTTTTATGGGTGTAATTCGTTAGACATTGATCCAAACTTCCCTTTTGTTATGTTTCTTAAAAATAAAAGTATAATATTAATAAAAATTAATTTACGTCATAATTCTCATGGACGGGCATTTGGTCTAGTGGTATGATTCTCGCTTAGGGTGCGAGAGGTCCCGAGTTCAATTCTCGGAATGCCCCACTTTTTTTAAAGAATTTTTTTTTAATACTTCGTCTTCTACAAACTCTTTCGGTCAACTCAACAATGGAAGATCAAGGAACTCTTGACTTTTGAGTCTTCTCAGACTCCATATGTAGTTCAGACAGCACGTGAATCCTTCTTTAAGTACTTTTCCCGTATGGTACTGCTTAATGAGTAATCCCCGAGCGATCGAGCTCGTATTAATTATATGATAATCACGATTACCCATTCATCCAAACTGAAAATAAGATCTTCCGTTGACTCCAACGACAGCGACTGAGAATAGGAGAGAAGCATATGTATTTACGTGTGCATGGATTTTTATTGTAAGGCAGAGCTGAAATATAGGAATACGGAGGCGAAGGCGAATCTCGGACCGTCCGCCGGTACCGAACCAAACAGACCCCGCCGGGGCCTTCTCAAAACGATCGGAAAAAGGAAAAAAAAAGCAAAGCCATGCAAAACTGCTGCTAATCGATCGAGAGTGCGCATTCATGGCTTCTCCCTACGTACAAGGGACGACGACGACTACGACGACGACCTGACATGGGAGAGCCACGAAGCAACCCAAACCGGGAGGGTCACAAGCACGGGCAACCGCAGCCGCCGTCTCCTCCGCCGCCGCCCCGCCCCCCGACGACGACGGCGAGTACTACTACACCTTCCAACAAGAAAAAGCCGAAGCCGACGAAGGTGTTCCGCCTGGTCCGGTCCGTGTTTCGGTCCTTCCCGGTGATGGCCCCGCTCTGCAAGCTCCCGGCCCTCCCCGGCGGCCTCCCAGACAGCCGCCGGCACACCTCCACGACGAAAGTGACCGGCACCCTGTACGGGCCCCGGAAGGGGCGGGTCAGCCTTTCGGTCCAGGAGAGCCCGCGGTGCATGGAGCCCCTCCTCATCGTGGAGCTCCCCATCCAGACCAACCTCCTCCAGAAGGAGATGGGCTCCGGCCTGGTCCGGATCGCGCTGGAGTGCGAGAAGCGGGTGGAGAAGGAGAAGACGAAGATCTTCGACGAGCCGGTCTGGACCATGTACTGCAACGGGAAGAAGAGCGGGTACAGCGTGAAGCGGGAGGCGTCGGAGGACGACCTCGGGGTGATGGAGCTGCTGAGGATGGTCTCCATGGGCGCCGGGGTCCTGCCCGGCCGGTCCGAGGCGGAGGGCCAGGACGCCGAGCTCGCTTACATCCGGGCCTACTTCGAGCGCGTCGTCGGGTCCCGGGACTCCGAGACGCTCTACATGTTGAGCCCCGACGGCAACAACGGGCCGGAGCTTAGCATCTTTTTTGTACGCTTGTGATCGGGCTCGCTCGCTCGTACCCTACGTGGTCCAGACTCGAGATCGTGTTAAGAAATTGAACCCTAGGGACTTCCTTTAGTCTAGGTTGCTTCTCGACTTGGATTAGACAGATTTAAAAAGCATGTATACGCTTTTGCCATTTTTTCTGATTCAGAAAAAAGAGTTAGAGAAATTTGTATAAATTATAAAAATTAATTCCTCCTTTTTTCTTTAGTGATTCATTTTTAATTACGATCACCAACAAATATTGGGAACTTCTACACAAAACATAATATATATATATACATAAAGTGAAAATATAAAATACATATAATGTGGAATAAAATGGAAGCTGAGCTTTGGAGGTCAAGTGTAGCTAGATATGAGAATCATATTTTACATTTGAGGGTATACATAGAAAATTTTTTAGGGGAAAAAAATATAATGAGGGAGATGATATTTTTTTTTATAATTTGTTAAACTTAATCCAAAATTTTTAAAATTAATGCAGCCTAAAAATAATAAAACATTTGTTCATTAAACTTTTTATTTGTATTATAAGCACTGTTTTAAAAACCGAACCGGACCGGCCAGTCCAACCCGGTGGAACCAGAACCGGAGGCTAATTTGGTTCTTATTGACTCGGCCCGGTTCACAATAATCAGCATTAATTTTGTCTTTTTACCTATAGAAATATAACATATTTATAAAGTATAGAAGATAATATTCAATGGTTGAACCATTGGTCCAACCCGGTCTAACCAGGTTCGACCAAAACCAAACATACTCCCGGTTTGATGGCCGGTTCGGTTTTTAAAACATTGATTATAAGATTAAAAAAAGATAAATTAACATCTGGGCGTTTGGTCTAGTGGTATGATTCTCGCTTTGGGTGCGAGAGGTCGCGAGTTCGATTCTCGCAACGCCCCTCAAATTTTGTGTTTTTTTTTACCTTATTGGGTCTAGTGAAAATCTTTCTATTTTACCCTTGTGAAAATATTATATGAAGTTATGATGAACTACGAAGTGGAGCAGCGTATAAATACTAAGGGCAGCAAAGTGCGTCGCATTCCCCACGAAGACCGGCAGAACGAGCCCGTGTGACTCCGTGAGCCTCCTCTCTTCGTCCGAGGCACATCCGCCGGGCACAAAACGTCGCGCTTTGGAAGCTTGCGTTTGCTCTGCTCGCGGCGGCGAACTCAGATCTCTTCCTCTTCGCAGAGCAGAAATGGCGGCAAGAGCCTTCAACGACCTCAAGAAGAAGCTCCACGACTGCTTCCAAGCCTTCACATCCTTCATCAGCCGCAAATCCCTCCGAATCCACGGTACGCGAATTAAAAACAAAACACGAAACATCTCTTCTCTCAGTCGTACGTCTTTCATTTGATTTCCTTCCTTTCATCAGACCTAGGTTTCAATACTTTCGGTCGCATAATTGATTGACTCCATTTGTTCAGAAAACCGCAAGGGATACGAAACACAGATGAAATCATCCATTCAGGTAACTTCTCATACATTATTCGATCATCTTCTAGCCCTGGCTTCTCCTTAATACAAGATCGGTCAGTTTCTGAGAACGTATATATATGTATACTTGCAGGCAAATAATAGAAGTCAGAGCTTGGTTGCCAGACGACCAAAGCGTCCAGTTCTGGTCATCCTCCTCAAACCAACGGTAGCAAACAAAGATAGATCAGAACTGATCCTTCTCTTTTTGTCCTTGACATCTCTGCATCTATATACGTTCCACTTAAGCTTGTTAATTAGTTTCTCCAAAATCCGGTCCGTGACATTCGTTGGTTTCCGCACGGCGCGATTCCGGGAAGAAGTAGAACACCAGACGATCGAGCCGATCGGTGAGAAATTCAAATTCCGGTTTCAATTGTTAATGTTGAGATTGATCTGCTGTTCCCTTCTTCTTCGAAGTTCGATCGTCTTGCTTTACTTCGACTTCTCGTAGTCGTGATTACACTTACGTTATAAATTATAATTCTGTTGTCGTGCTGTCATCTTGAGCCAGTGGGCCCTTCACGTACTGTTTGGGACGTGTTTTGCTATAGCTGTTGCCCTCAATTGTGGTATTTAAATTTAATTGTTTAAATTATAATACTTTGGTTTAAAATTTATTTAAATACCACAATTAACGGCTAAAATATAGCAGTTGAAATCAAAATATCATGACTAAAGTGATTTATGTTATAGCCAGACTCGTTTAAGATATCCAAATCAATGGTACAGTTTGGATTTTATAATTTTCAAATCAATGGTACAGTTGGGATATTATAATTTCAACGATTTTTTAAAAAGGCAAAGAAAGTCCTTTTCAGACTCGTTGCCAACTTGTAATATTAATTTCAATCATCTTTATCTAACTTTGAACCTAAGACTTACCGCAAATTACTCCGAGATGCGACCTTACGAGCTATATATGCCCAAGTTCACTTGGGCGTTCTTACTTACGGTAAATTTATACGGGTACTGATCGTGGGACTAAACTCCTATCCAAAACTAAAAATCTCGGTGAACTCGAGTGAAGTCGCAATCTCTCAAATCAAGCAGGCCAAGAATCCAAGATTCGAGTTAAGTCAGATTCAAGAACCAACCAGCCGAAGAAACCCGAGTCAGTGTTCCCGACTCACTACTTGAACCGAGTCAAATCTAACCCGAACCAACTCACCCCGTGCCGTCTCTGAAGTCCGAAGTCCGAGTCTCTGACCACAGTACGCAACTACGACACGCCATCTCTTGTCCGAAAGCTACATGAGCGTAGAGAAAAAGCTCTACGTGTCCTTTCGTTATTCGGGACCCACCGTTATCACTCGTCTCTCGTACGACATACAACCCGTGACGTGGCCTCCGATTTAACCTCTCGCAACCCAACAAATTCGTACCTCATTCTTTCCCGCGACTTCTCTACGATTCCTCTCTACTCAGACCTAGATAATTCCGGCCATGGCCGCCGCCGCCGCAGCAGCAGCAGCTTCTTCCGCAGCTCCGTCGATCCGATCCGAGTTCCGGCAGCCGAAATCGTCGTCTTTGTCGAAGGACTCGCCCGTTGCGCCGCCGCAGCGGCTCAGTCTGAAACCGCTCGATTCGCCGCCGGAAAGCGCGAAGATCGTCCTCCAGCCGCGGCTGTGCACGCTCAGATCGTACGGCTCAGGTTCGGACGGAGCCGTTCCGACCAGGAGAGACGCCGACGTGTCCCCCTTCCTGGCCTCGCTGTCGGAGTATATTGAGAATTCGCGGAGGAGCCAGCACTTCGAGACCATCTCTGGTCGGCTTGCCATGGTAAACAACCAATTAGGGCTTACTACGTTTCTATTAAACTTTTTTAATTCAATATTCGTTACTTTCTTATTGCGATAAAATAATCAGGCATGGATGCTTTGAATAATTTCAAAAATCCAGTACTGTGTGTGTACGTTTCAACAGTAAGCTACTATGATGGAATCTTTCATTGTGGTTTGATGAGCCGTGAGCCGTCTTGGATGATTGTGAGGCCTATGATCTGACAATTTGAGGATTTTTTATTTTTGTGATGAGAAATTAGTGAAACCTTCGAGATGTTTTTGTTTATGGGACAGATTGAGATTTGCAAATTGCACCCGAACAGTTCCTTCCGTTTTGTGAAAAATTAACAAATTGTTAGTAAAAAGTTATGAAATATCGTTTCCGAATTGAGACATCAAATGGGCATTTGGTCTAGTGGCATGATTCTCGCTTAGGGTGCGAGAGGTCCCGAGTTCAATTCTCGGAATGCCCCAGGATGTACAGTTTTTTTTTTTTTTTTTTTTTTCTTTCTCTGATTAATTGTTCCAGTCTCGTGCAATCTAAACTCGATAATTAGTTCAGTAATCGATGTTTTTATACAGGTCGCGTTCGCCGGTGCAGTGGCGGAGGAGACGATAACAGGCAATTCCCTCTTCACAAAAATGGACCTTCAGTCCATCGCTGAAGCCGCCGGGGCCGGGCTCGGCGCAATCCTATTCGCCGCCGCTTTCGCCTGGTTCTCCAGCAACCGCACCCGAGTCGGAAAAATCTTCACGGTGAGCTGCAACACCTTCGTCGATTCCCTCATCGACAACCTCATCGACGGATTGTTTTACGAATCCGAACTCAACGACTGGTCAGACGAGAAGTAGAAGAAAAGGTAAATTATTAAGCTACGACGCCATTGGATAGTTATTTATCATGCACACGGCGAATTGAATAAAGGGTTTGCAGTACTCAATTAGCTGCTTTGATGCTCTGTCAATATCATTTTTCTCTATTTTACTGTGTAAAGAGATTAATATACGTACGTAATGGCTCATGGCTCTGTTTGTTATATGGATGGGAATGGAGGATGGAGGGATTATGAATATATGATAAAGGTTGTAATGTCCAAATTTTTTCTTTTTTATCTTTATATTTCCGCCTTAATTAGCTTTTTTTCTTTTTTTCTTTTTTAAAATAGCTATTTTTCATTTACTTTCCTATTTATTGCACACAATATTTTTCTCCTTTTTCCGTTGTTATGGCCTATGGGCTTCAACCATTCAATGTTTATCTTCTTATAGCTAATTATTATTTTTTTGTTGTCGTGTTCAATATTTTTCTTCTTCCTTGCCGTATTTGCTGAATTCAATATTTGTTATTTTTATTTCTAATTATTTTTTTCTCTTTTTATTGTAATCTTTTTCTAATCTGTAGTTGCGAGAGAATATGAAAAAAAAATTAAATGAAGGTTATAGTAAGAAAATATAAAGACAAATTAAGTCAAAATATAAATATTATCATCCATTTTGGCACTTTAAAGGAAAAAAAAAAAAGGAGAAGAGTAAAAATGTAAAAAGAGTAAAGGTGTAAACTGTAAACAGATTATCGGATATTATTATTTCACATAAATAAATAATACATTTAGGTTTTTAAAAAAAATATTATCGGATATTTTGTATATTGTTTAATTATTTTTCCGTATATTGATTATCAACCAGGTAAATTGGGTAATGTGGGTGAATTAATTGAAAAATTTTAATTAAAATAAATATACTTAAAAACATAAATAAAACTATGAAAATCTAGAAAAAGCGAAAAACTAAAAGATCCAAATATTTTGTAAATACTTAAAAGTTAAAACTCTGAAAATCATAATATGTGACGTGACGTGTATACCCTCCGGCAATCAGATAATCGAATATGGAAAAGCCTTATTATAGTTCTCAATCTCGCGAGTCCATCCAAAACTCAAACGTCACGCTGGTACGTCCTCTGATTGGGGCCACGTGTTGAGCTCCCCCTCCCATGGCGGATCCTCCCGCAGCTTGCTCATCAAAGCTCCACAGTCTCTCTCAAACTCTAAAATCTCAATCACTCAATTGGAGTTGTCTGACCTTTCTTCTCCGATGGCTCTTTCACATTTTTTAGCCTTTAGTGCATCCAACGGCTTCTCGCGTCTCTCTCCAAGCAATCACTGCGACCACAGCAAAGTCGATCTCTTTAGCTTCTCTCCTTCGTTATCTGTGGTGTTGAAATTGGAGACGAAGAGGGGAAGTGTTTTTGAGCGTCAAGGTCCCATTAGTGCTGTATCAGCTTGGCATGTCGGTGTGGGAGAAGATTTGCCGGAGGATTATGGAGAGTGGTTCCCGGAGAAGGATGCTAGTAAGCGGAGGAGAGCTGGGATTTTGCTGCATCCGAGCTCGTTGCAGGGTCCGCATGGTATTGGCGATTTCGGCCAAGGGGCTTTTCAGTTCTTAGATTGGCTTCACGATTCCGGCTGCTCTGTCTGGCAGGTTTGAATTCTGATACGTTGGTAGGATGTTTTAAATTGCTATTATATAGTTTCGGTAATGTCGTTCCCAAACGAATGTGCCATTTAATTGGTCTTAGGATCTGTACTCTATTTCGAACAAGAATCAAGTGTACGAATCGCTCTTTAACTGACTGGGACTTCTGTACTTCAGGCTGCATTCCGGATTTGTATTTTCTATAACAGCTTTATTGTGATGTGGATGTCTTTATTCGTTTGGTAGCACTTTAAATGATCAACGTTAAACACTGAATTTATAGTTTTCTCAGTGAATTTCTTCAGTTTCGGAATATGATTCTAACTGGCATCATTTATACAGGTTCTTCCTCTCGTTCCTCCTGGAAGAAAGTCCAACGAAGATGGAAGCCCCTACGCAGGCCAGGTAATCTCAGCATCATGAACGGAAAAGTTAAATCGTTTATTCTTCGATAAACAGTATCTTCTACACACTCTTCGTCCTTTTGGTAAGCTAATGAAGAATTTTTCGAGCTCTTACTCAAGGTTTCTCTTGAACTTTACTTGCAGGATGCTAATTGTGGGAATACGCTTCTGATTTCTCTCGAAGAGCTTGTTAAGGATGAATTATTGAAGGAAGACGAGCTTCCACAACCAATGTAAGAAACCCTGGTGGTTTAGGATTCTAGTACGGAACCTTGACTTAATGGTAGTTGCACTGTTTTGTTTTGTTTTGCAGGGGCGTCGAAAATGTAAAGTTTGACACTGTTGCTAATGTTAAAGATCCTCTTATAGCCAAGGTAATAGGTCATTGGTTCATACCTGACATTTGTGACACAGCCGAGAATGTTTGCAAGTTCATTATGAGATTTAAATAGTTGCTTAGATTCACAAGAGGCTTTTCTTTACTTTGTTGGCAATGGGCATATCTTACTTTGGAACTTCTGAATTCTCTTAGAATTTTGTGAACTTTATTCTGAGCTATGTAATCCCCTTGCGAGGTACTGACAACAATCATTTATAACCATGCAAACTCCCATGGTGTACTCTGTAATATTATAAACAGAGATTAGCAAGTTTCTTTCCCTTCCATATTTCCCATCCCTTACAAGTTCCGTGACTTATTTCCTTACTGATACTTATGCAAAACAAACAAACACCTAACTAAATGTTTGAAATTGGACTCCTTGCCAATCATGAAAACTTCTGTGCTTTCTTCTTAAGTAAAGCTTGAATTTTTGAGAAAATTTTTACTCATGTGGTTGCCTTCCTTTTGCTAGGCTGCAAAGAGGCTTTTAGAAAATGGAGGAAAGCTAAGGGAGCAGCTTGAGCTTTTCCGTAAAGATCCTGAGATTTCAGGTAAGCTCTTCGCTATCTGTTATGCCTGTGATAACAGCCATCTGAATTGGTGAGTACAATTTGTCGTAATGCTGGTGGCAGAAATACAGTGCAAACACCTAAAAGAAATGTTTATACTGATATGCTTATGATAGCAACTTGAGCTTTTCTTTCTCTGAACTGTTTTTTTCTGGTTTAGGTTGGCTTGAAGATGCGGCTCTTTTTGCAGCTATTGACAATGAGTTAAACGCATTCAGTTGGCATGATTGGCCTGAACCATTAAGAAATCGTCACCTTGCAGCCTTGGAGAAAGTTTACCAAGCCCACAAGGACTTTGTGAGTGCTGCTGACCACTCTGCAAGGATGTCCTTGTTTCTGAAATAGTTCAAACTAAGCTCAAAATCTGTATTTATCTGTTTTCTGCATCATGCTCTTTTTCAATGCAGATAGATGTTTTCATTGCCCAGCAGTTTTTATTCCAAAGGCAGTGGCAAAAAGTTTGCACCTATGCACAGACGAAAGGCATCAAGATCATGGGGGATATGCCCATTTATGTGGGTTATCATAGTGCTGATGTATGGGCAAACAAAAAAATGTTCTTACTGGTGAGTAAGCAAGAGTTACAAGGAATGAGTGCTTGAAACTCTTTTATCTGTGTTTTCTCTAACATGTGACCAATTCCCCCAGTCTTTCTTTGGTTTATGTTCTGCAACTGATGGGAGAAACAATCATATCTTGAACACCTTACCTATATGGCATGTGCAGGATAGGAGTGGTTTTCCTGTTCTAGTTAGCGGTGTTCCACCTGATGCCTTCAGTGAAACTGGTCAACTATGGGGCAGGTTAGCTTCAACCTGGTTTCTCCTTGTGCCATGGGCTATAGTATGTTGTCTTAATGCTGTTCCTCCCATGACAGTCCACTTTATAATTGGAAGGCTATGGAGAAAGATGGGTTCTCTTGGTGGATACGTCGAATTAAACGTGCACTGAGTCTATATGATGAATTTCGAATTGACCATTTTAGAGGGCTTGCTGGGTTTTGGGCTGTTCCAGCAGGTAACATAATTTAAGCTATGCACTTTGAACTTTTGTGGTTATCGAGTAATAATCAAATTGATAAACTGTGCAGAGGCTAAAGTGGCAATGGTTGGAAATTGGAAGGTGAACTTTACATTAAAATTTTTTATACTGTTCATTTTAATTTTGTCTACTTTCTGTCTTTTGATCTCATTAATCTTTATTATTTACTGGCAGTAGGCTGGACCAAGAAAAGCCTTCTTTGATGCCATTCTCAAGGTTATTGGCAAGATCGATATTATAGCAGAAGACTTGGTATGTACTTTTGTATACAACAGACTTGAAAGGATGTCTCATTTTGCTGCTAGTGCTATATTAAATGTCTTTATGTGTGATTAATGTTTGATCAATCTGATTCACTCTTATAGTAATCATATGTCATAAAAAGCATCTCTCTATCTCTCTCTCATTCAAATTGCCATACTTGTGAAATTATGTTCCATTTTCTACACAGCACCATCCTTCAAGCAAATAATGATTTGGCCTTTCCTTGGTGTCTTTTTACATTAACTACTATATTTACCTGTTACTTCAATTTGACAGGGGGTGATTACAGAGGATGTGGTTCAGTTGCGGAAAGCCATTGGAGCACCTGGAATGGCAGTCCTCCAGTTTGGTGAGAAATAACTGCTTTATACTGAGGTTGCAATGTTATATTTTGCTCCAACGTGTACTAATTTCAAGAGTTTCTGTCTTTTTTTTTTTTTGTACTTATCTTTTCTGGCTACAACTCAGCTTTTGGCAGTGGACCGGACAACCCTCATTTGCTTCATAATCATGAACAAGATCAAGTTGTATATACTGGAACTCATGACAACGACACTGTAAGCACTATTCTACCTCTATATTTATCTTTCATTTAATATTTCGGAAGAGTTTGTCTTTTGTTATTCTTGTTAAAAACATTGTCCTTTTCTACTTGAATAAATGTTGTTTTGATTCCCCATTACAAGAACCCCATGCATGTGGAGCTTCCCATCTCAATACCAATGCCGTTAAGTGTCAGTTTGAGAAGATTAATACTCTGGAAACTTGAATGTTTAGTTATGTAATATCTGGAAGACATTACAACTCTTTTCTACTAATGCTAATAACGTTCAGTTTTTTTTTTTTTTTTTTTTTTTTTTCTATGTTTTCTTTTTCTTTTCCGACTAGCAGCAGCTATTTCTTTCAAGTGTTATCCGAAGGTTCCATTGATGTTTACAAATTTCAGACATATCTTAAGAACTAGTGCTATTGGCAGTGAATCTGTAGCTAATCCTTGTTGAAAATAATTAAATACCCTGGTGATCTGTTTCTTTAGCTTTGTCCTATAATATCTTTCATGCATGTCCTACACATCTCTTGAAATCATTGCTAAATGTGTTGTTAATCTTCAGGTGGTTGGGTGGTGGGATAGCTTGGGCAAGGAAGAGAAATCTAACGTAGGTTCTCCACAAAAGCTTGGCATAAGAAATGGTTATCACTATCTTTGGCAGTTTTAATCTTGTGTCATGTCTATCTTTAATGAAAGGAATTTCTCGCAGGTACTCGAGTATCTTGATATAGAGAATGAGGATATAGCATGGGGAATGATTAGGGCCTCTTTGTCGTCTGTAGCATTAACTACCGTTATACCCATGCAAGATGTTCTCCGATTAGGAAGTTCTGCTAGAATGAATACTCCAGCAACACAGGTTAGTCTAATCAACTATTTAGGTACTGATAGTTTATTTCTGTCTTTGAGAAAGAATTTTTTTTGTTTAACCTCATCATCGAAAAAATCATTGTTTGCTTCATGCATTGGAAAGGCATTGCTTCATTGTAGTCTTTTCAACAGCAGGGGGTGCTAATGCCACGTTCACAACCATGTAGTCCTGTGGCAAACTTTTATCAATCATGTGATTTAAGATGCAACTTGACACCACTCAAATTGCTCAGATTGTTGGAAGCTGAGATTCAGACATTTGTTTTGATTATCTGCACTTCTCTTTTCTATCTTCAACATGAAACTCACTTTTCCCCCTCTGCAATGGCAGCTCGGGAACTGGAGTTGGAGGATGCCTAGCTCAATAACCTTAGACAAATTGGGCCCCGAAGTAACTAAACTGAGAGATCTTCTGTCAATGTACGGCAGGCTGTAGCCTGCACTGGCAAACGACCATCCAAACAGTAAGCTATTTGTAGAGTGAAATAATCCTAAGCTTGTAAGCGGTATCTGAAACTTTTGTTGCAATTGAACAAATGCGAACGTTTTAAACAAATAAATGCAGCATTTTTTGAGGACTTTCCATGCCGCCAGATTTTGCAAAAGCATCATTTGGTTCCACCAGCTTGATTCCCTCATCGCAGATGTTAGCATCATTTGGTTAGGTTTCACATAGTTTTTCTTGGTCTTGATTACTGCTACTCAGTAGACATTTCAGGACAGTGCCATGTAGTCATGTAGATTCAACGAAGCACATAATAGTTAGCAGCCTTGCAGGAAGACTGAAAGCAGAGTACATATAGCATCTGAAGTTCTCGTACTAGCGGGAGTGCAGTGTTTGAAGTTCTCCGTCGGACTGGATTGGCTTCTGATTGTTTTCATGTGAAAGCCCCTTAAATATTTAGCCCGATAGAGTTTCAAATAACACGGGGCTGACATTTCAAAATTCCACTTTCAAGCCGGTCCTAAGCAGCACTAATCATCATTTATTGAAACTTTATTATGCTTGGAATTTACATATGCTTTACGAAACTCATCTATGCAGAATGCACTATCAACATTTTCGAAACCAGCCTTATTCCCATATTGTGCTGAAAATTGTATACATCAAGGGAGAAATAAGCATCAACGTAAGATCCAGGAACAAACACTGGCTCAAGATCTGCGACATCCACTCTACTGAAGACCAGCCTCTGAACGTTGCCAGAAGAGTCTCTTTGACAGATCTCGGTGGTGTACTTAGCACCGTTGCCAAAAGAAACAGTCGGAATCCTACACACAAGCACAATGGCAGCTTGGCGATATTAGGATGAGTCATGCTTCATCATATCAACATAAAATTTTAAAAACATTTTTTTATAAAAAGTAAAATGACAGTTAGCCAAGCAAACTATACAAAAAAAGAAAATAAAAAAGACAAGACAGGTGAGCCCAGTAGCAGAGGACAAGTGTTAGCAGATTTACTAAGGATTACAATTTTAAACAACAAAATAAAGTTTGAAGCCATTAAGCAGTAACTCTTTTAAGCCATGCCACAATACTAATTTGTCAAATCTGTAACTTACCACGTCTTTTACCATGTAATGCGGAGGAAAGACCGGTATGTTGGTTGCCTCACCGTGCCAAGTCAAAATGTTAGCAAAATGTTAGGTTAATTTTTTTTCTTTTGAGGAATGCGCAAATTTACTAATGCATGTAAGAGCAATACAAGGACTACCAACACCATTAAGAAATAAAAAGGAAAAGACGATAAGAATTTCATGCCTTTTATAAGACATACATTTCACCTGGGAATCGAAACAAAGAAATGGATTAGAACTTACTGTAGTCGAATGGTTGACATGTTATGATCACCGTTTCTCCTCATCACAACAGACCTCCACTCAGAATTGCTACCCGAGTTCAGATACAACATCCTAACAAGATTGTTGCACGTGTCAAGCACCCTGCACAGGCTTGGAGATGGCTCCACCACAACATTCATTCGTGGGCGGCCAGCATTGTCTACATACTTGGAATTTACCCCAAAACGAATTCTCATATTTTTGGAACACATTTGCAAAGGAATGTCATCATGTAGAAGAAGAACCCTCGGAGCTCCTCCATACCTAGCAGGAGATGTGGACGTTGTAATAGAATCGAGTGAAACTTCATCAGGTTCTAAAAACGTAAGGCTACTACTAGGATACTCAGATGTTGTGTTGTCACCAGACGCTATGCCAGATGTGGTTGGTACAGATATTTCATTCGTATGATGTGAAGGGTCAATTTTCATTCGGTCAATGAGAGGTGTAAGTTCAACATCATCAGTTGCTGATAGTTGTGTAGTTTGATCTAAATCGATAGCAACTCCCACTGTATCTGCACCTTGAGACCAGGTCATATGATTTTCAACCTCAACATCAAAAGGTATTCTTGAGTGTTGTAGATTTGTTTCTACTGATGAAGCATTTCCATCAATGTGATTCTCAATAACAGCATTTTGAGGTGCTAAATAGAGGGTTGAGGAAATGTTTGGAAGGCATGACTCCTGCACATTTGGAAAGGATTATTCAGTGCATAAACATAATTTCATAAGTAATTTCTTTTTTAATGTCATGAGATTCTTTTCTTGAATAACAAAGTAATGAGCTTTTTTTTGCGACCTTAAACATAAACAAAAAACAAATGACATTTAAAACACTATTCTTATCTACGCTGAATCCCGACAGTTTAAAAAACAAATGACATGCACAACCATTGGCTGAAAATCACAAACTTGATAAATCCCTGCAAAACTAACTCCTTAGAACTGGAAACTTGATGACACACCCACCTACACCAAGTCACTGACAAACAAGAGAGGATGCCCTGCTTCAATTTGAGTATCACTGTTTGCATAGTGGCATGAGCTGGAATAATGTTCTTCTTTATGTTTAATAAAGACAATACGAGGCAGAACAGAAGGAAAAGAAGAAGGGAGCAACAAGTTGTGGCACTCTAATTATTAGCCCCAAACACATAAAAGTTGAGGAATAGATGAATATAATCTCGTTAGAATGGAAGAAAATCCAACTACACCCACATCAATTCAAATAAAGAGCAAAAGAACCATATGATGAGACAAAAGAGGATAAAAGTCATAAGTTTTAAGGACATGAAGGATAATGGTGTAAGCTTATATACTCAGAGATAATATTATTGAATCACAGGGGGGAGAACATAAAAGATATATAGAGCAAAATGTGAGTAATAACAACAACAACGTCAGAGCACAGGACGAAACTAACACAAGTAAAAATTTTAATCAGCAGAGAAATAAAATTTTTAACAATAATCCACCAAAAGCAACCACAATGAAAGATGAGTGAATCTCCAAAGGCCAGCTCTACCAACAAAAAAAGAGAAAACCCTTTCTATTGATGAATCTCCAAGGGATTTAGGAACTTCCCTACACAACATGATATTTTGAGAATTGTGTTTTGTTAGTCCTATATTTCTTCTTTTTTTTTTGGTTAAAAGTCAAGCTTATAGATTTTCTTTTTATTTTATTATTTATTATTATTTTATCAACTCAATGATATGCAAGAGTTACCAAGAATAACACTGTCGCACAGTGTTTGAGAACTTCAAGATTCATACGCACATCATCCAAACTTCTGAAAAGTGGCAGAAGAAAAAAGAATATTAGTATAGAGGTATTTTTGGGTAAGAAAAAGATTGCATACAATTTAGTCCTTTGACAGGTCAATTACATTTTAAAAAGAAACGAGAGTTTAATAGAGAAAAAGGAAAAGAAAACAAGAACAAAAAGAAAAAAATCCAGAACAGACCAAAAGGAAAATAGTGAGAGAGTTAGTCAAACAATTAATTAGAGGTATATATAATGGTATATATAATCACTAGTGGTTGAATTGCTAGATTTAGAAAATAGGTTACATTGTTGTCCAACACCAATAACTTTGCAATTATGTTACTGGTTTTATTAGTGAGTGCATGTGAATACAGAATGAGAAATTGATGGGAACAAAATTTTTCAGGACACCTCAATTTTTACTTGTTCCCCATACTCATATCTCCGATCTCTCCCTGTCTTCCCTCTTCACAGACTAACTCTCTCTGCTCTTCCACTTCTCACATCACAAAAGCTTCTCTTCTTTCTTCTTTTCTTCCCGTATAACATGAATAAATCTCCAACTATGAGTTAAGAGGTTAAAATAAAAGCATAAAACATCACAGAGTAAAGACCCAACAGAATAACAATTCAAGAAGAAAGTTACTGCCCATGACAAGGTGATTGGCAGCAAATATAAATGTTCTTATGGTTCAACAACATATAAGTCAAAATATAAACAATTATCTTTCCTAAACTTTTCATATAAATAGCAGCAACATACATGATGAGGATATTTATGAATAAAAACAACAGATCTCTGGCTTGGGCTTTAGAAAACACAAATCTCAAATCAGCACAACTGTCTGCATTAACAATGATGCCCACATTAAACACTTCAGCATTTGGAGTTTTGTGCATTTAAAATAAGTTACTTAATACCACAACGAACTTAAGTGTATCTCAAAACTCATCACTGGCACCATAAGAATGAACACCATGGGAGTTCTAAAGTGAAAAGGTATTCGTCCCCCACCAAGGACTACAAATGCTTTCACAGCTCCCAAAGGTTCCTACACTTATTTCCATAAATGTCCTTATTTTAATTTGGGTTTTATGCAATGAAAGACTAATTTCAGAATATTCTCTCCTTGGACGTTAAAACTCCTAGGAGTAACAGTTATTTACAATATGGCTGTTTTTTGTCCGCGCTGGAGTATTTATCAACCAAGCATCGTAGTCCATCCAATTAACTCAGTTGAATTAACTGTCGAATAAGGATTTTGACACAGGTATTACACAATTATCAGTTCACTTTGACGTTGAAAAGGAAGAAATAAGTAAAAATTTCAACCGAACAGATAAAGCAAGAATCCAGTTCTGGAAATATTATGCAGCATCAATAGACCAGAGAGAAGCAGTTCATTATTTAGCAGTATGAAAATATACCTGTGTTTCTGCTGCCCAAGACCGAAGTAATTTGCTAGAGTAGCCATCTAGAAAAAAAAGAAAAGAAACAAAAACAGAAACTTTTAAGGTGGTATGAATGTAGACAGTGAGGAGAATCGCTAGTGTTAGTTCTTAGATATAGACAGTCAAGCTTAAGTAGTTAATATACACAGCAACACGCAAAGCAAGAGAGTATTCACAACCTTCATATCTCCAGCTCTCCTTCCAAACCTTTGCGTCAGCAACGCCAAGGAATCAAGGGTGCCACTGGGCTCCGGCGCAGGGCGTCCAATATCTGCAAAGGCCTCACGAATTCGTGGACAGTCAAATCTGAGGATGTTATGACCAACCCACACTCGTCCTGTAATTATAATACAATAAAACAGAGTAAGAGAACAGAGATTACAGGTATATATAAACGACTGCGACGCATCAATCAAAATGAGGAGAGGAACCAAACCGTGAAGAATATCGAAGACCTTATCCGCAACTTGTGCAAAGGAAGGTGCGTCAGCTGCTGCATCTTTCGAGATACCATTACACCTATAAGAGACGCCGGAGATGGAGGCAAGATCAGAAGGTCTAACGAGAGTGGAGTAGTTTTCCAACTCCAACAGTGTCCGCGGGCACACCAAAATAGCTCCGAACTCCAGAAGCACGTGTCTTTGGCCCGTTCGTAGCGGAACCGTGGTCTCCACATCCATGAACACGAGCTCTTCACGAGCACAACTGACATTATTCGACGACGCCATCTCAACTGCGGGATGAGACCCGGTTTTGGAGTCTTAAATAGCGAATGATGAGGAGAAGTACTGTTCCTTTCTTTGCGAGCAAGACTTCAGAGTCCCTTCCCGCCGTGAGAGAAAGGACAACAAACTGCACGCGCCAAGAATTGCATCTTATATCTACAGGGAAGGAATACGTGATCCTTGGTCGAAGCTCTGGAATGGCGGATTGGGGGCAGGGAAAGTCTTCCTCTCTTCCTTTCTTCGCCTGCAAGATTTCATTCTGTCGTGAGAAAGAAAGAGAAAGGGCGGTAAACGAACCATGATTGGTACGTCAGATTACAAGAATAAGTGAATAACGCCATTTTGTAAGTTACGAATTATCATTAAGTCTATATATTGTTCCTTAAAAAGGTACCGTTATGCCCTTGCTTTTTCAGAAAATAATAATTCATAAGAAAGTGCTTGTATAGATTTCGTATTAGATACGTATTCGGGGACTTGATCCCGGTTGCGTGCACATACGAAGGATGGCTTGTGCACCTTTTGTGGTACGAGGTTACCACTTGTGAGGCCCAACTTTCCTATATTAAACGTTTCTCCTTTCTGCCTTTTGTCATCATCTACCTTTACCAAAGAGAGGACGATGACTGCCTTCGTTGGACTCGTGGTCATGAGAAGCTACTCAGATATCACACAGCCGAAATTAGCCAATTATTGGCAGAAGTAATGAATTGGGAGGACGATGAGCATATGTACTATGAAGAAAGAATTGGGAGTCAATACTACAGCGTTAAGCTGCATCTTCAATTGCTTGGATGCATTCCAGTACAGAAGCCTTGTTTGACATGGCTGAAATGAGGGCTTCATGGGCAACTTTGTTGTTCTTTAAGAGTGACCCAGCAAATAAAACCTGCGAGAAGAGTTCATACAGAAGTTCTAATTCGAGAGCTGGCAGAAATGGAACGGTATAGCAGTGGAGGAAAAACTTACAGCCCATCTTGTAAGATTCTGTTGCTGTTCTTTGCTGATCTGTGGCTTACTCCTATTAATAAATCTCTGTGGAGACACGACATAATAGTAAATGAAGTTCGCCCCAGTAGAAATGAAAATTTAACACGATAGCAGATTGTGATTAAAGAAAATTTAAGTAGCAGGAGCAGCGGGGTCTGTAACCATTAATTATTAAGTGTAAAAGGAAAGTAAAAGCCAACGCTTTGTGCACTAGCCTACGCTCTGTGCACTAGCCTAGGTAACTAACCTGAAGAGAGAAAAGATCTGCTGACTGACCCACCACTTTATCAAATTTCAGACCTTCGGCAGCGAGTCCTGCCATTGATACCACAGCCAACCTGGACATCTTTGTGAATTTTAAAATACTTATATTGCAAATGGTAGGAAGTTTTCCACATCCAATGTTTTTACAAACAATTCTCCCAAGAAGTCATAGTGTGCACTAGGTTTGTTTTGAGTATTGGAATTAGAGCTTTTCAATACCTGTCTAGTTCCTTGGCAGCAAGCTGGCCACTGTAAATCAGTTTTTGCAATCTTTCATCAACCAAATTGACATGTTCTTTGCCAATGTCGAGCGAATAGTCCAGAATAGGGAGGCCCAGCAAGTAGCCAACTGAGATTCAATGGGTAAACTGCTCATCAGCATGTCAATGTACTGTGGTAGAAGAATCTTGAATGACGATGAGACAAAATTGAAATAGAAGAAAAATATTACTACTCATTTTTTTTTATATTATCCTCTTGCAAAAGTTTATAGAACAATAATACCATGCATCCACAGGAACAAACATTCACACAAATCTTCACTTTTTATAATTATGCCGATATTGGATGTTTCCACCTTACTGCATTTCGCAGTAACATTAAAGCATCAAGGTGCTGTTTAAAACTGAAGTTTCTATGGAATTTTAAACAGATCTACCTAAAAAGTGAGCAGCTTCATGTCTGGCTATTCTTTCTTGGTAATCAGGGAAAAACGATGAAAATCCACCTATTGCCGCCTGTAGGAGCCTATCAATAAAATAAAAATTGTCATTCTTATGATTGTGACTTTTCTCATGACTAATAAAAATTTTTAAAGACATATCAAAAGCTTTAGCACATAAACTTTGAGTATTTTCGGAATTCCTGAAGCTCAAAACTAAGTTTGTCTTCTGGTAAAAAGAACAAGACTGAAGAAGGGTTACTTGCATCTACAATGTACTTCCCACTAAAAACCAATTTATAACATAAATGCTACTCCAATCCAGATATTAAATTATCAAGATAAAAGAGTGACAGTGAACAGAATGACTACAGCGTGATACATTGATTATATTTGTGCAGAACTTATAAAAAATGTTCACAATTTTGTGAAAAATACTGGTTGTTGCTCATGCCATCCTAAGAGTCTACTTGGATTGGATTGGAAAAGTTCAGGTAAGAATGTTTTACCCTGGGGAAATGCTCCCTATAGCCAAAACCACCAAAGAAATACTTCCAAGCAAGTAGGGTACAAAAAATCCCCAATCCTGCGAATCCAATAAGATGCAGAGTAAGTGAAAAGAAAAAAAGTACTGTTTGGTAGTAAAATACCTTAAGAACACAAAATGGTAATAACCATATCTGAGATAACAATAGAAGTGATTTAATTCTTAGCTCCAATCTTTACTCACCAATAAGTAGTATGAAAATGCACTAGTAATAATTTAATAACTTGTGATTTTATTCAGGTGGAAGACAAAATTTCTCACAAATCATCTTATAGCAGAATTAACAGACAGTAGAGAAGCTAACCCCTGGAAGCTGACCAGCTAGAAGACCAAGAAATCCCGTTGTCCCAACTACTGTGAAAAGAAATGCCGCCTGCATCACTGAAAGACATCAAGTTTATGATGGCAACTTAAAGACCTTTAACAAGACGAGTAAGACAAATTTCTCAAAATCCGATGTTCAATACTCAAAATTTTATATCTTAGAGAAGAGATCATACCATATCTCTGCATTTTTAGCACTTAAAAGGCTTCCAAGACAAATTAGAGAGTCCCAAGCGTGTCTAAGAATATAAAGCAACTCATTACAGGAAGATAGTACTCACATCATTTCGGACACTAGGGATGGCAAGGTTCTCTGCATTCTTAATGCCTAGTGTTGTCAGCTCTCGCAAAGAAGTCTGCACATAATAAATGCTTTCACTGGCTACTTATAAATATATTTGAGGGCCACCATAAAAACCAAAATGATATGAAATTCATAAATGTTTTAGCAGCTCTATGAAAGACTGACTGTGCGGCGTGAAACATAGGGTTGGGAGCTCCATTTTTTGGCCCAGCCAACTTCACCAAGCTGATCAAGTGCCTCTTTGACAGCATCACTATCCTTCTACAAGACAAAATTTAACGCTCAAATGTGATAAGGCAACATGAAATCACATCATCTCAATCATCAAGAAGTTTCCACATGTTAGAATGAATGGTAGGATTTTACTGTACAAACACTAAATAAAAGACCTGTTCGGGACTTCAAACAAACTCAATTTGGCAGGCAACGTGAAAGTCCATAAACCTAATATTCATTTAATTATATAGAATCAACAATATTATTTGGTGGCCTCGACCATATTATAAAATCAAATAACACCATTCTATAAGTCTTTCCGTCTTTAGATGGTATCCTACTCAACAGAAATAATGTAATTCCGTTTCTCCTTCCTCAGAGTAGCAGGGGAAATCATTCACACAGAATAAACCTATGGAACATGCAGTCTTGTTCACAAAAAACCAAGCAATTCATCCAAATTCCTCGTACATTAAAGGAGGATGGAACAATTAAACTAAACGGAACGGAAAGGAAAGGAAAAATGGCACCAACCTTCGCAAGGGCAGATTCTAGCGTCTTCAAATCGACTTCAGAAACAGCAGAGGAAGCTCTTATCCGCCACTGGTGAGCTATTGTGTAGTTTTTCGCTGTAGATTGGAGCGCAAGAAGGCTAAACATCCTGAACGGCGCTACAGAGATCGGCATTTCTGCGGTATGTGGACTCGCGGAAGCCGTCGAGACGTGGATAACGCTCTCTCCCGCGGAGACCGTTTATATCGCGCGGGAAATTTGGAAACTAATACTCATTAATTTCAAATTTATATTCACCTCCTCCAATTTCGATTATTTAAGAGTCTGAACGCTGAAGTCTGGGCTAGTGGGCTCTGGGCTGGACATCAGGAGCCCAGATCTTGATATAGGGTTTAATTACTATCCAAGAGGAATTTAAAGTAATTGAAAATAAATTTTCTACGTAAATGAAATTTATAGTTTAATTCTATCATATATTTAGGCATGTTAAGAGAATTCAAGCTTCTAAAATCTACCGACTCTACCCTTTTATAATTGTAATTTCCCACATAAAGCACTGTTACACAGAGAGTGGAGCTTAAAAGTCTTTCCCAATTTTAAAGAGAATTTGATGTCTAGAAATCCATTAACATAAATATGAGAATTTTCTAGCATAATAGTGATGTTCTTGACATTAATGCCACCATACGTTAACCCCAATTATCATAGTTAATGAAGCTCAGATTCAATCTGATTTTGACACCTAAAAAATTAGGGAGAATTATGACTCATGGACTGATTAATGTGAAATATATATAGAGCCATGAACATACTTACATATTAAATCAGATACAAATTGAACCAACTTATAAAGTCATTGAACCTGATTAGCACAAAAACAAATAAATTGAACCAAACCATTCAAATTAATTTGAACTCTCCCCCTCTGCATTGGTTAATTACTCGCTTTCAAATTATTTTCCACTACTACTTGTTGGATCTTTATCGAGTAAAGTAATGCATTTGAACCAGTGAAGTAATGAATAAAGTGACCCTCTGTCTTTTGATTTTTTCTCTCTTTTTCTCATTTATTTGCTCTCTCTCTCTCTCTCTCTCTCTCTCTCTACTGATTTCTACAAAAAGATGAACGTCCCCTTGTCATGATCAGGAATCAGACAAGCTATACTATTAGAAGAAGTTAGAACTGAACTTCCCCTCTCGAGTCTCTTGACTTAGCTTGAGCTTCTGCTCTCCTTCCACCTCTTCCCGCCGCTCATTAATGACACACAGTTGCTGCAACCGATTTCACCAAAAGAAAGCCTAGCAAATAAGGAATAACATCCAGTACTCAGTGTGCCAGCACTGATTTTGGAATACAATAGGCTAATACCACATTGGAGATGGTCCTCCAAGGCACTTACTTGGTGGCAGGAGAGACCCATATATCCATTGAATCTGCACGGGTTCAGCTAGCTAGCTTCTATGTGAGGGTATGGGGTCGGCTTCGGGAACTACAACAATGAAAAGGACTCTTCTCTAAGTATAATGTAATTGATCCTCCTCTTGTCAACGCCGTTGTAGTGCCTAAGAACTGCCGGGTTTGAAGCAGACAACATCCCGGTACGTTTATCCAAATATAAGTTGATTTGAGCCAAGATCAGCCCCGAGAATGGAATATACAAATACTAGTGGCGGTGCCCTCTCAAATCTCAAGAAGCAATTAAATGATCTAGAAAATGCTATATATATATAAGTACTTATGAAGCCTCTCAATTAAGATCAGCTTGCTTCGTTTTTGCTCAAGGTGTTAGGTTCATGCTAAATTTGCCATTTGGAGAGACATGCATCTCTGTTGGGGTATCAATGCATGCAGTGTTCATTGTAAAGAATGGTCAGTCTTCTCCTCGGTTATGTCGTCGTTGCCACCGCCCAATATGCCTCCCTGCTCTAGAAGATGACAAGTTGGAGACAAGACTAAAGAAGGATCGAGGTGAGATAGAAATCCCTTTTGAAGTTTCTTGTTTTTATGAAAAATATTATACCTAGCTTGATATGTTATATATGCTTGCACCATCATGAAGAAGATAACGAAAAGTTGGCTCAAATTAAAGAAGAAGCCTGCTATCATTTGAAGGGTATTTCAGAAATGGAACTTAATTAGTGAAAAAAATGGAGGAAAATCGATCGTGAGCTTGAGAAACAAATAAGAACCATAACATGACCGTCACAACAAGTACTATTATTGGCTCTAATTAATGAACTTCTAGCTTCACATATATCGTTGAATGGAACAATATAAACTATATATTCTAGTATTCTTTGCTATATTAATTTCCCCAAAAACTAGTTCTCTCAGAGTACCCAAAAGGGGATTCATGTGCAAAACGAAGAGACTGGAAGATGAGAATCATGAGACCCTTTTCATTTTTCATTTTAATTAGTACGTACGTTTAAAGTCCTAATGATGCTATATATATATGGTGCATATAAAACTTAATTTATTTAATAAAAAAAGAAAAGGGTCTCATGATTCTCAACCTCTGCTCTCTTCATTCTGCACATGACTCCTCTTTTGAGTACAATTGCATGCATGCATGTGTAAGCCGGCCTCTAAAAAAACTAAGCCTTGTAAGTTGTTTAAGGGGCCTACGAGCACTTTTTTTCTCTATGATCTAAATCATTTGCTCTTCAAATCTAATGTCTAATATGATCAATGAACTAATTTCCTACATTAGACTTTTGCATTAGGTTGATTAGGTTTATGATCATTGACGCATATATAAGGCATTGCATATGTGACAATGATCAAAGGAAGGTGCTTAGAATGAGTAGTGGTTGGATTGGATAATCAAGTTGCAAGCATGAATTTCATAAACATATATATGATACCCAGTTTGTGCTTGGGTCAACTAATGGCTAATATACGAGGATTCAATCATTTAACGTAAATTAAATTGCCACTTGCATGCACTTGCATGTATATTATATATATATATAATTAATAATATAGCCTTAAACATATATGTACATAGTACCGGCCGGACTCAAAGAAGTACTGTAGACTGGGTTCATACAATTAATCCTCCATAACTGATCTGTCTCGAGCCCTTTTATTTGGTCAGAAGGCTTGTATCGATCAACGTCGTCCAAAACCCTTCAAATACAAACTTAGTCATCCTCATGGGAACGAACGTCTTCTTCCTGTCCTCTTCCCCTCATGGCTCAGAGTGTGAAACTTTCAAGAAACCGAGTTGACGCTTTAAAACGCTCACGAAGGGGCAAAATTATTAAAAAAGAACTGCAACTCGGCCTGTCTGTACACTGTATCAGGTACGCGTTTGTTCATTCATGCTCGTCTCTGTCAGTGCAACAGCACCTCGCCCTCCCCCTCCCCCAATCCAATCTCACCCCCCACAATTCAAAGCACCAAAAACAGTTGGCACTGAACATTCTCATCTCCAGAAGCTCATCACCAGGTTCAGATTTTCTCGATAAGGAACTCATTTTAATAAAAAAGGGAGACCCACATGAGAAAAAAAGGTGATGGAGAAGTCTGATATATCAGAAAGGTTCCTCTCCTCTTTAACACAGTACCGTTGGCTACCTGGCTGCCTTCCTTTACATCTTGTCTTTTCGTTCTGCTGCCATTTGAGCGGCGAAAGGAAACAAGCCCTAGATTTGGGCGGTGCCCGACTGGTCCTGGGATCTCATATTATATATATATATATATATATATATATATATACGTTCGATCGCTTTTTGAAGAAATTGTTTCTGGGTTAACTACCTGCGATTACTTTTCTGTCATCGGAGTCAATTAAAACGGGCACCGATCTTTTTACCTACTTTGCTTGCTTTTGTGTGTTTCTGTGGTCGTTGATGCATAAAATATTGTGACTCTAGGGTCTCTCTAACGAATGATTTTTGGATTTTTAAACAAGCAGCTTGACTGGTGAGCCTCTCTCAATCCAACCCATTTGAGGTCAAACTGAAATTAGTTATTGTTTGTGTATATTGACTACCTGAGTATTATCATAATATTAGCACTTAGAAGTTATTTGAAGTTATTCGAAGTTCAACTTACTTGAAGTAGATAAAACTAGGGTTTTTCTGGTATGAAATCCGTTCAAACTTGTATATTAATGTACTATAGTCTATCTGCACTGAGAGTTACTCAATTGGATTTACATGAACTGACTAGAAACTGGCTTTCTTTCTCGTTCAAAAGAGGTTTTAATCAAAATAACCTATGGTTCAATTATTTGTATTAAAACTAGGCTTCTTTAATTTACTAAGTACATAATAGCTATATATAAACAATATTTTTGCCACTCTGTATATTATGGGTTAAAGTTACTAAAGTTGATTAGTTACTCCAAAACTAAACATCGTTGTCATATAACACAGGTTTGAATCTACTAGCTAGGTCAATGAACATTTTTGTGATAAGATTCATATATAATTAAGAAGCAAAAGAACTGATCCCCGTGGGATATAGGCTGATTGGTCTTTGGCTTTATGTGATTAAACTAATGAAATAGTTCTTATCATTTGGAAAACATCTTCCCAATTGGATTAGTTAAAGAAAATCAACTGGGGTTTTCTTTAAAACTGAAAAAGGGTCGTTACAATAAGGAGAAAATGACTTCCCAGTAGAACCTCATGCCATGACACAACTGAGCTGTATATATTCTCTGTCATCACTCACCATGGAGAGTCTGGACTAGGACTCTCTCTCTTTCTTCCTCCTTTCCAAAACGTGAATGGCCAGTCAATCAACAAGTGGACCCGAGTCTTTCTTCCCACTGTCCTTGGCTCAAGTCAAGTCCTTTCAGAGACCTGAAACCCTGAAAGAGGAGCCAGTTGTCGGTTGGCAGCCTTGGGGTGTCCTTGGAAGGCTGACCTGACCCCTCTCCTTCCAAGTCAAACATTCGAAGAACAAAACATATCACAATTAGCATCTAAGACGAAAAATCAAACTGGGTTTTACTCCATCAAAACGTATCCAAATCGCTCTCGATCAACGAACTGGTCCATTAAATTCCCTCGTCCCGGTTCTATCTGGTTTTTACTTCTTCGATCTCTTTCATTTTTATTTTTATTTTCTTTCTCGGTCTTCGTCATTCATGGCCAAAATGACAAATTATTGTCTGAGGGAGAGCCAGTACGTCGGAATAGGGAGTCGACACGTTTTTGAAGGAGAGCCGGCGATATTTGGTGCAACGGGGGGGTACCATGTACAGGATATTGCAGCGTTTACAGTTACTATTTTGGTTCAGAAAGGCGAGCACCCAAAAAAAAAAGAAAAACCAAAGAAAAAGGCAAATACAAAACTGAGAAGATCTGTCAGTAGCGTACTGCAAAGATTTGTATCGATAGAGTAGGACGTGTACGGCCGACGTTGAGGCTTCCCTCTGCGCGTCAGTGGAGGGAAGTAGGGTTTTATTAGTTTTAGGGGTATTCACTCTCTCAGAGTTTCTCAGACGAACGTGAGGACGACCTCACTGATGTGAAATGGGGAGAGAGAGGGAGAGAGCTGGCGACGGGGGCGCCATAAATCACAGAGGTAAAAACTTAAAAACCATCAAAAGCTCCTCAACCCACCCACTTGCCGACCACGTGAAATTCTCAGTTTTTGTTCCTTCGATCGCTTGTCTTTTCCATCGCCTTCACGTCCGCCAAAGCCCCCTCTTAATCAATCCCCTCCTTCCCTCTTTGTTTCTTGTAATAAAGACTGCACCAAGAGCAGATTTCTTTGTTCCCGAGTAGAGAGAGAACAGAGACGAACTGAGAAGGACGACGACGACGATCCCAGAAACTGCAAGAACTGAAGCAGTAGCCGTTACGTGTTATAAATTTATAATTATGATCGATTAATGCGTCTTTCCAATGAGGATACGTTTTACAAATATCTAATGCATGCGTGGCAGAGCAGTACGTGAACGTGACGAAGAGTACGATCGTTTCACGTAAAAAGATTAAAAGAACCCGAAGCATGGGTTTCTTTTTTTTCACAGGCAGATAAAAACACACTTTGCTTATCATTCATTATCTCTATCAATATTTGAAACCCTAATCGACTCCCGGAACAAAAAACACTTCCAAAACCCGGGAGTTACGTAGTACAAAGACTGTCTCTCTAACACGCCTGTGCACCAGACAGTACTCGAACATGCAGATGGAAGAAGTGGGAGAGGAAGAAGAAGAAAGAAGAAAACAAACCCATGAAGGAAAAAACGAAAAGAAGAAAACAAAGAAACAGGAAAATTTTGTTTATAAGACCCTAATAAGAAGGCACTGCAACGTTTCTGGGGACGGCGACGGCGTGGAGAGGCTTCTTCATCTCGCAGGAGAGCTTCAAGACTTCGCCGAGATCGACGGGGTACCTTTCTCCCGCCGGCACCCACTCAAAGTGGTGGACGAGCTTCGCGACCCAGAGGCTGACCGTCGCGAGGCCGAGGTTCTTGCCGGGGCAGACCCTCCGTCCGGCGCCGAACGGCGCGAGCCTCGCGTCGCCGCCGCGGACGTCGACGTTCTCTCCGCCGGCCGACGGGAGGAACCGGTCCGGGTCGAACTTGAGCGGGTCGGCCCAGACCTTGTCGTCGTGGGTGATTGCCCACATGTTGACCATCGCAGTGGTCCGCGCTGGGACGACCATGCCGTTGCTAAGGTGGACATCCGACGTGGAGAGACGGGCCCAGGAGAGCAGCGGGCCCGGCGGGTGGACCCGCAGGGATTCCTTCACGACGGCTTGCAGGTACGGGAGCGTGGCGACGTCGGCGTCGGTGACGCCCCGCGAAGGACCCACCACAGCGTCGAGCTCCGCCTGGAGCTTCGCCTGCACGTCCTGGTTCAGGACAAGCTCCGCCATCGCCCACTCCGTCAGAAGCGCCGTCGTGTCTGTCCCCCTGAAAATCATTTCCTGAAAAAAAAAATCGAATTCGACTTCAGCAAATCTCGCGAAAGCATTTTTTATATAAGAAAAAAAAGAAAAGGAGAGCGAAAAAGAAACATACCCAGAGGACTGCAACCATGTCATCTTCATCGAGCTTCTCCGCGCCGTCAAGAGACAGCAAAACATCGACGAAATCAGAACTGTCGTCTTCGGTCCTACCAACGCTCCTCGCCCTGTGCTCGTCGATGATCGCCTTCACCAGCTTCCGAACCCGAGGCACGAGTGCAGCGCATCGTTTCCCGATGCTAAACGGGTCGTAAAACCAGTTCAGCCACGGCAAGAAGTCCGACCAGTTGAACGCGCCCAGGAGCTCGAACCCTTCCTTCACCATCTCGTTCAGCTCCCGAGCCTCCTCGCTCTCCGGGTCGTACCGCCTCCCGAAGACGCTACCCATGACGTTATTAAGCGCGGCCGCCTGGAGGTGGGGCCTCAGGAGGACGACCCCGCGCGAGGCCTGCTCGCGCGCGACGGAGGCGAGCATGGCGAGGGAGTCGAGCTGGCGGCCGGGCTCGTGGGCGGAGATGCGGCGCGGGGAGAAGAGGTGGGAGGAAGCGATCCGGCGCAGCATGCGCCAGTAGTCGCCGTTCGGGGAGAAGCCGATGGCGCGGGCGAACATGAGCCGCTTGGCGGAGTCTTTGAGAGGGCGATCGGCGAAGTGGGGGGAGGCGAGGATCTCTTTCGCCGTGACGGGGTCGGAAGCGACGACGACGGGCACGGATCCGAGACTGAAGGCCATGAGCTCAGTGGCCGCGCGCGAGGAAGCCATGGCGGCGAGGGAACGGTGCGCCAGGCCGCGACTCAGAGCGGAGAGGCTACCCACGACGGGTAACCCGGGAGCTCCGGGAATGGGGACGCGACCCAGCCGGTTACGCCCGTTCCTCCAGGCAATGCCGCCGGAGGCGAAAGCCCACGAGAGAACAGCCACGGAAAGGCACGATAACACGACCGCTAGAATCACGACGCCGTCGAACATGTTCTCCGTTCCTAAGAAAGCCGGGAGCGTGAAAACCCACCAGCTCGTATCCTTGGACGAACCCGCGCCCAAACCCATATCCATTATTGGAGGAATCAAGCTCGATCCACCCAAGAAGAAAGAGAAAAGAGAGGGAGTGAAGACACTGAGACCAGTGCGAGGGAGTGAGGTGAAGGAGCAGAGGAGGGTGTGCAGAGCATTATATAGATTTCGTAGGAGCACTGCGAATCGTCGCGATTTAAGATAAAATGATTAAATGCCAGAGAGGGTTATAATTTATAAACGCCACAGACAGACAGCGAAAGGGCCGATCAGATTCAGCGCGGCCTCCATTAACTAGTGCCTGGGATTTAATCAGAGACTTTAAAACCCAAAAACACCAAATTACCAAAACCGCCACTTCGATGGTACCGGACAGAACCGCGAAAGACAAAGCCAGGTGGAAAGAGCGGATCGACGTGTGGGATGCAGCTTCACCCACCAAGGCCCACTGGAGTGGGTCCGACTGGAAGGTGGGGCCGCGGGGAGGGAGAGGGTCGTCTTTTTTATTATGTCCAGGGAATTTATGGAGGGAGGCCGAGCTAATACGAAGGGGGAAGCCGAGCTAGTACGAAGGGGGAAGCCGAGCTGCCGAGGGCACAATGAATGAGTCCACAGAATTGCAAGGGACGGCCGTAGGGAACGGCTTGTAGGGCAAGTAACGCCTTGGGAGGGGAGAGCTTTTAATGCGGGAGCCGCAAGGGAAAGGGGTACCCTCAGGAGGGGTAAAAAGGGTAACTGGCAACAGGTAACTGATTCCGATGTGTTTATTTATGATGGAAATACGTAGGGGCTGGGCTGCCCTTCCTAGTTAGGGAAAACAGGGGCGGCCCTCCCCTACCGCGCAGTAGCCTAATTTCTTTACATTTCTGCTTTATTCGTGATTCACAACTAAGCAGGGATTTAAATGAGTTTTGGTATGTCAAAGCCCGGATCCCTAAATCTGGTGCAATGCATGGCACTTCGCAGAGTGACATCTGCCCGAATTTAACCGAAGTGGGTTCTTTTCTCTTCTTTATAATCTTGAAATTGTATCATACATTTGGATAATAATATAATATATAATTTTATACTTTAGTTTTTATAATTTTGAAAATATATTATCTGATTTATTTTTGTTTCACCGAACCTAATCAGAGGCCAGTTTGGTTCATATTGACTGTATTAACGTGACCAGAATTATTTTTGCCTCTTTTCTTGTAGCCACCGGTTTTTATTCAACTGGGTCGAACCCTGCAATTCGGTCCGGTTTTTAAATCATTGAAAAATAAAATGGCTAATCTCCATTAATAATTCAAAACCATATTGAATAACACAATTTTTCGGGAGTTGGTACATACTAAAAATAAATAAAAAATAAAAAAAATAAAAAAAAACCGCACCTACTTGAGAAAGGCATTTTTTATCAAAGACCCAACTCGGGTTAAAACTCAAAACCAAAGTGGGTTTGGATCAATTTTTGAACACGGAGACTTGGGCTGGGTCCAGAGATTCCAGATCAACGTAGCTCTATTGTTGGTTGACCCACTCGGGTTATATTCTTACCTAAGCATACTATGTGAATTGTGATGTGTGTAGTTGCAACAGGCCTTTTTGAGAGGCCAGCCCATAGAGAGATGGGTACATCGCTCGCTCTCTGAAAAACAGGAGGACAGCGACATTCCGGCGGCCGGGGATCGACTGCGAAGAGGAAAAAGATAGCACGATCGAAGCGCTGCGACGCTGTCTTTGGATTGCTCCCTCTGGAGTCTGGACCTCTCGTGTCCTCCCCTTCGTCGTCGATGTGTAACACTGGAGACGGTTCCATGAATCGGCGCTCCGTCGACGATACAGTCGACGCTTCTTGTCTCATTTTCCCCCGTCTGCCCAACGACGTATCCCTTCAGATTTTAGCCCGCACTCCTCGTTGTTCTCACAGAAATCTCTCCCTCGTCTCTCGCTCGTGGAAATCCGCCCTCAACTCCCCTCTCTTCTTCTCGACCCGATCGATCATCGGCTGCTGCGACCAGTTGCTGTTCGTTGTTATTCGGATACCTAATCTGTCCTTGACATGGTTTTTTCTCGATCGGAGTCTTCGGCGACTGAACAGAAACTCGGTGTTCCTGCGTCCTTTGCCTCCGATCCCCGTCTCGGCCGTTGGATCCGCCTGCGTCGTCCTCGGGCAGAGAATTTACGTGATTGGCGGCTCTGTCGACGAGATTCCTACTTCGAGAGTTTTGGTATTTGACGCTCGGTTTGGGCAGTGGGAGAATGGACCGAAGATGAAGGTCGCTAGGGAATTCGCCGCCGCGGGAGTGTTGAATGGGAAAATTTACGTCATTGGGGGTTGTTTGGTAGATTCGTATTCTAGATCGACATCCTGGGCGGAGGTTTTTGATCCGGAGGTTGGGTCATGGGCGCCGGTTCCGAGCCCCGTCGAAATCCGGGAGAGGTGGATGCATGGGTGTGCGGTGCTCGAAGGGAAAATTTTTGCCATGGCTGATCGAGGAGGAGTTGTGTACGATCCGAAAATGTCGATTTGGGACGTTGTTCCGAAGAGGCTTGATTTGGGATGGCGAGGGAGGGCTGCTGTGGTTGATGGGATTCTGTTTTGCTACGATTATTTGTGGAAGATTAGGGGGTACAATGTGATTGAGGATAAATGGAAGGAATTGAAGGGTGTTGACAAGGATTTGCCGAAGCTGAGTGGCGCGACACTGGCCAACGTTGGTGGGAGGCTTAACGTGGTTTGGGAGAAGCCTAAAGATAAAAACTTGGAAATCTTTTGTGCAGAAATCAAAGTCTCTCAAGAGGTCAATGGGGAGTTAAGGGGATCAGTTGTTTGGTCGGAAGTTGTTTTGGTTGTGCCATACAGGTCTTCCATTGTTCACTGCTTCGCTGCTGAACTGTGAGGACGTTGTTGACATATCTAAGGTATGGTAATACTTGCTTTAGGCGAGTTTCTGGTGTCTTAAACACAACTTTGCTACTAGTTTAGTATGTTGCATCTCATTTCTATCTTTCATTATGCTTTTCATGTTTTGTCATGCATTTGTCACGACCGAGCTCATTAGCTCAATTGTAGTTTCTCAGCATCTTGGATTTTCTCCAATAAAAAATCTAAACCGGGAAGTTTTAGTTCCGTTATGGATTTGTTTGGGCATAGCGTATTAGCATTCACCTACTGGAGCACGAACATCCTTTGCTGTTGGCCACTGCCGATACTTGGAGTAGGAGGAACAAAGGGGGTTAGGAATAGAGCAGTAATTGTGTGAAAACAAAACTCGATGTGGTTGCCTTTCCCCTGTTTTGGTTACAAATCAAGCAGGCTGTACCTGTAATTGTATGATATGATTTCACACTAATCGGTCTTGTGGACAAGTGCTCAGCCTTCATGCGTGCTTGAGGGAATTTTTAGACCAGATTTCTATTCGAAGACTACTGCTACTGATCAAATCTAGGTCAATGGAAACTGCTTTGATAATGGATGCAAATGCAAGTTGCTTGTTCACAAATGTCGGTAAATATTGCCAAAAAAGTGATTGCGGTTAAGTCCTTGACTGTTTTGTTTAAGGGTAGCAGATACCCGGTCATGTGTCTCCTGATGTTGCTAGTTTCGCCAGATCTTCTTTTATGCAACAGTGATGGGTCTCGAGGATGTTCAGTATGGATTGGGTAATGATGCATCAGCTTTGATAAATTGAAGTTTGTTGATGAGATAAATTTCCTGGTTACTGGGTCATATGGTGCGGATGTAGGTACTGTTTTAAATGTAGTTTTCATCCTCCCAAGCTAATCTTTTCATGTACATATCAGGTGCAATGTAGTCTATTTTAAAAGATATTTCTATGGGAATATCTATATAAGAAAACTGGCGTTCCAGAAGTTGACCAAAATGAAAAAAAGAAAAGGTTAAAGAGGGAAAAAGGAAATAAGACTACTCCCTTCAAAGATTTGTCATTTTCCTCTATGGGCTTATCTTTCTCACCATTTGTTACATGACTTTCAGAGGAGAGACTGCTGAACTTGTACATCAGGGTAGCTGTAACATCCGACTTCATATTTGTTACTGGTCTTTTACTTTTTTAGGTTGAAACATTAGCTGGCTTTTTATGTTTGAATCATGCTAACTTTTCTAAGTTGGGATGAGAACTACTTTAAATGTTTGAGCGGGAATGGGAGATAACATTGCCTGGGATTCTTTTGCAGGATTGATAGAAGATTTCAAAGGAGGGATCATGCATATTGGTTGATGCCATTGGAAGCCTGGAACATTTGAAGAAAAAGTCCACATTTAGAGTCGGAGAAAAGCCCTGAAAGTCTATCTATGTGCTTTTTAGGAGAAGCTTCAGACAGTTCACGGAGAAAAGTAATGGAGAAGTTTAAGAGTTCACAGAAAGAAGTAATGCCTTCCATCCAATGACGTTGTATGAGCTGCTCAGAGGCATTCCAAGGTCAAGTAATTGAGGTGCATCACGAAATGATTTGTTAGTCACATGCCCATGGCATCCCGGTGGTTTGAGAAGGAGAACGCTGCTCAATTACTACGATGATATTAAACATAACCAGGATGGCTTCAGTATGAGACTAGAAAATGAGGGGAAGGTGTGAATCGTCTACACCGAGTAAATCTCATCCCAATTTCAGCCTCTTCTTTCTGATTCTGTGGCTTTGGCATAAGTTGCTTTTGGGGTACTATGCCGAACATGTCTTTAATAACCCGTTGTCTCCTACTGTCAATGGTCCCATGTAAATAAATCTTCAATGGAATTTGCACAGATTCTGAGCATTTTCCGCTGTCCGCCTTGAACGATACTGAGAAGCAGTATTGTACTATTTCCTGAGCTGTTGCGTTTATAGTCATAATGATGTATCAGAAATAATCTTCTCGAACCTATGCTGGGTATTCAGTCGGGGTTATTTTCTCATGCATGTAAGACTCATCCACCGTCTGGTCCTCAGGCTTCTCCAGTAAAGTGCCGCTCCTTCATTAACGGAGGAGATTTGAGCTCGATATTCTTGTATAAGATGACAAGAGCTGTTGTTATCTGATTTATTTGCATGACCATATACAGGAAGAGGCCTCCCAAGACCGCAAGTAAAATGCGTAGAGAAGCTAAGACTGACCAAGATTGCACTTTATTCTTGTAAATGGAAACTCGTAGTCTAATGAAATCGGTTATATAATCTCTAAATCATTAACCATTTGATCGTTTGGTGCCTTGAGAAGGGAGAATTACCACTCATGAATTGGTTAATGTTAAAATATAGGCGCACATATGCATGTTGTTAAAATGTGGAGTTACGGATATATAACAAAAATTTACCTATCCTACTCACGGCTCCACTTTGCAACATGCATCCGTGTGATAGACGGTGTCGGTTTTTCGTTCGGAGTCCCGTTCGTTCATAGAGCGCCCCAGGCCTTCAGCTTCTCCACCATTAAAGACGTGGACAAAGTGACGAACAAGAAGGGCCTACCAGATACCGACAAGTCAAGCGTCTGGAGTTCACAGAGACGCCCACGTTCGATAAAACCTTCGAGGGACATCTCGCCGTTTTCTTCTCTCTTCTTCTCCATTGTCAGTGAAACATTCCCCCCCCCCCGCTCTCTCTCTATATCTATATATCTCCTTGTCGTTCCCTCTCCAGGTTTCCCGAACCTCTCCTTCTACAATGGCGGAGAATCGTCCGGTACGTTTCGGCATCATCGGCTGCGCGGACATCGCCAGGAAGGTGTCTCGGGCCATAAGCCTAATTCCGAACGCCACCATCTCCGCCGTCGGCAGCCGCCGTCTCGAAAAAGCTGTGAAATTCGCCGTCGACAACAACATTCCCACTTCGGCGAAGCTCTACGGTAGCTACGACGACGTCCTCGACGACCCAGACGTCGACGCCGTGTACGTGCCCCTCCCCACGAGCCTCCACCTCCGGTGGGCCGTGCTGGCGGCGGAAAAGAAGAAGCACGTCTTGCTCGAGAAGCCCGTCGCGCTCCACGTCACCGAGTTGGATCGGATTCTTGAAGTATGCGAGGCCAATCGGGTCCAATTCATGGACGGCACCATGTGGCTTCATAACCCCAGAACCCGCATCATGGCGGACATCTTGTCCGATGCAGAACGTTTGGGAGAAATCCAATCGGTAAACACTCACATTAATTTCTTCATCCTATTCCGAATCGAACAGAGTTATGGATATACTGAATCACTGATCGCTCTTCCGCCTGTGCTAGATCCACAGCACATCCTCGTTTACTCCACCGCCGGAGTTCTTCGAGAAGAACATAAGGGTAAAACCAGACCTGGACGCCCTCGGAGCCCTCGGCGACGCGGGCTGGTACTGCATCGGTGCGATTCTATGGGCAGTCAGTTACGGGCTGCCGAACGCCGTCACCGCTCTCCCACCCGTCGAGTTCAACGAAGACGGAGTCATCATGACATGCGGCGCGTCTCTGTTTTGGGAAGACAACAAGACCGCGACTTTCTACTGCTCTTTCCTCGCCCACGAATCCATGGACATTGCGGTGCACGGAAGCCGTGGAGCGATCCATGTCACGGATTTTATCATCCCCTTCGCGGAGGACGCTGCTACGTTTACCTTCTCGGGGAGAGGGGGTTTCGGTGGCGAAGACGGGATGCACCTGGGTTGGGAGACGACGCCAGAGGATGTCAGGGTTGAGCTGCGAATTCCTCAAGAAGCGCTCATGGTTCAGGAATTCGCGACGCTGGTGAAGGGTGTTTGGGGCGGTGCAGCCCCCGAACGGAAGTGGGCGGAGGTCAGCAGGAAGACCCAGTTGCTACTGGATGCCGTTGATAAGTCGATTAAGCTGGGGTACAGGCCAGTGGAGATGTGAGAAGTGAACCGATTGTTAATCTGCATACAGTACCAGTTTGTTTATGTAGTAAGACGATGTAGTGTTTGAGTTTCTTAAAAGCAGTGAACATGGTTGTAAACATGTTAATGAAGATACGATTAATCAATAACTCTTTTTTGACAGAATTAGTCTTCATGGCTGATCAGGCCTGCAATGTAGAACAGATCAATCTATACTAATATTCATAAAAATTATACGAAGTCTATTCTGAACCAGATTTTCTTTTTCCCGACCTGTTTTGGCTGGGACAACATTAACGTTTGATTTGAGCCTCCTGTAGCCAATGTTCTCCTGAGGTAATCTTTCCAAGAAATCTGGGAAGTAAAGGTCTTCTTCACCTTGGATAATGAAAGTGTCATAACAAACCACAACAAATCATTCAGGAGGGACCTCTTATTCTTTTTGAGGCCATGAAGAACCACCAACATTCAGACAGGACACGGAACTGATTCTAATAACAGTTTACTGATTACACATAATGCCTAAATCCAATTGCAACCAAACCCCCAGAGAAGTAAACTATTCAGGTACCGAAAGACATGAGAGAGAAATCAAGCCCCAACATCAACGGGCTCACAACCCTTGTCAATGGAAGCCTTCACTGCATCGATGACCAGCTGGGTCTTTCGTGATCTTGCAGGCCATTTCTTATCAACTCCCGTACTCACCAGCCTTGAGAATTCCTTCACCATGAGAGCCTCCTGGGGCAATTCTGTTGTAACAACATGCTGGCTAGGTATAGGAAGCCAACCCGTGACCAACTCGGTGAAACCAGACTCCATTGCCAGTGAGAATGAAGCAGATTTTTCAGTGAAAGGAATCACAAAGTCGTTGAGATGGAGAGTTCCGTTCTTTCCGATGACAGTAATATCCATGGACAAATTGGACAGAAAGCCGCACTGGAAGGTTGCAACTTTCCCGTCTTCCCACAGCAGGGAAGCTCCACAAGATAGAATGACCCCTGATTTGTTGAAAACTGTCCCACGCAGGGCTGTCACCGATTTGGGTAGCTCATAATCTACTGCCCACAAGATTCCTCTGAGGCAGTACCAGCCAGTATCACCCAGAGCTCCCAAAGCGTCAAGATCAGGCTTTACACGGATATCGTTCTCAAGAAAATCAGGATCAGCAGAAAAGGTAAAAATAGTGTGGATCTGTGACAGAAAAAAAAAAAAAAAAAAAGCGTAATGTAAAACCAATCCATTGTAAATATCCAACATGATCATCAAGTAATACCAATTTGTTCCTCGAATCAGGTGTGTCAACTGGTACTAGAAAAGACAGAGACTGTCCATAGATCACTTAACATTTTGCTGAAGATAATTCAATTCGAATTTCATGGAACTGAAGAACAGAGCAACTTAGCGGTTGTGATAATTAGCCAACATTTTCCTATGAAATGGTGATTGATAGCAGTCTACTAAAAGGTCTGAATTATAAATGTACATAAGTAAAGGTATAGACGTGGGTAAGGGACAACAATAGCATCATTTCAATATGGAACGTCTCAAACACACAAACCAGGTGGAGTCGTCTGGTCTACATCAAATTTCAACAATTCATCAAAATCACATCATCCAAAGATTCCAAAAATAGCATCCACATGAACAACCGACACGGCGACACCAACGGATTAAAATCGAAAAACAATAGTTTGAGAGTTCTCACCGATTTGATCTCCCCAAATCGCGGATCCAATAGCGCTTCAGTCATCTTCTGAGTCCTCGGATGATGCATCCACATAGTGGCGTCCATGAACTGCACGCCATTCGCCTCACAAGCCGCCAGAATCTGATCCAACTCGGCCACGTTCAGCGCGACGGGCTTCTCCAGCAAGACATGCTTTTTCTTCTCCGCCGCCATCACCGCCCACCTCAGGTGCAGGCTCGTCGGCAGCGGGACGTACACGGCGTCGACCGCCTCGTCGTCGAGGACGGCCTCGTAGCTGCCGTAAATCTTCACGGCGGCGTCGTACCGGTTCTCGACGGCGAACCGCCTCGCCTTGTCGGCTGAGCGGCTGCCGACGGCGACGACGGTGGCGTTCGGCGCCAGGGAGATGGCCCGCGACACCTTGCGCGCGATGTCGGCGCAGCCGAGGACGCCGAAGCGGATCGGGATGGTTTCCGCCATGGATGATCGGATTTCCGGCGGTCGAGTCGAGGAGAAATCGCTGGTGCCTCCGCGGTCTGGTAAAGTCGTAACTGGTACGTTTTTGGATGAGGATGGAAAGAGACGGCATATATAATATAGATAATTAGATATATTTATAACGGGTAAGTGGCCCGTTTTCTCTTCTTCAAAATTTTTTATTATAGTTATTTATATTTTTTCTAATTTTTAATTTCATTATCTTTTACTTTCTTACTTGCATATATAAATTTATTTATCCGCTTTCTTTTATACATTATTTAGTCATAATCTTTAGCATCTCATTGATCTTATTATATTTACTCTTTTTCAATTGCTTTCGCTCAGGAAAAGAAAAGTAACTTGAAAACAAGTATCTGAATGGGGAATCTGTTTGGTTCGGTAACAGACAGAGAGAGATGCTTTGGTTATTCTTCTCGATGTATATTATTATATTTACTTTAATAGCCACCTTTGGTATTTTTTTATAAATTACGCAGGAGCCGGAAAATTTCCCGGAAGAGGACACGTAACAGACGACGTGGCAGGCCTCCCCCACGCGAGACGATAATAAAAGCCGCGCCTCCGCGGAACCCTGCAGGCTCGTTTCTTCGATTCAAACAAACGATCCAGAATGACTAGTGTTTTATACTATTTGGATCAAGAGCTGAATGACTAGTTCAGGGGGTCCGTGGCGCGCCGGCGGAGGCAGAGGCAGAGGCGGAAGGGGAACCTTCGAACCCTTCGGTTCGGACGTGTGGAACGACTCCGACTTCGGAGGGGAACGCTGGTGGGGCCTCCGCCGCGGCCAGCGCGAGCGGAACGATGACACTCTCCGCCTGGCGCAGACTAGAGTCGACTGGCGCGAGACCGACGACGCCCACATCCTCAAAGCCGACATTCCTGGTGAGTTTTCCGTGTTAAAAGTTAAAACTAACCTGAGACGGGGGGCTCGTACCGTGCGCGCGCGCACCCCCTGCTGACGCTGCGGTTCTCGGTGGTGCAGGTGTGAGGAAGAAGGATGTGCAGGTGCTGTTGGTCGAAGGCAACGTACTTCAGATAAAACTGAGAGAGGAGGAAGGAAGGGGAGGTCGAAGGCGACAGGTGGCATATTACGGAGACGGAACGCGGCAGCTTTTCGAGGCGGTTTAGGCTCCCTGACAATGCCGAAGTCGACGCCATTAGCTGCAACCTGGACCAGTACGGAGTGCTGACTGTGCGCGTGCCGAAGAAGAACCCGTCCACGTTGCCTCCCGCCAATGTTAAAACCATCGACATCCACTGAGCTGTAGCTGACTAGCTCCTCTCTCTCTCTCTCTCTCTCTCTCTCCGTAAAATATATCTGTCTTCACTGAATCACTGTGTAAATGTGTTGTGTAGCAAAGTCCCCCTTATGTTCATGGGTTTTGTAAAAAGCTAAATATGAATAAATAAGATGGACGTTGTTATCTAGTAGTAATTGATCTTTTTTGGGTTTAATTTAAAGAGTATAATTCTCTCCATGGAAAAAATCACCATTTTCAGAAAGGTGTCATTTGAATAATAGAAGGAAATAATGAAAAAAATGTTATGATCGATCATGAGAGTGGAAGACCAAACTATAATTGAAATATGTATATAAATTATGTGATAAGATACAATGAAATTTACCAGTAATCGTGACAGGAGCAGAGGCCTTCACGGAAGTGATGAAAACGGACTCGATCTCTTACGATGATTTCTCTCTTATAAACCTTAGAAATAAGTTTAATGGCGGAATGACAGTCTCCGCAGACGCGGAGGTTTTTCACTATACGAATCTGTGACGCTTCGCATGTATGGAGGAGTCCGTAAGCGAGAGCGAGTCTCTCGCTGTGCAAGCCCAAAGCGTTCTCTTTCTCCTCCTCGTCTATGTCATGTAGCACGTAACCAGTGGTGGCGACGTATCCTTCTCGCTTCAGTCTTTTCGACATTTTATCTAACATCTGGTAGATCTCTCCCGTCTCGGGGTGGGATTCGTCTCCCATCACAAACTGGTGAACGATGAAATTCACCTCTATAGAGCTCCAACCGTTTGATTTCTTTGCCCCGTTTGTTTTCATCAATCCCCTGATTCTGCTCACTTTGGACCAATTACCCCGCGAAGCGTATACGTTGGAGACGAGGACGTAGTTCTCGGCGCTATGGGGATCCAGCGCGAGGACTTTTCTGCTGATGGATTCCCCTAATTTTGTTTTGCCGTGGAGTTTACAAGCAGCGAGCAGAGTTCTCCATAGAATGGAGTTTGGTTCGATGGGCATTGCGATGATGAATTCGTGCGCTTGATCGACCAAACCAGCACGGCAGTAGAGATCGACCATGCATCCGTAATGCTCAATCTGAGGTTCAATCTTGTAATCACTCTGCATGCTATTGAAATTACGACGGCCCTCTTCAACCAGGCCAGAGTGACTACATGCAGATAACACGCTGGTGAATGTAACGGCGGTGGGTCTCACTTTACGCTTCTTCATTTCCGCAAACACTTGCAGGGCTTCTCTGCCGAACCCATGAATGGCGAATCCTCCTATCATGCCCGACCATGCCATGACATCCTTCTCGACCATGGTTTCGAAGACTCGGTGAGCGTCTCCCACGGCGCCGCATTTCGAGTACATGTCTACGAGAGATGTGCCCAACGCGACGTCGATCTTCACAAGGTTTCGATCGATGTAAGAGTGAACCCATTTTCCCAAGGCGAGAGCCCCCGTGTTTCCGCAGACACCCAGTACGGTGGCCAAAGTGAACCCATCTATCTCAACATTGGCGGCTTGCATTTCGCGGAAAACAGAGAGGGCTTCGCGGTCTCGGCCGTTCTGCGCGTAGCCCGTAACTATAATACTCCAAGAAATGTTGTCCTTCTGAGGCATTTCGTCGAACAGAACGCGACCCGCCTCGACCTCACCGCAACTGACGTATAATCTGACCAGCCCATTAGTCACCGGCAGTTCGAATTCCAGGCCGGACTTCACCGTCTGCGCGTGAACTTGTTTACCTTCTTGTAATCTCAGTAATCGGCAGCACGCCTTTAGAACAAAACCAAACGTGAAGCTATTCGGTAGCGAACCGCTGCAAAGCATTTGTTGGTACAGAGAAAGTGCCTGGAATGAACATTCACTGACGGAGTAGCCCCTGATCATGGTGTTCCACATGAAGGTGTTTGGGTGATGGATCTGAGAGAAGACGACATGCGCGTAATCCATGTGTCCGGTCATCGAGATTGCAGAGGATTCGATGAGCTTGCTCGCTAGAAAAGTGTCGTGGATGGAGCCTGTTCGAAACATGTTCCCGTGGATGAGTTTTAGCTCTTTCAAAGAGGAGCATTTTCTGATTAATGATACTAGAGCATGATGATCAATAGAAGCCTTGGAAGTCATCCGATTATCTTTTGGCGATTAGCTCTGGACTCCAGCTCTGACTGCCGGCGGCGGAAGACGAACTCATTGTGCTCCTGGAGCCTGAGGTAGAAGAAATAGCTGGACGAAAATGCTCGGGTTCAGAAGGAAGTAAGCATTCAAAGGATTAGAATATGTCATAAGGAAATGGAGAAGATACGGCAGTTTAGTAGTTAATTTACTCATGCTTGGTCAATGTTCAGAATCTTGGATACAGTTGACCAGAAAAAATCAGTTATGAAAAATAGAATAATTAGTTGGCGTAACGTAACTCGTACGGAGAAAATCAGTTATAAAAAGCAAAATACTTGTTCACAAATTACAACTCACAAATTGGCCGAAATTGGGTTCACCGGCTACGTACAAGGACGCAGAAGGCACAAGTCCTGGTCCAGCAGCCACAACTTCGAAATCGAAGTTCCCACTGGGTTGTACCTGCGTCAGGAAGCGTAGATACCTTCAGCGTAAACGTGGTCCACTCGCTTCTCCGCTTCTCTGAATAACATCAAACAGACACAATCCAGAGGATCCAGACTCCAGTGAGCCTAGTATTTCGAATAATGGCGTCTCTGGTTGTCTGATTTTATCGTTCTTATCAAATGAGCTTATAAGCAATTGCTGAAGAAATAAGCAACTGCAGTGAAGACTGAAGAAAATCGTTGAAACAGAGATCTTGATTTTTTGCTTGTTATCCGTAATGCTTCTAAATATTCCGCTGAGTTCCTCGCCCTTGCGAGCTAATTTCCAATCGGCGAAATCCGACCGTCTTCCTCAACTATTTTCGAGTCGCCGGAAATCACGGCGGCTTCCGCCCCAGCGTCGCTGTCGGTGCTCGACGACTGGAGTTGATACTTTCACCAAGTATTCCGGTTATGTCTTCAAAAGTGGCAATTCGGAGGCGGAAGCTCTTGTGGAGTATGACATACTGAAGATTTCTACAATTTATAGCAAGAAACCTTTTTTACTCGCGAGAAGATTGTTCCAGATCGGGACGAGGTTCGGGAGGTGGTTCGGCCTTCGATATGTGGATAGGCTGAGGGAGCGATCGGACGAAATGTTCAAGGTGAGGCAGTATCTGGTCATTAAGTTCTAAAAGGAGTGGCATGATGATGACTTGCTTGAATCAATTGATTTCATAATAGTCCTGAAAGAAACTGGTGTTCGTACTGTTCTCGCGGTTTTCAATTACGGATTGCATGTTGCAATTTGATTGTTTTTTACAGATTCGAGCGGCTGAGCTTAGGGAGATACTGGTCGAACTTGGTCCGGTAAGTCTACTTATCAAGCATTTCTTGAAAGTTTTGAATATATCCTACTTTCTTGAGACGTCTATTCACGGCTCACAGAGCGAGCAAACTAACCCGCTGGCAGTAGCTGAATTAGAATGGACTTGTAGTCCTATATGAGAATCTGGTTCATCTTCATCAGTCATCCACTACCGGTTTAGGTCTTTGATGCTGCTTTCACGCACTGAATCCTTTTTTAGCCTTCTTTATAGTGTGATTTAAGGCTGATCAGCTACTTATCCATTAAAGTAAGTTTGGGAAAATGTGGTTTAGAGGTTGGTAACTTAAAGGTGATGTATATAGGTGTTCTTCTACTTTTCTGAATTATTTTAGTTTTATTTCTCAGACATTTGACACATGTATACATGCAGGCATTTGTCAAAATTGCTCAAGCAGTTTCATCTCGTCCGGTAAGTCAATCTTGTGGCAAGAAAGCTTTAACCTTGCTCTAACACACTACTTATCGTTAACACAAATGCTGGTCCTAGGATGTGATTCCGCCTTCATACCTGGAGGAACTTTCGCTGCTGCAAGATAGAATAGAACCTTTCTCGTCTGAATTGGCATTCAATTTGATAGAAAAAGAACTTGGATTACCACTGGACATGATTTTCTCAGAAATCACTTCAGAACCTGTAGCTGCTGCATCCCTTGGTCAGGTCTGTTACTTGCTCATGATATGTTGCCAGGAGTTGCATTTCTTATGAACTTTTGAAGTGCTGCAACATAGTGATATCTGACTACTTTTTCATTCAAATATTGAAATTTTTAGGTTTATCAAGCTAGACTTCGTTCCAGTGGGCAGATTGTTGCTGTCAAAGTGCAACGCCCCGGTGTCCAGGCAGCTATTTCACTAGATATTTTCATCCTACGATATATTGCTGGCTTGATAAGAAGAGCTGGCAACCTTAATACTGATCTCCAGGTAATCTCCAAAAAATTGTTTTATTTGTTGTAAGTTTGTCTTGATTTTAAGGTTGATGATACTGAATGTCCAAGGAACTAAATTTGCAGGCGGTGGTTGATGAATGGGCGTCAAGCCTTTTTCGGGTACAGACATTGTTGATCTCTCAAAGCTTTAACTTTGCTTTCATTTATTATTTCAGGATCATTAGAAAATTAACAAAATGTACTAGATAGAGTTGGATGCAATTTACTATTAAAGGATCCATCTATTATTTTGCAAGTCATCAGCTTTTTCGTTGTCTTGGATATAGGCCCTGGATCCACTGCGAACAACGGCCGTGCGTACCGGACCTACCGGTATGCACTGCCAATAGGGGCATGCCTGCACATGAGACAGGCGTGCAGGGGCTTAAAATAACAAAAACTTGGCACAAGACTAGTTCGTAAGTGTCGCTATCGGTTGTGCATACCCGTTCATACGAACTCATGTTCGCAGCAGATCCAGCCCTTGGATATACAGCGCTATAACTCACTAACAGGGAACATTTGTGTTTATTTAAGTCAAGTCTAACTAAAAGTCTGTTGGTAATTTGCATAAGGCATGACTAGAAAACTTGACTAAAGGCTAGAATATGTTGGAAAAAATTTCAAGATATCCTCTTAGAATTTCAAATTGAATACAGGAGAATCACATTGAATGCAGGAGATGGATTACAGATCTGAAGCAAGGAATGGACTTAAATTCAGGTACTGTGCATGATCTTATATGTAATGCATAGACAGTATCCAGCCGAGGTTTGTAATGGCCATACTACAATGAGCAAGAATCCTAAATTAAATACTTAGCAGTCAAGATTTTAAAGCCTTGATGTTAGCTGCCATACCAGAAACATAACAGCAACTTCAGCATTACAAGGAATGACAGAATGGCAGCCAAAAAAACTCATTTGGTTTGCCTAAAATTTTTTACTTATTTTAGCATGATTATCTATTTCCCATTATTGAGCATAAACCTATATGCTTGATATGGTTTGGGACTTAAAGGAACTTGACTTTTTGGGGTTTGCTCCTACTATACATTTATTTCCTGGCTAATAAATGAAAATCTGAATCATCATTATCAGAACTTTGTCGGAACTCTCAACCATGTTGGATACAGTGCATGAATCCTCCACCATTTTATTATGTCATTTATCAGCTTTCATCCCTAGGTTGACCTTTCTTCAAGCTTCTCTTTACAACTTGATTCCATATTATAACTTTCAAAAAAAAAATCCATATATTTTCTCCTCTACTCTTTACTCAAAAATTCTATATTGATGCACCAGAGAGCTGTATGGGGGCCTGCAAGATGTGTTTGTCCCAGAAATGTATTTGGAGCAGAGTAGTCAGCGTGTTCTGATTATGCAATGGGTGGAGGTAGTTTAGCTTTTACTTTCAGTAAATTAACATAATATGAGAGGCCATGGATCAGATAAGTTACTTTTTCAATCTCTACAATATGTTTTTAGGGGAAAAAACTATCTGAAGTTGAGGACCAGTATTTGGTTGAGGTGGGAAATCTTCTCTCACTCACTTTCTCTCTCTCACTTTTTCTCTCTCATTTTTTCTCTCACTTTCTCTCTCTCTCATTTCTTTCTCTCGCTTTCTCTCACTTTCTCTCACTTTCTCTCTCACTCTCTCTCTCTCTCACTTTATCTCTCTCTCTCTCTCTCTCTCACTTTCTCTCTCTCTCTGTCTCTCTCTCACTCTCTCTCACTTTCTCTCTCACTCTCTTTCTCATTAGCTCTCTTTTATTTCCTCTCTTTCATTTGCTCTTCTCATTTGCTCTCTCTCAATTGCTCCCTCTCTCCCACTCTCCCGTTTGCTCCCTCTCTCCATTTGCTCCCGCTCTCCCATTAGAATCTCCAGCCTCTCCCGCTCCAGCTCTCCCGTTTTGCTCCGCTCTCCCTCCCATTCTCCCGTTTTCCATTTGCTCTCTCCCCTTCTCTCCCCTTCCCTCTCTCCTCTCTCTCCTCTCTCCGCTCTCCCCTCTCCTTCTCTGCATCTGGCCTTCTCTCCCTTTCTTCCTCTCTCTCCTCTCTCCCTCTCTACCCCTCCCCCTCTCTCCCTCTCTACCCCTCCCCCTCTCTCCCTTACTTTTATTGGAAGTTTTGTTTTTGGTTGAAAAACTGCACATCCATGGGTACTCATACCTTGACACTTGATAGGTAGGCGTTTACTGTTCTCTAAGTCAACTTCTAGAGTATGGATTTTATCATGCAGATCCCCACCCAGGAAACCTTCTGCGAACAAATGATGGGAAGCTTGCATATTTAGGTAGTTTTACTTAATTTTACATCCTGGAAACTTGAACTTTCTAAATTTCGTGGCCTTTGAGGATACCAATCACTGTTTTCTCTTATGATCAGATTTTGGTATGATGGGTGAATTTAAGCAGGAACTTCGAGATGGATTTGTTGAAGCATGCCTGCATCTTGTTAACCGTGATTTTGATGCATTGGCAAAAGATTTTGTTACCCTGGGGTATGTTGCTCGATTTAATGAGTCCGATAAATCAACAAGAAATTGGATTGATCACAATTTTTTGGAAATTTTTCTGTAGGCTGCTGCCACCGACCGCCCAAAAGGCTGAAGTTACTGAAGCATTAACTGGTTTTGACTTCTGTCTTTGCTAGCGTACAATCGTATTAAATAATCAAGTCTTCATTTTCCTTCCCTCAAGTTATCATTTCTCAGTAAGTTAAATTGGATTACCTGGGCAAATTGTGCTAATATTGCATTGCCATTGTAGGTGTTTTTCAAAATGCTGTGAACAAAGGAGTCAGGAATATCAGTTTTGGAGATCTCTCAGGAAACTTAGGCCGTACAATGTATGGTCTCAGCAGTCATTTGGTTCTACTTTTGAAATATAAAATTTTCAAAAAGAGGTCTAGTTACTGCTAATTTATTTAGTCTACAAACAAGAAGTAGTGCTTAAATGCATGTGGTTCATTATGTCTACTTATGCCAAGGTCTGGTTGTACTGAATCCCTGGCAGGTGGTTATTAATGGTTATACTTTTCAAAAAGGAAGAACATAAATAGTTCATGAGATTTTGTTGAATGAATGGTCGTTTTGATTGGTGGATATACTTGAAATAGATTGCTCTTTTTGTTTTTTTTTTTCTAATGTTAGTTCCTTCTTGAAAGTTCATATGACAGTAACTGTTGTCTTTCATTCTTATGAATATCTGAATGTTATGTATAGTTAGATTGAAATAATAAAGGGGCATAAGACAAGAAAATTTTTGGTCGCTAATGTGATTAGAAAAGTGGAAGGATTATCTATTGTCCATGTCTTGGTGACTGAATGTAAACGGTAGTTTCACATTGGGGTGGCCAACAGGTTGGGTTCTTGAGGAACCTGATCCGACCTGACCCAAAAAACCCGCAGGGTGAAGATGGTGATTCAATACAAACCCCTCATTGTGTGGATTCACCAAAATGAGAAGGGGTGGGGATGGGCCTAATTTTTCAACCCCATCCGGGTTCTATACGAGGTTGTATTTAGATTATTTTGGTGTCAGGTTTGGGTTTTGAAACACCCAAGCCTGACCCTACTCATGCTTACATATCTCACAATTATGTCAGCATTTCAAAAGATTTTTGCCACCTAGTTGCACTTTGTGGTTCTAAATCTGCATAAGATTGACTTCCTTGTGTCAACCTTTCGCTTTTATTTAAAAAGATCAGATTAGTGCTAATTCATAAACATTACTCTTTGGGAGTGAAATGGTCTTGCTCTGGAACTTTGTTTATTATGGTTTAGCTTTAAATCTTCATAAAATTGCAACTAATAGGCTTCAATTTTTTTCCCTCTCATTATTGTTGTTATTATAATGTTTTAGATATTTTGTGAACTGAAGAGAAGTCGGAAACATTCAAGCACTCCCCCTTGTCATTAATATGACAATGGAATTGTTTTTTTTTTCTTTTTCAGGTACAAGTTTAAGTTCCAAATACCATCTTATTTCTCTCTAGTGATTAGAAGGTAATTGTGCATGAATGAGAGCGTGAAAAGTTTTGTTTTCATAAAAAAATATAAGCAATGCCTTATTGATTTAACTCTTTATTCGTATACTGATGGCATAATAATCTCAATTAACATTGTTCTTAGTCTTGCTGTTCTGGAGGGTATTGCCATCAGCTTTAATCCAAATTACAAAGTTCTAAGTAGTTCATATCCATGGATTGCAAGAAAAGTACTTACTGATAGCTCACCCCAACTTAGGTCAACACTGCAGTCTCTTCTTTATAAGGTAATGAATTAAACTTTTCTGGGAACAGTTCCACATAGATTAATGTCACCAAGACCCTGTATTTTAGTTAGGAGACCGTTTTCAACTAATAGCCAGAGGGTCTTTCTGGTCGTTCATCCTATGTGGGGGCTTTTACCTCTAGCTAACTTGTTGGTTATCTGCTTCTTTGTGAATTTATTGTTTCCTAATACTTTCTTTTTCTTGTGGACTGGGGTTGGGGAATAAGGATGGTGTATTCAGAATTGATCGTCTAGAATCACTGCTAACAGAGGTTAGTTTTCAATTTTGTTATGTTGTAAAGTGTAAAATTTGTGTATTTGTGGATGTTTCTTGATGGTATTGTTTTCATAGCAAAAAGTTATTCATGCATCACTACTGTTAGTTGGAACTTTCAGCAATATGAGGCTCCCTAATCTCAGACTGACATGTGATCCTGATCCTTTAAGCCATTCAGTCTTCTTTCTGAAAAACTTTTGCTGGTGGTATTTGTATTGCTTGATCGCACAACTCTCTGGTAGTGTCCCAACCTAGTGTGCAACTTTGTCTCAAATGTCCTTTAATGGAAAATACGAATGACCTAGCATAAAGGGGGTCACACATCTGAAGTGTATGCACCTAAAATAATTTATTTTCCAAAGTGATCCAGATCAATTCCTCTTATATTTTTTTGTGAATTTTTTGGGTAGTCCCTCCGTGCAAGAACAGAGCAGCCTAATGAGCTAAAAGATACTGGCAGCAAAGATACCAGGGTGGTTATCAAGCAACTTCTTACTTTCACATTGACTGAGAAGGTTAGACCGAGTCTATTTCAGTGATCTGTCCGGAGTTTGCTGGAAGCTATTACAATCCTGACTAGAGAAACATTTCTTTACTTTATCTCTTACTTTCCAGGGGGAATTTGTGCGGAATATACTTTTACAGGAATTTGTGAAGGTACTACCTTTTCCCCATCCTTCCAAAAGTTTTAGTCCTTCGAGTTTTAAGGGAGTATTGAAGGAACCCATCAATGCTAATGATTTCTACTGATTATTGAAGGATCTGAGTCTTGAATTTTGTTTCTCCCATGCAACTTCTACTGATTATTTACTGTGGTAAGCTGGAACTGGTGGGACAGTGTAACTGATAATTTGAGCAAACATTCACAGGTTCAAATAGTTAGTTCCCTTAAAATCTACTTAAACTTGACGGAACCCAGGTTCAAATGAATCAAATCTATTATTTAGAATCTAGTATTGTTTTCAAACTTATTTTTTCCATATTTTTATTCCATATTTTTATGTTTATCACATCGAGTTTACATATTGGCTCTTCTGCAAATGACTGAAGGGAATTGATGGAATCACCTTAGCAACCTTGGATTCAATTAATTCAGCTCTACCACTTGCACCTCCGTTTGCTCCATTTTCTTTGGAGGATGAAGATATCAACAATATTAAAATTTTCCGTCGCCTTATGCTCTTGTTGTCAGGGTTTCGGAGTAGTGGTGCCTCACCTACGGTAAGAAGGCTTAGCATATTTCTTTTTAATTTTGTTATACTTTCTTTTCTAATAATGTTTTTCTAATTGTTAAGATACAGAAGTCACACGACCATAATATATTAGCATAAGAAAGTACGGATGGTAGCAAAATAAACTAACCAAAATTTTGATTAGGGAATTATGAGTTTTGCTTGGTTGCTTTTGGCAAGTAATGATTACGTACATTTTACGTGTATTCCGTTGGATTATTATTGAGAATTCAGTTCTATCATCTTGTAGGAAATGAAAGTTGCAAAGGCTGGTGATGATTACTTGGAGGATGCATCCCTTGTTCTTTATCAACTGGCATCAGTAGACGAATATTTACCTATCCTAACTGTCATTCCTGAGGTAAGTTGGCAAAGTCAAATCAAGTACATAAATAGATATGTACAAAAACATATAACATCCGTCGTTGCCTAGTGGAATATGACTCTAGAAATGGAGATTCACTAGTTCGTCATCTCCCTGATGCCTCTTACGGACTGAGTATTGTTTTCATGTCTTGCAGCTACCCGTAGAGTTCCAGGAAAAATTACTTCGTCTACCAGCTGACTTGGCTGGAAGATTTGTATCACGGGCATTTGCAAGAACTATAAGGAGGATTATTCGCTAAAGATGAAAAACAAGGCATGTAAATACCAGAATGTAAATTCTATCCCCTCTCTGTGCCATCCAGTCTCTCGTTCAGACTCATGAATACTATTCCATCTCCGTACAAATTCTTGTAGTTGTAGCAAGACAGTTATACGAAAAGATTATATTAATTTCTTTAACTACATCTTATCTAAAAAGAAAATGTAGCCGATATAAACCATACCTTTCTTTTACTGAATATGCTCTGACTTGTATGTAAATGCTTTTAAAACAGGCCCAACTGAAGTTTGTGGGTTAAATCTCCTCTTCGCGGTTCTTGAAATGTGCCAGACTTCATATTGCTCCATTAAGCGTAGAGAAACTTTTTCTCTGTAGATGATATTTTCTCTATTACTAAGAGGAATGCTAGCCTATACCTTATGTGCAGATTTAAGACTTGGTTAGACGATTTTTTTTTTATCTTTCTTTTATTTAAAATGTACAAAAATTCCGGTCCTTTATTCTGGGTTTTTTTAAGTTTAGAGAAACTTTTTCCTGTACGTCTTTTCTTTATTACTAAGACGAAGCTTAGCTTACACTTAAGCGTACATATACACTTAAAATTTAAAGAAGAAATGGTTAATTGACTTTCATTCCTTACCCTTTATTTCATATTCATAGATTTAATATTAAAAATATATTGGATCATAATTACAATTAAGATCACTGATAAAAAAATAATAACAGGTAAATGAGTATGAGACAAAACATTTTGGACCATATATCCTCAAGCTCACTCATTTTCAAAGTTAAATAATTGATTTCATACCATTTTATCTTTGTTTCATAAAAGATGTACTCTTTCATTTTGGTCCAGATTTGTCCGCCCAATGAACAGTTTACCTTATTTTTTTAAAAAAAGATTAAAAAATAAGATTAAAAAATAAGATAAAAAAATAATTTAATAAAATAAGTAAACTAGGAAATTTAATAAAATTAAATAAATGAAATCCCTTTCCTGCGAAATTAAAATTAATAAAATATTTGGTTGTTAGTTGTTACGGAAATTAAATTCTACTTTTGTAACAAAAAATAAAATTGCATCCCATCGCCTAATAATAAGGAAACGAGGTTAATAAACTTTATTGGATTAAGTAATATATTCTTACTTCCTAGTCGACTAACCGACCAACGCATTCTATCGGGTGTTTTAATTGAAGTCACATTCCCGTCCAATTTTCAGAGTGCTCGTACAGCCCTTGTATATTTTTGATTCCTTCCCTCATTGTCTTCCATTCTTTGAGGCGCCGGAGACTCGGACCCTCGGAGTTTGGCTTCTGGTTATATTTATACTTATTGATCTGTCCGAAATCATCAAGCTTAGCGGGAAAATCCATTGATCACCTCGGCAAAGGTAAGCTGAATCGTGTAGTGGATGTCGTTTGAACTTCAGGGATTACTTTATGCCGACAAGCTAAAAGATTTTGCGCGGCTTTTATACAATTCTTGAATGGGAACAAGGAAGCGCAGCCCGTCAATCCCGCACGCAACATGATCCTCTATCGGCAAAACTTGCCGCTGTAAGGGTTTCCTTCATGCAAGATATGCACAAGTAGAATGCAAATTTAGAATTTTGCTGTCTGTTGGGACAAATTTACAATAAGAGAAGGAAGTGAAATAACGAGATATTACTGATACAAACGTGCAGAGTTGTCGTCCTCTTCCATGATTTCATTTTCTGGGAATAACGTAGAAGCCACAGAATTCGAAGTGAGCGAAAGTAGACTTTCCCACAAGAAAAGCTTTCTCACAAGCGGCGTTCTTGTTGTATATTTTGCAAATCTTATTTTGCAACGCAAAAGCAGATTGCAGAGGGAAGCAGCTGCTTAAGAAGCCTCGCCAAATGCTGCCTGGAGAATCTTATCCTTGCCTGCAGTTGGAGAGTATCTTATCAGAGTAGAACGGTTGAATCTGAGGAACGAAGCTGGAGAAAGTGCAAACAGCTAAAAGAAAGGCATCTGATTGGGCTTTATGGCTCCCAGTGAAGTGATTGAAGGTTTGTTTAATGTCTATTTTGTTTGTGTTCTTCTTTTGTTTGGTTGGCCAACACAGTTCATCACAATCTTTTTCTTCTTCTACTGTGATATCTGTTTCACTCCACAAGTGTCTTATGTGGAAGGTCCTTCATGTTGCTTACTTTTTGATTGACTGACATGGTGGTCTAATGAAATATCTTATCAACAATGAATTTCTCCTCTTGGTATGGAAGTGGAATTTAGTGGGCTGTTATTCTAGGTGGATTATCCATTTCTTCTTTCCCTCCTGTGAAAGGCATTAGGATTCGATTGTATTAATTAATCCACAAAATCATCTGACTTGAGTATGGGAGTGAAGCTTTTAGATGTTGTGATATACAAGAACTTAATTTTTTCATTGCAGACAGCTGATAACCTATCTTTTTTACTTTTTTGTTTCTCTAATCATATGCAATTTGTGTGGGTTAAAGACGCTGCAACAAGATAATGGTCGATATCTTGAGAAATCATGGATAATTTTGTGCTTTTTGATTCTTCTTGGTCTCCTACTCAGTGGCAGACTCTTTAGCTAGAGAGGATATTTCACTCCCAAACCATGTTGTAAGGTAAAGATATTGCAAGCAGGAGGGGTCTTTAACAGCAAGGAGCTGAAGAGAAACCCTTTCCAAGCTAAAACATCAGCTGGAGATTAGCAGAGCTCGGTACAAAGGGACCAAGTTACAAAAATTAGAAAATCAGTAATTCCAAAAAAAAAAAGCATTCCTATGCTTCCAAGGCAGAGCCGTCTTGCTGGAAAAACAACATTTGACACTAGAAGAGTTGCCTTCAATGATAATGGGCCATGGAAGTGCCTGTGAATGGCGAAGGCCTTGCATCAAAGCAAAATCTTGGGTGAATTGGAGTCAAATATGACAAGGAACCAACATTTGTAGGAGGATGGCTAAAGTACCTCATGCGTCGAAGGGGGGGTTTGCCAAAAGAGGATTCTTTAAAGTCAACCTTGACACTGCCTTGAGGGGATTGGGCCATATCAGCCATAATAGACAGCTTTGGGTGGGACAGTAAAGCCACCTGGAACCATGAGCTATTGAAGGTGCTGTGTCAACTTCTTTATCCTTAGATGGAGCAAGCCAAATATCCTGCCGGAAACCTTCTTTCAATTTAGAATTTTTTTTTATTACACTCATACTGGAGGTCCAAAAGGACAGAATTGAAAACGTCTTATCTTTTGTGTCTTCAAACAGGAATTTGGTTTGGTTAAGTTTCTCATTGGTATTTAAGAGGACAAAGACATGAGTTTCATGCAGCATGCATGATTGCTCATACATATGATCCAGTATTTATATTTGAATAGTGGAGATTTCTTTGAAGATTGGTAAAACTAAAACATTGTCAATCACAAGACAAATTACGTGCAATAAAAGCAGTGAAAACTTTAAACAAATGATCGAAGGAAGCTAGGGAAGCACAAAATTGTAAATTGCCACTGTGTCATTTCTTAGATAGTTTGTCATCAAACAGTTTGGGAAAGGAGTTGATTCCAATTGATAGTTTCTCAGATAAATGGATTTGATCAGATCAAATTTGGTATTTAAGCTGGTTGGGATATAGAGCTGTTTTTCAAGAATGAAAACTTCAACTTTGCAAAAGAAGGTTTGTATTGTTTCTATTTCTTTAACTTTCACATGATCATATCAGATCACAAGTGGGGGGTGGTTCTCTAATCAATTTCTTGAATGATCTCTGGCATGGGTAGAGGTCATTGGGGGATGTTCCAGTAGCCTCTGCCATCTTTCAAGGTATTGGTGAATGCTTTTAGTAAGGAAACATTTTGGATGTCTAACATTTTGAAGAAATTTTTTATGTCTAAGGCATTTGAGCTGTCTAATATGGTTTTTGAACAAGACTCTTTATGCTTCATTAAAGAGGACTAGGCAGGCTGCTTTGGGCTCTTGCAACTAATGGTGATTTTACATTCAAATTCTTTTAGTAGACTATTTATTGTGTCATAGTGTGTCATCCAGTTTCTTGAGTTGGATGATGTTGGGATCCTTTTCAACATTATTTTTGCCTGAATTGTCTTCATGGGAGAATTTTTAATAGAGCGACATTGGCTAGAAGAGGCACCACACTTCCAATTGTTCACTTTGCTTTGCGATTAGGAGGATGAATGCGTATCACTTGTTGGTGCGTTGTTCATATGCATTAAGTATTTGGGCTTATTTCCTCTTTTTATTTGATCCGTTGTTGTGCATGCACCATTATTTTGAGGGTCTGGTCACATCTTATGAGATTGTGATTCCACCTATGTGATGGCTCATCTTGAAGGTTTGCTAGGTTTGCACTCTGTGGGTTATTTGGTTACAACATAATCAACTTTATTTTGCTTCTAATTCTCTTCTTGCTAGTAGGGTGTCATCAAGATGCTTAACCATGTATGATCATGGTTAATCTGTCTTAAGAGATATACGGATTGCGGTAGGAGTTTGTTATTGTAGAGCTGGTTATGTATGCCTGGTCTATCTTTCAACAAGAAATCTGCTTTAGAGGTGTGGTCAGTTCCTCCAGTGGGTGTCTTGCCACTGAAGGTGGATGGCTCATCTCATTGTAATATGTGTCCAACAGGGTTTGGAGGGTTTTTTTGTGATACGATGGATTGTATATTTTTGTCTTTTTTTTTGAGGAGAGTATGTTTTTGTCTTTCACTGGTTGAACTGGTAATTTCGATTCTCCTTTCTTGGTAGAGGAAGACTCAATCAATGTTACTTGGTGTTTCATAATTAAAAAAAAAAAAAAAAAACTTGATGGTGGTTTGTGAGTTTTATGATGAAACTTATGAGTTGTCTAGGAATTGTGCAAACTCTTGGTAGCATGTGAATAGGTTGGCCAATGAAATTGATGATATGTTGGCAAGGGAGGGGGTTTCTCTTCAGCACATTTCTGTCAAAGTTTCATCATCTTCCGTTGTGCTGGAGGCTTTAGCCTTTCTTGAAATGAAAAGAGCATTTAATTAAAAATGCACAAAAAATGTTTATCACTTATCAACACTGCAAAATCAGCTTGTTTCCCGGAAACAGACACTCAGTTACTACAGCAGCAAATATATTGTCCATTACCAGCATGTGCAAGTGTACTATGGAAGCCATGATTGCAGCCATACCTTGGTGTATTTAGGGAGAAAGAAACCAGAGAACGTATGGAAACAAAAGAGCAACAATAGGAAGCATGGTAGAAAAATGCTATTTTGGGCAAGCAGTACTCAGAAACTCCACCCACTACCCAACCCTATAATCAGAAAATTCTGGGGAAACGTTATTATGTTTGCAAACCACATAGACCACTAGTCATGGAAGCCGGGAAACCACCCCCAAATGGGTGGCTCATTAATTTTTTATTCTCAAAGAAATCCGGGGCCAGCAGGGGTAGGAGGAATTATCAGGGATCACGCTGGAAGAACTATACTGCAGTATACAGGCCCATTGGGAAGCAGAACATCAAATGAGGCTGAATCAGGTTGGGGCAGTAAAAGGAGCCCACCTCCATGGAATAAAACAAACATTTGATGAAATCTCAAATATAACAGTAGAATGGAGAATTGCATGGGTTAAGATTCCACCAACTCGGAGGCAGATGTTAGCAAAAGGAGTTCTTTGTAATTCATTTTGATGGCCCTTCTTTTTTCTATTGAATCTCCCCCAAAAGTTCTATAAACTTGCACAAGAAGGTGGAGTAAGGAGATGATGCTAGCAAGCTGATTGAAACTCAAATATTGTCACATTCCAGAATAGCAATGAGTATCATAGCATGCCCTTGAGCTCTCAAACCAAGGGGTCGATATACAAAGAAAGTGAAGATTCCTAGGTCATTCTTGTACGCATTGTCTGAATTAATAAAAACCACTTTCTTACAAAAAGAAGTGAAGGTTTATTCTTAGTTCATTTAGTTTGCTTGGAATGGATGCTTTTTGTGGAACAATATTTTATTTCAATTTTTCATCATATTATTAATAAAAGCAAAGCATTTTCCTAAAAAAAAAAAAATTATTTTAAATATCAGGTGGAGTTTGCATCATACACTTTTCATCTTCTTTTTTTTTGGAAGAGAATCTCACCTAAAATTATTCAGAGATAAATTTCACCTCTTTCAAAAGCTTTATTGTATTTTATCTATGTATGCACGGTAATTCTCTCACTCTCTCTCTCTTTGAGTAACTTTTCTTATAGATATAAGTCTCCAAACTGCGCTTGCACATGAATATGTTTTTTTATGTTCCTGAAGAATCACTAACCTCTCCCAAAGTATTCCCTACATTCAAAATTTGTGGTAAGGTTTATTGTGTAGGTGTTCAGTGCATTTGTATATGTTTATATCTTTGCTAGCATTGTCTGTGGTTGAGTTTTTAAGTTGGATGACTTGTTGGGAATCATCAATTTTGCCACTGAAGTTGACTAGGCCGGTTATCACTTGTTTATGATCAGCTATCTGTGACTGCTTTCCTTTTTGTGACATATTTTTTCTCAGTGACTTGAGCCACCATCATGGTGCTCTTCCTTTTTTCTTTGTTTAGGTTATAATATCTTTCTGTCTCCGTGGTATTTATCAAATTTCATTCTCTCTCTCTCTTTCTCTCTCTCTCCCTCTCTCTCCTGTCTTCTCCATCTCTATGCCTCCCTGTCTCTTTCTCTTTCTCTCCGTTTCTATCTATTTATCTGCACTGACTTTTCTTGGAATGATTTTTTTATTAACCATGATGTTTATGTCCTTATTGTTTGACCCATACTTGAATGCAGTTTTTTATATTGCTAGATGTGGCTGTTCCACATGGTTTTTAGTATCCTTTGTTTTATTCTTTGGGTTGCCTGATCTGATAGATGATGAAGACTATGAGGAAGCTGGTGGAGGAAATCGTTTGCTTGGGTTTATGTTTGGAAATGTCGACGATTCTGGTGATCTCGATGTCGATTACCTTGATGAGGTAATTCTCTTTCTTTCCTCTCATAAAAAAAAGTTAGTATTTTGGACACAAGCAAATTCTTCGTGACTCTAGGGAGCTTATTTTGGTTATAATTGTTGTTGAAGCACCTACAATGTGCATAGATTATTAACTTAGGTGTGTTGAGTGGGGAAACACCAGCATTGGATAGCAGCAATATCTCTACATGACTAGTCATTTTGGCTTTGAACTAGAATCAATTGAAAAATACTAGTAGAGCAATGAGGGCAAAGGTCCAATTTGTGATCCCCATGTTATATGGGTGTTGTGTGGTTTTTTAAGAACTGGTTCCCACGTCGCATGCCTGTGATGTGTAACTTTGGATGTGATGAGTGCTGAATGAGAAAAAAATCCACTTTGAAAAATGTTGAGAAGTAAAAGTTTGGCCGCAGGCTTTCAAAATGGTTATCATTTTAGGATGAAACCAACCTGAATATTGATTATTTAAATTATTGTTTTGGAACAAGTATAAAATTATAATTTAGTATCTGTCAATAAGAAATGCGAAAGACTGAGCTTCAGGATTCAATTTATGTTATGCAACTCTGACCCGATCCTGTGGATAAGGACCATATCTTTTTGTCTCAAAATATTGGATGACTGTTAGCATATTTGATTTCTCAAGTGCTGTGTGACAAGTATGTGTCGAGAAAAATAAAGGCACTTTGGTACAAGTTAGTATTTCATTTTTTTTGAAGGAGTTTTTTATGGGTTGGACACCTCTAGATGTACAAGCTTTTGAACCATGTTGATTGATGGTGTGAATCTGGAACCATGTACTGAGGATTGAGTGTGACAGAGCCTCCTATCACAGTCTACAGGTTGAACCAGTTTGCCCGACTTGTACTGGTTGAACCAATCTGTTTCATGGTTCAACCTGTTTGCACAGATGGTTCTTAAGGTTTTTGAGTTGAAATGATCCTTTCCTACTTGAGCATCGGTAGAGTCCCGTTATCTCTTCAGCTGAGTTGATCTGGCTGGTCCGGTGTAGGTCTGATAAGATGCTAAATGTACATGTATATGCTTGTCACATTCTGTCTCAAAAAATAGTACAGATATCCTAAACATCCAACTTAGGATGTCTTTTTTATTTTTTATTTTTTAATCGAGTGAATTTTTATTTACTTTTAAATGTCATGTTGGTACAAACAGTACAGCGAAGTATACCCCAGTAGTATATAGAAACAGAGTAACCCCATAGGCTTAGGGGTGGCAACGGGGCGGGTTTTCGGAAACCCGTCCCCGGCCCGCGAAATATTGGGGAAACCCATCTCGTGAAAACCCGGCCCGCGGGGTTGCACGGGAAACCCATCCCCACCCTGAACCTGTGAAACCCGTCCAGCAAAATCTTCTGCTACAAACACAGAAAAACCACTAACTGTAGAAGGAGCTGATGCGAGAAGAGTAGTAGATCGAGAAGAGAAGGAGCAATCAAGAAGAGGAGTAGATCGTGAAGAGAAGGAGCAATAGAGACCAGTTTCAAAAAAAAAGGAGCAATAGAGAAGAGTAGATCGAGAAGAGAAGGAGCAGATCAAGAAGAGAAGGAGCAGATTGAGAAGAGTAGGAGATGTCGATTGGGAGAAGGGTGAGAAAGAGACGGGAGAAGGGTGAGAAAGAGACGGGAGAAGGGTGAGAAAGAGACGGGAGAAGGGTGAGAAAGAGACGGGAGAAGGGTGAGAAAGAGACGGGAGAAGGGTGAGAAAGAGACGGGAGAAGGGTGAGAAAGAGACGGGAGAAGGGTGAGAAAGAGACGGGAGAAGGGTGAGAAAGAGGCGGGAGAAGGGAGAGAAAACGACGGGAGAAGGGAGAGAAAACGACGGGAGACGGATGAGAAAATGGAGACGGGAGAGAAAAAGAGAGAATATGGGAGGGTTAGGGTTTAAAAATTTCCATTTATACCCATCTAACTTTATCTATATTACTTACTAAATGGGTCGGGTCGGGTTTCTTGGGCAAAACCTGTCCCCACCTCAAATCCATGACGGGTTTAAGAAGAAAATCCATACCCGCCCCGCGGGTTAAAAATTCAAACCCGCTTTAAGCGGGTTGGGCGGGGCAGGTTCCCCGCTTACAGGAACCCATTGCCATCCTTACATAGGCTGGTAAAGCCACTAGGTTAAGTCTACAATCAACCCATTCTTTTGCTAGCTTATCAGCTTATTGTTGGCTGACTTGTGGATTTTAACCATATTATGTGCCTAGAGTGGCATTGGATGTAGATATTTTCAATCCGTCTTTTGATGCCCCCTCTTAAGATGCAGATATTATAGTCACGCAGCTTTACATGTAGTACCTAGAGTGGCATTGGAAGCAGGATGTGCAGGTAATAAATGTTGGAAAGCTTGCGTTTTTTTTTTAGTAGGCATCCAATTATCATTCACTTTTCTAAGAAGCAGAATAGGGAATAATGTACCATTGGAGGACTCTACTTGTTTATCTCAGGCTAGAGCAACATGAAATCCAATTTGTTACCTTTTGATTATGTGATTTTTTTTTTTTTTTTTTGAGGAAATTGTTTGATTATGTGATCTTTCATTTTTAGTTTTTAACATTGCTGTGTAAATCAAGTTTTCTTTGGCTTCATCATAATTTTTTTTCTCCCAGGACGCAAAGGAGCATATTGCTGCACTGGCTGACAAGTTGGCCCCATCCCTCAAGGACATTGATGTAAGTAGTTAAATGTATGTTGCTATTATCTCTTGTTCTGGACAGATTTAAAGACTGATTCTTTTGGATTTAAAACACCATGGCCTAAGAATTTCTTTTCTCGTGGGAAGACTAAAATTTTGTTCATTTTGCAGTTGACAGTAAAAACATCCACTCCTACTGATGCTTCTGAGCAAGGTGGTCTCGTTTGCTCACAATCATCATTTGTAATAGCACTAGAGTATTCTTTCTGAAATTAATGTTCTCGGCTACTGTTTATGTCTCAAAACTCCTACATAACTGGGATCAAATTAATTTTCTGCTGGTTAAGGTTTGTGGATTGAGCTTCATCCTAAAATAATTGTGCATGGAGCCTACAAAACAATGTTTGTTTTTTCTATTATTTTTTAGATAAAAAGATAATACTTGCTTTTGTTTTTGAAAGTCAAATAAATACACATGATAGGAAATTCTTCCCAACTGAACTCTTCCTAAATATTTCATTTTGATGAGACAGTTATTACCAGAATGGTGCATGTTGCCTATGTTATCAAACTCAAACCCAACCATCAACCGAGTGATGTGAGCAGGTTCGAACCTGGTTCAACTGGGTTTAACTGCTGAACTGCGGCTGATGTCATAATGGCATTGCACCCCTCCCCCTCCTTCTGTGCCTCTGCCCTTTCTGCACCCCACTGCCCCCCCTGCAGCCTTCCACCCTCTTTGCTCCCCCCTTGCACACCCTTTTTCTGTTATAGAAGACACCCTCTATTTTGTTATTATAAATGAAAAAAAGCAAACCTATTTTGAGAATAAGCAAACCTGCAGTACCACTTCTAATTTCGTTGTAAAAATCACTTTGGTATCAGAGAAAAGATGACTTTTTTTAATTAAAACACAAGTTTTTGAAAAGCTAATTTACCTTTTTTCTTGCCTGTTATTTCCATTCAAGCCAAATAGAATATTATTGTTGCTGCTCTGATGGTTGTAAGGTGATTTTTTGATATATATTCTGATACGTTTCCATACATTTACAGCATCAAGGACAGTGCTCATAATCTGGTTGTATTTTACATAAATTATGCCAGTTTAGGGAAGAGAAATGGTTCTTTTTTTAATTTTTTTTTTTTTCCTGTGATTAGATTATGATGAAAAGGCTGAAGACGCTGTAGATTACAAAGACATTGAGGAGCAGTATGAAGGGCCGGAAATTGAAGTCACCACTGAGGAAGATCACTTGTTGTCACAGAAGGACTATCTATCTAATGAAGTGCCATTTTCTTCTTTAGGCAAAGCTTCGGTGTTTGATGAAGAAAACTATGATGAAGAAGAAGGTTCACCCAAAGAAGGGGAGGTTATTGAAAGTCATTCTGAAGCTGAAAGAATCATTCCTGCCCCAGGTTGTTGTGTTTTAATTGTTACTTATATGGAAGTATATTAATTATATACTCACCTGATTTGAGAGGATATTCTAATTATTCTACTGATCTTGTGTTTTACTGCCACAAAGGAAGTAGCTTTGGTTATTTAACTGTTGGCAACTTTTGGTAAACTATTACTTTAATTTAAAAAAATCATAATTTTCAAAAAGATCCTGGTAATTCCGAGTTGTTCAGATCTTGTTCTTTGTGCTGTAATTTTTCATAATGCAAATGAATGTAATCTTTCAGCTCTTATGAATGTACTTCGCTTTTCTTTTTTTATCCTTGTGTAATCAACCATTACCTAGTTTTGACTGGTTTTCTTTGTAGTTCAGTGGGGCTTGATGATTTATCTAATGAGAAGGACAAGAGTTCTGATGATTTTTTGGCTTCACTTAGTTCGATGGAGGCCGAAGATGTGGTTGTTGACTTTGAACACTTTCAAGTAAGCTCATCTTACGTGTAGTGGAATGAAATCTATTGTGGATATCACAATCTTCTCAATTCTACCATCAGCTGCCTGTAATTTCTAATATGCTCCATAAATTTTGAAGCCATAAAAATTGTATCAATGAACAGAACTGGTGTTGAGTAATCCAGCCTAATATTTATACTCTATTGTAGTGTTATGTGTAATCTTCGAGAAACAGTCATTGTATGCTAGAAGGCTCAAATGAACTCAGAAATGACTTATCCAGCTGAAACTATGAGCTAATTTTAAGTCATACTTAAAGCCTCAACAACTATGTTAATGAACATTTGGGTTAGAGCCATAGTTGGGCATCCCAATTGGATCATATGCTTTATTTTCAGTGGATGCAGCATAAACATCCTTGCCAATTTAAGCTGTTTTCAAGTGTAATAGGTTGAGGAGCATGCATGTTACATCATATAGTGGAGAATTTTTAGTTGAGGGTGATTCCAAAAATGTCATTGGATGGTGTAGGCAGACCTCAGCCCCTCCATGGCAACTACGATACTTGTTCAAAAAGATTTACTTTTTAGCTTCATCATGTGTTTGTGAAGTCATGTATTCCTAGAGATGCCAACTCTATGGCAGACGCCTTAACTAAAGAAGGGATGCACCTCTCTTCACATGTGGTGAGAGTGACCCCACCTTTTGTACCTTGACTTTCATACAATCAATAAAAAGAAAGCTTTTTCCTAAAAAAAAAAGGTTACTTTCTTTGTATTTGTTTGGAAGAAAATATGTGAAGAACTCCCTAAAAAATTGGATGACCTACATTTTTGCTTAATTTTTTATGACCAATCATCCTATTGCTAGAAACAGGAACTTCATGGGAAAAAAAAATTCCAATGTAAAGGAGAAAAAAGGAAATGGCAATGGAAAAAAATTAGAAATCGGAATTTTTTCGATTTTCACAGGAATATGGTTGTCTATATTTGTCATACTACCACCAGAATGCACCAATGTATGTTATAATGTGTTTTTACATCTAATATTCTTTAATCTGCACAGGTGATTGATGTTACTTTTCATTCTTTCTCTAAGTGATTGGATATGGATATAGTTGTTTATCTTTAACTACCCCCAGAATGCACCACAACATATGTCATAATGTGTTTTAACATTGAGTCTTCTTCAATATGCATGGGTGATTGATGTAATTTTTCATTCTTGCTCTTTGCGATTGGTAGGATTATGCTGATGCGTCCCCTCAACCATTTGAAGGTAGAGCAGGAAGTTCATTGCCTGTTTTGTGTATAGAAGATGGAGTGGCTATTTTGCGGTTTTCTGAAATATTTGGTGTTCATGAGCCCCTGAGTAAAGCAGAAAGGAGGAATCGCCATACTTATTCTTTCCTCAAAGGTATACTATGAACTGATTTGTTCTTGAACCATCATGACTTTTATTCTTTACTTCTACCAACTTGGTAAAGTTTACCTAAATTGTTTATTTGTTCGTTCATATTATGCCTAAATTGTTTATTTACTCATTTATATTATGTTTACATGACTTCAGAAAGATCTAAAGCAATGGATTTATGTGATAATGTTGAGGAGGATGAGGAGACATTCCTGAAGAGTTCATGCCAAGGGCATCTTATTGTGAAACACTGTAGCCTAACTGCAGAGGATGATTTGTGGGCTGGAGATAGTGACTTGGAACATGATGATTTTTGCATTTCACTTGCTCAAGTTGATAGGCAAGGGAACAAATCTTATCTTTCATCACAACCAATGAAGGACAGTACGATAATTGATCATTGTTTAGGGTGGGAGTCACCATTGTCCCCTCGGTTTTACCCTCTTGCTCAGGAAAATTGGGAAGAACGAATAATCTGGGGTAATGCTTCGCCTACAAGTCATGAGTCCCTTGACAGTTGTGATACAATGGAACCCTCTGATACTAATCGTTTTCGTGCAACTGATATGGACGTGGATGATCTGTCCTGTAATGGAGTGGAGTACCAGATGACACAAGATGCCCAGGACCGTAATGTTTCTCTATACAGGTGTCCAGTTTCAGTCAAGTCGTGGAGGACGGCAGATTCCTTTCAATCATTTGAAGGGAGTTACCATCCCCAAATGTTAAGATTAGAAGCATTCTCTAATATGGATGATGTTGATTATTTGGAGGAAAAGAAAGAGAAAGGACGCCAAGAATTATGTAAAGCAGATGTTATTAGGCACTTAGGGAAACTATCCTTGTGAAACAGAGATCTGCTCAATGGGTCTTGGTTAGAACGTATTATCTGGGATTCGTCTGAACCTATTTCTAAGCCAAAGCTGATACTTGATCTTCAAGATGAGAGGATGTTATTTGAGATATTGGATAATAAGTTTGGAAGGCAACTTCGTTCCCATGCTGCAGCTATGATCATCACTCGTTCTCTGAAACCTGGTTCTGGGGACTCTTTTGATTTACCAACTCAAGGTGGTCCTTCTCTTGGTCGGTTCAATATTTCTAATGATAAATATTATTCCAATAGGAAAACATCTCAGCAAACGAAATCTCATGCAAAGAAGCGTGCTGTGCTTGGTATCAAGATCTTGCATTCAGTCCCTGCTTTGAAATTGCAAACCATGAAGCCCAAGCTGAGCAAGTAAGTCGCCAATAGTTTGAAAAAGGAAAAAAAATTATTTGTCTAGTTCCTTTTCATCAGAAAAATTAAAAGATAATATTTTTAGAGGAAATGATATTAATATTTTCAATCCTTTTTTTCTCCCTTTTGCAGTAAAGAGATTGCTAATTTTCATAGACCAAAGGCTTTGTGGTATCCCCACGACAATGAAATTGCTGCGAAGAAGCAAGGTAGTCTCTCCATGCAGGGGGCAATTAAAATTATTTTGAAGAGCCTGGGTGGTAAGGGGTGTAAGCTTCAGGTGGATGCCGAGGAGACCGTGGCTTCTGTTAAAGCTAAAGCATCCAAAAAGCTAGGTTGGTTTTAACTATTTTGTTTCATATGACATGTATGTTGAGTTTCATATAAGGACTTATTATGAACTTGCAATTTATACAGATTTGAAGTCTTTTGAGAAAGTCAAAGTATTCTATTCTGGGAGAGAGCTTGAAGATGTAAAATCTCTTGCCGTGCAAAATGTGAGACCAAATTCAGTGCTACACCTTGTTCGTACAAAAATACATTTGTGGCCTAGAGCTCAAAAGCTTCCCGGAGAAAATAAGCCTTTGCGTCCTCCTGGGGCTTTTAAAAAAAAATCAGAGCTTTCTGCAAAAGTTGGACATGTTTTTTTGATGGAGTAAGTTGCTCTTTGTAGATTTCCACTAAGTTGAACAATTTTGGATGTCATGAAGTTTTGCAATTGTTTTTAAAGCTTCACAACATCGATTGCTATCTAACTGCTTGAGGGATCTTGTTTTTCATGATCTGAATGTGTTTGGTGCTTTGGCCATATTTTATCATGTGCTATTTAGGTTGTTTTATTGTTTTATTTTTCTGCTCAATGACTCGTTCACCTTCTTCTGTAATGATTGACAGTGTTCGTTTTGTCAATAAATGTCAGTAACCTTCTTATCTTTCTTTCTCTTTGCTGTAAAACCTTGATTTAGCTTCTTCCTTCTTCATATCTAGTAGAAAATACTCATTGGAATGGAGAAGTACCTCAAGTAAGGTTAGTGGATTAGATGTTTTGCCAGATTCATAAAGTCGGAACTGAGATGTTGTCTAACAAATCAGGTGCTATGCGATTAATTTACTAGAGATTTTAAAAGGGCATTATAATGAGTTGTCATGAAAAGAGCAATATCCAAGAGAAAAAAACTGTCAAAGAACCTCTAGAGGTCAGCAATACACATGATGAACTTTCCTGTTGAGCAGTCAGGATTTTTAAATGATATTATTGGTATTACTTTCATTTTCTTACTTATTGTTGTCATGCTTGTTTCCATTGTTCTTTCTATTAATTGCTTCGTTGTTGTCATTTTTCATTTTATTTTGTAAAAATAACAATAAATTTGTTTTGTTGGAGTCGAAGAACATTTATTTTAGATAAGTCACGTGTTATCATCAGCAACAGATTTCTTGTTGAATGAAAAACATGTAACCCTTCGGTCAGATGCTGATACAGTTCTTACCTACTACTTCATATCTTACTAATTGCTGGGTCTATAAACAAAGCATAGAAATCTTACCATAAGCTTGTCGTTTGAAAGTATTTTGTCAATTTATAGGATGGTGCAGACAAACCCCTGCCCCCCATGGAGACTCTTGTATCTATTCCGAAAAAATTTCTCTTTAGCATCATTATGTATTCGTGAATGGTCATGTATTCCTAGGTCCACCAACTCAATGGCAGATTCTTTAGCTAAAGATGTGACCCAGCTTGCTTCAAATGTGTTGAGAGATACCCCACCCTTTGTACTATGACTTTGACTTTCATATATTTAATAAAAAAAAGCAATTTCTCCAAAAAAAAAAAAGTGTAAGTAACAGTAGATCATAAAATCCTTGTGCAATCTGTGGATGTCAAATTCGATGTTGACTATGGAAGTCCATCTTGCCTAGCCATCAAATTTCCTTTCTTTTGGTGTGTCTTTGTGCATCAGCATAATTTTTGGAGCATTCACAAATTTTTTCATCTGTGGTACTCCTTGTGGTTAAAGCAATACTATGTTTCGAGTATGATAATGATTTTCATAAATTCTGCAGTTGGAACTGAAAGTATAGGGTCATTAGTGAGTATAGTTTCAATATTGCTCATAGTAGTTTATATATTGTTCTTGCTATCAATCAGTATGTTTTAGAGAAAAAGTGCTTTTTGCCAATATTATATTATCCCCCTTTTTCGTTGCTTTAGGAAAATTTCATTCTGATTCAGTATCTTTATCCTTGCAGATATTGTGAGGAGCGACCTCTGCTGTTAAGTAATGTGGGAATGGGTGCAAGATTGTGCACTTACTATCAGAAATCTGGATCTGGTGATCAAAATGCTTCTTTACTGCGGAATGGGACTGAGTGTGTTGGAAACGTGCTCACCTTGGAACCTACAGATAAATCTCCTTTTCTGGGAGACATAAGACCTGGATGCTTCCAATCATCTATAGAGACCAATTTGTTTCGGGCTCCTATATACCCCCACAAGCTCTCATCTACTGATTATTTGTTAGTTCGTTCTCCAAAGGGGAAGCTTTCTCTTAGACGCATTGATAAACTATATGTTGTCGGACAACAGGTTCGTTTATCTAGATTTAGTAGCTTGTGGCCTCTAATTGAGCCAAAGTTTTTTTTTTCAAACTTTTTTTATTTGATTTTGAGGTGAATTTCAATAAAGGAAGAAAGAATACAAAAGGAAAAAGGAAAGGGTGGGGGTCTTGGGCATTAGCTCAATGGTCCCATGGGAGTTATTGCTACGGGAGGTCTTGGGTTCGGGTCTCCACAGTAGCATTGGGAGTAAAACTTGTAATTGGGAGTAAAATGTATTCACCTTCCTCAAAAAAAAAAAAAAAAAAAAAGGGTTGCTTCAACAAACAAAAAAATTGCAAAATAAAAACATATGTGACTAGTAGCTACTGATTTTTATTGAACCACATGACTGCTGTGTGCTAGACAAAAAAATTTCACTTTTCATAAAATAAACATACAAAAAAAAAGACATACAAAAAATGTCATTTTTTTTTTAAAAAGACATACTAAAAATGTCATTTTTTTTAAAAAAAAGACATACAAAAAATGTCATTTTTTTAAAAAAAAAGACATACAAAAAATGTCATTTTTTAAAGAAAAAAGACATACAAAAAATGTTGAAAATATAAACAAAGAATGCTAGTCATGTGGCTTGAGGCATGTGCATGAAAAAACTGGGTACATGCTAGTTCTTATCTTTAGCAGAGTCCTATGGAGGTTGTGAATAAGACGGCTTATAGAATCACTTTATGTTATGGTGAAGAGAGCTTTTAACAAAATGATGTAGCATGGTTGACTGTGGTACAAAGAAGTAGTTGCTTGTGTTGCAGTGGTTCGAATTGCTAACAAAGATGGATGCACATTAACAGTTAGAAGAATATACTGCTCTTAAGAAAAAAAAAGAACCCGTCTCTTTTGTATGAACTATGATATAATGACAACGTTTTATGTGTATCAGTAACTCTTGTTTCTTGTTTATATGTCGGTTCAAAAAGAGGGGTTTAGCGGTCTTTTGTTGAACTTTTTAGGCTATATTTCAGCTAAAGGTGCATAATATAAAGTACTCTTCAGGAGCCACATATGGAAGTAGTTTCTCCTGGATCCAAGGGTGTTCAGACATATATTGGCAACAGGTTGTTGGTATATTTGTATCGTGAGTTCCGGGCAAATGTAAAACCCGGTTTCCTCCCTTGCATTCGAGCTGATGAGTTGTCAGCCCAGTTTCCAAACTTATCAGAAGCCTTTCTTAGAAAAAGGTTGAAACACTGTGCGGATTTGCAGGTAAAAGGCATTTGATTATTGTATATGTGGCCCTAGTTCATGTTATTTTATTTCTTTAGCTGAGTTTGCGAACTGGTGTCTGCATGTGAGCCATATCAGAAAGGAGCAAATGGGCAATTATTCTGGGTTATGAGACAAAATTTTCGAATTCCATCGGAGGACGAGTTGAGAAGGATTGTGACACCAGAAAATGTGAGTTAGGGTGGTTTTCTTTTATTGATTCTGATGCTTGTTCTCCTAGTCTTTCTTCATAATTCATTTTTGTAGGCCTTCTTTCTTGTGAATAATGTTCATGGTTGTTAATCTGGTGTTTTATAATCTTTGAGTCTGATCTTTCTTTTTGAAGCATTTCCTGTAACTTATTGTAACATTCAGTATCCTGCTTCCAGGTGTGTGCATATGAAAGCATGCAAGCTGGCCTTTACCGACTCAAACGTCTAGGAATTACTCGGCTTACCCATCCTGTAGGTCTTACTTCTGCAATGAATCAACTTCCCGATGAAGCCATTGCTTTGGCTGCTGCTGCACATATTGAGCGGGAATTACAGATAACTGCATGGAATTTGAGTAGTAACTTTGTGGCTTGTACTAATCAGGTAAATGAAGCAGGTGTTGGGAAACAAGATGGTTCTCTCTCTCTCTCTCTCTCTCTCTCTCTCTAACGGAAATCCATGTATTATAGTATTGATTCAAGAATCTTGCATGGATTTCTCTGATTATTGACTAGGCTATGGCTTTTGGCTAGCATTTGGAAGTTATGGAGGTGAATAATAGAGCATATCATGCATCTGAATTTGGCAAATATTTTATGTTTACTGTATTTGTCTGCGAATATCTGTACCTCAAATGGGAAACTTATTTGATCAATTTGTAAAGTAGATGTGGTCTTTGGCCCCATTGGGTCATTGGGAACCGTAATCCTCATGAATACTGAGTGTGATGAACATGTAAAAAATGGAAGGTTTAAGATGATCTGAGCTTCTAGGATGATTAATTCCTTATTAGTGTTTACAAGCTAAAAAGTGATCCTTTTGGCCGTTGGAAAAAGTGATCCTTTTCTCCGTGATCTTTATAGTTTTCCGTTGAGAAAAATCTGTTCAGGCTTCCATTTAAAAGGATTAGGCTTCAATCATGTACAATTTGTTACCTATTTTTCTATGCTACCACAAGTTTGTGAATTTACAGGTATGCTCTGGGGATTGCAATTTTTTTCATTTTTCATGATAATTTTAATTCTTACTGGCCCTTGAGCAGAGGAATTAATGCTTTTCAGGATCGAGAAAATATAGAACGCTTGGAAATTACTGGTGTGGGCGATCCATCTGGAAGGGGTTTGGGGTTTAGCTATGTCCGTGTAGCTCCCAAAGCGCCAATTGCAAGTGCAACAGTTAAGAAAAAAATAGCTGCTCCTCGGGGTGGTACAACTGTTACTGGAACTGATGCAGATCTTCGTAGGTTGAATATGGAAGCTGCACGTGAGGTAGGCCTCTTGTGCATTAAAAAGGGGGATTTATCAATAAGATCAGCTTAGACTTCTTGTCTGAGTCTTGTTTGGGCCATCCATTGATTGATTATGATATCATCTTCCTCATCTACTTAATTGGTTGACAAAAGAACATAGTTGAGCACAATTTCTGATTTGCATTATCTCTCTTAACGGTGCCTTTGAACTTTGACAGTGCAAAGGATTGTAATGTCTAATATCTCAGCAAGATGAATGTGTTTAATCATTGTACATACTCTCTCATCTCTCTGCCCATTTTATACCGTGGTTCACAGTTATGGAACCCTCTCATTCGCCATCTACATTTTTTTTTTCTTCTGTTTTAAAAGCAGTTTAAATGGCTGACCATTTGGTTGAAGAGCTGTTTCCTCCATCCCCTTGCTGTAAGGGATCCCTCTCCCGTATCTTGATTTTGTGTGTCGTTTTCTTTACTTATCCCAACAAAACTAGCGTTTTCCTGAAAATGAGAACCTTTTTCTTTATGTGTGCCTCAGACTGTATCTCAAGTGCTTTATACTTTAAAAAAAATCGTCTTTTTTTTTTATTGTGGTCATGCATGGATAATCAACAGACTTGAAACCAGTTTGAATTAGGTCAGGTTAAGGTGTTTATTCTCTCAAATAAAGTGTCTGGTTGATAATCCCTGCCTTCTGTTTGGATTGCATTGTACCTACCTATGCATGGCTCCATTTCACAGAGTTTTTTGAGTTTGTAGGTGTTGAGTCTTTTTGAACTGAAACTCTTGATTCCAAGTACATTTTCTAACCATTTCAGGAAATGGGTTTCAAATCTCTTCTGACAAATATGGTGCAGACAGGCTGAACTCTCTGAATATATGCGTTACTGACTGAGAGTTCTTATATATATATATATATATTTAATAGATAAGAAAAGATCACCTAGACTTACGTGCAGATTTTAAAGAAGAAATGAAGGTCGAATATTTATGAATGTGAGGGGTATTTTTGTAAATGTGAATAAGGTTCCAACTCATATTTACAGAAGTGTCCCTCTTCTTTAAAATTTGATTGTAGGAAATTTTTCCTACATGTAATAAGTGTAGGCTAGCCTTCCTCTCTCTCTCTCTCTGTATATATATATATATATATATATATATATATATATATATGAAAAAGGTCACCAATACTTTTAGTGTATAAAAAAGTTTCCTACACTCAAAATTTAAAGAAGAAATGAGAAGCATTTTTATAAATGTGAGGGGTATTTTTGTATATGTGAATAAGGTTTCAACTCACATTTACAAAAATGCCCCTTTTTAAATTTCAAGTGTAGGCTAGCCTTCCTCTCTCTCTCTCTCTCTCTCTCTCTATATATATATATATATATATATATATATATAATGTATTGCTTACTCTTTTTCATACACAAAGAAGAATTATTTTATTATTATTGAGGCTGTAGTAGATATTTACTGATTTAGTGTGTTTTCTCCCAGGTTCTCCTCAACTTCAACGTTCCTGAGGGAGAGATTGAAAAATTGACCCGGTGGCATCGGATTGCTTTGGTACGAAGATTGTCAAGTGAGCAAGCTGCATCTGGAGTTAAGGTTGAAGCAGGACCTGTTGCAAGCAAGTTTGCGCGTGGTCAGCGCATGTCCTACCTCCAACTTCAGCAGCAAACCCGAGAAAAATGTCAAGAGATTTGGGACCGACAAGTTCAGAGTCTTTCAGCCACAGATGTAGATGAAAATGAGAGTGATTCTGAAGCTAATAGTGATCTTGATTCTTTTGCTGGAGATCTTGAAAATTTGCTGGACGCTGAAGAATTTGAGGATGGTGGTGATGGTAGTGTTGACTTTAAGCGTGACAAAACTGATGGGGTACATGGAGTTAAGATGAGAAGGGCTCCCCAACTAGTTCAGGCAGAGGAGGAGATTGAAGACGAAGCAGCAGAAGCTGCAGAGCTCTGTCGGTTGCTAATGGATGGTAAGGAGCAGAATATGGTTTAACAATCTATTTTTTGTGAATGCATGTTTGTAGCGGTATTTTTCTGTTCATAGTCTATTTTATTTTTGTTTTTTCTCTTGTATAATCTTGTGGGATTCCATGTTATCCGATTCATATTGATAGGTGTGGCTTGTCTATTTCTACTGAGTTCTGCTATCATTAATCAATATGGCATCCCAATAAGCTAAAATGCATCATGTGTGGTTAATGATCAAAATCTTCTTGGTATTAGAACAAACTTAGATTCGGTTTCAATTTTAAAAAGTAATAAAGGGTCAGCTTTGCTGCTGCATCCAACCACTAAAATACCTGTAAATATGCTGTAAAATAAAAAGTCATTTATAAAATTCTAAAATTAATTATGGACTTTTTTTTTTGAAAATAGTGATGAGATTGTTATTGATTGGTGGAAAGAATTACAAGCAGCAATGAGTACCAGCTAAGGTCATTACATCTCATGCATGATAGTATAAACAATTACATCATAGCAAGATCATTCAGTATTTCTGACTGGTCCTTGCCACCCATCTATGACATCAAATATCATCTTTAAATACTGGGGGGGAGGGTTTTGTACCCTGTTGTATAGTGAGAGCCAAGTCTCCTTCTACTTCCATGGGTGTGTTTGAGAATGTACTGCATTGCTTCATCCTGTAAGCAATGCTCTAGCCTCGGCCTCGTTGAATGTGCAAAACCAGCAGGCCCTGAGTAAGAGAGGTCTGACCATTGCAATCTTGGATGAGTCCTAGTCCTGCCGATCCTGGGTTGCCTAGGGAGGACTCATCAAAGTTAAGCTTCAAGTGCCCCTTTGTGGGGGATCCTATACTTGTTAATATGATGAAATACCACAAGACAATTGCTTCTCCATGCAGCAGCTAACCTGAACCCAGAAAAGTGTGTAACTTTAAATGCTGTCAGATGGAGAAGGTTCTAACATAGTGCACAGACACGGTGCCTGTGCTGCTCAGCATCTTTTTTTTTTATGAAATTGGAATTACATCTATAACAGCTGTCTTCATTTTAGGTCCATAGACATTGCATAAAGAACACATCTAGGAGGCTTAGCTGTTGTAGGACGACAGGTTTTTGACTTTTTTGGATCAGTAGCTGTAATCTCTTTGGGTTATGTCACTTCTACATGGACTTTTTCATGCCTTATACTCTGTCAACAGGATTATTGGAACTTTGGGCTACTGTTTCATCGTTGCAGTAGAGAGGACCTGACATAACCTCTTTGATTCCAAAATCTGCCAATAAGCATTTTATCCTATTGATTTTGCAAGTGGTTTGAGCCCTTACCCAATATTTCTATACTAAGCTTGGCAACCACAGTATGCTTTTTAATTTTCCAGGTCATTGGGTTCCCACCAACTAATCTACAATAGCCCATGTGTGAATTTTGGAGCAAGATGATAGGTTGCCAAACAGGAAATGAATGTAAATTCTCCCAATGCTTGACACTTGGGTCAATCTTAGGCTTCCATTTGTCAAAGTGGTTAACGAAGTCAGTTCTTCTCTTTGTTGATTTTCTCACCATGTAAAGAAGTATAAGGATTATGAGCTTTCATTATTAGGGGTGGGCATCAGGTTGGGTTTTCTCGGTAACCCGACCCCACCCGACCCAAAAAACCCGGGTTTGGATTCCCAAATCCAACCCGCGGGTCGGGTCGGGTTCGGGTTTACCTAAACCCGACCTGCAGGTTTTTTTTAAAATTTTTTATATATTTTTCTTGATTTATATAAAAAAAATATATAAAAAATTCGGGTTCTTGGGGTTGGGTTCGGGTTTTCAGAAACCCGACCCAAACCCGACCCATGCCCACCCATATTCATTATAGCATTTTTTGAAGAAAGAAATGGTGTGACTGCATTAAGGCAGCTTGAAGGCAAACAAGTTACACAGGGGGACCCTTTACAACAAGAGGCAGGAGTGTGAATCCCTCTTTTCTTTAAGCTCAAAAAAATGCTTGGTCAACACTTATCATGACTAAATATTGTGGTCTCTTGAAATACTTCATTGGACTTACAAAATGTTATTTCCCCCCTAGGAATACTTCAAGAGCTGCTTTTTTTTTTATCTGAGAAAGAGTGTTCTATATAAAAGATCCAAATGCCATTAAGTAAACAATCAAGAAGTCTCTTACAACAAAATGTTGGAGAGAAGTCACTCTGTTTCCAAAGAGTCTGCAGATCCATTGTCAAACCTTTTTATATGCTGCCAAAAGTGCACATAATTTTCAAGAGCTCAATCTCATCACAATAATGAATCAACCTTCAAGGCGTCTCCAACCTGAGCACTGCTGCACCAGCGAATCACTTCTAAAGAATCACCTTCCACATGGACTGCCATGAAAGAACGATTTCTACAGATATGCAAACAAGAAGCACCATTATAATTTGTGCTTCCGAAGCATCTACTACTGGTTTGGACCCGAAAAGAGACCCAGATTGCCATTCAAATCCTAAGAACTCCGGCAACCCCCGGGAGACTAGGATTGCCCTCAGGTGACTCACCTACATTCAATTTGAGACAGGTGAGAGGTCCACTGAATCAGGGTGGCTATATGATGAATATGCTGAGTAGCCACTTCTTTTCAGGATGTTCTCAACATAAGACCATGCATCAATGAGCCATGCTTCAGAGTTTAAAGCCAAGTTACATTTGTATGGATACGAGTTTGAACTCGTAGTGCTCCCTGGTTGTACTCTTGTAAGATACCCCATGGAAGGAAGATTAGGCAAGGCTTGAGCATTAATCAACCCAATTGATGTAACCGAAAGATCCTACAGAAAAAGGAACTAGTGCAGTGCATGACTGAAGTATGCCCAGCTCATAACCAAATGCTTTGAAGAAATAAGTTAACATTGCCAATGAAGGAGAGCACTGCAGCTGCATGCAGCTTTTTCTTCCTCTCATTCACAAAGAGAGCAAAGAAGACTTGCTATAATGCTTCCCTGTGTAACAAACCTGTGAGAATGTGCCGAGGAAGACATGGTCAAACAAAGAACTTGGATTGTGGAATTCCCCATACATCCAATCCAAACATGATTTCATTACCGAACCATCTTCAACAGTTGACATCCATATTAAAACACTAGATTTTCTAAGGTAGGCAAAATTGAAGCAACTCAAAACTAAAAAATGATGGGAACTTGAGGAGTAGCTCAGTGGGCCCATGGAGTTATTGTTGTGGGAGGTCTTGGTTTCGGATCCTCACAACTCCTATTTGCTCTTTTTTTTAAAACATTCTGAAAAATTTGTCCTACCTACATTTGTGCCATTGTTATATCATGGCTACAAGCTGTTGAAAAAAGACCTAGAATTTCTTAGAGGTTTTGTATCATGCCATAGATCCTTCCAGAAATTCACCATTGGACTGTTACACACCTCTATATGAATGTTCTTATAGAAAATTTGATTGCATGGAATGATTTCTTTCCATACTGTTGAAGCAACTCTTTACAATAAGTAATCAATGTGCCAATCTTCAGAATGCATAGTTAGGTCAAACCACATCAAACCATAGCAAAGACCCTTCTTCCCACAACCTCCACAACCATTTAGTGAACAAGGCTTTTTTTTTTTTTTTTTTTTTTTTTTGAGGAAATTGCTTTGGTTTATTGGCCCATCTTTGTGAACAAGGCTTTATTTACTCACATTAAGTTTTTGAATAACAACTCAATACTTATTCACTAGATGATAAAGTTGGCCATTATTTGTTATCTTGGATTTTCTTAATATTGCTTAGAACAGGCTCTAAATTTCGGGGGAAAAAAAGGATAAGAAATAATGCGGTAGTCCAACTAGACTAGAAATTAGAAGCGTCAAGCAACCTGGTATGGATAGAAGCTTTCCCTGTAGAATTCCGATGAATCTTCCTTCAGGAACTACAGTGTGGCCAGATTATTTGGGGTTATTATGGATTTGTTGTACATGATGACTCAACTGAAGTGGTGATTCAAGGTCTCTTGCACAGGTGTGTGTCTCTTGGTCGTTTTTTAGGCTGGTTGTGAGTGAAAGGTGACTCCAAAGTCATTGGTTGGTATCGAAAAAAGTCAGCTCCTCCCTAGAGGCACTTGTGCTCCTATTAGGAAGATCTTGTACCTGGCAGCCGATATAGCTGTTGCCTGGAATTCAACTCTTTAGCTTTTTTTAGGGGGATGGGGGGGGGTAGGGCGGTTTGTCCGGCTCTCTCCGATCCTTTATTGGTAGGGATTTCATTCCCTTTGTAACTTGGTTTTCTTGTTGTCTTTTAAAGTTGCAGATGTTCCTCAAAATTTAAAAAAAAAAAAAAAGACTAAGAAGAATTGATCTAATTTCAGTACCTAATTTGGAATTAGGATCTGTGCTGATAAATTTGACCTTAAAAAAAACTGTTGAAATCTTAGTTATTAAAGAGTTAATTTGATGGAATTGACTCAGTTGCTGAACATTTGTAATCTCATGTAAAAGAACAGTTATTCAGTAATAACCAAAAAAAAATTCTGTGCTAGGATGAAAAGAAGAGTACACTAGATGAAACATCTGGCCATTGCTCTGATTCCTTAAGTCAAAATTTGGTTGATTACAATGATGGTTATATTCTTGTTTACCGAAATAGGCAATTTTGTAAAAGATTGCTATTCCTGTATCCTGTTTTTATCTCTCTAAACTATGCTGCAGATGATGAGGTAGGTTGGAAGAAGAAAATGTCATCAATGTCAGTCGGGAAGGATCTGGTTGTGGGTCCTCAATTTGGTTTTGCTTCTGGAAACATTGAGCCCAGTAAAAAATCTAAAGTCCGTGGTGTCACCTGTGTGTCCCAACCTGATGGTTCATTCTCTCAGGAAATCACCGTTCCAGACCCAAAGGAGGCAAGTGACTCACTTTCTTCTCTCTTTTATAGGAGATGAACATCTTTCAAGTTTGTCATGTTAGAATGAAGTATTTTGTACTGAATCTTGCCGCTCATCTGAGAAGTATCTGACTTGTTCGTGGGCAGGTTGAAAGTTTTCTTGCTAAAAGAAACTTGTCAGAGAAATTGAAATCAAACAAAACCAGTGGAACAAATGATGTTTCGCATTCAGGAATAGTGAAAAAGAAGGTAAAAGCAATTGCAGATGGTGTTAAGGTAGTGGTGTTTGATGTTCTTTTATTGGTGACAATTTGAATTTATTGTACATGGTTTGCCACTGGAGATGAATATGTACAAAGCAACAAATTAAATCCGATTGCTTCTCAGAAAACTGGTTGAACTGTTTTACTGGTTCTGCCCGGACAGAAACTAAGATATGAGAAATTAAAAACCTGACTGCAGGGGGAACTTGGGCAGTAGCTCAGTGGTCCCATGGGAGTTATTGCTGCGGGAGGTCTTGGGTTTAGGTCTCCACAGCTGCATTGGGAGTAAAATTTTGTAATTTGGAGTAAACCTTGTAATTGAGAGTAAACCATGTTATTGGGAGTAAAAATGTATTCGCCGTTTCAAAAACCTGACGCAAGCAGGGATTAGTATTTTTTCTTCTGTGACAATTAGGCTCCAGAGTTCAATTCTGTGACACATGTTGAAGGACATTTGCATTTTGTACTTGGTTAATCTTCTGCTTAGTTCAGCCCTAACCAATGTAATCCATTTCCTTGAGCTAACAAAAATTAGCTGTTGTTTTTTCCTATTTCCTTTTCCTATTACTTTTTCCTTGTCCTTTCTGATACTTAAGGATGACACTACTTATCTTACTGTCTTTTCAGATAGTGAAAGAAAAGAAGCATGCTGATAAACCCACTAGAGAAGGTTTCACTTGTGGTGCATGTGGGCAGGTATTGAACTGGACCTTTTAGTCATGCTATACTTTTGTGAAAATAAAACACTTCTTTAGTAACAAGGTTTATCAATTTATGGGACCAGCCAGGACATATGAGAACCAATAAGAACTGCCCCAAGTATGGAGAAGAACCGGAAGCGCAAGTCAAAACTACTGAACCTGAAAATCTGTCTGCAAAAACTAATGTACAGGATCAGCCAATTCCTCACCAAGTTGAACCTCCTCTCAAAAAAGTAGCAACTAAAGGTACAACCAAAATATCACTGGTGGAAACTCCCGAAAACTCTGAAAAGTTGAGTTCAAAAATTGTGCCTCCATTGAAATTCAAGCGTCCCTCTTCTGAAAAGCCTCAGAAGAAAGTCCCCAGCTCCGAAATGGTGCCAAAGTCTGGTGGTAAGATCAACATCATTTTCTCTAAACCGAAGCCTGAGGAAGTGTTGCCTGAACCAGAGAAAACAAACCTTCCGAGAATAGCTCAAACTGTTGAGGTGGTAGGCGAGCAACGCCAGAAGAAACTTATTATCAAACAGACCAAGAGCATTAGTAATGTGGAACAAGTGAAAAATGCGGTTGGCTTTGGAGTGGATGATGAATATAAGAAAACTAAGAGGATGGTTGAACTGGCAGGGGTTCAGTCACGAGGAAAGCGGGACTTGAAAATTTTAGGGGAAGAGAGAGTTGCAGATAGGAGAGCCAGTGAGGAAAGGAGATTTTGGGAAGAAGAAGAGAAAAGGAGAAGCAACAGGGCAGCGAGAGAAGCTAAGGCTAGGAGGATACTTGAGGAAGAGAAGAGGATTTTAGAGGAGAGGCAAAGGCAGATCGAGCTTAGAAAGTATGAGGAGGCTATGGCGCGAGAAAGAGAAGAGAGAGAAGAAAGAGAAGAAAGAGAAGAAAGAGAAAGGGTAAAGAAGAAAAAGAAGAAGAAAATGATGATGAAGAAAAAGAGACCAGAAGTTAGAGATGACTATCTGGAGGAGTCAAGGGAAAGTAGATATGACAGGAGAATACCAGAGAGAGAACGGGCTGCAAAAAAACGTCCTGCAGTGGAGCTGGTGCGGCATGCTGCTGAGCATGGTCCACAAACTAAGCGCCGTAGAGGAGGAGAGGTACTTCACTCTTGTTTTCTTTCTGAAAGCATCATATACCCAATCATGCTAGTGTTTTTGTTTATGCTTGTTGCGCTGAGTATTTCTAGGTAACAAATGCTGAGATCAATGCAGAGTTAAGTTCTATCTGATAATTTTTTTCTTTGACAATATTTGATTTTATTAATTAAGGAACAATGTATTCCAAAAAATACACCTAAAAGGCTGGATGTCTCACAACAAGTTGGGGATCAACCCCCTCCTTTGCTAACAAATCTGTAAAGAAAAATTGTGGCGGTTCGAGGAAACAACCCTTTGTTTCATACAAACTTCATAAGTATCTTTTTGGTGACAACAGACAATTGTTTTTTGTTTGTTTGTATTCACTTCTATATTTTCAGGAATCAAGGATCTTTTTAACAAAAAATGGTGGAGGCTGGGGGAGTTATTTCTTGTGTACTACAGACTTCTCTCAAGTTTGTTTAGGCAGGGGAAGGATGCCCAACTTTCCTCCACCAGTCTTCTAGGAGAAGGGGCCTTTTGAGATTTGAGAGCTGGAAAAGGGACTGGATTTCCCAGTTCAACCCAGACTGCAGGGTTGAGCTTCACAATGTGGTATTGTTAGATGTACTGTTGAGAAATACAGGAAGCCTGTTAGATCATGCATGCATCACCACAGCCAATGGCAAATGAATAAGAAAGCTATGGTGTCGTCTTCACGGTGTGCAACTCAAGACTCTGAAACTAACTCGGATACCTGAAAATTCAGTGTGTGCTGTGCCAAGTTGGTTTTTCTGAATTAGAACTCAGTTGGATTTGGCAAGTTTGAGAAGATAAAGTAATAAAAATAAGGGGTTAGTCTATCCCGAGAACCTGGAATATTGAAAATCTGACTGGCCATTTGAGTCATTCAATCATGGTCATAATGCAATAACAACTCTTGGCAGCAAGATGCTGTACACCTTTCTTGAAAGACCTCTTACCCACCTTTGCACTTGACCTTGAAATACATGTCTTATTGTTCAGATATCTGATCTGCATTCAAAGCACCATCAGGAGCTTTCAGGATTTTCTAAAATTTTGACCGTGTTATCTTTTTATTTGCTAGGTTTTTCTGTGTTGTACTTTGTTAAACCAAAGGTGTTTTCTGAAAGGGCTTTTGCTCTGACATGATATTTCTATTTATTATTTCTGATCCTATTTTCTTCTAAGCAATACTTCTCGAAAAGGTGCATGCGTTTTTTCCCCAACAGAGAAAATGTTAGGTTTATATGCCATAACCTACAACAAGGTAATCTTAGGGATGTTTATCTTTTTACTGTACAGGTAGCACTCTCAAACATCCTGGAGAACATTGTGGACGGGCTAAAGGATGCAAAAGAGGTGTCTTTTCTTTTCCTCAAACCAGTTTCAAAGAAAGAGGCTCCCAATTACCTGGACATCATTGATACCCCAATGGATCTCTCCACTATCAAAGAGAAAGTGAGGAGAATGGACTATAAAAGTAGAGAAGATTTCAGACATGATGTATGGCAGATCACATACAACGCTCATAAATACAATGATGGAATCAATCCCGGCATCCCTCCCTTAGCAGATCAGCTTTTAGAACTCTGTGATTATTTATTGCAGGAAAATGAAGATCGTTTGGATGAAGCTGAATCCGGAATTGAGATTAGGGATTGAATATAATTATAAATGTGTATAATAGTATTTTGTAATGTGGTATTACCTACGTGTACAGCTTCTTTCACCGTCACCCAGGCCCCAGCTGTAAAAAATTTCTGTCAAAAGCAAGGATAGGAGCTCCAAAATGAAATTTTGCTTTGTAAGTAGAAAGTTGAGGAAATTTAGAGATCTAGAGGGTTTTATGCTCCTGCTTGTCCTTGTTCAAATTTTCAGTTCTTTGTTCAGTTGCCACAGACGATGAGAACTCTCCCTTTGCATTCCTTTCTGTTCATATCTTCTTTCTTATACAATAACATAACATCAGAGCATGGGTGTTTATGGTAATGCGGTTAATGTGAACAATCAATTCATTATTATCTTGGATTAGGTTATATCATGTTATTAATGGGTTCTCAAAAAGTTTTCTAGGTTTTGAAAGGGGACATACTATAGATTAAGTAATTAATAACTACAATTAATATAAAACAAGCACGGTCCTCTGTATTTTCGCTCAACGTTCTCTTGATTTTTGTTGCTCAACTTTCCTCTGATTGTGTCCATTCAGCGTTGCTCTCAGTTTATCTCCAAAACATTCTGATTTTATCCTTTCAATGTTGCTCTGATTTTATCAGCTCAATGATCCTATGATTTTATCCCAACTCAAACGTTCTCTGATTTTATTAGGAGTCTGAGGGGCTCAAGGTCCATTTACTGGATTAAGTGGTACATGTTAGCGTATGCTATATGAACAATATATCCTAGTGTCGTGCTATCCAAGTCAGTGCATCCTCCTATGGGTAACACCGTAAATACAACTATCTAAATGTATGAAGGTTTAGGGTTGAAATAATGTTTTTGGTTCGTCAAAAATTATATCGTTATTAGAGTAAGACATGCTGCAAAGAGATGAAAATATATGTTGTCCTCCAACAAAACTAAAAGCTTAAGTATGGTTGAAGAATTGGTACATAAACATCTAATGGGGGAAGTTTTATAGATAATTTAAAGTTTTGGATTCCCGGAAATTAGACTCTAACTTTCTATTATTAGTTGTTGACAATAAGAATTTCAATTATTCTGTTAGTTTAAAATATTGAAAATTTGGGAGACATTGATATATTGGAAATTATTTTAATAATTAAGTTATAGAAAAAATATAAAAATTTAATTTTTAAAAAAAAAAATAATAATAATAATTAAATCCTTTTTATTAAAGCTGTGGAGAAAGAAGTTGGCCGTTCCATATATGGAGGCCAGAGTTTGAATTCTCATAAAGCGCCAATATTTAGGCATACATTGAAACTTTGATATAAATTCATTTTAAAGTTGATGATTGGGTATATGTCAAACTTAAACCATATAGTTAGAACTCTGACACAAGAACAGTATGTTTTGGGCCTTACAAAGTGATCAAGTGTGTATAACTAGCCTACAAATCTGCTCGTATTCACTTAGTTTTTACTGTTTCAATACTCCGTAAATTTCTTGGCACTCCTGAACAATAGCTCACTCCCTTACACTTGATCGATCATGATTCTGTAATACTATTATAACCAGCTGAACTGCTGGCACATCGAGTGGTGAAACGTTTGCTAAATTGGTGGAACAAATCTTGGTTCGTTGGGAGGTTTGCTTCCCCTTTTTTTTTTTTCTCTCTTTTACTAGTGTTTTGTGGTTCTGTTATTAAATTTAGTGATTGGGTTACTGTGAAGACCCGAACCCGAGAACTCTCACAGTAACTCCCTTGTTTTCCTTTATATACCCTTGATTGAATTTATTCTTCATTTTCTTAAATACAGTCTTTATTCTATATTTTAACTTATATTCCCCCTATTGTATAACCTTCATTCTTAAATTTTTTAAATTACCTCATAACTCGATCATATTTCATATTTTTTCTTCATTTTATCTTATTATAACATTTGTTCCGTGCTTTTTGTTATATTTTATTTAATATAACCAAAATCAATATTTTCTTTATATTACTTAACTATTAACTTAATTTCTTATTCTTCCTTATTTTGTCTTATTATATTTTTCATTCCATATTTATTTATATTCTTCCATGATAATTTCTATTCCTCACATTCCTCTATCATAGCCTTCATTTCATATTTTTTATTAAAATATTCCCTACATCCATATGCATCACAAAACATTCAAAACACTATAAAAAGCGGCACTTTTGGATGTCAAATTTGGAAACAAGATAACATTGAAACATATTTGGCACAATTACACTTCAAAACCGAAAACGCTTACAATGATCAGAGGACATTGACCACATTATGGCCTTCCAATCGTTACAAACGATAATTAATCAATAGATAGGAAGAACAAAAATCAAGCAGATACGTGCGAAACAAAAGACAACTTATGGCTACCGTTTTCATTTGGCCATTACGCAATTCTTTTCCCACACTCTTTTCCATCGAGGAAATCCTTTATCAAGTCAAGAGCCTGCCAAAATGTCATAAGGTTTTGCACTTAAGATGGACGGTATGGAAGGATAAAGAGCATTCTCATGACAAAACAATAGAATCTTACCTCAATAGCAATAGCTGTTGGTGTGAGTGCAGATGGATCCCCATGACCTTCAGTTGCTGCCATACCTAACACAAAAAGAGAAGCCTTTGACTACTGAAATTGAAGCTAAAATTAGAAATAGCACAAGGCCTGTGGTACCACGTTTTACTAGCTCATTAAGTCACCCAATGGTTTACAAACTGCTAAAGGATAGGGAAGGGACAGACAAAAGGATGAGCAAAGTAGCTGATGCCAGTTTACTTCAGATTCCCTTTTCACACTTCAACGAAGACAAAAGCTTGTCCTAGGACTCCTACTGTCTACCGCCTCTGCTAGCTGGTCATATTATTAGACAGGTTAATGCTTTCGACTCAGCCAAGATCTTTTTCAATGACTTAGTTCAAGAAAAAAGCCAAGCTGGTCGTAGGTTTCCCCTCACATGACCCAACTGCAGCTCCGATCATGACCTAAATATTTTGAGGAGCATAATCTAGACAGAATGATTCTGAATACATTACGTTGAGCTACCATTATGTTTCTAATATACAAGATCATAGGCTTTGGAGTGAAGATTTGCAAGTTTGAACTTGCCTTGGTACTTCAATCCATTCAATTTTTGAGGTGTGCAAGCTCATGATGGACTGAGCTTTGCAAGCTAGAAAGCTGTCAAGTTTGAGGTTAAATTTAGCAAGTTTGGACTTTCCTCTGGTACATCAAATCAATTAAACTTTTGAGGTGTGCAAACTCAAGTTGGATCCGAGCTTGCAAGCAAAGGCAGCTACTGTCTTTTAAGTAAGATCAACTTATTAACAGTTTGACTAACAACACATCTAATACCATCTAGTCAGTTCTGTGAGAAAGGAAAAGGACTTACTTTGAAGGCAGACTCTGACATCAGCTTGAGTATATGCTTCACCCCTTTCTTCAAATAGATCAGTGAGACGCATGAATGCCTGAAGGAAAAAAAAATGATAAAAGCCACCATCCCAGAACTAATACAAACATCCAACATAAAGGAATCTACCAATAAAGCACACACATTGAACAACTGCCCACTTGAAGTGCAAACGCAATCACAAGCAGTTTAATGTCAGATAATAGAAATTTGTAGTGGATTACAAAATTTTAACATAAAATGCTCAGCAGATGGCAGGATAACCACCTTAGTGTATGGATCACCAGAATCATCATGCAAAAGAGGCCGCGAATCTGTCCCAACAGCTGCAATGCGCTTTGCCAATGCATCTAAAGGCACATCCAGCCAGATAGTGATCCCCTGTTTCATGGATATCCTGACATCAATAGTGACAATGTGGCATGTCAAAACACCTAAAGAGGAAAAAAAAACGGAAGAGAAGAATAACAAAACTTAATACAACATCTGGGAATATATAGAAAATAGCCCACCAGTTTACTGGACGTATCACAGCACCACCTCCAGTCGCAACAACTAGTCGGCGCATGAAAGACAATTCCTTTAACACCTTGCTCTGGAATGCACAACTATTAATGTCACAGGTGAAATTATGAGAGGAAAAAAAACCCTGGAGAACAATTTAAATTATACAGCTGTCGTGAAGAAAAGGCTAGAAACAATGTTTGAATATCTGAAGTTTCTTTTCACATTCCAACAAAAGCCAAAAGAAACACAAACGAACAACTGCATGTAGATTGAAAAAGCAAAGGATAAAGAGGAGAAGAAGAACCTCATTATCTCTAAAGAAACTCTCACTATGATCTCTGAAAATCTGAGCCACAGAAGTTCCTCCTACAGCATGCTCCACCAGCTTGTCGCTGCATCACCCCAAAATATGAATATAAAACCAAGAGAAACAGCAATTTCACACCATTTTGCACCATTGTGGGAGTCCAAAAAACAAACCTGTCAAAAAAGGAGTAATCAAGTGCTTCAGCTAAAATCTTCCCGACTGTAGTCTTACCTGAGCCCATCATCCCTGCATTTAGTTTCCAAAGAATAACATTAATAGATTTATGTGCAAACTCTTCAGAAAAAATGTATAAGTTTATGAAACCACCTAATTATAGTAACCACAAGATTATTCTGAAGTGCAAACATACCGACTAGATATAAGCACTGGCCATTCAAGTATGGAATGACATCCTGTGATTTCTTCTGCATGGTATACAAGAAAGATAAAAAGGATGAAAGAAGCTTTATGGTACTAGGTCAAAATAATGAAACACTAATTTTCAAATATGTAGTATTATAATGACATGTGCAATGGCATGACATCCTGGTTCAGCTCTTTATTTGGAAGCACAAGGAGCATCCCTGGATCACTTGCAAAAGTTGTTCGAAACAAGCATACACACTTATCCTCAGTGAATGAGAGCTTTGGAAGGCCCTTGTTCCTCCCACGGTCATTATGAGAGGAAAGAAATAAACGGGTCTTTCAAAGTAAAACTACACATGGGACTTATATGACAACTCTAATACAAAACAGAATGACCTACTGGCTGAGTGTTCATGGGAAGTTAGGCAGGATTGATGAGTGGGTCATGAGCTAGCCAGCCTGCTACTTCCTTGTCAGCTTGGCTTCCACCACTTGTTGGAAAAATCAAACTTAAATTGATGGCTCTTCTTTGGGTAATGTGGGGCCTGCTGGAATGGAGGTGTATTAAGAGATGCAGAGGGCCAGATCTTACTCTCCTATGTAGGGCTGCTTGGAGTGGATGATTCTACATTGGCTGTGGTATATGGAGTCCTCCTTGAACTTAGATTCTCTAGTGACCTCCTTGTTGGAGAACTAATAGTGGAAGGGGACTCAAGAAACGTAACAGGATGGTGTAGACAAACTTCTGCTCCACCTTGAAGTTTTTTTATTTTATTTCTTGAGGGATATTTTCCTCACTAGCTTTTTCATTTGTTTATGAGTGCTCATGTACTCCTAGAGCTTCCAGCTCTGTGCCAAACTCATTAACTAAAGAAGAGGTTCACCTTACCGCTCCCTCTGTAAGGTTGAATCCCCTTTTTGTAACTTGATTCTCATCATATCAATAAAACAAAGCACTTTCCTCAATGAAAAGAAAAAAATAAAAAATAAAAAAGTCATCGAAGATATAACTAGAAGTCTTCATAATTTATTCAAAACAATAGTCAAAAAGACCTAAACACTATTTTTGTACCTTTAAAATAGAAGCTTCATCCACAAATGCATAACAGCTCTCTGATTCTACTGTTGACGCTACATCATTCATTTTGCAAATAAATTGTCAATTACGATCAGAAGAAGTATTGTAAGAAAGTTCGTATCTATACGCAACACTTCTTAAAAAATATTTAACTTCAACCACTGCTGCATACACAAAGAAAATTCCTAGTGTTTACAAGTATGATCAGGCATGAATAATGCTTAGGAAGATATGCCTCAGAAGGTATCCGGAAGCTCACACATTACTCATGATAAAATTATCACAATCCAAGTGCTTACAAGAGCATGAACAATGACAAGGAAGGTCGGTAATAAAGTATCTAAATGTTGACACACTTCAGCGGTTACCAAAGGCAAACAGTTACAGAAACCTACTACATACAGCCATCAAATGAGAGGGCTAAAGAGCAATTCAGCATCAACTTCATCAATTATCTCAACAACCATGGACTTTGCTCTACAAAATTGTCCTGGAATACAAGTGCAACTAAGCCATGCTGTTTGAACTGTCCAGAACAACTTGAGTGCAATGGAGAATCAACTTTTGCAACACTTCACTTAAGCTTAATAAAGTTGCTTGCACAACAAATCAGAGAACGAGATCTACATCAACTTAAAGATTACTGTGGTTCAAGTGCTGTGGATCCCTCGGATAGGTTTCTACAGCGCATAAATAGAACTCTGAGCATTACTGTAAGCAGTTGGTGAGCTAACCAAAGTAGATCATACTACGTTCATAAAATACTACAACTACATGAATATGGAAAACTGAAACGAATTTAAATTTTTACTCTTCATACACAGATGCTAACGGAGGAAGTAAAGAATGCTAAAAATAATAATAAAGAAGTATGCTATGAAAGTTAACACAAAAGCAAACAAGTCAGAGACTCGGAAGCACGAGTAAAATCAGATACTCTTTCCTTCCATGAGAAAATAGTAAAACAATTTTTTCAAAAGCTAGTAAGCTACATTATTCAGTGACCAATTTCAGAAATAATAAATCTAAAGACTCGACACATCCAATGGAGATTAGGTAAAGGATGTAACAGCCAGGGGAAGCTATCATGGAAGAGATAGACAAAAGACAATCAAGTCTTCAGACTACACGAAGCTTTAAACTTTCATATTTGGACTTGCAAAATTGCAACCGAGAGACATGAACAGAAAAAAAAATCGTGTAAACAGCTTCTTCAGAGTACCTGCGGCATTCTTGTAACAAAAAGACAACTTCACAGTAGTAACATCTTTAGATCTGCCGAGAAGCGAACTTCTTTTTATCCATAAATTAGCAAAAGCATTCTGGTCAGAACACTTCGTAGCAACAGAGCTCTGACGAAACCGCGCAAAATTTCTTTGACTCGCGCCAACATTCTCCTTCGCAATCCATGCTATAGACTGCATGCTCAAAGCTCCAGCTGTCTCCATAGTGTAGAGATCTAAACCCGCTCACTTCCTTATGTTCACCAGAAATATCTTCGAAGTTGATACATTATGCATCATAAATACGGAACCAAGGCACCGGCATGGTCGTCACGCTCCTGCAACTAAGATCGAGCTAAAAACATTTCATGTTTCTATTGAAACAAAGATCAACACCTCAAAACAAGAAAAAGAAGACAAAGGCTATCGCAGCTTAATCATCAATGAAGAGACAGAGGAAACACCGCAGTTATCCATGGATTAGGAAAATAGAAATAGCATCTCGATAATATCCGAAGAGTGCTGGAAAGTCTGAAAATTGAAATACCTCTGAAGCAGAGAAATGAAGCTTTCAGAGCTCGAACCGACGGTTCCGTACGAGAAGCTCAGAAGTCCGAAAAACAGATCTTCAACAGCCCCAACGTAGAGCTTCGCCTAAGCATCTGCTCTCCTCCAGAAACGAGAGCCGCCTGTCGCCAGCCTTCTGGAGATAAAAGTTAGAGAACGAGTTGAAATATGAAAGCCGTGCTTGTCAGAGCGGCAGCCGGAGCTGGGTTTGAAGTCAATGCTTATGACTCACCGGATCCGGAGCCCGCCCGTGGACGGGTAATAAATAAGTATATATGTATAAACTATAACATATAAAACTTTAAAAATTCTGAGTATGAACTAAGTATCAACTATAAAATAGAATTAATAATTAACAAAATTAATAAGTAAAATAAAATAACTAAATGGAAATTAATTAAATTAGTCATTTAATAATTACGAGACAAGCTCCGGTCGCCTGGATTGATTTGACGTACCAAAATCCAAGCGGACGCCAATCGTTCTGTAGCCATCTGAATCTGTTTTGCACTTTTGCTTAAAACGCTACTCTATTCGGTTGATCGCGACGACCGAAAAAGAACGGCAAAAAGAGCCGTGCTTTCAAGATTGAACCCAACGGAGAAGCCAGATTGCTCAACTATTGAATTGATTTTAAACTTTCAAACCAATAAAACCAAAACATAGAGCTACTCTTTATGCTAAATAGTGCTCCGTGAAATGGCAATTTAGGGCAAGCCAGATGATCGAACGCATTGGAAGGGCAACCCATGGCAGGAGAACGACAGGAGTCAATTCAGGTGGCGAGTTACTTTAGCAGATTCAGAGAAAAGTGGTGAATTAATAGAGAGAGAGAGAGAGAGGACTGAAAAGTTCCCAAAGCTGCTGAGAGGAAAGCTGGTGAAAAAACGAAGCGACGAAAGAAGGGACCTGAGGCGCCGGAAAGAAGCATAGACCATAAAACGAATAGCGGTAATTCATTACCAGCAACAGAAAAACAGAAACCAATGGAAGTTCTAAAGAGGAGAAAACTCTTACCTTGTACAGTCTTTGGAGCTCTCCACAAGAAGACGACTCCTCTCAGTCTCCAAACCTGATCTGAAAAAGTAGGGAATTGGCTACGAAAGGCGAGAACCAGAAGAATGACAAAAACTCTGATGGCGGAGAGTTTTAAAATCAAGAGGGAGAGCCGCACGCGAGAGACCACGTGAGGTCAAAACTCCCACACTATTATCGTGAATCCAATAACATTTCAACTTAAAAGTTAAAACTCGAATGAGGAGATATTAAAATTAAATAAAATTTTAAATTTCTAATTTAATTTTAAATTTTTAATTGCTTTTAAAAAAAATATATATTTTTTCTAATTGCATAACAAAAAAAAAAAAAAAAAAATATATATATATATATATATATATATATATGGAGCGAGGGTTGGTGGCGGATGCAGACACGCAGTGATGACTTGAGAAAGTAGCCGCCACGTAGACGCCAACAACCACGTATCGAGTTGGGGTTGGTGAGGTGGATTTATTTATTTATTTTTTTAAATGTTTTCTTTGATAAGGTGAGCGATTCTTTTTCCACTCTCACCTGGATGGCAGAGGTAGCTCGTGGTGGGGTCACCATATCTAAGTCTTATCTCATTGGCTGGTTCTCAGTATTCTGGTGACTGCTTTATTTTTACAAGTTATCAGCCCAACAAAACCGATCCCCGGATTGCAGTTTAAGTTAGAACTATTAATTCTTTCGGTTTTAACATATTTTTATTTGATTATTGATTAGATTTTAAAAAATAGCTAATCCGGGTCATCGCTGCGTAAGGTCTTAGGGATTCATTCATCGCGAGTGGGTTATATATATATATATATGTTTATAAAATTAATAAAAATGATTTATTTTATATATTTATCTGTAATCCTTCATTGAATTTCTATTTAAATCTATGTTTCAGATCAAATGGGACAATCAGAAACAATTGAGAAGATTGTTACAGATCAATATTCTTGCGAAGCTCCGGGGGACCCCTTTGGGTTCCAAAGAGCCCGTTATTGAACAATCTCAACGAGAAACGAAGAACCCACTTCGGTACCCACTTTGTTTCCCGCCCAAAGCCCAACTCATACCTTCACGGTCAAAGAATGCGTCAAATCTCCAACATGGAGGAGATGAGTGCCCAGGGCCACCTTCCTGCTCCCCACCTCGTCCACCACGCTCAAGTCCCTGCAAACATCCACCCTGAACTTCACCACCTTCTCGGTCCGCGCGGTCAGGAACACCTTCTCGAAACCCAGCAGTTGCTTCCTGGGGGAGTTGTGGACGGAAGGAGGGGAGGAGAAGAGGAAGACCGTGTGAGCCCCGTGCACGGATCCGGCGTTCTTTACCCTCAGGTGAACGTCGAAGACGAGGTTCTGGCACGAGTCCTGCACCACATCGACGGATTTGCAGTTCCGAGAATGACACTCGTGGGCCTGTTCGAGGGGGTAGTGGAGCAGCTTGGGTGCCCGGACGAGGTGGTGGTTGAACTGGGTGTAACTCAGGCCGTCGCCGAACAAGTAGAGGGTGTCGTTGCCCGTGTAGAACCGGTAAGTCCGGCCCGGGTAACCCGTCGATGGGTCCGGCCTCATGTTCATGTTGGTCATGGCCACCTTGTCCGCGAACGATTGAGGGTACCACGTCATGGGTAGTCTTCCACCTGTGCTACATACAATACTATTACAAACAACTACATACAAATGTGTACGATAAGACTTGATATTGAAACAATACCCAGTTACTCACTAGGATTGAAAGCCCCGAAGATGACGTCAGCCAAGGCGGCGCCGCCGGCTTCGCCGGGGTACCCGACCCACAAGATGCTGGTCACGCCGGCGTCGTCCTTGGCGAAGGAGATGTCCATGGGGCCCCCGGACATGATGACCAGAATCACGGGTCCTTTGGCCGCCTTCACCACTTCGACGACGAGGAGCTGCTGCTGTCCCGGTAAGTGGAGGTCGACCCTGTCGCGGCTCTCCGCCTCCACGGACTGGTCGGCCCCCATCACCAAGACCGTCGCGTCCGCACCGGACGCGGCTTTCTTCGCGTCGTCCACGGACGGGCTCGAACAGGCCACGTTGGAGCACCCGGGCGCGTACACCGTCGAGACGTAGGCCCCCAGGCCTAGAAGCGGAGTCGTGTACTTGCACGGAGTACCTACAAAAAACCCCAACTTTATCTTACGTTGGTCGTTGGGAACGCAGAAAATTAGAGGAAATTAGTACTGTACGTACGTACGTACCTTCGTAGTTTCCGATCATCGTCTTGGTGACATTCGCGTTGGGCCCGATAACGGCCAGGGACTTGATCGAATTGGGGGACAAGGGAAGTGACCCTTCGACGTTCTTGAGGAGAACGATGCCCTGTCTGGCGGCTTCCCGGGCCAGTTCTTGGTTCTGGGGGGTGCAGACGTCCTTGGGGCCGAGGTTGCCGTAGGGCTGCTTCGAGGGGTCCCCGTCGAAGAAGCCGAGCCGCATCAGGGTGGCGAAGTTGTTGGAGACGGCGTTGTCGATGGCGGACTCTTTCACCTTCCCGGACTTCACGGCGGCTTCCGTGTGCTTGCCCAGGAACTGTCCGCAGTCGAGATCGAGACCTGCAGGCATTCATCTTGAGTTTCGGTAACCGATGTTCGGGAGAGATGATCGGAACTAGAGCAATGTCGGGATATTCTCGAGCTCCGGTTTCCTTTTTTTTTTTTTTTTTTACCTGCGTTGATCGTGACGGCGGCCGCGTCCTCGGGAGTTTTGGTGTAGTGTTGATTGCTGTACAATACGTCGACGGAGTCGCAGTCCGAGACGACGTACCTGCATTAATAAAAAAAAAAAAAAAACTAATTAGCTCCTCGATTAAGAAAACTTAAATCTTCGTAAGTGGGCCCCACTGACAATTTGACCCGCCTATCCATCCCTAGAATGAAGGGGTGGGCCCATTCTGGCAGGGCGCGCTCTTCGCCGTTGATGTCGTGGGGCCCACTCTCGAACTGTCCCCGATTTGAGAAGGGAGAGACTCTTCTTCTTCCTTGCTTCTTGTCTTCTTAAACGGATTAACGACTTCCCGTGATTAATTCCATTACGCGCGTCGGGGGGCGCTTAAATTAATTCCTCTTGATTCATATCTTTGTCCCATAAGAGAACCGAACGAGGAAATTGGATGGAGGTTGGCCATAAAATAAGGTGAAAAATGATCCTCTGGGTTCGACGCGGATCCTCGTGGCGCCCAGATTTTCAACTCAACCGCGTAGTTTGCCGGAAAAAAAACCAGAAAAAGGGAGGGAAGGGGAGAGAAGAGAGACCCATTCAACTTCCATTCGCCTCTGATCGTCCCGGCGAGAAGGTCCGGGTCGGCGCACGTCGGAACTCCGTTCACTTGGTTGTACGAACACATTACGCTGGCCACATTTCCGTCTATCACGCAGCTCTTGAATGGAGGCTGGAACGTGTCGTCCATGTCTTGCTTTGTAACCTAAACACCAGGAAGGCAGAAACGAGTAAAATAAGAAGCATTATACCGGATTTTATTGATGCCCAAGAACGACAAAAGCCTAGTCCAAACGTACGACAGCATTGAAATGGTAGCGATCGACGCCCTTCCAGTTATCCACATCATAGGCCGTGTAGTGTTTACAGCAGGCAGCAACCTTGAGCCGGTTCGGGTCTCCCCCATCTGGTTGTTGGAGTCCAGTGACATACCCGGCTGCGTATTTGCTGGAGAGCAGAGGGTCTTCCCCGGGAGTCTCCTGCCCTCTTCCCCACCGAGGGTCCCGGAATATGTTAATGTTTGGACTCCAGAATGTGAGCCCCGCCAGTCCCACATTGTACATTGCTCTGGCTTCTGTCGAGACCACCTGAAAACCACAGTAGACATGTCTTAGTTTCGGTTCCTGGATTCGACCTGGGTGGCTCCCTGTTTACAGTTTCTGAAAAAGGAGAATAACATATCTCATGAAACCAATAGAGGGATCCGCTGCAAAGATTTTTGTAAATGGCTAGCATGTTATAATACTTGATTACAAGTTTGTTTTTTTTTTTCTAGATTATCAATCAAGAAACCAAAGAGTTCTTGTGATTCTACAGTGTGAAACAATTTAAACCCCATGTCCAGAATCTTGGACGGAATGGAGGAAAGAACAGGCTGTTTTGTTTTTTCCATTGGGAGAAGGTGCTAACTCTTTTACTTGGATCAGTCTGCTCTTATCCTACACCAGAGGTCCTTGTCTCCGTCTAATACCGCAGCTTCAATAGTTTATCCATGGGAATATAAATGGGTATAAACAAACAAATTGAATTATTTTAACTTGACAGGACTGTAAATGGAAACAGACTAAACAGCCTTGCCAAGAATCGAAAATCTCTTCTAAATGATATGAACTTCAGGACATTCCTATTTTCATCAACAAGGACAGGGGAGGCTCTGAAATTCAATAAATGTGTGATGCTGTTCAGACTATAAAAGCACACCTCCAGCACAGCATTGATTCATTTCTTGCAGGATTTAAGACCAGAACTGGTACTAGAAATGAAATTGAAGGCTTCCATATTTTTCTCTGACTGCCTCCGGAGGCTCCAAAAGCTCTTAACAGCTTATTTAAGACGATCTTTCGGTTTCAAGCAGGGTACTTTTACAACCCTTTTCTTTAACCATTTAACGTGTGAGAACAGAGATAAAAAAGGAAGAAAAGTCACCATGAACAGGAAAGACAGAAGCAGATTTTTCATTAACGATTAATGAAACTAAAAAGCTGCTACTAAAAAGCAAACCAAGCCAACCATGAACACGAAAATGAGGTAGTTGAAACATGGCTTTCCATAGGAGATTTACACCCCCATATCGCTCACCAACCAATTCGTTTCCTTCTCGTTCACAGAACCCACTCGAATTTCAAGTCACCATTAAATGCACAGAGAAGATAAGGGCAGAAGAAAAGCAAAAAGAATGTCTTCGTCAACCTCAAAAATCACCGTCTCGTTTCCAGCTAGAAGATTAGGTCCATACCCAATCCACCCATGAATGTAAAGCTGTCATGGATCTTAGGTATGAATATATACTAAAGAAATAACTTTTCTTGCTATACGAAAACAAAGTGAGAAAAAGAAAATCGTTTTCCACTGTCACTTTTTCTTCCAGACACTGTACTTCGGCTAAAGAATGATACGCTGAAGTTTCGTGCTCAAGAAAAAAATCCAGAGAGGTCATTCTGCTCAAGAAAAAAATACAGAGAGGGCATTCCCATAAAGCACTGAATACCGGAGAGATTTATCATAAGTTCAGAATGGCAGAGATAAAACAGAAACCTTTCGATAGAACTAATATCAAGAATTTCGTATACAGGTAACAGAACACCTTAATGAACGGAATGAAATGGAACAGAACATTTTTAGATTCGGAAATCAGCCAAAACTTTAACAAATAAAAAGCTAAATAACGGAGACAGGATTAAATCTTTTCAGCCATTGGTCACGGAGACAGCATCAACAGAGCAGTGGCCTCATTTACAGGCAGAGAACATATATACTACTGATAACAAATTAAACGAATCCATCAGCAAACAAAACCCAGTTCTCGAACAAACAAAACGTACGTCGCTTAAAAACTCATTCCGAGAATGAATGATAGATTGGATTACCTTTCCAATGGCTTGGAACAGAGTCGTATTGAAAGAAGCCGCAGTGAGGATAACCTGCGGAAAGCTTGTAGCCCCCGGAACAACACTAGAGAAATGAGTCCCGGGCCCGACGTAGGAGACTCCATGTAAAGCTTCCGACCACCACTCGTAAGAAGGGATCCCCAGCCTACTCACGGCCCCGGCCTTATTCACCAGAAACGTGATTTTCTCCTGCAATGTCAATCTCTTCACCAAATCCTGCACTCGATCGCCAATCGACGACGACGAATTGCAAAACCCAAAAGCACCCACGCCTGGATTTTTTGCAGCGTCGCAGGCGAAGACGGGGGATTGAGCGGAAACATCCCCGAAACTCAAAGAAGTGAGAAACAGCACAAGAAAAAGAGAAAACAGAGACGTCCCAGGGTTGTTTCCGCGACAACCCATGAGTGACGGAGCCGGGGGAGTGTGATGGCCTAATGGGGGGACGTGGGCACTGACGTTCCTTTGTTTATAAAGGACCCGGAATGCTTTTTCCTCCTTCTACCAACCCGTGATTGAACTAAACTACAGAGAGAGAGAGAGGTGGACGAGAATCAGAGAATCAGGGACCCCATTTTTTTAATCCGGGAAGGATTTTTTTCGGTGCTTTGAACGTTTTCGCTTGGAATCGTATCGTAATTCGTAATTTCGTATTTCGTAGGGGAAGGAAGAAGGAGACGCGCGATTGATCAGGAAGATAAAACAGAGGAAAAGAATATTATTCAAATCGATAGCGAGAGAGCGAGAGATCGACGAGAAAGACGATTTTTCCTGAACGAAGAAGAGCTTTTTCTCTAGGTACTCGGGAGATTGGCGCTTATCCTCTTGTTTATTGTCGCTCACGTGAAAGAAAGGGCGGCTGCGCGGCTCCCTAGCCGGGCACAGCCGAGCTCATCCCAAGTCCTGCACTCTGTAGACCCTGTACTGTAGACTCTGATTCTCTGAAACGAAAATCGAAAAATCGGCTTCGGAGCTGGCTTAAGAGATCGGCTGGTGCTTACGAGACGTCCATTTTGCGTTCATGAACTGCAGCAGAATGGCGTGTCGACACGGCCTCGGCGTGTCCTCGTTAATACTAATTGCATGGCCTAATCTGCCTAATTTCGTATACGTATGTAAATACATACGGAATTCGGTTAAGTATGTGGCACATCCAGTTTTTTACATATCCCATGAGACAAGTGTACGTTATCTCCTTCGTATGTTTCTTATTCATTCCTTATATTTAATGCTGCCACCTCAGTTATAACATGCACAATAATGCACATTTAGTATCTATTCTTATACGGGTTAAACATATTATTGCATTACTATATTTCGCGTATCTTGACTATTTTTTATTTTTATTTTTTAAGTGACCTCTAACCGGGGTCTCGGGTCCGGAACCGGGAAGAAACTCGAGTCTATGAAAACCCGAGTGGGGTTGGGGTTGGCCGAGTCATGTCGGGTCTGGGACGGGTCCGTAACGAGACGCACGAGTCCAATCCTCCGAGTCCAGAACTCACCCGAGTCAAATCTGTGATTCGCTTGTCTAGTGGCTGAACTCTGACCGAGTCATTCCGAACCTGAGTTAAAACATCGGTCGTGATGTTCGTCGATTAAAATAAATTCACGGAGTCAAAAAAAAAAAAAAAAAAAAAAAAGGATTTACGTAGCCGGCTCGTTCGAGCGGAGCCGTGCTAGAGGGATCCCGAGACGCACGGGGCGCGACAAGAAACGCGGGCGCCGGACAGGACGACAGGAGCCATCGGCCACTTGCGGTAAAAAACAAGCGAAAGGAAAGGGCAGCCCGTGATTGGCTCTGCTGGCAAAGCCGAAGCTGTAACAAATTCCGCGCCAACATGTGAGTGCATCTCGCAGGGCCTCAGTCGGCCCCACCTCAGTGCTTCTTCTCATCCAGGCTTCCTCTCCCAGGGCCCCACCCATCCTGACAACCAATCAAATTTGACGACTTTTTCTTTTTCTTTTTTTTTTTCACCAGATAAAAAGGATCGATTCTTCGTGTAGCCATGAATACTCATATTGAAAAAAAAAAAAAAATGCCGAACCGGCCATCCAACAACCGGTGTTATGTTCGGTTTTGGTTGAACCCAGTTAGACCTACAGGTTGGACCATTCAATATTATATTCAGGGCCGAGTCAATAAGAACCGGACTACCCGCCGATTCTGGTTCAACTGGGTCGGATCGGCTGGTTCTGTTCAATTTTTAAAACACTGTTTCAAATACAATTTTTTTCTTTTGTTAGCCTAATGAAGAAACTGAAAAATGTCCCATGGACGCAAATTTGTCTAAGCTATATTACTTACGGCCGGGTATATATAACCCATATTAAAGATATATACGCAGATAAACGCCGATCGATCAACACGGCCCGGCGGATACGTAAAATCATGCATCTCTTAATAAGAAATAAGACAGTACGTTACATTTTTCTAAGCTTAAGACAAGACATGCTAACCAAAAAAAGGACCACATGACCCACTAGAAGAAAATCATACACAAAGAAGAAAGAAAGAGGGGAATGATGACCCCTTCCCTTCCCCCCTCCCTAAACAAAGGCAAAACGTTACTTCAAAGCTTCTATCATGTATCTCCTCAATTCTTTTAATGGTGGCCGCTGTGGGCAACTGCTTGCCTGTCCTGCATGAGCGGTTGGTATCAGAAATTTTTGTGGGAATATATATATATATTTGAAATGCATGAAGGAGATGGACACCTCAGTAGTCTCAACGAGTAGATCGATTACTTTGGTGCCCGGAAGAAGAGGACAGTATACTCTTTGATATTAATGGAGACTGGAGTGGCGTTTCGTCTACATTTTTTTTTTTTTTTTTCCTTTCTCGCGAGAGAGGGTATAGACGTGTGGAGAGAAAGGGACATGGAAAGTCGTTTTCGGGAAAGTGTGGGTGGAGGGACGGCAGATGGGGTTTGGTTGCTTCTCTTGACTGTTATGTGTTTTGGGCTTGTGGGTGGAAGCTGGTATATATATATATATATTCACGTAATTTTTTAATTTTTGCATTTGAACTTGTTAGCCGTTTTAATAAGATGGAACTGAACTTAGTTTTAAACGAGTCGTTTGGCTTTATATAACCACATAAATTTGTCTATGCAAGAGTCATTAAATTTTTTTTTTACACCGGCGATACCAAAATTATGCCAATGGGGATATATGAAAAGTAATTAAGTTTTTCTCATTTAACATTTTGGGTAAGCCATTCGCATAATTTTTTTTTACACCGGAAACATTTTTGGGTGAATGAAGTAACATTATGTAAGTCATTTGCATGCGCCTCGCGTGCCGGTGCAAACAGCTATTGGCTGTGCGAACCGATGCACACAAGCCTTGTTCGCAGCAGATCAGATCCGAGGCCACAACTATTGCAGGCAAGCATATGATATATCTTTGTCTCACAGCGTGCACGTTCTAGAAATGTTAATATTTATTTAATTAATTGTTTCTCTATGCTTTTTGTAGTTGATCGTTATCACTACTATCATTAGCATTATCATCAGTCTTCCAAGAAAAATATAATGGTAGTGCTCGTTAGGCGCGTAAATCCTTTTTATCCATCGGATGATATGTCGTATTGTTAATAATTAATAGGATGAAGAAGACAAGAAGATTCTGTCGTTTACGTATCTTCGTGTGACAAATAAATAAGGTGTAATGTTAGTGATTATATTAATTATATATAATAATTAAAGGAGTCAAAGATTTCGGAATTAGGTAGTTATATATAGGGTGTGAGCATATTGTGAAAGGTATCAAATTGTTACGAAGTTTTTTCTTAATTTCCTTGCTTCACATGGAGGTTTGTACTTGAGTGCCCACTTTCAAAGGGTAATCAAGTTAATAAAATAGTTCGTGGAGATTGGATTTGCTTAACCACAGGTCCTTAAAAATTAGGGCAGACCTTGATCGCGCTCTTTGGTTCAGGACTTTTTGGCCCAAACCCAACCTGATTTACATAACCCAAAACTCAGAACTCGTGAAAAACCCGAACGGGTTTTAAAATCTGAACCCGAACTCGACCCTAACTATTTTTTACAAACCCAAACCCGACGCGACCTGTCCGACCAAAACCCAATCGATAAAAACCAATTTTCTTATAAAACATTTTTCAAAAAACTAAAGAAAAAATATAAAATAAAAACCCATGGGTTGGGTTTGGGTAAACTCAAACCCGACCCAACTCGGGTTTGTATTCCCAAACCCATACCCGACCCGCGAGTTGGGTTTGGGAATCCAAACCCAGGTTTTTCGGTTAGGATCGAATCAAGTTACCCGGAAAACCTGACCTGATGCACACCCCTAATTGTTAGGTTTCTACTAGTGAATAAGATTTTTCAAGTAGTACCTTTAGAAGACCCTTTTTTGTCTTCATACTTGATCAGATGATCAGTGAGGCGGAAAAAAAAAAGTATCATGAGTGCCTCTATAATCCAACAAATTTCATCTCAAGTTTATAACAAATTCCAAGACAAAAAACACTAGAGTGGAGCAGACCCTCAGGTCCCTTTGAAGGACTTACATTATTAATATTTAACTTCTAAGGAGATGATATGATGATCAATGACAACAGATTCAGGCTTTCAGTGTCACATGGGTGAGAATGGTGGATGCCATCTCTTATTCAGATACCAAGAATCAAAGCAGACAGAACATTGTCCAGTGAAAAGCATATGAAAAACAGTATAAAAACAAACATGTATTACATACTTGTGACCTGCTGGAGGAAAATGTGCTCTTGTAAGGCCATAGCAGAAGAAGGTGAAAAGATGAGGGGGAAGAAGAGAGAAGAATGGGGCAGCATGGGCATATCATGGCTTTTCCAGAGGCCAGGCTCAAGTGGGAGAGTGGGTGGCTTTGCTTTCCATGGAAGCTAGGGAAAGTGGTAGATGTGGGTCTTCTTTTGGAGAGATCCATGGCAATTGCTTTTCTTCCTCCAGATGTACTGTTTCTTTTTAAGTCTGTCTTTCCCGTTACAGTTCCTGCACTCGATGAGCACAGGATTATAATGAGACAAGCTGCTTCAATTGTAATGCTTTTTTGTGAACATGATATTGAAATTTATGCTATTCTGATCTTTCTTTCTTTTTGTTAACATGATATTGAAATTTTTTGTGGGCATTTTCGTTTAAAATCCATGAGCCTGGTATTTTGGCAACAATTGATAAAAACATCATGTAAACTCGCCTTTCTTTGAACTCCAGTACTTGATGAAGCTGTGAGAGAAATTAAGGGCATACATGCACGAAATCTGTATTCATTGATTAGGTTTTCAAATGGGCAATTAATTAATTAATTGCTTGAGTCTATAGTGGGTATGTCAATGACCTTATTTTCACCATGAATCCTCTCCTTTCATGTAATGCAAAGCACTAGGTGTTCAGTGACCCAACGATGCTTATTTCTTCTACGATTCACATTCATGAAACTAAACTACCTTCATTTCTTTCTCTGATTGGATTGATTAAAAGAGTGGGGGACCTCAACAAAGGTACAGACTTACCTACCACTTTTAGACCACATCCCGTGACATGCTTGATGGCCACTTTTGGACTGAGGCGTAGTTGTAAAGTTTGTGTTTTCAGTGTATGATATCAAAAGGAGGTCGATTGGTCCTTGTGATATACTTAAGGGTTCACTCAGTGTTTTAAAAACCGAACCGAACCGAACTGAACTGGCTGGTTCGACCCGATTGAACAAGAATCAAAGGCCAATCTGGCTCTTATTGACTCGGCCCAGTTCACTGTAACCATTATTTTGAGCCCGGATCTTGAGCCCGGATCCACTAGCCAAAATGCAGTGTGGCCAAAGCAAATCACGGGGCGCCCCCAAGCCCCGTACGGGCAATTCCATGTTTGGGGGGCCGTGATTCGCTTTGGCCACGCTGCATTTTGGCCCGCAAATCCAAGCACCATTATTTTTAGCTTTTTACTTATAAAAAGAGTCGTTAACCAAAGACGTTGCCTAAGCAATGTTTAGCAATTCTCTTTGGCAAAGGGCCTTTTTAGATTTCTATTCAAAATTTTTTTTTAGAAAAGCTTCGAGTTAAACAAACACAAGTTTTCTTGTAATAACGGTTTTAAAAAGAACTTATAGCCTCCAGCTCGGATCCGCGGGCCAAAATGCAGCGTGGCCAAAGCGAATCACCGGGTGCCCCGATACGGAACTACCCGTGCGGGGCTTGGGTGGCGCCCCGTGATTTTGGCCACCTGCATTTTGGCCAGCGGATCCGGGCTCTCTCAAAAGAGCTATGCAAAACGCTCACTTAAAAGCACTTTTGTTCCGGCGGTGCTTTTTTTCATTAAATTCACCAATGTGCTCACAAGTCATATCTATTACATTGTCTCACCACCGGTGTGGGCTCATAACTGTTATATGGGCTCTCAACGATATGAGCTCCAAATAAATATGGGTTTAGGACTGGTCATGTGGGCTCCTACTAAATATGGGTTGTGGACCGGTTATGTGGGCTGACTTCTGTCATGCTCACAAAGTTAGATTCGTCACTAAGAGTCAGAATATCATCTCTTCACTTAAATGGGCTCTACTATGTTCTCTAGCCCATACAGATTCATTTAAGCGATCCGTTTCTAGTTCTTTCTTTCGAGGCTATTTCGGTAATTAAGTCTCGTAGCATTTTCGCAATTCGTCTCCTTCGCGCGGCGGATCATTCATACACTCATCGGGGAAACGAAGAGCGGCTCTCGGACAGCTTCTGATCGTTGCAACAATGGCGACCATCATGCAGAAAATAAAAGATATTGAAGATGAGGTATTTTTAGTTTTTCCTGAAGAAACGTCTTTCCCTCTGTCGGTTTCTGAGTTTCTGTTATTCTTGGAGATCGAGTCGCTCCAGTTGAAACAATCGTTTGAGTTAAAAATATAGTCCTAATAGTTCGTTTCGGACATCCATAGTCGTTCAGGTCTGTTTGATTTGCGTGACACTACCGTGTGCGTGTGCGGTTTAATTTTCCTTTTTAAAAAAAAAAAGAGAAATTATGGTGCAGGAGACCATTTCTCGATTTAAGCTTAGTTTCATAAAAAAAAAAAAGGGTTTTATCTTGAATTTTACGGTTTTTATTTAGCGATAAATGCAGAGCTTTTAAATTTTAATCGCTTTAGCTCCTCTTCATGTTTTTCCATTTTTTATGCTAGGGTTTTTAGTGTCAGGTTTGCAGTATTTTAGTTTGTAAGTAGTATATAGTCTTACTGTTATGTTCATTTCTTCTAACTGAATTGCGTAACAGTGGGGATATAGTGTACTTGTGTTATACCAGCTACCTTTAAATACATGGTTGCTGGCTTAAGATTCGTTGCTTGTTGAGGGCGACTTTGCAGATCGTTCACACACGTGAAGTGTTTAAAATTTGAGCTAGAGGCCACTGAAGATTATGATTGAACTTAGTGTAAATTATCTGTAGTTTGTGAGACATGCCATAAATTCCTACGGCTCTTCTTATGTGATCCACCATCTACATATATCTGTTTCAAAGAGTGAGCTTGCCTCAAGCGCTTTGCATTTCCTTTTTGACATGTACGGTATCAGAATGCCCAAAATATATTGGTCCAACAACCCTTGCTTGTTTTCTCCAGATGGCAAGGACACAAAAGAACAAAGCAACTGCTCATCACCTTGGTTTACTGAAGGTATTCTTGCTTACACACAGTTGTTATCATTTATATATACATATATGGGTTGTCCAGAGGTACTGACCTTGAGTCTTGTGTCATACAAAGGCTAAACTTGCAAAGCTAAGACGGGAGCTCCTTGATCCACCTTCAAAAGGTGGTGGTGGTGGTGCCGGTCAGGGATTTGATGTTACTAAAAGTGGAGACTCTCGTGTTGGCCTAGTTGGATTCCCTTCAGTTGGGAAATCAACTCTTCTTAATAAGCTGACAGGAACTTTCTCAGAGGTACTTACACTTTTTCCTGTTTGTAACTGCATACATTCTTTATTAGACATTTTAAAAATTTTGTCCTGTTTGCTTACAGGTCGCTTCATATGAATTTACTACTTTAACTTGCATTCCAGGAGTGATAGTGTACCGAGGTGCAAAAATTCAGGTATTCATAACTAGTGTTCACATGTGACAGTTTACCAGTATGAAATTTGTCAATCATTTTTAAGAATTATTAATTTTTTTTTGTTTGGATATTGCTAAACTGTCTTCTTTTTTGCCTTCTTTTATTTGGCAGTTGTTAGATCTTCCAGGAATTATTGAGGGTGCAAAAGATGGAAAGGGTAGAGGGAGGCAGGTATTGCTGTCTACCTTTCTGTTGATAAGTCTATCAAGTTTTTAAACTTGACAAATATTATTGAAAATACCCAGGGCAATTAGCATCAGAAAAATCCTAGCTCACTTTTCTTGTTATGCAGAACGTGTCTTTTCATTAAACAAATTCTTAGTTTATCTTCTAAGTGTTTTCCTTGGTCCATGCATCACCTGCAGAAATTTGTCATAATAGATGTAAGGACCTGTTTTTCATACAAAATTCTTTGATTTTGTTTACCAGGTCATCAGTACTGCTAGAACATGCAATTGTATTCTAATTGTTCTTGATGCACTAAAACCAATTACCCACAAACGCCTGATCGAAAAAGAGCTTGAAGGATTTGGCATTAGGTAAATTCAGATAACTGTGAATCTTGTCTTTCCTCTAGATTCATTTCTCTTTTCCTTTGGTTTAGTGTTACAATTTGGTTTTATTTATATTTGCTTTAAAATATTTGTACCGAAATTTTGGAGCATATGATGAAGTTGTAGAGCTATACAATAATCAGTTGATGGATTATGTATCAGCTATGCTGAAAGCAAACATAGTAACTTATTCTTTGACCTGCAGGCTGAACAAGGAACCACCAAACTTGACTTTTAGGAAGAAAGATAAGGGCGGGATCAATTTCACATCCACAGTTACAAATAATCATCTAGACCTTGAAACAGTGAAAGCAATATGCAGCGAATACAGAATTCATAATGCAGATATATCCCTTCGATATGATGCTACTGCAGATGACCTTATAGATGTGATTGAAGGTAGTAGGATTTATATGCCCTGCATCTATGTGGTGAACAAGATTGATCAGATCACACTCGAAGAGCTAGAGATTTTGGATAAACTTCCTCACTATTCTCCTGTCAGGTAGCTAGAGATTCGTTCCAAATACATGTTTCATTCAAATCCCTCTAGTTCCTTTCTAATTTCTTTGTGTTATACTGCAAAAGTGCTCATTTGGAATGGAACCTTGATGGCCTGCTTGAGAAGATATGGGAGTATCTTGACCTTACTCGTATATACACCAAGCCCAAGGGAATGAATCCTGACTATGAAGACCCTGTGATTCTATCATCTAAGAAAAGAACAGTCGAAGACTTCTGCAACAGAATCCACAAAGACATGCTTAAGCAGTTTAAATAGTGAGTGCCTTCTCTGCATTCGTATTCCTCTGCTGCTTCGATTTCATTTAATTATTCTCAGTTGCAATTCGCCTTTTATTGTGACAGTGCATTGGTATGGGGCTCCAGTGTGAAACACAAGCCACAGAGGGTGGGAAAGGTGAGTTTCTCCCCCCCATCAAACATGTTTGTTGAGAAAATTGGAATCGGAGCGTGTTGCAAATTCTTGTTTACTGAGCCATAAGTCTTTTGTTTATTCACTTTCAGGAGCATGAACTCGAGGACGAGGACGTGGTACAGATAATTAAAAAGGTGTGATCTAAAGTTACTTGCAGTTTTGGCAGCTCAGTGATTCAGTTGGGGTACAGGAGAGAGACTCTTGAGGGTGGATAAAGTGAAACTAGGCTATTCTTCCTCGCTTGTTGGTACAGAGCCGTTGTTGATACCCCTCCCATGTACGTCTGTCTATGTTTACCTAGCCAGCAGGGTTGCTGGTATGTACTCGAGTAATATTATCGAGTTGTTGAACGAGGCTGATTCTGTGTTTCGCTAGGTTTCCATTGCTCTTTTTAGCAATTCGTGGTCATGAATGAAAGAAGGCTGTTTGCGAGCATTTTGTGATTGCGTTAGGGTAACCGCCTGACTAGTACCAAAGGCCCTGTTATCAGTTTATTGGGGCAGCGTGGGAGTTACGGAACTTCATTTTTATATTTGTTAGATAACATTTTACACATCCATAAGAAGTTAAATATGTTACGTGGTATTATGTCATATTAGGCTAACACTTTTACTTAAAACGATCAGGACGCGAGATCTTAATTTCTCTTCCTTGACACTGTTTTTGCCTAATTAGTATTTATTGTTGTGCGTATAATGAAGAAACAGTGAAGAAATTAAGCTGAAGCTCAATTTGATAAGCTGAATATTATCATTAGTCAAAATAACATGTTCTGTTTCTTCGGTATTTACTTTCGTTTAGTTATCTCCACTTCCAACCGTGCCCCGCTCGACATAAATATAGACATCAAACCATTGATTTTTCTAGTGACAAACTAGCTTTTTCTTTTCTTTTCTTGAAAAACAACCACCAACTAGGTGGGGCTGAAGCTCTCCATTGATGCTCATGAACCAGAAGAAAATATACAAAGAACTGGGCAAAACGAACAATATAAACTAAACAGAACCACAGACAGATCAAGTGGCAACTAATTGTTTTTGTCTTCAACTCCTTACAGAAAGAAAAATCAAACCATTGTCGAAAATCTAAACACCTCGGTTCGGCGTCTATGCTTTTATACAGCAGTTGAAGTAGCTCAAGATTTTCTTCCTTGTCTGCAGATAACAACCAGGAAACACAAATCAATATCTGATCAGTAGAAACTCGAAAATCAGCCAAGAGTAAAGCAGATCGACAAAAATGGTTGTTATATACGCAATCAAAATTGTGTACTGCCACGTATATAGTTCGACTCGTCATTGTGAAGGTGACGTGATCTTCTGGATTAGTCACTTGCACAAAAGTTTCGGTTAGTAAATGGCCCTATCGCCCACATGACAGCATCACATCATATTAAAGGTATTTCACACCCATCTCATTAATATAGTTAAGTGCAATATTAATATGTATACCTGGACATGACGGGTAAGACATAACACTCAACTTTTAAAACTCAAATAGCTGACACGGAAGGGTGATTGTGCAAATTGAAACTAATTTAACACCAAAATTTCTAACTTCACTTCCAGGATTAGACGGGTAAATACACCCGGTAAATGTTATAAATAATTTTTGTCACCTTAATAAAAACCAATAAAAAATGAACATGACATTCATGGCCAAAGGAATCTATTAGTCAGTGAATATTTTCAACAATACATTGAGAGATAATATTTTCCATTTTGCTTTCCTAACTATAACAAGAATATTGTAAAGAACTAAAGCTTTGGAAGAATTTTCACACCAATTATACATCTTTGATGAGGTCGCAACTTCCTTAATAATGATCAGCTACACTGAGCGCTCTGACCAGATACTAAAGGTTGATACCCTATAGTTTGTAAGCAATGAGGCCAGCCAACCGATAGAGATGACTATTCACCATCTCAGCAGCACAGGAGGTACAACAGCAGCCAAGGAAATGATTTGGCAAAACTGAGTTGAGCAAATAAATTAAGAGTCAAAGATAAGCCTGAAAGCTATCATAAGTTTCTCCATCTTGAAAGCAGTTCAACTTTTGACAATGATAATTGAACACCTATCGTTTTAGTTGGAAGTTCTTCCTATATTTTGAAAAACAACCGTCACCAACAATAGCGGAGTTAACAGAAATCTCACTCTTAAGCTTAATCCAAGCTCGTCTACAATAAGTAAGACAGACGAGAAGCTTTATTACCTTCACTGACAAATGCTCAACTCAACTTAAATGAGAGGCCCGCTACAAGTTTCAAGGTCTCTGCATTAATTTGGACCTTTAAAACTTTTGCCAGTTTGAGGACAGGGAGAGATATTACCAAGCAAAGCACGAAGTCTACCCAAAATAAATGCGACCTCGAAAACGCCATGTGACGTGTGAGCACTCATCATGATAATAATCCTCTTCAAGGTGGCATCTATTGGGATTTGATAGCCTGAACAATCTGAGCTCAACCAAGCACCAAAGCACGGATTGCTTGATGTACTTGATCAATTCTGAAAAAGCTGCTCAGGATCTGTTCTGAGCTAATGTTTAAGATTCGGTTCAAAAAGGACATGACTCACATGACAACTATTGATAGACGGTTGAAATTTATCTGAATAGATTCCTCAAAAAAAAAAAAAAAATTTATCTGAATAGTACCAAAAGTCTGAAAATTCAGCTGCAGGGCCTGATATGAGAAAGGAACGCGCGTGGGGAAAGAAACTTACATTTGGTGAATGCGGATTGTGATGCTGGGGTTGAAGAGGTTGGTGCTGCTGAGTCTGAATATTTGCAACGAGTTCTTCTTCATTTCCAATGCTAGCTCTAGAGACATCTCTCTTGTTCTGCTTCCTCATCTCCCTTATCTTCGAAAAATCCATGGAGTAGTCTGGCAAATCATTCTTATGATCCCAATCTCCAAATTGTGGAACGGACATCCAGGCATATTTCTGAAGAAAGAGCAAACAAGAACCATAAAAAAGACAAGCTTTTTCTTTTTTCTTTTTTCTCTGTCCAGCTTTACTGGAAAGCGTTAAGAGTTTCCCTCGCCAATACTTTCGTCCAAAATCTCTAGGATCCTTTTACTTTGCCAGAAGATATCGGACTTCCAGACGAGGAAGACTAAGAAAGAGAACCGGCGAATAAGAAAGAGCTATTTTTCAGCGATCTCCTCTTCGTCAAAAACATACAAACCCCGGCCCACAATTTGACTCCAGCCATAAAATACTAAACTTGAAGAATCTCGACAAGATCAAAGAAGCCCAATCCAAAAGTTTATATCAAGGTGACCCGATCTTATGTCGAAACTTGAAATTAAAGCAATGTTTAAAGACATTAATGAAACTGTCAGCTCAAGCTAAATCCTTGATCACACAAAATCCGGCCAAAGAAATACTAAAATTAAATAAAAACTAAACAATCTTTCCAAAAACGTCAGTAAAAAAATCATTCTTTTACCTTCAATTCTGTCACAGTACCGATTTGCTTCACTAAAACATCTTCATACGAGAAAGCCAGAAAACTAGCTCGAACATGAAAAAGCATATTCCGTAGATCAATCAAAACAAGTAAAACTGACAGCACCGCAAGGCACGAAGCTCAAAAGACGCAAAAGACTATTCATTCAGTTCATGCTTATAGGCGACAAAGAAGACCATTTCCATCCCAACAGATCCCTCGATAGAAACGAAACCTTAAAAACGCATACACGGAACAGCAAAACAGGAAGACGAAAAAGCTAATCACCTCCTTGCGGTCTTCCATTAATCCAATTCTGCTGCTTCGCTAACGAAAGGGAGAAAGATGTAGGTTTATACTACAGAGGAGGAGGAGAACGAAAGGGAGAGAAGGAGAGGAGAAAAAGAGACAGCTGATGACAGCGGGATCGGATTCGTGCAGCCCTGCCCCGTTGAGCTGTGTCAGGTAGCTCTATCTCACACTCTTTTAATAATTTTAATTTCCACAAAACACCCTCCGCATTCTCATAATGACGAGATGTCCCGTCCTTCGGAGAGGCGGACTGGCCCGCGGGCGGCCCGCGCTTCGAAACGAGGAGACGGACTACCGAGTCTCGGGCACGGTGGTCCCGCCGCCTTTTTTGTCGAATTACGAACCGGGCCCACTAGAGAAAAGTCCCCCGCAAAGACTGGGTACACTCCCCGGTTTACGTAGTCTCTCAGCACCACTCCAATTTCTGGACCTCCCCTTGTTGATCGTATCAATATTTAATACAAAGTGCAGAGAACGGGTTATCGTCGTAAGGGTACAACGGTCTTTTACTATCTCATATTGTGAGATTTCTGGAGAAAACTGGTTCTGGTTGCTTTCGTGAACGAAGTGTTTTTTCTTTTTAATATATCTCATATAAAATATATATACATATATACATATATATATATGTATAATATATGTATTGTATGAGAGGAAGATCGGCCGTGTCGCCTACGGAAGTAATATTCGATCTTTGAAGGGTTATTAAAGGTAAAAGGACCTTTCTTCTCCGGTGCTTCAGTGCGGTTTCTGTCACCGGACCTGCGACTTTCCAGCGTAGCACGGCGTCTTTTCTCTGTTTCAGAAAACAGAATGTAAGAAAAGACAAACGAGTCATCGTATTCTTTTCGGTGCTTTCGGCTCCATTTTGTTTCTTGGCCTGGAGTTTGTGGTTGGATTTGACAATATGCATGGATTTTTTACCAAAGACTTAATTATTTTCTATTGAATTTTTTCATCATTCTCCCAATCCCTAACTAAGACTTCCTATTCATCTACTATAGCCTCTTATCAATTTTTTTAATATTTATTTATTATATTTTTGTATTAATTTGTTGTTACGCATCTAGTCGATATTCCAAAATCTCAAGAAGGATGGTTAAACACATAAATTAATATTGTAACATTTTTCTTAATAGCCCATTACTGTAGCATCTTGGAGAAATTATAAAAAATTTATATTAAGTAAACATGGTAAAAACTAAAAATATTTTAGAAAGAAGGGTATAACAATAGAATATAAATAAAAGAAGTATTAAAAACAATATTTAAAGAATTATAAAGAAGAATTTTGAAAGATGCTAGTGAGAAAATTTGATAAAAAAAAAGTTATAAAATAAGGTTATATAACAATGAAATATTTTAAAAAAAATTAAAATAATTTTATAGTAAGGGAATTTAAATAAATATATTAAAAGAATGCTTTTAGATAAAGTCAGACCTTTTATCTTATTTATCTATGTTTTCCTCAAGGGGGGAAGAAGGCATCTCATGGGTGAAAAGGCACACCAATTAAAGAATATTCTGCACTATTATTAACTGATATATTAATTTGTATATTGAACATGGCAGCTTCCTAAATGTTCCACCAACAAGATTAGAGGTAATCAATGCACATGTTTATGTGCCATTGTGGGTCCATCAACCTAAAAGAAAATGAATTTAGATTTTTAATTCTATTAAACTATATAGTAGAATCATATAGGTGCAGGCATTCCCCTGATGCTAATAAGTCAAGTGTCCCATGACCAATTAAAAAAAAAAAAAGATTGATGTTAATTCTTATACTGTGTAAAAAAATAATATTACACGGCATTTTTTTTATTAGGGTAATTTCATCCATAAATAGGTAATTTCTGAGGGTTTAAAGTTTCTTAATAATAAAAATATAATAAAAAATAAAAAATATCACACTAGTTAATTCCTTATGGGCCTATTATTGGGTGGGCCGAATCTCCGACGAGAGCCATTTTTCCACCGCATAACAGATTCCAACCTGATCGCGATTTTTGAGGAACGCGTGGACGGCACAAGGACACGAGGGCAGGCAGAGCTTCCACCGTTTGACACGTGGAAGTAGACAATTGGCGGGCGAATTTCTCAGACCTCGTTAACAGCCACAATCTTCGGTCTCGCGCCTCAGCCGCATTCTCGCATTATCGATTTATCTCCTTTACTTATTATCCCGGCTTCTTCTCGCCACAAAATTACGAAAAACATATCTTTTGCAAGGAAAACCCCCCCGTCTTTACAAAAAATATCAAGCATACCACTCTTCTATTTTTAGGTTTAAGTGCTTACGTTAAAATTTAAATATGCTTCATGTAACGCGAGGAGTGGGTTACACATTAAATTTTTAAATAGGTGATACAATATGGACATTATATATGTTACCCCACGAATAGTTGATGGAATCCATCATCTAATTCATACAAAAGAAAGTAATGGTCATGTGATATTTAATTTCAATTTATTTTAGGAAGAGAATATATATCTTTAGTTATTTTATATAAATTTAATGAAGAAATGGAAAACTACTTTTTTTTTTTTTTTTTTTTTTTTAAATCCATGAAGAAAAGGTATACTACTCCATGGGTTCTTTACCAAATTGATTTTTTTTATTTACATTTGTAAAAACAATAAGAGAGTAACTCCATCAGGTGCATAGGCATTGTAGTTCCATGAGATATGGGGGGTAATGTAGTACATCCACTTCGCAAAATATGAAATAAAAGCTTTAATTTCTGATACTGTATTGATATCTAGGGACCCCCTTCTTTGGCTCTCCGCTCGTTAGCGTTGCTGTTTTTGCTTTTCCACGGGCGGGGGATTTCTCTGCGACTCTTCTTAAGCTACAGAGAAATTCGTCGCCTGGTAGTTCGCTCTCCGAAGTCCTGATCATTTGTTTTCGAATTCGATTAACTGCATACTACGTCTGAGTGGTTGAAGTTGATATCTGTCGAGTGGCGAGCGTTTAGCTGCGGTGAGAAATGGACGTAGCAAGTAAGCTCCAATGCGTTGATCTCCGGTCGAGCTTCCTCACTGGTTCGGCTCTTTTAGATGCTAGGAAACCCAATATTCGACCTAGGTTTCGACCTATAACGTCAATTTCGGCTTCTTTTTCTCATTCCAGAAGGATTTGCGGAGGAGCTGCTGGTAAAAAGAGTGTATTTGATACTAGGAATGAAAATTCTAGGAGTTTGTTGAGTATTTCGGCGGTTGCTGTAGAAACTTCTGTTGCAGAAACTAACGATATTGAGTCAATTTTCTCCGAGACTGCTGTTGAGGAGTCTCAGCAGAGGAAGAGTAAATCAAATTCGACTTCGGGTGCTTCGAGTGTTTCCTCGGGCGTTAGGTTAGAGAATATTAGCAAGAGTTTTAAGGGTGTCACCGTTCTAAAGGATGTTAGTTGGGAGGTTAAAAAGGGGGAAAAAGTAGGGCTAGTGGGAGTTAACGGAGCTGGGAAGACCACCCAATTGCGTATTATTGCAGGGCAGGATGAGCCCGACTCCGGAAATGTGATTAAAGCCAAACCCAATATGAAAATTGCATTTTTGAGTCAAGAATTCGAGGTTAGCCCCAGCAAGACTGTCAAAGAAGAGTTCCTTAGTGCATTTAAAGAAGAAATGGATATTGCAGGAAGGTTAGAAAAGGTTCAAAATGCATTGGAGAGCTCCGTGGAGGATATGGAGTTGATGGGTAGGCTTTTAGATGAGTTAGATTTACTTCAGAGACGAGCCCAGATGGTCAATCTTGACACGGTAGATGTGAAAATTAATAAGGTGATGCCAGAAGTTGGGTTCACTCCGGAGGATTCTGATAGGCTGGTTGCGTCATTCAGCAGTGGCTGGCAGATGAGAATGTCACTTGGGAAAATCTTGCTTCAGGTACTAGCTGTAGCTTAATTTGTTTTATCTATATCTATATATATAAAATATATTCCAAAGACGAAGATGATAAACGAGTGGATTGAAAGCTTTCTCTTTTGTAAAATATTGGTGATGATGTTTTTCCTTCTGCTAGATGGTTGAAAGTTTCATTTGAGTGGGCGAGTGTTAGCCATTGTGTGGAGACTGCGGGGGTTCGAGTTTGAATTAGGATTGACCGTCTTTCAGCTTTACCTCATACATGTATGGGCTTGTTTCATGAGAAACTGAAAGCATCATGATCAACTTGCCCTTAATTATTTGTTGACGATATTTTGCTGATGGCAGGAACCGGATTTGCTACTTCTGGATGAACCTACCAATCACCTTGATCTTGATACCATAGAGTGGCTAGAAGGTTACCTCAAAAAGCAAGATGTTCCCATGGTCATGATATCTCATGACAGAGCTTTTCTTGATCAATTATGCACAAAGATTGTTGAAACTGATATGGGAGTATCTAAAACCTATATGGGAAACTATTCAGAGTATATTTTAGCAAAAGCCACTTGGATTGAAGCTCAATATGCAGCATGGGAGAAGCAGCAGAAGGAAATTGAGCACACAAAAGATCTTATAAACCGCCTAGGAGCTGGAGCCAATTCTGGTCGTGCATCTTCAGCAGAAAAGGTTTCCAAAACCTCTGCCTTCTGCTTCTTTTGGTTTTAGTGAAGAGACTATTTTTACAATTGCATTTTTTTTTATTTTTTTTTATTTTTTTTTATTTTTGGTGAACTTACTGTGTGGGGTTATTTATCTGGAATTCTTCAACTCATTAAATTTGGAGTCCGCTAATTGATCTCTTGTTCAATGCTCGTTCCAACAGAAATTGGAAAAGCTTCAACAAGAGGAGCAAATTGAGAAGCCTTTTGAACGAAAACAAATCAAGTTTAGATTCCCAGAGCGGGGAAGAAGTGGAAGATCTGTCATTACCATAAGAAAACTAGATTTCGGATATGGAGATCAGGTACCTAGACACCTTTTTCTAGTTTCTTCTATTGAATAGTTCACAGCATTTTTTCATAAAAATGTTCTCTTCTTGTCTGCTGTTTGCTGTAAGGCACAATGTTAAGTTGTACAGTAAAAATTCATTCTCAGTCGGTTATTGCTATGTGCATATGCTTGCACCCTTTCTTTTCTCCCGTTTAATTAGTTTACTCGGTTGTCTGACAGAAATTATTTGAAAGGGCAAATCTAACCATCGAAAGGGGTGAAAAGATAGCCATTATTGGTCCTAATGGATGTGGAAAGAGTACCTTGCTTAAATTGATTATGGGTTATGAGAAGCCTGATGGAGGTGAAATTATGATCGGAGAGCACAATGTTCTACCAAATTATTTTGAGCAAAACCAGGTATATCATTAGTAGCAGCTAGAGCATGAATTTATTGTTTTGCCTGGGAAGCCTGTTTATTGTCTAATTTTGTACAGCTGGAAGATCTACGGTTGAAATTTTTTGGCCAATAATGATACCCACAAGTATATGTTGAATATTGGTTAAAATCACATGCAATGCCATATTTTTTTTGGTTATGTACCAGCATTCTTAATCTATTCTGTGTTGCCTGGATTCTCATATAATTTCCACAAATATAGGATGGATATTGGTTAAATTTAATGTATAACAGTCTAAACAACGTCCTTGAAAGGTAATCCTTGTTTGAACTCGATACTGCTTTGAAATGGATAAGGGAACTTGAACTGACCTCTGTTCACTGAACCAACATACAAAGGTAGAACTCATGTAGCTATGTGACATGGAAGAGGAAACTCCCTTGTAGAGCTTATCATTGTGTTTTCATTTTTAAGCATGCACAGACATGTCAAACTTAGGGCAAAGTAAGCTTCATGTCACCATGCTATTTGTGTTTTCCTTCATGAGATAATATTAACATCACCTATTTGTCAGGCTGAAGCCCTTGATTTGGAGAAAACAGTACTTGAAACAGTAGTAGGAGTTGCTGAGGACTGGAAGCTTGATGACATTAAAGGTCTCCTTGGTCGTTGTAATTTCAAAGCTGACATGCTTGATAGGAAGGTCTCACTTTTAAGTGGTGGTGAGAAGGTAAGTGACGGTCTATGATTTGCTTTGACTTGCATACTGTTTTTTTCTTCTAATGATACTGACATGCCATTCATTGTTTTATAGTATGTACCGGATTTCCTAAGCATGTAGACATCCTTTCTTTTGGTATGCAGGCTCGACTTGCATTTTGTACATTCATGGTGAAACCATCCACGTTGCTTGTTTTGGACGAACCCACAAACCATTTGGACATACCAACGAAAGAGATGCTCGAGGTAAAGCCCAGTGTTTGCTGCTTAAGTCCATCTTTACTTATTATTTGGTTATTGAATGATCAACTTCATAACTGCAACTTCCTAATGTCGAACAGGAAGCGATATCCGAGTACAAGGGCACTGTCATCACTGTCTCTCATGATCGATACTTCATTCGACAAATTGTTAATAGAGTAATCGAAGTGAAGGACAGGAACTTGCAAGACTATGCTGGTGATTATAATGTGAGTAGCTATCTATCTATTCTTTGCATGTGGTTGCCATATTTAAGTTTCTCATAGTTGTAAGGGTGGTGGCCTTGTCTGATTCCATTAGTCTTGACGTTTTGGTATTTGCTACTGATCATGAGAAAAGAAAAGCTGAACAAAGTCTACTTTCTGATTCAGTATTATTTGGAGAAAAATCTGGATGCTAGAGACAGAGAGCTTGAGCGTGAGGCAGAGCTGGAGGAAAAGGCCCCGAAGGTCAAAGCAAAATCAAAGATGTCAAAGGTACCCATTCCCAGCTTAGTCCAGATCGTATGTCTGGTAATTCAGTGCATCTTTTTAAACTCTATGCTCATATGAAACGAAATACTTCTCAGGCAGAAAGAGAAGCTCAGAAGAAACAAAGAAGGTTAGCATTCCAGCATGCAAAGGCAAAATCGAAAGGATTGAAGAATGCAAAGCGATGGAAATGAGCCACCAGCCCATCCAGTTCGAGATAAAAAAGCGTTACAGAGGATATGACGTCAAGATCTTACAGTGTATATATTTTAAATATTTGCATTGACGGAGAAAAAAGCCAAAGAAAGCTCATTGCTTGAATGTAATATGTATATTAGATCATCCATACCACCTCTAGAACAGATCTGGATAGTCAAACCAGGAGCGGCCACGGAAAGTTCCGTGTGAAATGTTCAGTTACACTTGACGTGAGACTCACTGAGCTTTCTGTTTTGACTCCGATATTCACCCGAGCCCTGATTTTGGGTTCTTTGGCCTCCAAACCAACCCAAAGGAAACCATACCCAACTGGGTCAACCCAATATGAGTTCTAACGAGCCCATGTCAGTTCTGATCTTCGAGGCCATAGATATATGTTTGTTTCAACAGAAAAATCTTTTCTAAAACTTGCCCTTGAACCTTCTTTTCGCTGCTAAAACAAAACCCGAGAAATTCTTTGCATGCTTGGCAGTTAAAAAAGTGCCCCTCTCACTAGAAGAGGCGTGTGTGCTAGTATGGTTTTAGCACTTGACCAATGAAGAAGATAAAATTAGAAGCAATTCTTGACTAAGCAAAGTTGGCCAAAATGCAGCGTGGCCAAAATGCAGCGTGGCCAAAATGCAGCGTGGCCAAAATGCAGCGTGGCCAAAATGCAGCGTGGCCAAAATGCAGCGTGGCCAAAATGCAGCGTGGCCAAAGCAAATCACGGGGCGCCACATCACAAAATTACCTGTGTGGGGCTGATGTGGTGCCCGGTGAGCCACGGATCCGGGCTCAAGCTTTATAGGGAATAGGAGCGCAACGGCAATAGTTGTCGGTAAGCAGCAGTAACCTTCCTTGAGTTTTAAAAAACCAAGCCAAACTGGCTGATCCAACTTGGTTGAACCAGAATCAGCCTAGTTCAGTGTGTTATTTTTTCTTTTTTCTTATAGAAATGGTAAATATATATGAAGTATGATGTATAATATTTAACAGTCCAAACCGGTCTAACCAGGTTCAAATACATGACCGGTTGGTTTTAACTTTGGTTTGTTTTTAAAATAATAGAAAGATAAAAAAATATCAGAAGGCCATCCATTAATACAGGAAAAATACCATTTCCACTCCCTACCCATAACGAGTCTCAACAAGAAGCCACCACTATAGCATTAGAAAGACTTGTGACAGTGCACCTTATTCGCATAAATTATCAAACCAGACATCGCATACACATGCACAATATCAGTGTCCAACATCCATACAAAAATTCCCAAGCTTCAGCTATCCAAACAATTTGATGGGAGACTTGCGATATTAGTACAAAGGATGTGCTTGACATTGGTGGATTGAAGCTCTCAGTAACAGGACGGCCAGAGAGCAGTACAAGATAAATAAATTGAGAAAGAAAAAAGACACTAATATAGATTTTCGTCCATGTTCTCCAAAAATTTTGCCTTGCCGAGCCCTTCCATTGCATCTCGAAGTTCTTACTCTTGGGCTTCAGATATTTTCAATTAAAAATGTGTAACAAAAGAATGCTTATTTTAGCATAAATTACATAGTACATGATGCCGGCCAGGACTTTGATTAAACTGGCCTGGATACTTTACAGGATATTTTAGAAAATCAGAGGGGCACTTGAGATTGATGAAACGGAGTATTGACCCCCTTCTAAGTTACAGCAAACCATTTCCAAAAGATATAAGGCTTGCCTCTTACTGTTATCAGTTCATATCCCAAATGGTACTCGCTTCCTGCTCCCCCCTTCTCCATATTGTTCATTCCACTTCCTTAATTGATTCATACTGAAAGCATCATAAGCTACAGAAGCTCCAACCTATTAAATAGGAAAACCGATAATAAGAAAATATAATGAGAAAAGAAACCAAGACGTGGCAATATTCCTTAAAGAAAAAAGTCAAAAGTAATGCAAAGTTCATATTAGTCAAGCTGCACCGACTTTATATGCATTGGGTGAGCGAAAGTGCCTCTAATAAGTAAGCAATAATACTTCAAAGGAACAAGATTCCTTCATGCCTACGGGAGAGCAGTAGGGAGCTTAGGTAATTTAAGAATTCGAGAAGATGAGGATAGGAAAAGCAATCTAGAATCTCCAAAAGCAGGGAAAGAGAGAAATATCCACCTATTAGATAGACTACAGTAAATTTCTTTTTTGAAATGGATACACAACAGAAAATTAAATTCTTGGATTTGAGTTGCAAAATCAATGTAAGTCAATCTAACAGAATTTATTGTGAGTATATGAACTAAAAATGCATAAATCAGCACACCCAGACAAATTCGATAACCAATTTAAAAAGAGCACAAACAGTAGTTCCTCAACTAGTAAATTTGAGATTTTTTTCTCTTTTCTTTTTGAGGAAAGCATGCGATTTTATTAGCAATAGCAAAAAAAATCAAGATGCAGAGGGGACCATAAAGTTAATGTTGTTTACATTTGAAGAAAGAAAACAAAAAGAACATAATATCTACCTACTGAGAAAGCCAACAACAACAACTTCAAAAAACTAGTAAATCTTTATTAAGCGGTTAGAACAATTGTTTGAAAACACAAAAACTTAGGCACTGAAAGAACACTGCAAACTGGACGTTGTTACGTGGTGGTAGATCAAACACAACCTCAAATAAGTTCAAATTGCACCTCTAGGGTATTCACTGTCCACAAATTTTACCTTAGCTTTTGCAGCAATGAAATCATCCAATTTCAGCGGCCTTAGGACTGGTGAATCAATCCCACCGACCTGTATAATAAAAAAAAATCATACTTAAGTCCATTCAAATGATACAAAAAACACCTAAACTAATTGCTTTGATGCATGCAATTAGTACTTGTCCTAATGAAGATGACATAATTGTTCTGAAACTCAAGATAGAAACTGGATAATATAAATGTAATAACACACTTATACCTTCTTTTCTTCTTCTAGAAGTTCTTGCACAGGTCTATAAGCTGCAGCAATGCAAAGGTTCTGGACAAGTACAAACAAAATTAAAAAATACAAATAATAGCTGAGAAAACATTCTTTGCAACCAAATATGATCATTGTTCACTGACCTTTAAGTCGCTTCCCGAGTAACCTTCTGTTGCATTAGCAAGTGCATCGTATCTAAAGTTTTTATCCAGGTTCTCTTGAGCTAGAAATATTTTTAAAATTTTTCTCCGATTTTCAGCATCTGGGAGGTCAACTTATATCCTACACTCAGAATAACACAGATGCTAACGGTGAGGAGAGTATAAGTAAACTTTTAAAGCATATATACAACATTTTTTTTATCTTCAAGATACCTACTGATAAACCAGGTTCTTTTTTACTCGTTTATCTATGTGGGACTAATCCGTAACACTCCCTCGCATGTGTAGACCTACTTTTGGGTCTAACACGGGAACAACATGGGTGAAGGCCCTCTACGAACACTTAATCTAATACCAGGTAAGTTGGGTCAGATTGTCTATCCCAAAATGACTAGCCGAAGTTAAGAAACCTCTTACCAACTGATAAGTCAAGATTCTTAATACTCGTTTATCTAAGAGGGACAAATCTCTAATAGTACCCCGCATGTGTGGGCCTACTTTTGGGCTCTAACACGGGGGAAACAATGGGCCCATTACAAGCACCCACTCTGATACCATGTAAAGTTGGATATGAGGTCTATCCCAAAATGACTAGCCGAAATTAGGAAGCCTATTACCACTGATAAGCCATGATTCTTTTTACCCGTTTATCTATGTGGGGCTATCTCTAACGAAGTGAGTGTCACCTTCTTGGCAAGCGGCGGATAACAGCATCATCTAGGTCAAAGGGTCGATTAGTGGCTCCAAGAATCAGAATTCTTTGGCTATCTTTGGTCCTCAGCCCATCCCAAGCAGCCATGAATTCATTTCTCATTCTTCTAGTTGCCTCGTGCTCAAAAGCACCACCTCGAGCACCAAGAAGACTGTCAACCTGACAAAACCAAAACCAAATAGTTAAAACAAATGAGCATTGATGGAAGCCAACACTTTTTTTCTTAAGTTTTTTTTTTTTTTTTTGAAAACAGTGTTGTTTTTTTTTCTCAAGTTACTATTATTTTTTTCCCTCAAGTTATGACTGATGAAGAAAATGAGGGAACAACACAGAAGCCAGTAGCTAAGGTGAACCTCGAGCTTCCTAAGGTGAACCAGGTTTGGAATGTAGAAATGGTTTATCAGGACACAAAGCTACATGTGGTGACAAAATTTACCTCGTCAACAAAGATGATAACAGGGGCTAGCTTGCTAGCAAAGGAGAAGAGGGCTTTTGTCAGTTTTTCGGCATCTCCAAACCACTGTTACAGAAACAACCAATTTAGTAACTGGAATTCAAAAATATCAAATAGCAGTTGCCCCTTGTTAGTGAGAATACGTCACCCAAAGACATAATTATGGAGGACAATCTATATAGTATTGAATACTTCCTCAGATACAGGTATTACAGATCATACAGGCATGAATAATAAATATCCTTCAAACAGTGATGCTGTTATGAGATTGTTCACATATACCATTCAATTAACATTTAACACAACCTTAACAAGAATTCTTGCAAGTTAACGAAAAAAACTCATGGTGGAAGTTACCTTGGAAGTAAGAGTAGAACCAGTAATACTTATAAAATTTGCTCCAGCTTCAGTTGCAAGGGCCTTAGCCAGGAGGGTTTTTCCAGTTCCAGGAGGACCAAAAAGCAATATTCCTTTGCAAGGCTGACACAATTACAAAAAATCATTAATCCTTGAAACAAAAATCATAGTTGCTGATCCAATGACCATAATATAAAGATAACATCGGCACTGGAATAAAATCAAATCTGTAACACAACATAAATCAGCTTAGATGTTTCGTGAGAAATTTTAATGAGAAATCAGATTATACCCGTAGCAAGTTCCCACGAGAAAAGAGTTCAGGTCTCCTCATTGGAAGAATCACAAGTTCATTTAGGGTCTGTTTTACTTCCTCAAGAGCACCAATGTCATCAAATTTCACGCCAACTTCTTCAGGTGGGACCACAGCTGAAACAAAGTTGCTTTCATAATCATCCTTGGCTAGGCTCTGCAATACTCTACTGAATGTCAGTGAAGATGAAGTGCTAAGACTACAACTGAAACAAATTAAAGTTGAAGAAGAATTCCATGGCAAAAAACAGAAATGAAACTGCAGACCTTCAAACTTTGTGATGGTTTCCTGGAAGTCATCTCCAGTTCCCTTATCCTCGACAATGCAACTTCCATACTTCAGAAAAAACAGAGAAGAATGTTGAAGCCAAAGTGTCAAAATAAAATAAGCAAAGAGATGTGAAAAGAAGAAAAGACAACCCAAAAAACACACAAAGGACATAATACCTCTCCCGAGGCAGTAGCAGTCGTTCACCCTTCACACAAGGAATTGCGCAAGTTGCCAAGTAATGGTTTCTAGCCCAACTCACAACCTTTTCAGCTTCTGCATGTAATCAAGTGCACCAACAGAAGCCATTAGGAACACATATATAGGAGAAAACATTCATCACAGCTTTAGAGCAGAGCCCTCCCGCCCTGCTTTCCTCTCCAGCCAGAGATTTTAGCAGCAGTAGAATGATCCCATGGGCTGCTTTCTAGCAGGAGCTAGTTACACTTGCCCACACATGCTTCAATCTCCTAGCATTACCACTCTCTCATTTGTAACTCATTTCATAATGTCAAAACCACTCTTCAGTGAAACATGAATAATATAATCTACATTTTTTTTATTCCAGGTAAACGCATTATAGCATTAATAAGACAGAAACATGTTCTCAGCTACAACTGAATTTTCAAACAAAGAAGGGCCTCAGGCATCTTACTCTGCTTTGACAAGATCACACCCTCAGTACTTAAATGCATAAGCTCCACACATGATAAATTGTGCTCCTCCAACACCTAGAAAGCATCATCCCAAGAGTTCAACTACTGAAGCCAGATTAAATTCAGTATACAGGCAATTGCTAGGGTAAGGTAGTCATTCATAACTATTATCATTTGGTTGCATAAAAAATAATAGATGACCCCATAGAAGTTCATAATTTCAGAGACTAGATTTTGACCTTGTATAATTCACATAAATTGTTCCGTGCTATTACAAATTTTTTATCTTCTTCCATCTGCTTATTGAATGTCCTCAGCAATTCATCCTCCTGCAATTAGAATATTACGTCATAAAGTTAGGACCATCCAGCACATAAAAATTATAAAGCTAAAACAAGAAAAAATTTTGTCTCCAGGCTTAAGATGATAGCCCGGACATGTGATGACATTAAAACTCTCATCGTTTCAAAAAAACGTTAATACTCTCACATGAGTGTGGTCTTGGAAAAAATCTATATTGATCCGTTCCTAATGAGCCTTCTAGTGGCTAGTAAGATGGATCAGTCATGGGCCTCATTCAACATGGCATCAAAGCAGATTGAAACCCATGTTAATTGAATCTGGTCACACAACTAGGACAGGTTGTCTACGCAGCCATGAATGCGAGGGACAGTTTTGAAAGGTATGCCCTTTGTGTCAAAAGCCGGATGTTAAGGGTTCACAATGCCCATATGACTCAACCGCTTTCTTGAGCATCTAGTAGGCGAAGAATCTCCCAAAGTTTGGTCTTAGATATTGTTATTTGGAGTTGTGAAGAGGCCTCCAAACTTTAGAAAACCATTTGGATTGGGCAAGGATGTAGATTGACATCAAGGTTTTCAACATAAGGTAATTGAAACAGATTACAATAGTACGATAAAAATAACTTCTTTTTAATGCCAAGTACAAATGCACATACTCCCCTTGCCCCAGTAAGACACGAAGCCAGTCGTAGCACTATAAACCATCGCATGTCGCACTAACCAATGGCATAACTAATTTTGATAGAATGACTCTTGAGAAAGTTTCACTGTAGCAACTAATACACTCTAATAACGCGACTTCAACTCAAAATATAATAGCCAACACAATAACTAGATTCCAAGTGTGAATCATAAAAATAAAAGACAAAGCAAGACGGAATAATAAGGAACGTGATATACATCAGAGCTCTTGGAAGAAGTTATTACGTACCTTAGGAGGTTGAATCCACAGAAAGTTATGAAATATTTTGTTTATTCCACTGTCTTTGGATGGCGTTCCTGCTTTCAGGCTCTTTGTGAGTTGTTTCAAAGGTATAGGCTGCACAAGACAAATTATTGCGGTATTTGTCAAATGATAAACATGAGTATAAGGATAAGGCAACAGCAGTCAGCCAAATTAACTTTGAGAGTAACAAAAGCATAAAGTGTACCCCTAGCCCTAGCACTGTATAATTACACATGCCTGAAATATCACTTGGATACCTATATGGTCCTGTCTTTCCAACAAATCCATAAACATACGAAATTACCAATAACCAATGTACCCCACTTTGTACATCAGTTAAATCCAGCTTTTGTACAGAAAAAAACTAATGACCCTTAAGAAACATGATCATATGTGTGGGTCTTTGTGTCATTCATTGCATACAGGTCATTAAAAGTAAGGGACACATCAACGAAAGCTGCATTGAAACCATTGTCACTGTTACAATAAATCTTTTCAGGTATGGAAGCAACATTTGTGACAGAACAGAGAAAAATTTTGAAAAGCTCTGCAAGTTGCAATATCACTATTATCTCATCTTTCCACACAAAACATATGCATTTTAACTAATAAATTCTAATGGCACGGGTATATAGGCACTTTATTATGAGGGTGCTCATGTAAATATCTTAAGCATTTTAACTAATAAATTCTAATGGCACGGGTATATAGGCACTTTATTATAAGGGTGTTCATGTAAATATCCTAATTTCAGGTGTATGCAGGTGATTATGCTATCTTTGAGGGGGAGATTGGTAAACAAACCTAAAGAAACCCACAATTATTTGATGATTAGCAAATAGTTAAAAGATCATGAGTGGTTCAAGAAAATATTACCAGCTGCCCAATACGACCGAGATTGGGAAAAACCATCGTCTGCCATGAACCACAGAGTATAGCATGCATCAGAAAAAGGCAAAGTAACTGAACATACACAATCTGCATCAGTAATGGAATTTACCAATTTTTCCCTCTCCTTTGGACCTGTTTCCACTTTGTTTTGTCCACAGATGAAAACAACAGAGTCGGACAGTTGCTGTAACATTTGCTCAAATTTGTCAACAAATTCTTTACGCTTTGACTTAGGCACCGCTCTAGATAACCATCGAGAAGAATCAGGGAAGTAGATTATCAGAGGTTGCACGGATGGTAACACCTGTCAGTGCATGAAATTGGTACCATCATCAAATAAATTAATTGCTGGCATATTAAGCATCTAATACAGAAATGCTAATGCTGGCTGAGCATACATTAGGTACTCCTGAATAATTCTTTTTTTTCTTAGGAAAAAAAAGTCTAAATGTATACAAGATGATCTAGTAAGCTCCATTAGAATTTTCACCTCAAATAGGGCTTCCACAGCAATATACCAGTCTTCAGCCTGACTTTCAGAATCAATCTCAATATCCTCAACTGGAGAAATAAGTACATTTTAATAAATTATTTCATGCAAGGCCTCTGAAGAGCATTCACTCAAAATAACTGGAAGGAAACATATTTTTAAAAGGTGGTCAAAAGAGAAAATGAAAAGAAAGCAGGTTACATGAGACAACACTCATCTCAAAGTAAAGCAGATAAAGATAAGAGTTAAAAGCTCAAATTCAAGTTTTGATAGCAAGGATTATCAAAGAAAAAAGGTTCTTCATTAACAGGAAAAAGAAAAAGGATATTCTGAGGCATTCATGTGCAGTATTGAGTTGCACTTAAACCAACAATTAGCTATATCCCAACAAGTGGAAAAGTAACCCACCATCTATCCAGTAAACGGATGTTTTTGCAGTTTCTTCACCATTTGCCATTTCATCCTTGCTATCTTTACCCTCCAAGATATCAGACTCAAAAACAACTGCAACTTTAGCTCCGTTCAACTCATACACTTCACCACGCTGACCATTTAATAACGGCCTGCAAAGAATTCATATTCTAGTAAAAACAATAAATTAAGTATAGATCAGATCAGTTGTGTAGAAACATAACCTGTCTGTCTACAGTTCCCACAGACAAAAAGGGGCAATCATCCATGGCAAAATGTTCAAGCACATGAAAATATAATAATGGTGAACAACCCCATCAAAATTTCTGATAAATGAATGAGAAAATCCTATTACAGCGGTGCACAAGACACTTGGCATGAATTGCACTTCAATCAGAACTACAAGGCTAAAATTGTCTATTTCATACTCGTTACTTTAACAACTATCTATTAAAAACCTCTCATTGCAAAAATTCACAATGACACTCAGCACAAGATGCACTAAATCAGGACACAAAAGGCTTAAAGTGGTCTATTTCACACTTGTTACTGTCGCACTATCCTCACATCAGGAATACTGATCTTATGCTTTTCTGATCCTCTGCTCCCAACAGATGTAATGCTAAAGAAGCAACCGGTATTTTGAAAGTGTGCCTGCATGAAGACCCCTGCCCCTATGCCCCTAAGGAGATTTTAACCCAGGACCTCCCATTACAATTCCCTCTGTGTGACCATTGAGCTACTGCTCAAGTTCACAAGTAGCAACCAATGTTACTACTTAGAAGCTGCCTGCAACTAACATTTGAAGGAACTAAATAACATAACAGTTCTTTATATCCCCAACAACAAAAAAAAGTTTTAAAAAATATATAATAAAAAAATAAAATCCTAAAGTTGAATGAAACTTTAGAAAAGCATTTCAGCTTTAACCGACCAATTAATCTCTCCAATCGGCTCTTCCTAGCTTGTAGGGAAAAGTCACCAACCCACCTCTTACTGATAAATGTGTAAGCACTGGTAGGGCCATCAGTTGTAGCTATTTTCCCCAAAGAAATCCTGTGACGCAATATATATGTCAAAGATCAGGAGTCAACGAATTTACTTCATGATAGATTTCATAATTATTAAGGATTTCTTCAAAAGAAATGCAACCAAATTTCTTAATAAATGAGAATTGTCTAGAAGGTTGCAACATCCTTCTCTAATACTTAGTTAAGCCTTTTTATGCTCTAATCAAAACCCAAAAACCATCACGATTTCAGTTGTCGACATACATTTAAGTATATTTCACAATCCTAGTCGTTTGTGTATTTATCAACTCTCTCCACTCATGTTAAAACACATCTCCTAGTTTCATATCTCAGACACATCACCTTCAGCTAGTTGAAGAAAAACTATACAAAGGTCCGCGTGAAATTAATGCAGAAACAGAAACTATTCAAACACAATATAAACATTCTTTCCCTTCTTTGATGTGCACAACGAGAAAATATGAAAAAGATTACCACATTTCTTTTTTTATATGGAAGATTACCACATAAAAAAGACGTAAGAAATCATATCCTTGTCAACTAGCCACATATTCTCGCTCTAGCAACACGAATATGTGTTCTTAAGGTAAGGGATTTGGCCTGGCATTACGATGCCTACACCAACATATTACCATTCATATTCTTGTTCCATGAAGGAGCAAGGATCGAATACATATTTTCTAGTAAGAAATTGCAGACACAATTAACATACATTTTTCCTTTAATGATGTCAGAATCAGATGGATACTAAACACTTATGTAGCAATTACATAATGACATGTTGTGAATTGCACAATGCGTTCTACTCTTCTCTCTACAGCCAAGAATCTCAACCCCCTTCCACCACAAAATTGAATACTGGTGATTTGGATCCCCATACAAGCAAAGTAGGTACTATCATTTGACAGATTTGGGAAAATGAAAAGAAAAGAATACTGATGCCAAAACATGAAGAAGCTAACCTATCCTAAAATAAGAAACAAAGAGGAATAGATCATAGAAAAATCTAAGAGAAATGACTTATAGTACTAAAAACTGCAACATTAATTATGTGGTACAACTAAGCATTTAAGTCCTCAAAGCTTACACTACACAAAGAAGTCACAGTGGAATACCTGTCATTAGCCTTTGAATGCAGAGTTGCTCCAACATATTTTACTCGATCCCCTGATATCAGGAAGACAATAAAAAGAAGATCATGACAATGCAAGAGGCCATTATACGTCCCAATATCCTGAAGATGACCCTTATGCAGAATCACTTGAAAAAGAGGAACAAACAGTACAACAAAAGAGTCCCCACAAAAAGGATGCAGTCTGACTCACTCGGTATCGGAATATGAAAGATTAATAGCTACATAAGAAACCTAGTTTAGTCCCCAACCTCAATATCTCTAAGTCCCAAAAGTTAGTTTACGATTTATTTATCCCAATCATTTGCTTGCTTCAAGTTTCATTATCAGCATAAATCTCTATCAAACCTGTCACCTCCTTAGGTTAGCCAGAGATGTAAAATTTCCATATTTATACAACAAGTCAAGTTTTCTGCAGATACACATAGCTTGACAAAGCAACAATTAGCAACCTGATATGAAGTTATTGCCCCACGACCTACCAATTGCAGCACTTAATCTGACACAATTAATGAGACAAACTCTGTTCAACAACAAACATTCCAAAAGGTGGTGTCCACTCAGTAGTCCTCACAGAATATGCTCCAAATTCCAATAATAATAATTCCTTCATTTTTTTAATAGATACTACATCATAAGATTCTACAAATTGCATATGAATGATCGATTTTGTGTCAGTCACGACCACCTCAAATAAGTTTTTCCCCTGAATGGATGTGTCATAGCATCCTAGCATATATGATCTTGTTGACATAATGGTTACATCCTCTGATCCACAGTCAGAAGTATCCAAACTTTCCATCGTGAGAAAGAAATGCTGTGAAAAACATCTTTCAAATTCCACCAAAAAAAAACATTTTCCAAAATGAACAGTTCTGCACAGATAAACTTGGAGACACTCCACTTAGCAGATCGTGTACGGTATTAGAGCATGTAAATGAAGACACCAAAAAAATTTCACAAAATACTCAAAATGCATTCCTGCGAGTATAGTTGACTATGTAATATTTTAATTTAAAGGTATTATTTGAGTAAATCCAGTCACACAAACCTAAATAAAAACTTCTGTAGTTAGAACCTTCTCTAATTTATTTTCATGAGTTGCTTCATGGACTGTTCATCTTTCATCAGTGTTTCCCAAGCAGCTTAATGTTGAGGGTGATTCCAGCAATATTATTGAGTGGTGTCACAGAAACTAAGAACCTCCTTCTAGACACTGGTCAGCCTTCAAAGAGATTCTAGACTAAGCGTCTCGTTATAGTTTGGCCTTGTTTTTCGAGATCCGCCAGCTCTGTGGTAGACACCTCAGCTACAGAGAGGGATTTTCCTCCACTCTCTTGTCCTGAGGGAGCCCCTTAATTGGTATTCTATCTCTCCAGTAATTAAACAAAAATTTCTTCACAAAAAATAAATAAATAAATAAATAAAAAGAATCTCTAAATTAATCTAGTAACAAATTATTTTGAACATCAAAGTGCAAAATTGCATATGCACGTCTGATGTTTTAGTTAACAAGCTAGGACATTATAAAGATAGTAAGCTGTGTTGAAACTGTCATTTTAAAAGCCTCAAGTTGAAAACAACCCAAAAACCAGAAAATAATTATTATTATTATAATAAAAGATATCATTTTTCGCCTATTGGTAGAGAAACAGTCTTTCCACATCTTCAGAAGAAAAAGAAAACAGAAAGAGCAAGCTAAACCACTTATTTACTTTTGAAATGCAAGCTGCCTCAAAAAGCAGTTTTGTTTTTGGCAGGACTTTCACTATGCCAAAGAGAGAAACTCAGAAGAAAAAATAATTAAAAATCCTTACATGTGCTCGATAACAGAGAAACTCACCCCTTTTAAATGGTTGTTTAGACTGCTGTGATGAGTCCGCAGTTTCTGACTTGTCAGATAGTGAACTGAGTCCAGCTTCTTGAGCTAATTTCTGAAGTCTCGATCAAAATAGAAATCAGTTATTCAAAAATCATGTTTAGAGAAACAAAGTAAAAAAAATAAATAATAAATTTCATAGGTCGCAACCCCTTTTTTAAAAAATAATAAATTTTTTAAAAAAGCATTGTACAAGCTAGCACATGAATTACAAGCTATCTTTTGTTCATTCACATCTAGGCAATAAACTATATTTGTCCCATGAACTCACTGCATGTTAACAGAAACTAGACAAACAAGAAAATGTTTTTAAGGGGAAAGTTTATCAACAGGAAATTTGTGAAACGACATCCTTCCCCATAATATCCACTTCCAGCATAGTCCTATTAACAGGCAGCAAGTGGAGCAAATACTACTTAGGTTACTTCATCGATAACATGCTTCGGGCTTTGACAACACTTTCAGATGAAGCAAGAACCAAGAGTAAGATAGAGAGAACCCCAGAAACTAAAGGAAATATAAATCAGAAAATAAACAAGCCTTGAGGCCACATGCCTAACCCATAAGCATGTTTCCTCAGAAAAACAACAACGGTACATCCTAGACTGAAAAAACACTTTGTTAAGAAACTTTAATCCTAAACAATTATCAGAAGCTGAATTCTTCTTCTGAGAAAACTCCTTCGCGTGGGAAATTTTCTAATAGTAACATCTACTAAACTTAAAGAAGCCAACAGAAAACTTTCTACTTCAATCACTTACTAAATTTAGAAGCACCCTGTTGTTCCCCATATTTTTGAGAAAATAGTTATAAAATGTATGCTTACTACTGTGTGCTGTCACTAAAATAAAAGAACAATTACTAAAGTTTGTGATAAAAGAAGCAACACATAATATTCACCTTCTCCAAGTCTTCAATGGTGTACGGCACCAGATGCTTCTTGAGGACTTCAACAGATGCCTTCACATCAATTTCTTCCTCATCGCTACTGTCTGATTTCACTTCGCTACTTGTAGCACCTCCCTCATTAGATGCATCATTTGCATCCTCAACTTCAGAATCAGAAGTACATTCTTCCCCTGATTCTTCATTTTCTTCATCTGTCTCACTTTCTGACTCACACTCTTCTCCAAAATCCTACATTAAATCATAAAAACCTTCCATCTTAAATTCATTTTCTTTTTAAACAAAAGGTCCAGTTGGACAGTGTAGTTGATGGAAAGTCCCTTTAAACTTATAATAGAATCGGTTATTTAGAGAAACTAAAGGTTCAAATTTGTAACTTACATGTGGAGATAAAACACTGCTGTCAAGCAAAAGCAAGGGGACCTGTAAATCCTGGGCAAGAGCTCTCACCAGTCTTTCTAGGTAAAGCTCAGTTCCTGGAGATTGGATCCAAAAGTGAATGTGCTTGAAACAAGGATCATAAGAAGTTCTATGTAAAAGAGGACAGAAGATAAAATAACAGACCATTAACTACCTGGAATGCTTTGTATCAATATTCTCCCACTAGAAGAACTCAATCCTGCACCATAAGCAGTAGCAAATTGTCTTTTCTTTAAATTTGCAGCGACACATTCAATCAAGGTGCTTTTGGTTTGCTCACTGACAATGAAAATCAAACATCAGAAAAATTGAAGTGATCACCACTAGAAGTAATAAGTATGGAAAGAAACTTACTTAATATAATAAGGGAATGTATCCCAAGAAACAGTTATTTTCTCCCAAGGGACTACCCTTCGCAAGAATTCATTTTTGAATCTTTCTTTTTTGGTCAAGAAAGGGCTTTCCTTTTTTCTACTTTCAAAAGACAACCTTTCATTAGCCAGCCAATCTTGGTGATCCTGCTCACCAAGCCTAGCATGCTCATCACTGTGGTTTACATTCACCCTGATCTTCTCTTTCTTAGTCTTACTCTTATCAACATTTGCCGAATCTTTTACAGGTACCTGTTTTCCTTCGCTTGCATTCCTCCCATCTCCTTCAGAGCTGTATAACCTATGTGCACTATATGTCCACCTTTTATTACAGCCACCAAGAAACTCTGTCGCACAATGCCTCCAACCACACCGCGGCAATATAAAAGGACCAATCCTAAAATCTTTGACAGAACTTTCAGGGGAGGTATGATCTCTATAAGGAGCACTCCTGCTATAACATCGTGATTGTAACAATTCTCTTCTGCTGCACTTAGAGGAAAACGTGTGTGGTTGAAATACCGCATCCCATTTCTGATTTTTATACTTTATTCTCTTGGCATACATTGCAGCTAAATTTTTTCATGCAAAGGAACTCTAAGAGATGGAACCCATCAATTCAATAGAAATACCTGAAAATGAATAAAAAACAATCAATTTACAGGTTTTATAACCATTACGAGTTCTTTTCGCGAATACTTATATTGAGTCAAATTCAAAAAAAAATTACAATAAGACACGAAAAAAAAAAACAGAATTTCATCTTTGAAATGGAAACATTAACCAGAGAAGATATTTCCCGTTTGAAAATTCATGCAACATCAAAAAAAAAATCTTGATAAATAGAAAAACTACATGATACATGTAAAAACAAAACAAAAGCGCTAAGCTAGCTGAACGAATTAAAAAGCCAAACGGCTTCAAAACGCGATAAGAAAACCACCTTTCGGCAATATAAACAAAAAAATAAACAATTTTTATCCAGTACAGAGTTCAGTAAAAGAGAATGAAGAAGCACGAACCGTTCCGAACTTGTCAGGTTCAACGATGAGTCGTGCAAAAATAAAGCAGCATGAACTCCTCTTCTTCTGTTTTTACCTCCTCTCCTGCGTTTCTCTTCGGGATCGAGACAGCGGGGCTAAACTCACTCCTCTCCCCAAATCCGTTCTGCAAACGAGAGTTGAATCCGTCGAGAAAATACGAGAATTAGCAAAGGGACCTACTCGCGGGCCCAGATGATCCAACGGACTCTAATAACATCTCATAGTTCGTACCTGGGACCGCTCTGTTGATCAGATCCAAATCAATAAAATATTTATGGAAAGTCCAATAAGATTTGGATAACTTCTTGGGTATCAAGTTACGATCCATTTACTATTGGATCTTTAATGGATATCCAATAAGGATTCAATAAGTTTATTGAATCCTTAATTGGTACTTAATAAATATCCAATCAGCTTATTGGTTCCTTATTGGATTTTATATTGGATTTTCATCAAATAAAATCCTAAGAAAAAAACTGTTTTCAGAAATTATTAAAATTAAAAATAAAACATTATCAATATCACCCAATGTTTTAAAAGGCGAACCGGCCATCAAACCGGCAGCATGTCTGGTTTTGGTCGAACCTGGTTAGACCGGATTGGACCATTGGTTCAAACATTGAATATTATACTCTATACTTTATATATATTTTTAATATTTCTATAAAAAAAGATAAAAATATTCCTGATTATAGTGAACTGGGTGGAATCAATAAGAACAAATTAGCGTCCGATTTTGGTTCAACCAAGTCGAACTGGCCGGTTCGGTTCAGTTTTTAAAACACTGATATCACCAATGTATTAAAAACCGGCCATCTAACTGGAAGTATGTCCGATTTTGGTCGAACTCTAGTGAGACTAGGGATGGCAACGGGGCGGGGCGGGTTTTGAAACCCATCCCCCCCCAAAAAAAAAACCGGAAACCCCCCCCCGAAAACCCGCCCGCTGGTTTGATTTCTAAACCCGTCCCGCCCGCTGGGTAAAAAACCCCGCCCGAACCCGCTAAAAAACCCGCCCCACCCGCGGGTACCGACCCGACCCGCTATGTTTAATATTAAAAATTTAAAAATATAAAAAATTATAAAATAAATAATATAAACATATAAATACTTAAACATATTGTCAAACATAAGGGGATAACGTAATAAAGTAGGATTTTACTTTGTATTATTTAAATACCCTCCAAAACTTTTTTTTTTTTATATAAGAATTAAGCTGGTCGGGTCGGGTTTTGGGGTTTAAACCCGCCCCCGCCCGAACCCGTGGACGGGTTCTGCTCCCAAAACCGAACCCGACCAGCGGGGTAAAAACTTAAACCCGAACCCGCTTTATGCGGGTCGGGTCGGGGCGGGTTCCCCGCTAACCCGTACCCGTTGCCATCCCTAAGTGAGACCATGTTTGACCAATGGTTCAATCATTAAATATTATACTCTATAATCTATATTTTACATATATTTAATATTTTCTTTGAATCTGATGCATTCAGCCACCCACGAAAAGAGGCATGAACAATTTCAGTAAAAATTTTGGAGACCCAGAACAGTGCAGTATATAAAACATAGATACTCTATACATCAATCACTAATATCAAAACTGAGATAACAAAAATGAGAGTTTGTTATACGCACTATGGAATCACTGTATAGTAGATCTACTAGTTATTTACAGTAGGATGGCCACATAACAAAGCAGAGACCTACAGTGGAAGAATCAGACTTCTACTCCATTGCCCGGAAGATGAGGTAAGTAGAGATCATCAATGCTTGCTTGTAACATGGCTATAACACTAGTAAAAGAAGGGCGAAGCGCCGGATCTTGTTGTGTGCACCAGAGAGCCACTATCACCATTTTCCTCTGTATTTCATCCAACGCAATGCCCTGAAGTCCTCCCATGGCTGCCACTCTTCTGCGAACCCATTTGTGAATGAAAACATCATCGGGGATCTCTTCCTGTCTGTTCCTTGCGTTCCTTCCCAGAGCCATTTCAAGCAGGATGATCCCGTAGCCATAAACATCTGCTGCCCTCGAGAGCTCAGGTGATGCGTACTGGCCAACAGTGTCGCCTGCGTACTTGTCTAATGTAGGACAATCTGGAGAAAGCCCGAAGCAGCAGAGTTTAGGACGGAGTTCTCCGTCTAAAAGAATGGTTGCAGGATTAACCCGAAGACGCAGTAAAGCTGGATCAAGTTCTTGATGCAAGTACTCAACTCCTCGGGCTATATCCAGAGCAATCTCGAATAAGCGTTGGCTCTGTATCACAGATTCCTTGGAGGATGTGATTTGGGTAAGATCACCCTTCATTAATTCGTAGACGAGAACTCTTTTAGACCCCTGGGAACAAAAGCCCAAGAGCCGAATGATGTTAGCATGGGAAGTTCTTGTCAGGACCCGCAACTCCCTGGCGAATTCTTCGTCACCTTCAAACCTTGATTGCTTCAGTACCCTCACTGCAACCTGCTGGTCTTCCTGAAACTTCCCCATGAAGACAGTGCCGACACTTGATTCCCCAAGTTTATCTCCAAGTTTGGCCATTTTCTTGATTTCTGAATAGTTGAATTTCACCACATTAGAGAACGGTAAGGATGGAAGTATCAGTTCCTTCTGTTTGCTCCTCCCCAGGAATAACATTAGCCTTCTCAGAACGAATTTCTGTCTGTAATAGAAAATATAGCCGCATTTTGTTAGAGTCAGTGAGAGTAAATTTGGTTTAGTTTGAGAAAGAAAAACAAAAAAGTAACCCTTGCAAGACATTTCAGATAGGTAATTTGCAACTTACCTTGTTGTTGATACTGAAAATCCTGATTTCTCTGAACCACATATTTCAGCATCCGGTGTTCCATTCGATTTCTCCACTGGTAAGTTCAGTTCCGTAGTTGCAGGGGAGCATCCTTCTCTGTTCCAGGTGCCTCCCTGTGTTTCGCAACTAGAGCAACTCCTTGACGAATCTGACAAACTATTTGCCTCACCTTCAACAATTTCCTGAGCAATTTCTTTACCTTTCTCTTTCTCAGCTAGAAGCAGACCCAGTTGCGTAGGATTTCCACTTCCCTCTCCGTCTTCTACAACCGAACTAATCCGATGTCGCTTCGTTCGGTCAAAGAAATCTTCAGGCCGGCGACTCTCCCTGTCAATGCCGGAACAGGGTTTCGAATCCGACATCCCTGTACTGGTATCACAATCACTGTTTATGTGGACTCTGCATGTTTTACTCGAGTGCCCTTGTTCTCTGCAATTTATACAGTAAGGGGGTAATCTCTGGTAACACATATCTTGCCAAAACCCTTCTTCCCCAATCCCGACCCAACCTCGCCGAGGGGGTTCCTTCAATAGATCGACCTCCACGCATACTCTCGCCACGTTTGTCCGAGAGAGATTTCTGGTCGAATCATCCACTGCAATCACCCTCCCCGCCAAAGAAGCTATCGGAAAAAGAAGCTCTTCCTGGAAAAACACGAGCGGGAGAGAAGGCAAAGAAACCCACACGGCCGCAGACGATGGCTCCTCCTTCGACGGAACGAAAGTCGGAAACCACTTGAAAACCCTCATCAGGTGACCTCCGATGACCCACCGATTTCTCGTCCAAACGTGGATCATATCTTCTTCGCTGTCGAGTCTGATCAAAACATGACGATGATCGAGTAGCGTGACCGAGCAATGGCCCTGAAGTTTCCATTTTCTAGAAACCAAAGCCCTAATTTGGGACAAGCTCGGCCTCCATTGAGAAAATTTACCAACAAGACAAAACTTAAACTTCTCTGCCTGGGAATCTATCAGTGACCGCTGAAAGAAAACCGCAGAATGAGAATTACCGGTGGCACGATCAGTAGCAGTAGCAGCAGAAACAGAAGCCCTCGAAGGCTCAGAGCAAGTGCGGGCGACCCATTCGTTTGCAGACTCCTCCTCGCCCTTATTGCGCATCGACTTTGGGAAGAACCCATCAGCAGATGGAAGTCTCTTACACAACCGAGGATTATATCTTCCTTGCGAGTAATAGATGGTCATCTGATTAGAAATTCTGTCTGCGTAGTTCATCTTTCTGCCGATTTTTTCTGCTCCGCTAGACGAGCACAGACCTTCTGTACTCTTTATCTTCACACCCGAAATTTCTTCCAGGCTTCTCCCTTATTCCCCTTTTAAACGGAAAGAAAGATCAGCAGCCAAGAGTCAAGTAATAAACCAAATTGGGTCAACAGGTACCCACACCCAAAGGTGGAAGCTCATCAATGCTTCCTTCCAGCATTTGTATCACTCTACGAAACGAAGGGCGAAGATCAGGATCTAGTTGTGTGCACCACAAGCCCACCATGATCATTTTCTTCTGCGTTTCATCCATGGTAAATCCTTGAATTTCTCCTGTGGCAGTCACTCTTTTACGAACCCAGTGGAGTATTGACTCCGTGTCCCCGGAGATTTCATCGCGAGTGACCGCCTTCCTTCCTGTAGCCATTTGGAGCAACGTGATTCCGTAGCTGTAAACGTCTGCGCTCCTGGAGACTTTATTGGACACGTAGAATTCAGGCGCCAGGTATCCAGGAGTGCCTCTAACCAACGTAGTGTCCGAATAACTAGAAGAACCCAAAGAAATATGGGATATCCCGAAGTCTGTGAGCTTCGGACGGAGCTGCTCGTCCAGAAGGATGTTTTGTGGTTTGACGTCGAGATGCAGGATGGGAGGATCGCATCCGTGATGCAAGTATTCCAGTCCTCGAGCCGTTCCGATAGCAATCTCGCACAAATGTGTGTTCTTCTCTGCGGAAGTCGAGATTCTCTCGTCTACATGTATGATTCCAATCAGAGAACCCCGGCGCATGAATTCGCTCACCAGAATTCTGTTGCTTCCCTCTGAACAGCAACCCAAGAGTCGAATGATATTAGCATGGCGGGTATTCTTTAGGATTTGTATCTCCTGCAAGAATTCTTTCTCTCCCTGATAACTCGCTTGAGACATGACCTTCACGGCAACCTCCTGGCCGTCCGGGAGCATCCCTCTGTACACGGTCCCGAAACCTCCCTTTCCGAGTACGTCTCGAAAGCCATGGGTCATACCCACGATCTCGGAATACTTGAATTTCGTCAGAAGAATAAGGCTCATGGTGTTGACAGAATCGAGACGGAGGATGGGTTGGGTCGAACTTTTGAGATCTCCTCCTCTCTGTTTGCTTCTCCAAATGATGTTTAGCATTTTCGAAGTGAATTTATTCCTGCACAGAAATTATAAGAGATTTCAGCAACGGAGGATAGACACAGCTAAGATGATGCTAGATTGTTTGTTTTGCGGCAGCCATTGAAGCAGAGTATTAGAGCTTTATTACCTTCTTTGAGGAGATCTCTGTATGACGGCCTGTGCAGAGCTTCCCCTCTCTTTCCCAGTAACATCTATTCCTTGATTCACCACCCCTTTTGCGTATTCGGCTGATGAAGTCTGATCAATCTTAGTTGTATAAGACCATTCTCCTCTGGGGAGAGTTGCATCCGTTTGCCTCTCCTTCCCTGAATCTCCGAAAGGGAGTCGTGTAGAAGAATCGTCCGATGTACTCTCTGCTCTGCTTTCAACAATCTGCTTGCCTTTGACATTCTTCAGTGATGAATGAGATGCAGCTTGTCGAATAGGTTGTTCGCTTCCATTATCATCTATTACAATTGGAGAGATACGAACCCTCCTCTTACTCTGGCCGGAATACGCATTAGTGCCTGTTTCTTCCTTTATGTGGGAATTAAGATGATTCTTCTTCTTTGTCCACTTCAATGTTGTGGTCTGAGAACCAGTACTTATCCTCTTGGCTTGACAATCGTTAATGGAGTGCCCCTGTTCTCTGCAATTGCTACAGAATGAGGGAAGTCTCTGATAGCACAAATCTTGCCAGAAGCCTTCTTCCCCAATCCCAATCCAAACCTGCCGAGGAAGGTCCTTCAAGAGATCGACCTCCACACAAACTCTGGCGAGGTCTGTTCGGGAGAGATCTCTCGTTGGACCGTCCACGGCCAAGACCTTCCCGGCCAAAGAAGCAATGGGCAACAGAATCTCGTCGCCGAAAAATGCCAAGGGAAGGGAAGGGAGAGAAACCCATACAGCCGTAGAGGGATGGCTCCCCGCTGCCCGGAACGAACGTCGGGAACCACTTGAAGACTCTCATCAGCTGACCTCCGATGAAGCACCGGTTTCTCGGCCAGACATGGAGCATGTCGCCTTCGTTGTCGAGCCTGATCAGGACGTGACGATGGTCCAGTAATGTAATCGACCACTCCCCTTTCAGTTTCCATTTGGTGGCGACCCAGTTTCTGATTTGGGACAAGCTCGGCCTCCATCCGGGAAACTTGCCAATCAAACAAAACTTGAAATTCTCCGACTGGGAATCTATATGCGACCGCTCAAAGTAAATCGCAGGCTTGCCATGATATGTATTCTTCTTACCTGAATCTCCTGCAGATGTATTCGCATTGTCATTGACAGTTGCAGCAGCAACAGGAGGTTTAACATCTCTGACAGGGGAAACGAGAGGTTTCAGGTCTGCTACAGAAGAAGAACTTCTTCCGGGTCTTGTGGGATTAGAGTAGAAGGCGCGGGCGACCCATTCTTTGGTGGACTCCTTGCTCTGCTTTTGCCTCTTTGGGGAGCGAGACAGTTTATTAGACTGCTGCCGATTATATCTCCCCTGCGAATAGTAGATGGTCGCCTGGTTCGAGATCCTGTCGGAAAAATTCATATCCCTCTGCACTCAGAAGTAATAGACAGTCAGAACTGCATAGACTTTCACCTGAGCAGCAGCTTAATCCGATTGAAGAAACGAAAGAAGCTTTCTGGTGAATGAAAACGAAGACGACTTTGAATCTTTTTTCTTCTCTTTTTTTTTTTTTTTTTTTTTTTGTTGGCTCAAACCGCGTCTTTGAATCTTTCTACATTGAATTGAAGTTTCTTCTACACTTCCGCCGTAATAAAATTGTAATCTTTCATCGTCTGTTTTTGGTCATTATAGTACTGGATCGAGAAACTACAGGAAGAAAGTTCAACTAGGATGAGTTGATCAAGAAATGTATTACAGGATGAGTTGTACGTAGCCGTCATGTCAACTAAAAGAAACCGCTACAGCATTAAATTAACAGCCAATTGATTGTATTAAACAAAACAATTTTTATCCAATACAGAGTTAATTGAGAGAGAGAATAGCCATAGGGGGGAGAAAGAGAAGGAGAGCATAATTAGAGAGAGAGGGAGAGTAGCCAAAGCGGAGAGAGGGTATAGATGAGAGAAAAAGAGTAGAGAGCGTAGAAGCTGACTCTTTCATTGAAGCTTCGAGTGGATATCTGTTAAGGCCCATTATAGAGTTCCACTTCCTGTAGAAAACAGATATCTATTATAGACTTGAGGGATATCCGTCAAGGGTCGGATATTCCTCGAGTAATTGGGTTTAATTCAACCCAATTCACCAGGAAACGAATATCCGGTACGTTTTACTTTTACTATTTCATTATCTCTGCCCTGCAACTATTAATATAGATATCATGTGAATCATGTACGCCTTTATGAAAATTTTGGTTTTGCTTTTACTATTTCATTATCTCCCTTCTGTTTTTTCATCTATTTTGATATTTTTTTGTTAGTTCGTCCAGTTAGTAGGACCCGGATCCGCTGGCCACAGCCATTTATGGCCAGCGTACGCAGGGCCAATGGTGGAGCGCCCAAGCACGAGGTGCCCGTGCGGCGCTCCACCATGCGCGGATCCGGGTCTCAACCGGGTTGTTCAACAGACCAAAAAAAAAAAAATTTAAACCGGCCGAAAATCCGGTTTGGCGCGACGACCAGCGCCAAAGGATGGCGCTTACCTTAGCAGCATCTGTATTGTTGTTGCCTTAGAATGGTATATAGTTATCACGAATGTTAGTACAGAGTTGTGTACCAACGTAGTATATAGTTGTCCAAAAGGCTGGTATAGAGTTGGTCCTAAATGTAGTATATAGTTGGTAGACCACAAAAAAAAATGCTCCAATGGTATAGAGTTGTGCAAAGGATGGTACAGAGTTGTAACTAAACATAGTAAAGGGTTGTTAGACCACACAAAAAAATGCTCCAATGGTATAGAGTTGTGTAAAGGATGGTACAAAGTTGTAACTAAACGTAGTAAAGGATTGTTAGACCACACAAAAAAAATGCTCCAATGGTATAGAGTTGTGCAAAGAATGGTACAAAGTTGTAACTATACGTAGTATAGGGTTAGAGGATGATAAGTGTCAGGACGTGCGCCGAACCGGATTTTTGACCGGTTTAAATTTTTTTTTTTTTTGTCTATTGAACGACCCGTTGAGACCCAGATCCGCGCATGGTGGAGCGCCCCGCGACGGGCACCTCGTGCACTGGGCGCCCGCCATTAACCTCGTCACGCTGGCCATAAATGGTCGTGGGCGTGGCCGGATCTCGGGTCCCGATTAGTAATGGTGGGAATCGAATCCGAACTGTTCGCAAACTGTTCAGGTTTGGCTTGGCAATAAACGAGCCCAAACCCCTCATACGAGTCAAACCTAATATTTCAACGGTTCGACTCGAAAGCCCAGCTCGATTTATGCTTAAATGCCTAAGTTTCTCCTCTAAAACCTAAATCTTCACCGCTTCACCGATAGAGGAATTTCTGAGGTACAATCCCCTTCTTCTCTCCTCCCTCTTCCTCTCTTCCCTTCTTCGTTCTTCCTTTATTTCTTTCATTCTCCTTTCTCCTTATTCTTCTTTTCTTTCTTTCATTCTCCCTTCCTTTTCTTCTTCTCTCTCGAATTGAACTAAGAGTGTTAATTTCACCCGATTATTCGATTACCCGTTCTTCCAAATCATAATTAAATGGATAAGGAATATATATTTTTTATTTAAGTTACCCAATTTTTAAATTACCCGATTACCAAAATGGTAATTTAATCATTTATTTATTACTTATTTTTTTTTTATTTTTTATTTTTTTGGTATAAATTATATATTTTTTAAAAATTATTTATTAACCTTTATATGATAAAATTAATTAAAATAATATTTACCCACATATTTACCAGACCATTTACCCACGGGTAATCGAGTAAAAAATTTAAATTTAAAATAATAATTTTTAATTCAGGCAAAACGGGTAGCGGGTAATGGACAGAGTAATCGAAACGGGTAACTGAACATTTTAAACGGGTAACTGAACACTTTACCGGATTACACCCTAGCTTGAACATAGGCATGTTCTGGCTTTGGTTGATTCCACCCCTACCAATTAGATAACCTTGGCAACACGGCCAATCTTCAGTAAGGTTTCCAAGGTTACGTCCAAGTCGGGTTTTTCGAACCCAACCTCAGGTTTGAATTCCCAAATCCAATCGATGTGTTGGGTTTTTAGGAATACAAACCCAAAGGCAGGTTTGGTCAGGTTGGGTTCGAGTTTACCATAACCTAACCTCCATATTTTTACTCTAGTATATTTATTTCACCTTTGTAAATATTTTTATGATACATATTTTTGTATTATAAAAGTAATGTATGTTATATTATGTAAATGTGTATAATTGCCAGGGGTATTATTGTCATTTACCCATGTATACCTATGTATAAATACTCATGTTGTTTAATAGAAGATTAGTTGGTTTTTTATAAAATTAACATGGTATCAGAGCTTTTGAAATCCACGTTTTGACAAAATAGCGTGACTCGCTCGAAACTCAGTTGAAACCAGCTCAAACTCGTCCCAACTCGGTATAACTCGGACCTAACTCGCCCCGACTCGCCCGCGTTTTGTCGACTCGACCGAGTTGACTCATCGCAACTCGGTCGTCCCTCACCTCGGATTAGGGTTTCGCGATTGAGTTCAGGGAGTTCGGCGACGCTGATTTGGGCACGGCGCCGCTCTGTTTTGCCTTCTTCTGCTTCCTCAGATCTGGTTCTTCAGTTCCCCTCTTCATTCTTCAGATTCGTGGCATTTTTTTTGAAGGTTTTGTTTCTCCCTTCGTGTTTCGTGTATACATTAATTAAAGTTATAATTTGAATTTGTTGATAAAAAAATGTATATACCTTGTTTTTTAGAAAAATGTTCGCCCAATAATCTACATTTCTGATGAAAATGACAAATGTAGTTCAGTGGTCCTATGAGAGTTATTATTATGCAGGTCTGCCACAATATTAGAGTATTGGAGTTTAATGAAGTTTGTATTCTCCGTTTAAAAAAAAAAAAAATCATGAAAGTTTTTTATTTTTTATCTTATATTTTATGAAAAAAACTAACATAAGATAATTCAACAACCCCCCTAGAAAATTCGATAAAAAAAATCCTTATTATCTCATTTTAATATGAGTTTTGAAATAGTCATAGTAGGCAATTAGGAAGTTAGGTGTTAAAAAATGTAGAAGCTTCTACACCCCTTTGATACCTTAAGGACACATAGAGCCACATGTCACCAGAGGACGGAGACAAATGCTGCCCATGATTTCATATTTTCCAACACAATTTAACGATGATTATGATGTTATACTTTCTTCCTATGAACAAATGGCCATCGTGGAACCTATTTTTTAAACCATTTTATGCGTAGGAATCTTGAACCAATTATTGAGATTGAATCTTCAATTGGTCATTAATTCCACCGTTCCACGAAAGTCAATTAACAATAATTAAGTTCCCACTAACCATGTTTAAACACACAAAAAAAAAAAAGATGTTGTAAATATCGACCCTAGGAAAATAATATATAAGTAGAAGAGACGCTTCATGTATAAGTATATAACCGAAAGCCAATTTGGCCATGTCACAAAACTAAGTCGATGGTGGGGAAACCCAACCGCGAAAAATCAACGTCTTGCGGGGCTGCGGGGCACCGCGATTTTCTAAGAAGAAGAGAAACAAGGCTCGGGAATGTCCCTTTCTCACCACCTCTCGTGAAACGAGTGGCTCGAGTCCTCTTCAGTTTTTTCGGTCTCAATCATAATTTTTTATTTTTTTTAAAACGGCTTATATTTTACGGTGTATTGTTTTGTTGGCCTCGACTTTCAATCGTGTGACCTTAAATATGTTACTCCTCTAATTATTTTTTGTCACACTGTCTCACTTTTACTATGTGTAACGCTAACTCTCGACCATGTGATATCCATTGTATGCTAGTTTTCTGTCGTGTAACTCCTATTGTTGTTAGCATGGAGACTCGAACTTGAGACCTAACTCGAATGAGGCTTTATAATTAATCATTTATTATCAATCTTAGTATCTTAGAACATAAAATTTCCGTAATTAGAAGTAATAGATTATCAACGTGAAATTTCTGATAATCTGTAATTAAAATAGTTCAAGACATAAAACTACAACAAAAATTTGGTTTAGTACATGTTGAGCGTGGTACTGTTGTACGGACCACAGGCAATGGTTCATTGGTTCCTGTCTTATAACCGGTTCGGGTTTTCACTTCGGCCGCCGCGTCTTCTAGCAAATCTGCGCTTGAAAAGCGGTCCCCACGCATGACGTCAATGTCACGTGCAATAAAATTTTGTCAGCTAAAAATAAGTACAAAACCGCTGCCGCCTGTGCTGAACGCCAGTACGGCGTCAGCAGCGCAAATAATTGGTCGTACGGGAACTAATAGCATATCGACACGTGTCACTTGGCGGTTGGAGTATCTCGGTATAATATTATATTGTCGTTTCTCCTTCGTGGCCTTACGTGGCCTTCTTTTTTTTTTTTTTTTTTTTTTTTCTTCTTTGGGAACGAAAAAGTCGCTTGGCCGATCCGCTTCTTCCCGGGCGTCGAAGACTCCAAAATTCCAAAAAGGCATAGACAAGAGAGAACCCACGGATTCGAGAGGTCTCTATTAAATTTGGAATATAGCGAAGCTACGATTCCGAATCCCCACGCGGAATCGGACGAGACGTAGCGAATTGTGCGCGACTTACTTCGTCCTAGTTCCATAAGCCATAATATTAATTCTTTTATAATGATTTGTTTGTACTTATGACCTCAGAGGCTCAGATGTAAATTAAATGTCTTAAACACCTTAACTATATAAGTTGTTTTAATTGGTCTTAAAATATTTTTTTTGTTTTTTTATATTTTTTATATTTGTAATAATATAACTCAAATAAATTTAAAAAAAAAACAATTTATAAGTAAATATTACCAATTTACCTTAGATTGTGGATGAGGAGAGGAAGGGCAGGAGACCTAAAAAACTATCTATCCAGCTAACTACAACAATGAAGAAGAATGATTTATATTATTAATACATTAAAAAACTCCTTGCCTTGAAATAACCTACATTTTCATATAAAAATAAAAATAACTGACACCGGACAATTTCTAAGATATTTGATTGTGTATGTGGCACTTCAAGTGGTCCACTCGTAGTTAACCCCTCTGATCAGGGACCCACCGGCAGGGCCCACCGGCATGCGAGGCCAATCTGATGGGGCGTCGGTGACCTTTCCTTGTCCCGACGAGCACCCCGCGCGGTCTTTATCACCAAAAAGCTAACGTAATATCATCGGAAAATGATACAAGAGTTTAAAATAAAGTCCCCCAAAGCAAACGAGTGGCGCAGAGGAGCTCTCGCAGACACGCACTCTACTACCTTTACGTCATTTCACACTCTTTTACTCTACTTTCTTATTCCACTTCATGTGAGCACGTCCAATTCCTCCTTCACCAATGCTCTCGTTCAACCGCGCCCACCCACCTGACCTTGGCTATTCTGGCCTCTTGCGAGCCAGCGACGGGGACGGGGTCAATGCCACACTCAATAATGGACCACAAGAGGGGCCATAGTCATAGAAGTTAACCGTGGATGACACAAGTTCGCGTTATTTATTTATTTATTTTTGTTTATTCAGGTGCCTCTTCTATGGTCCAAACAGACGTTGGTGAACATGCGAAGTGGAAAAAGGGCCGTGTTATAATAATTACAATAAGCGAGTGAATTAACTTATTTGATTTTTTTTTTTTATTTCAATTATACTTATCTTAATGTGCATTATGGTACATTAACAGGGATACTAGATGAATAACTTAACACTATCAATAGGATCCATTTGCAACAAACAATGAATTCCTCCATAGATTTTTTTTTTTTTAAAAAAAATTATTTTATACGTGATAATTAAATTATTCTACTTATAAACCCTTTTGACTTTTGAAGGGCTCATGAGATCTAAATAAAAAATACAGTACATAATTATTATATTTGTGTAGAAATAATTTAAGAGCTAAGCACTTGTATGCCTCGAATAATGGATGTAGAATTCAAATGCATTCGGGTGGCGAATCGAAATCGAAAACTCGAGGTAGTTTCTCCTCAAGTCTAGCAAATACTAATGAACTTGTCCTAATTTTCTTTGTGACGAAACGAGTTCAAATTATTTTTCCTATGCGGATTTTCAAATGTACTTAAGACCTAAAAACTCTGATAAGTAATAAGGTATATCAGAGATATACCTCTTTAAATTGGTATGTATGGGTTAATATAGTGCGTATGATCAGTATGAGGTATGGTAAAATTATATAACGCCTCACAAATAAGATACATACGAATGCGATGACTATGCTCAAACTTGTCCCATATAAATAAAACGTGAGGAATATTGATGGAATTTCTGATACTTTATACGAACTATACTACGCTAAACAAGACATATCAGGCAGTATACTACCATCATGTACGAGTACGACTACTACTCGGATTTCTCCGACCGGATTCCCGAGCCGAGGCCGCATAATCTCCCGAACCAGAAAACATAGTAACTTCCGTCACGTCCCACCATGTTTTGTCGCCTTGCAGGGAGTCAGCACGACAGCGACGCGCCGCGATATCTCGCCGAGAGAAACTGCAAAAAAACGTCCCCGCTCGAGAAAAGGGCTGCCTCGCGTCCACCAATGAAAGGCCCCCACACAAAGTCCAAGAAACCCAACAAAGCAGCGTTGCCTTCCACGCGCGTCGCTCCCGTGGGTCCCCCCACACCCTCGACGGCACAATTAACGGTGCCGCGCGTCCGCAACGAAGCCGACCCCGGTGACACGTCAGCACTCGCCGTCAACTCAAACCGTCGATATTTTTCTCCGCGGGGTTTCACTGTTTGGCGGGTCTTTGATTATTTATTATCTACTCGTTCCTTGGCGAATGGTAGCCTCCCTCGCTCGCTTATTATTCGCTATCTTCTTCACTCCAGTTGTTCATTCTGCATCCCTCGCGTTTCGCGGCTGTGCCTCCCGCCTGGAAATCACCGGCTTCAATGGAGGTGAATTGATCCGTCAATGGCTTTATTGCAGATCTCTTTGGGATCTTTCAGGTACCGCCCCTCCGAACAAGTCCTGGTTCATTTTCGTTCGATTTACGTTATTTTTTTGTGCGAATCACGATGTTATGTCAGAGCAGCAAGACTGTTTGAGTTAGAACCTCGTTTATGGTTATTACTTATTAATAGATACGTTTTGGCTTTAGGATATGTGGAATTCGGTTGTGCTCCTCCCGACTTGGATTTCTGGTACTACTTCACGGATAGGAGTTCAGATTGTCTGCATCTAAATACCGATGAACTATATGGTTAGTTTTTTTTTTTTTTCTTCTTTTTGTAGAGTAAATTTTCTATGATCTTCTTTTATTTGGATCCTGTTTGATTTATCTTGTAGCTCCTCAGTTCGTTGAACTTCATGACTGTTCTATAGATCGTCGTCTATTTTTCGCGATTGTTTAGGAGACTAGATGTTCCTTCTGTAGTTGACTTGGTTCTTTTGTGATGCTTTTGTGACGTTTGTTAAGTTTACAGAATCACTCTGTTTCCCTGATTAGCATGTACAATGTGTTTTATTACCGCTTTCCGGATTTGGTATTTCCTGTCTTTTTGTACTTCATTTGTTGGCTGCAGAGAGTTGGAGAGTTGAGACTTGAGTTTTAGCATGAATGTTTACCTTTTTACTTGCATCTTTCTGGTATTATTGAGTGGCTGGTTTTCGAGTTTATATCATTTAGGATTCTTTTACCTTATAATGATATTCTAAGACAGTGCTTTTTATCATGTTCAGAGAGATTTTGGAGGTTTAGATTATTTTGAATGTAGTACATGTATTTTGCTGCATGTTTCATTTAACTGTTGTTAAATATAATTAACATGTGCCATGCGCTTGGTTTTACTTTGTTGTGTAGTTTGAAAGAAGGATATGGTCTAAGTTAGTTTCTGCTGGACAGTTAGTTATTCCAATTGACAGGTATATCTCGGGGAAATTTCACTTTTTCTATTTTTGACTTTCTTTTTCTGTGTGTAAAGATATCATGCTCATATATAATCATAGTTAGTACAGTCTCGAAGTTTACCTTATTCCAGAAAAAAAGTTATCAAGCTGTTTTAGGAGAATTACTGTGAAAACTAACACATGTGAAGGTTGTTTTCTTTTGGTAGGGTTAATGAAGTTTGAGGACATCCCAAGAGAAGGGGGGGAAAGACGCTGTACACTTTATCCAGTTGTGTCCACGCTGATTATTCTTCTGAAGGGATTTTACCCAAGCAACGTGATCAGATATTGGAATCTTACAAGGACTTTAATAACAAGTTTTTAAGTGTCAACTGACTGTTGACATGGATAGGTTAGACACATCAGGCTTCGTTAGTGGTGGAGCTCCATCGTTGAATTTATGCGTATATTACTACATCAGACCATGAGGCAATCAACAGATTGGCGACCCAAAAGTATTGTTGATTCCCCTCCGAGTCCCTGGTTTTAGATCCTACCAGATAGATTCCATCTGCTTGTCTTCTATCTCATCAATCAAGAAGAATGGATTTCAACCTGACAGGATTTTCATTTCCTGGAAAAGAGCAATTCTTCAACCCAAGTGCAGAAATAGGTTTCACCATGAACTATGGTAGAAGTGAAAATTTGGGTGATACATCCTTGAGCCTGACTTGCCTTGCTCGAGATGGTCGTAACCATGGTCAGTTCAAACAAACTCAAGATACTTGTGAAATCCATGCTACCCAAATGCCTGACGATAGTTGCAGGTTGGTTCTTGGATTGGGACCTAGCTTGAGTTCTTATCGAGCTGATTCTTACACCATTGGTGCCCATAAAAACAAGGAATCACAGCCAACCATATGCAGCCAGCAGTTGACTTCCGATAATGATTCTGTGTTACTGAAACTTGGACTTTCGGGAGGGACTGAGAATATGATGTGCCGAAATGACAACATCACTACTACTGAGAGTGAGAGTGTTCCATCTTTCCTCACAAACCAGTGCTCTTTCAGTGAAAGCCAGGTGCCCATTCCTGTTGTTGATGAGGGCTCCACGTCTGCAAGGAGGGTAGCAGGAGGCTACATGCCATCTCTTCTTTTGGCTCCTAGACAGGAAACCAGTGGCCAACAATTGCCAGGTTCAATTTCTCTTTGTCATCATCTTCAGGTTAGTCCTGAACCATCTGGCATCTCTGATTGTTCTGTCGATATGATTTCTGACTCAGCTACACCCCGTCCTGCTTCTGAGAACCGTGGTAGCCATCCTAAAAAGTGCAGATTCAATGGATGCAGCAAGGGTGCAAGAGGGGCCTCAGGGCTCTGCATTGCTCATGGAGGTGGGCAGAGGTGTCAAAAACCCGGCTGCAACAAGGGTGCTGAGAGTCGAACTGCTTACTGCAAAGCCCATGGTGGAGGTCGCAGATGCCATCGTTTGGGATGCACCAAAAGTGCCGAAGGCAAAACTGACTTCTGCATTGCTCATGGAGGAGGCAGAAGGTGTGGGCACCAGGGGTGCAACAAGGCTGCAAGAGGAAAGTCGGGCCTTTGCATCAGGCATGGTGGTGGGAAGAGGTGTACTGTGGAAGGATGCACTCGCAGTGCTGAGGGACAGGCAGGTCTGTGCATCTCACATGGTGGTGGTCGCCGATGTCAGCACTCTGGCTGCAGTAAGGGAGCCCAGGGAAGTACTCTGTTTTGCAAGGCTCACGGTGGGGGCAAAAGGTGTATCTTTGTTGGCTGTACTAAGGGCGCTGAAGGGAGCACTCCTCTGTGTAAAGGTCATGGTGGTGGTAAACGCTGCCTCTTTGATGGAGGTGGGATTTGCCCCAAAAGTGTGCATGGGGGTACTGATTATTGTGTTGCCCATGGTGGTGGTAAACGTTGTGCAGTGCCGGGATGTACTAAAAGTGCACGTGGCCGCACTGATTGTTGTGTTAGGCATGGCGGAGGAAAGAGGTGCAAATTTGAGAACTGTGGGAAGAGTGCTCAGGGAAGTACTGATTTCTGTAAGGCACATGGTGGTGGGAAGAGGTGCTCCTGGGATCAAGGTACATGCGAGAAGTTTGCTAGGGGTAAAAGTGGATTTTGTGCAGCCCATGGGAGCCTGGCACGGGAGAAAGAGAAGTTGGGCAGGGCCAACCTGATTGGGCCTGGACTTTTTCGTAGTGTGGTCTCTGTCTCTACAGCAGGGAGCAGTGTGGATCTTGATCACTCTTCAGGAATGAGTGGTGTTTCTGAATGCGTGGAATCCGAAAACATTGGTAGTAGGCAGCTCATCCCTCCTCAAGTGCTGGTTCCTCTGTCAATGAAGTCCTCTTCCTCTATTAGCAAGGAAGGAGGAATTAGAGGCAGTTTTGGAGGCACTCAGAACTTGAACAACTTTGTGGTCCCTGAGGGGAGAGTCCATGGCGGTGGTCTCATGTCCTTCCTGGGTGGGAATCTGAAGAATGCTGCTGATAGATAGTAAGTGGCTATGTGATTTAATTTTGCTTGTCAATTGGGAGGGGTTTAGGAAGTAGAATCCATGTAGAAATTGTCTCCAATATAGCCGTATTGTAGGGTCTCAAACTGTGAATTACCATTACTATTACTATTGATTAGTTCTTAGGGAGTTTAGTAAAAAAGTGTTGGCGGTGTATTGCGTGTGATGGGTTCCTAAACTTGAACAGTGTGAATGTTTTGGGACCCAGGGTTGTAGTTTGTAGTTATGTCAATAAGAGTTGTCAATATGAACTCAATTATCTCATCTCTCAAGTGGGCTTTGAATTTCAAACCAAGTGCCGAAGGAGCAGGTCACCTGCTATTCCCATCGAAGAAGCAACATCTGAGCAGTCATTTTAAGATAAAAATGCATTACACAGAGAACAACTAGCATGCATAGTTTCTCTTTGAGACCAAATGTTGCAAACCTTTCTGCTTCCTGATTCAACGAGTAGGTCAAAGCTCCACGGTCGTTTTCTGCGGACAGACGCCCACTAGCTCGTTCGGCTTGAAGGCACAAACTAAGTAACTATATGAACACACTCAAATCCGTGGAGAAATGCTGTTAACCGAAGCTTGCCCACTTGGGTTGGATTGCGTTGTTCGATGCTCGGTTATAAATCCTGGTCCAGTCTGTTCGGCTCAATCACTTGAGCTCGGACCTGGGTACACGTCTTTCTAAACCCGCCTAAACCGACAGGGTTACGCCCACGAATCGATAGCCCGACGGCCCAAAGGAGCAGACAAAACCATGGACCGTAGAGCGAGGGACCGTGTCACTGGGAAGAAGAGAGGAGAGGGATGAAAAGAGGCGGGAGAAAAAAAGGGTAGAGCCGGAGGGTTCTACATATTACCCTCTCGCCATCATACAGCGGCATCACCCTGGCGGAAGAGGCGCACCCTTTGCCCTTTTTTTCTGATTTGTAACAAGCGAACCAACCGTTTTCATCGGACCTGATATTTTCATGGTTGAGCGATCAAAATGGATTTTATGACACGTTGGGACATTTTCTTTTATTTGTTTTCTTCGAAATACCGTGTGTAACTTATGGCGGCATTATGGTCAAAATTAGAAACACTAGCAATCATTTGAATTTGGCGGACAGGAGTGTCGGACCAAAATAAAATGGCTGGGCCGAGTCGGCCGACTGGTTCAGAAGGCCGGACCGCTTTTTAAGTTTTAACCTGCAGCCGACCTATTCGCATGCGCCCCAGGTGCCGCTGCGAACAGCTATTGGCTGTGCGGACCGACGCGCACAAGCTTTTGTTCGCAGCAGATCCGGGGCCGGCAGTATAGTGTAGTGCTACAGCTGACCGAGAGAGACCAAAAGTAGTCGGTTTTCCGTAGCCGCCCGACACGGCGGGCTGCGGAGATTCTGAAGCCGTTCGGCGCCACTCCCTTAAATTATAAAAGCGAAAGTTCTTTTTCAGTGACGTGTTCGAATATTTTTTCCCTAATTATTACACCTTTGACAGCAATTTAGCTGTTTCTTCGTGCTTTCGTCTTCCCTCCTCCCCAAGCCTCGGGTCCGGGGACCTCTCTCTATGTTCGTCTCGTTTTCAAAATTTGCTTGAAAGTCAACGGAAGGGGGGACTGGCCTTATCCGAGGGTTGTGTTACTACATTTTCTCTTGCACTTTTGTTGTTCTTGACTAGCTCGTTCCCTTTTGAATTGGGGTTAGATATTTTTGTGTCTACGGAAAAGGGGTTTGGGTGCTTCAGTGGTTTTTCTGCATGGTATTGCAAAACCGAGGGTCGTCCCGCGGGACTAGATCTGTAGCTAACGGGATATCTTGGCGAGTGGCGGCTGGCGTTTCTAAATTATCGAGGATGGGAGCTGATATTTCTGCTTTTTGATCTTGTTGTTCTGTAATTTGTAACCCTAGATCTGTGCTCTGGAATTCAAGTCTCTGAAGAGAGGGTGTTCACAATTTTAACTCTTCGGTGTCTCACTCTTTATGCTGGTTTCGAAAGAGAAACCTATGGTTTATAGTCAATTCTTCTGATCGTTTGTTCAGTTACTTATTGCCTAGAAAATTCTAAGAAAAATGGTTTTTTGGGAAGGCTATTTGAGTGACGAATCAATGGGCACTTTTGCCCCCATTGTAGTTTATTGGATATATGCTGGATTTTACCAACTCTTGCCACCGCTGGATGGTTACCGGCTGCATACGAGAAAGGAGGAAGAAGAGAAGAACTTGGTGCCTCTGTCGACTGTGGTCAAAGGTGTACTGCTTCAACAACTAGTTCAGGCAACCGTCGCACAAATGTTATTTCTGGTAAATAAAGATGTTATGTGGTGTTAATTTTTTCTGGCTGTTACATTTATCTATAAGTAAATGAAAGAAGGAGGAGGAGGCTTATTATAGCTGTAAGTTATTCCTAACAGACTATTCGTTGAGCTATTTTTGGAAAGTTTTTTTTATTTTTATTTTTATTTTTTATAGCAATAAGTTTGTACTCGAATGATGATCGAGTCAATTGACAGGTTACAGTAGTTAGGATTCCATTTGTATTTATTACCACTAACAGTTACCTTTTCCTCTTTGGTAACTTTGTGCAAACAAATACCTAATGGGGCATAAATACTTTGTGGGATGACATATTCTTGCTTGGAGCACTTTATAATAGACTAACTTGGAAGGGGGGTTGGGGGGGGGTTCTAAGTCTACTAGCTGTATGCAGAACTAGTCATTCTGTTACTAAAAACTTGTTAACATTGCATTATTGATAAATTGTTGGAGGTGGTGCAAGTAAAAACTTTAGATGTCCATGTAGTTACGAGCCTCATTAATCAGTATAAATGCAATCTGAGAACCTTGACTGTCAGTGTAGAGGTTGTGAGCCATGAGAGGAGAACTGGGTGGGAATGTCAACAGTATTTAGGGGCAAATTTGTGTGGTTCTACGTTCTTCTGACAAACCAAATTCTCTTTAGATTTATCTGTATTATTTGCATGGTGTGTTAAAGTTGTCATTGTTGACAGCTGATGCTATGAAGGTGCATATATTTAGAGGGCAGACACAGGTCGACCTATTATACTTGATATTCAGCTTTTGTGGTGTCATCGACCCCTGTCAACTGTCAATGATTGATGGAACCCAGGATACGACTTGGCTTATGATTCTTTTTCCTGTTACTGAAATGCTAGTGCATGATAGTCAGGGTTGAGGTGATACTGCTCTCATACTATTTTGATGTGAACACATTCCTTTCTGCATCAAAATGCTCATTCACTGTGTCTGTTGCTTATTACACTGAGGATGGGCTTTTTCGTAGGAATAAGCTAGGTTACTATTTAGGAGAAGACACTAAGAGGTGCTTCTACTAAAGATGGCAAATAATTAATAATCGACTATCTGCCTCCTAGAATGTTGCATAGATGGTTCAGAGTAATGGTGTATGTTACTAGGTGGCTATGGTTGACAAAGTTTAGTTAGAGATGACATGGATTCATGTTGGCATAATGATCTCTAAATGCTCCAAGATAGTTTATTTCAGGATGGTTACTTGCCAGAATTAACATTGGCAAAAGTTCTGTTTCTAAGGCAAGGATGAGTGACTCGCAGGAATCTCAACTGACAATAATACTGTTTGGCAGTGAAGGAAAAGCGGGTGTGAAAGGCATCCAGTATGTTGTCCACACTAAACTAGTATCCTTTTGGTGAGAGGATGCTTGTGCCAAAGAATTTCTAATAGGATAACACTGGGAGCTGTCATGTCTGTCTGTGATCGCAATAAAGAGTAAAAGTCCTAGTAGTTAGCAGGAAATGATGATTACCACGTATTAAAGGGTGCCTCAGTGATGTAAAGGACGGTGGATCAGGTAATGCACCTGGTCAGTACCTTGTTGTGTTCATGTTTTGTAAGGTCCACTCGAAGCACTTTTCATATTTTAGGTAGTGAGATTTTATGGAGGAGCTTGGTAGGAGGAATGGAGTATAAAGTTGTGCAAGCTAGGACTATTAACTTGTGCAGCTCTTCTATTCTGTGGATGATAGGCTGAACTTGCAAGGTTTCAATGAGATGTGATGGAACACTTTTATTAGCGCAACCTTTCTTATTTTTTTTTGAGGAAGGTGAATACATTTTACTCCCAATTACAAGTTTTACTCCCAATGCTACTGTGGAGACCCAAACCCAAGACCTCCCGTAGCAATAACTCCCATGGGACCATTGAGCCCAAGACCCAGCGCAACCTTTCTTATTGTGGTAGGGCTGTGATAAATTACCTAACATTGTATGTCAGCTTTCCTTTTTCTTCTTCTGAGTATCGGTGCATAAAGTTTCAAGGTGATGTTTAATGTGTTCTTATCTCTCATTGACAAACAGTATCTGGGTGAACTTGATATGATGAAATATGTCTACAGTGATCCAACTTCTTTGAGGAGTGAATCCTGAAAATTAAGGGATTTGTTATAATTGACCAAACTTTTTTTTTCTTCCACTTTTACTTTTTATATCTTAATAATTGTTGCATTTCTCGTCATTTAGAAATTAAACTTAGTTGAGAATCTTTCTTTCAATTGTTTGATGAGATATTTTGTCTATCTTCCTGTGTTTAGAACTTTAGATCCCTGGCGATTTCTTCCTGCAATCAGCATTATCAAATATTTATTATTTCAATTCTTTTGATTGCAGCTAACCTCAAAGGCAAATGCCACCGGGAGCATCATCCAATCATCCATCCCGATCCAACTGCTACAAATTGCAATTGCCATGTTTGTGATGGACACATGGCAGTATTTTGTGCATCGGTACATGCACCAAAACAAGTTTCTCTACCGCCACATTCACTCCCAGCATCACAGGCTGGTTGTCCCTTATGCAATTGGAGCCCTTTACAACCATCCATTGGAAGGCCTCTTGCTTGACACCTTGGGTGGGGCTATATCATATCTTGTGGCAGGAATGACAGCTCGGACAGCCGTTAGCTTCTTCTGTTTTGCCGTGATCAAAACTGTAGATGATCACTGTGGGCTTTGGCTTCCTGGTAACATTTTCCATGTTCTCTTCCAAAACAATACAGCTTACCACGATATTCATCACCAACTTCAAGGAACCAAGTACAACTATTCACAACCATTTTTCTCAATCTGGGATAAACTTCTTGGGACTTATATGCCATACACCCTGGTGAAGCGTCGAGAAGGAGGATACGAAGCTAGATTGATAAAAGATTAGAGTTTGAGAGGTGTACAATCCGTAGATTGTGTTGGTATAAGTTAAAACTTATCCAGTAATGGATGTTGAGAAGCATTGCAGAGGCTCGGAGCCAGGGAAATCAGATCCTTCGCTGAAAACTGCTGATACTGAATTGAAGCTGCATTTCCATCGGGGTTTGCGTAGAGAGTTATTGAATAGCCTCTGCAATTGATGTTTCTTGAGAGTTTCCTATGGGAGTTGGATTTGTTCTTTTCACTAATACCTAGTTGTAATTGTATCTTATTTTATTGGTTTTTAACCTGCAAATTTTTTGCAGGTTTTGGCTTTCATGTACTAAATATTTTCACCAATCAGTGTGTTCTCATTCTTGTGCTAAGTGAGGGTGTCACTCTTTTGCCCGCAGAATTTTAAAATCTCCACTCGAGCTGTAAGAGTAAACTCCAGGATGCATTCAACCACATCATTTCAGAAACCCAGAAAGGGTTTTGGCAGCCATACAAAGGGCTGCTGCAGCCCAAAAATCCAATGAGGCTTGGAAGATGAGAAGGTTAATATTTCACAGAGAATTTAGATGCTAATTCTTTTACGTATATAGTAGCTTCAATTCCAACATGGTAAGGGCTTTCAGTTGGGGGTTTATAGGATTCAAGCAATGTTCAGCTTCAGGCCTAAAAGAAACCACAACATGAGAAGTTTAAGAGCAGATATTCATACAAACAGATTAAAAACAAAAGTAATTCTATATGCTTTTAGAAGTTATTCATACAAACAGATTCTTCGCTTCTTCAGTGAGACAGGATATTTTTATGTATATATTACAAGTGGTGTAGGAAAGACCACGGAACTCTTCGCTTCTCTCTCCGTTTTTCTTTCTCCTCCCCGCTAATTCTTGTCTTAGTATCAGAAGCTCAAAAATCCTGCGCATAAAACTCTATAATTTCCTCCAAATTAAGCTTACGGAACGAGGAACGATCATTATACATCAGCCACAACAAGTGCTCGAACAAAATCGCATCAACATCAACAAAAATCACCTCTTCCTCCATTTCCACCCCCGATCCTCTCTTCTTCCTCTTCCGATCCTTTCTCATCATCCCAAGCAGAACCCGAAACGGGTCTTTCTCCAAAACAAAAGGGTCGACCACGAACTCCCTCTTCTCCTTCCCCACCACCACCGTCACCGAACTCCCCCCTCGCTCCCCATCCTCGTCCGTCAGCGGCCGGTACCCAATCCTCGCCATCGAAGACTTGTGGCGCCATTTGGGCGCGAAGAAGACACAGCAGGCCATAGGCAGGCGGGTGCTTCTCTTTCAGACCTCGACACGGTTGCGGAGGAAGATCATGGAAGAATATATAAAACAGGGGAGATGGGTAGAGCAGGAGAAAAGGGGAAAAGGACTTTTGTGGGTTTGTTTTTATTCCGGGTTTCGGTTTCTTTGCTTGGAGTTCTCGTTTGGAGAAGGGAGAAGGAACGGCAATGAAAGAGAAAGATGACTGTAACGGGGATGGTGAACTGAGGAAGAAGGTTGCCCAAAGGATGAGGCTTATATAGCCCCAAATGCACGATTTCTTGTGGAGAGGCTTCGAATGACTTCGTCCGAGGTGTCGTCTATCTGAGGAAGAAGGTTTGCTGTCAATGACTCAATATAGCCGTTGGCCTGCCAGAGACAATGGCTTGATAGTGGAAAATGACGGCCGAGTGCCGGCAGAAAGAAGCGCGTTTTCTCTCCCCAACGCGCGTCCCCTTGCGCGGTGCCGCGGGCCCTGAGAAAAGCCTCCTTCCTGATGCTACCTCTGTGGAGAAGATTATTCGAGGTTCCCAATTTTGAGAAAATGAAAAACACTCCTTAAATCCAAATAAGACCGATCGGAGGCTTCTAAGTTTTTTGCTAATCGAGATTTTCTTTTGTAATACAGACGATGTCCGGCTGGGTGTCTTGCCGACCGCAAAACGCGCGCAGATTCTCGACGAAGCGACAACGAAGTTTCACCATGTAACTGGATTTAATTAAATCATTTGGACGGCGTCGTGTGAATCTCGGCGAAGACAGGCGATGGAACCCAGGAAAATGGGAAGGCAGATTGATTTGGTGGAGAAGACGACAACGCTTTAATTAAATCATTTTGAAGTAAAGAATATCCGGTTCTAAAACTACCTTTTTTCGGTTTTTCTTTTCCTTCCAAAAAATTACTTTTATTATGGAAAATGTTTGCTTGTAATGCTAGTGGTATGTGACATTAAATGAGAACAATATCGGAGCTGAGAGCCAAGTAAAGATGAGCGGGGTAAAATGGTTAATTTTTTTTTACATTTCAGTCCCTATCCCTCTTCGCTTGGGATGGTCCAGGGCCTGGTTTGTACATTAATTGCTTAATAGCCATTCCTAAATAATCTTGTTTGGTTTTATAAGAATTTCAATAATTTTATATGAGGTAAAATTTTTAATAAAAATATTTTTTACGACATAATTATTTACTTTTGGCAACCCCAAAACGAGTTAATATAGGAAGAATTATGAGTTACAAATCAATTGTTAGCTAATTATCGAACCATGGAAGCATGTTGGTAAAATAATGAGTCATGATGCGATGATGAAAATGTACATCACATAACCTTTGAACAACTTTATATATAAAATAATGAATCAATAGTATGTTATACAGAATGGGAAGGTATATTATGCATAACATAATGTTATGTCACCTTTACAAAACTAAACACCTTTCAACCACGAAAAATTATACCATTAACTAGTATGTTACACATAGTGAAAATATATATTTTATATAATATAATAGTATGTTATAAACCATTAACTAATATGTTATACTAGCTTTATAGGACTAAACACCCTTCAACAATAATAAATTATAACATTAACTATTATATTAAATAGAATAAAAAAATATATTTTGCATAATATAATAGTATGTTATAGGTCATTAACTAATATGTTCTACTAGTTTCATGTAGCCAAACGCCCCCTCAACCACGAGAAATTATACTACTAACTAGTACGTCCGAACGTGAAAATTGTAGGTCGCAAAAGAGACGCGGTCAAGAAAAAAATAATCACAAAGTGATTTGAAAAATTTGAAGAATTTGTGGGTTCCGATTCTATTCTTCCTCTAATTCGATCTCCATAACAAATGTAATAAAGTACAAAGAGAATTATAATTTCCTCTCAAGCTAAAAAAGAAGGTATTTCGGATTTCTCGCCTGAGTGTGACAGAATTGACTCTTCTATGTAGCTGTGACGCAAAAGAACAAAAATAACGACAAATTTAGTCTGCGTGTTGCTATTCCTGAGTTTTGGCTTTGGATGGTGTCGAGGCTCGAGTGTTCTAAGGACCCTAAGAACTCGAACTCTTAAGTTATTGAAGGATTTCTGAAGTCTCCAATTTTTGGTCAGTTCCTGCTTCTTTTTCTTCATATAGATATGTTGTCGAAGTGTGTTGTTTTCTTCGATCCTGTTTTTACTTCGTTGCTTTCTCGGTCTTGATGGTTGCTTGGTGGACCGGTTCCACGACTAATTTTAAACAGGATTGTCGTAACAAAGTTGGACCAAAGAAGTCTGACATGATATAATTGATCGATTATTTTGTCAGTTTTGAGTGGATGAATCAGAACTTGATGATGTGGCACACTTGGATGACATGACACACTTGGATGGTGTGGCAATTTTGAACGGCACAGTGTTTTAGGGTGAAGTGGCACTTTTGATGACATGACACTTTGTCAATGCGGTACTTTTGGATAACGTGACACTTTTGAATCTAGTCCATCGATTTAAATAGGTTTGATGGACGCTCGATCTTGGTCTTCTGAATGGAATCAACGTTTGACACTTTGACCCGATATTCAGGGCTTACATGAACCTCCTTTTCCTACCTTACTTGGGAGTATAATAAAATGCACGTCTACAGTATGTTATGCAGAATGAGAAAGTAGGTTATGTATAAGATAACTTCATGTTATAGATGCCAACTCCATAGGGCCAAACTGGTTCAAGGGTTAAGTGAAGAGCATTTTTGTCCTTATATTCATGACTTGATAGTTTATCAACATTTATCTATGATTCAATATTTAGATAATAATTAATTCATGAGTTGTAATTCTCATGTTAATATATATGCATCCTAAGATATTCTCATAGTTCTAGTACCAACTTGTGACACCATTAATTATAAAAAAATTTTATTTACTACATGAAATTAATTAATTAAAATTGACTTTCCAAAGAGTACTATTCCATTCCTGAGGAGGACCATGGGCTTCATACTGAGCCCGGATCCGCTGGCCAAAATGCAGCGTGGCCAAAGCGAATCACGGGGTGCCACGTAAGCCCCTTGACCGGCAAATTCATGACGTGACACCCCGTGATTCGCTTTGGCCACGCTGCATTTTGGCCAGCGAATCCGGGCTCCTTGATAGTATCCTAGGCATACATTTAATATTGACACCAGGGAAAGTACCCGAATTAAATTCTCTTTTTCCTATCTTAGTTTTGGGAGTAATGATAAAGGTACCTTCATAGGTACCCAGGTACCCGCTGATGTGGATCATAGTTAATCCAATAAAAGAGGAGTTTTCCTTCCACCCTGGATGTCAGCTGTGAGTCCACATCAGCAGGTGCCTGGTGGAGGCACCTTTAACAAGCGTAGTTTTGGATACAATAGAAAAATTAATAATTCTCCTATTAAATTAAACATCTCCGGATTTTGCAAAATTTCCCTTGCATAAAGCATTCTCTACGGCTCTGGTGATGCTGCCAACATGATTTGAATATATGACTGAACCAAAATATCAAATTCAGGGTTAAAATATTACATTACACACAAAAATACTAGCAATACTCAAAATAATTCAGGCTGTCGTACCATATTTAGGTAATTAAGTTAAAAGTAGGTGCTCGTTGGTATATCAATGGTTGCAGCCCTAGATAAAAGCAAAGTCACCTTTTCTTGATCTTCACCTTCAACCCAATTTCCATGCACAGAACCACATACGTCTTCAGACGTACAATTTGATCCTTCACGGCCTTGATTGTAAGTAATAGATTTCATACAAAACATGAATTGAAACAAAAGGACTGTTTGGACTTACCTCCTGCCATCGAGTTTCCGGTGGATGATCTCTGGAATGTCTGAACTTGTACGCCAAAGCCTGTGCGAGAGCAAAAGCAGCAAAACAACTAGAGTTCTTACAGGGAATCACTCACTGTGTTACCTGGGGACTCTGTTCACGGTTTTTAATTAAACCGAGAGGGAGAGAAAAAAACATTGCGGTTAGATCCTAATTTTCAGGATCTAACCGCTTAATCAGTTACTGAGTTACTGGTTATACGGATCACCGTATGACCAGTCTCACAATCTCCCACTTGATCCATATGTCCAGGTAATGTGATTTAAAATAAGAAACATGAATCATGGCGATATGTCCCTAATATATAATAGTAATATCTTCCATGTATTACATGTTCAAGAGTTAAATTAATTCTTGATAATTGTATGAATAAATCCTACATTTATTCTTTGTCCCATCGTTAATGATTTTTTCAATTGTAATTGTTGTGCACACATAATAGAAAAAATCAAGAAAATAGAATTTCTAAATAACAGTCATACCTTTAAATGACTATATGGGATGCAATCCCGTAGTGACAACATGATCCTTGAATTTGTGAGGTGGTATGCCCTTTGTCAGAGGATCAGCTAACATCAGTTCTGTATTAATATGCTCGATGATCACTTTTTGATCTTTAACACGTTCTCTAATGGCCAAGTACTTTATGTCGATGTATTTGCTTCGACTCCCACTTTTATTATTCTTAGCCATGAACATAGCTGCTAAGTTGTCACAATACACCTTTAATGGCTTAGAAATAGAATCCACCAGTCTAAGCCCAACAATGAAACTCTTTAACTACACTGCCTGTGAAGTAGCCTAAAAAAACGAGCCAAACTCAACCTCCATAGTAGAAGTGGCTATTATGGTATGTTTGGCACTCCACCATGAGATAACTCCACCAACAAACATAAAAATGTACCCTGATGTTGATTTGCAAGAATCAACACAACCGGCAAAGTCTGAATTGAAGTAGCCAACCACCTCTAAACTATCTGATCGTCTGTAAGTAAGCATGTAATTTTTCGTTCCTTGAAGGTATCTCAATACTTTCTTTGCAGCTCTCCAGTGATCAAGTCCTGGATTACTCTGGTATCTCCCCAACATTCCAACTATAAATGCGATGCCTGGTCTGGTACATACCTGAGCGTACATCAAGCTTCCAACAACAGAAGCATATGGAATGTTTTTCATCTGCTCCTTCTCTAAATTGTTCTTTGCGCACTGGTTCATACTGATCGTGTCACCCTTCACAATAGGAGCTACAGTAGGTGTACAATCTTGCATTCAAAATCTTTCTAATATTTTGTTGATATAGGTTTCTTGAGATAGACCCAAAACACCTTGATGTCTATCTCGATGGATCTTTATACCAATAACATAAGATGCATCACCCATATCTTTCATATCAAAATGTGTAGAAAGAAATTGTTTCACCTTCTGTAAAATCTCCTTATCATTGGTTGCAAGTAAAATGTCGTCCACATATAAAACAAGAAAACAAATTTTACTCCCACTGACCTTCTGGTATATACATTGATCCATAACGCTTTCAACAAATCCGAATGAAGAAATAACGTCATGAAATTTAAGATACCATTGGCGGGATGCTTATTTTAAACCGTATATGGACTTCTGTAATTTGCATACCAATTGCCCACCGAGACAAGAGGGGAATCCTTCAGGTTGTTTCATATAAACCTCCTCCTCTAGTTCACCATTGAGAAACACTATCTTTACATCAATCTGATGCAATTCTAAGTCAAAATGAGCTACTAATGCCAAAATAATATGCAATGAATCTTTCTTTGATACAGGACTGTAAGTGTCTGTGTAATCGATTCCTTCTCGTTGAGTAAATCCTTTCGCAACAAGGCGGACTTTATATCTTTCGATATTACCCGATGAATCTCTTTTGGTTTTGAAGACCCATTTGCAACCTATGGGTTTAAAACCTGTGGGTAATTGAACAAGATACCACACTTTGTTACTACTCATGGAATCCATTTATTCCTTCATGGCATTATACCATAACTCAGACTCTTTGATATTGATGGCTTATGAAAAAGAAATAGGGTCATTGTCGGCTCCTTGGTCATGGTTAGAGTCTTGTAGATACACTTGATAGTCACTAGAGATTGCTGGTCTTTTCGTTCTTGTAGATTGCCGTAATGTTGGAACAACTTCTTCTTGAGGAATTTGTTGTTCAACTGGCTGTTCAGAAGTTACCTGATCTTCATGAACAATTTGATCTAGTGAAACGGGTTCAAACTCAATTTGTGGAATTTCATTGATCGGTTGTTTAGTACTCAATTCTTCTGGAAGAAGTCGATGAATGATAACCATTCTCTCACTTGATGTGGAAGGTTGATCTCTTTCAAAAAATGTGTCCTGAAATTGAATACTCCCACTGATTGAGTCTAATTCAAGAAATTTTGCATTCCCCGATTCCACAATTCTAGTGCTGTGAGTTGGACAATAGAATCTGTATCCTTTGGACCTTTCTGGATATCCAATGAAATAACCACTAATGGTCCTGGGATCCATCTTTTTTTCTTGTGGGTTATAAACTCTTACCTCAGACGGGCATCCCCATACACGTATATGTTGCAAACTCGGTTTCCAACCCTTGAATAGTTCAAATGGCGTCTTGGGAATAGCCTTGGTTGGAACTCTGTTTAATATGTACACAACCGTCTTAAGAGCATCTACCCATAAGGCTTTAGGTAGCTTAGAGGTACTAAGCATACTTCGCACCATGTCCAATAATGTTCGGTTTCTTCTTTCTGCAACCCCATTTTGGTCTGGAGAACCTAACATAGTGTATTGGAAAACTATACCGTTGTGTTGTAGAAACCTCGCAAATGGACCTTGTGCTTGTCTAGACTCAGTGTATCTCCCATAGTATTCCCCACCTCTATCTGTTCTGACTATCTTCATTTGCTTCCCGCATTGTTTCTCTACTTTAGCCTTGAAGACCTTAAAGGCGTCTAGTGCCTCATTCTTTGTATGAAGCATGTAGAGATACATGTATCTTGAGTAGTCATCAATGAAGGTGATAAAATATTTTTGACCTTGAGTATCCATATCTGGGCAACAAATATCAGAATGGATGATCTCTAATATGGTTGAACTCCGAGTGGCACCTTTCTTGAACTTGTTAGTCTGCTTGCCTTTAATGCAGTCAATACAAGTGTTGAAATCAGTGAAGTCTAAGGTTTGGAGAATTTTGTCCTTCACTAATCTCTTGATTCTATCAATGGAGATGTGACCTAATCTCCTATGCCACAAGGTGGATGAAGCCTCATTTATAACACATCGTTTGAGACCAGAATGAACAATCATAACTTCATGAGCGGTATCGTGTTTTAGATTTAGAGAGTAAAGGCCATCACATAAAATATCGCTACCTACATGCTCAGATTGATATAATAAACTGAACTCAGTGTTTTCAAATGTGAAACTAAATCCCAGAGGTACAAGTTTAGATACAGAAATTAAATTTCTTATAAAACTGAGAATGTAGAAAATCTTCTCCAAAGTTAAAACAAAACCGCTCTCCAGCTTTAAGTCACAACTCCCAATTGCCTCTACATGTGACTTTATTTGACTGCCCAAATAAATGAACTGTTCATTGCCCACTGGTTTTCTCAGGTTTCTTAAACCCTGTATGGAATTACAGACATGGATCGTTGAGCCGAAATCAATCCACCATGTGTTATAATTTGTCCACCATGTGTTATAATTTATTTCAACCATATTAGTTTCATAACAGACAAAGGAATAAAATATACCTTTCTTCTCAAGCCATAACTTATGCTTAGTACGGTCCTTCTTCATATGTCATTTATTTTTATAGAAAAAACATTTTGAATGTTTCTTGATAGTAGCATGGGGATTGAGTTTATTTTTCCCCTTTTGATTGGCTTGAGGCGAATTCTTTTCTTGAGTGGCCATAAGTGCCGTCTCTCCTACCTCTAAAAGCAACCTTGCTTCCTCTTGAGCACACAGGATCATGAGATCATCAATTGACCATTTGTCTTTATGTGTGTTGTAGAAAATCTTAAATGGCGCATATTGGTGTGGGAGAGTCGTTAAAATGTAATGCACTAGAAAAGATTCAGACATGTCACATTCTAATGCCTTTAGGCGAGCCGCTAAGTCCCTTAATTTGTTTGTGTTCCCTAACGCCTTGAACACCGGTGAGCTTCATTGATGTGAACTTCATTATCAGGGTGCTAGCCAAAGACTTCTTGAAAGGATGAAATTGTTTTTCAATGGCTTTAAGGAGAGCCTGAACCTTGTCTTCTTTTTCAACAGAACTTCGTACATCTTCTGGAAGCTTTATCTTAATGAACATGGTACTGAGTCGGTTGGACCGTTCCCAAAGGTCGTAGAGCTTCTTCTCTTCAGGTGTACTAGTGTTGGTTATTCTAGGTTCATCCTTCCTAGTTGCATAATCTATGTCCAAACACCCTAGGTGGAGTAAAATTCTCTCCTTCCATATTTTGAAGTTCTCATTGCATAAAGCGGGGATCTCAATACGAGAGTCGGAGATACTCAGAGATGAAATAGCTGCAAATTCAAAAATAGAAAACATGCTTAACTATATATTGAGGCAAATATCTTTATTCATGATTAACCAATGAAAATCATGATTATGAATCTATGACATAAAAATTGTCTATGGGCAAATTTTTTAATTCTATTAGATTCATAAAAGAATTTGAGGAAACAAATTCTAACTTATTGTAAAAGTATCAAACTCAATTTCATAATTCTTATGGGTAAGTTATGAAAAGGCATTCAATAATTGTACAATTTATGTCTATAACTTTATGTGATCTAGACATATAATATTTAATCATAGATGTTGTGGCTACTCTAGGATTAAAATTAATTAAATTAGATCACTAGACATGATACTAATATTTTATGAATATTATTTAATGTCCTATATGTGATTCTTAATAAAATAATATTATAAAATTAAGGTTGCTGTGGCTATACCTTAATAAAATAATATTATTTTATCACTTTAACATTAAATTAAAGTTACTGCCAATTCATCATGCAATAAAATCATCATAAAACAATAAAGCATCATTTTCTGAAAATTTAGGTATAAATTTCATCCAAAACAGACAAAATTTGACCCCCAAACCGGTTGAACCAAGGGATTTCAATTAAAAACCAGTCCGGTTCGGGTCGCGCCCTGGTTCGGGCCACGCTTTGGACCGATTCAGCGAAACCGAGTTGACTTGGTGACCCGCGGGTCGGGTTTACCCGGCCGAACCGAGCTGTCCGAGTCTCCGGCCCGGGTCTTAATACCCGAACCAGACTGTCTGGAGGTCGTCCCTGACCTCTAAACGTTGCGCGGGACGTAGAAAATCTGCGTCCGGCTATGTCCGGCCACGGCCACGGTAGGAAGGGCTCCTACCGCGGTGACTGGTTGGATTGCAGGCTCATCGTCGGACGACGACGGTCGATGCCGTAGTTCGCCGCAATGGTATGCGACGAACGACGCTGGAACAATTTTCCAACATCGTTCATGATGTCACCGCCAGCTATAGCCGGAGTGGACGACCTTCCCCGGCCCCCGGCGAAACCGGGATAGCCTATCAGGTGGTCGCCGAAAGGACCATTTTTGGCGACCTCCTCTAAATTAAATAACTTCTAGACAAGCGCACACGGAAGCAATTTTTGGCTTTGATACCAAATGTATGTAATAGATTTCATACAAAAATGAATTGAAACAAAAGGACTGTTTGGACTTACCTCCTGCCATCGAGTTTCTGGTGGATGATCTCTGGAATGTCTGAACTTGTTCGCCAAAGCCTGTTCGAGAGCAAAAGCTGCAAAACAACCAGAGTTCTTACAGGGAATCACTCACAGTGTTACCTGGGGACTCTGTTCATGGTTTTTAATTAAACCGACAGGGAGAGGGAATCACTCACTGTGCCCATGTGGGACCCACCATGACCCTCTGTGAGAGCGGGGCGTCGCCCAGGGCTACGCCTTGGGCGCAACAAATTTGAGCCCTTATTAAAGCGATAGATGGGCTACTTTCATTTTTTAACAGTTGGAAGTCAGTTTTGATTTTCTTAAAATTCCCTTACTATAACCTAGTTGATTGTTTTAAAATTCTCATACAACAAGCATCAGCCATGTTTTTTTATTTAAAAACCCTTACTATAGCATTAAAACATGATTTTTCTTAAAATTACTTTCCAATAGCCTTAAGTCATAATTATTCTTTAAATACCCTTACTAAATCCTTGTCCCACTAATTTATTCAAATTCTCTTACTACAACTTTCGTCATTTTTTTGTCAAAATTCCAATGATTTCTCTTCAAATTTTTTATTATAGCATTTAGTCAAGATTTTTCTTGAAATTCCTTGACGATAACCTTGGACAACTATTTTCTTCAAATTCTCTTACTATAGCCTTCAATTAAGATTTTTCATATAATTATCTCACTATAGCCTTAAACTTTGATTTTTTAAAAATTATCTTACAACCTTCAACCATTATTTTCTTTAAATTCCATTATTATAGCCTTAAACCATGAGTTTTCCTAAAAATCCCTAGCCCTTATTTTCTTTAAATTCCCTTATTATTGCCTTAAACCATGATTTTTCTACAAATTTCCTTTCTAGAGCCTTCAACCAAGGTTTTTTTTCAAATTCCCTAACTATAGCCTTGTGCCACGAATTTCTTCAAATTTTCTTACTATAGACTTCTGTCCTAATTTTTGTCAAAAGTCCTATTCTATAGCTTGCATCTATTATTTTCCTTCAAATTCTCTAACAATAGCTTTTTTCCTAGATTTTTTTAAAAATTCCCTTACAATAACCATTAGCTCTGAATTTTTCTCAAATTCCCTTAGTATAGCCTTCAACTCTAATTTTTCTAAAAATTCTGTTAATAAAAATATTCTGCCATGCTTTTCTTCAAAATCCATTACTATAGCCTTCAACCATGATTTTTATTAAAATTCCTTAACTATAGCCTTCAACCATGATTTTTCTTAAACTTCCCTTACTATAGCATTCGGTTTTAATTTTTCTTAAAATTCCCTTACTATAGCCTGCAACTGTGTTTTTTCATAAAATTCTCTTACTACAAACATAAACCAAGTTTTTTTATTTTAAAACCCTTACTATAGCCTTAAACCATTATTTTTCTTAAAATTCCTTTCCAATAGCCTTCAGTCATTATTTTTCTTCAAATACACTTACTAAAGCCTTGTACCACCAATTTATTCAAATTCTCTTACTACAACCTTTAATCATTTTTTTTTCAAAATTCCCTTACTATAGCCTTCAACCATGATTTCTCTTCAAATTCCTTACTATAGCCATTTGCCATGATTTTTGTTACAATTTCTTTACTTTAACCTTGAACCACCATTTTCTTCAAATTCTCTTCCTATAGCTTTCACCCATGATTTTACTTTAAATTTCCTTACTATAGCCTTCAATTAAGATTTTTCATATAATTCTCTCACCATAGCCTTCAACTCTGATTTTTTAAAAATTCTCTTACTACAACCACCAGCCATTATTTTCTTTAAATTCCCTTACTACTGCCTTAAACCATGATTTTTCCTAAAATTCTCTTACTATAGCCTTCAACCATGATTTTTTTTCAAATTCCCTAACTATAGACTTGTGCCACGAATTTCTTCAAATTCTCTAACTATAGCCTTTAGTCATAATTTTTGTAAATAGTCCTTTAATATAACTTTCAACCATTATTTTCCTTCAAATTTTCTTACAATAGCCTTTTTCCATAACTTTTTTAAAAATTCCCTTACCATAGCCTTCAACCTTAGTTTTCTTAAAATTCTATTACTATAGCCTACAACCATGGTTTTTCCTCTAATTCCCTTACAATAGCCTTCAACCTCCAGTTTTGATTTTTCATTAAATTCCCTTACTATACCCTTTAGCTCTAATTTTTATGAAAATATACTTACTAAAACTTTCAAGCAAGTTTTTTATTTAAAATCCCTTACTAGAGCCTTAAACCATGATTTATATTAAAATTCCCTTACAATTGCATTCAACTATGAGTTTTCTTAAAATTCCTTTACTATAGCCTTGTGTCAAAAATTTGTTTAAATTCTCTTACAATAGCAATTGGTCATAAATTTTTTCAAACTTTCCTTACTATAGCCTTCGACCAAGATTTCTCTTCAAATTCCTTTCTATAGCGTTTAGCCATGTTTTTTGTTAAAACTCCCTTACTACAGTCTCGAATCCCAATTTTTTTTATATTCACTTACTACAGCCTTCAACAATGATTTTACTTCAATTACGATTTTTCTTAAAATTCCTGTAGTATAACCTTTAGCTCAAATTTTTTAAAAATTATCTTTCTAAAATCTCATCCATGATTTTATTTAAATTCCATTACTATAGCTTTAAACCATGATTTTTATTAAAATTCCCTTACAATTGCCTTCTACAATAATTTTTCTTCAAATTCCCTAACAGTAGCCTTGTGCCATGAATTTATTCAAATTCTCTTACTATATCCTTCAGTCATAATTTTGGTCAAAAGTCCCTTAGCCTTAAACCATTATTTTTCTACAAATTCTCTTGCTATAGCCTTTTTCCATGATTTTTGAAAAACTTCTGTTAAAATAGCCTTGAACCATAGTTTTCTTCATATTCTTTTACTATAGCCTTTAACCATGATTTTTCTTAACATTCCCTTACTATAGCATTCAGTTTTTATTTTTCTTAAAATTCCCTTTAGGCCTTCAACTGTCGTGTTTCTTAAAATTCCCTTTAGGCCTTCAGCTATCATTTTTCTTTAAATTTTCTTACTACAAGTATTTGCCAACTTTTCTTCTATAAACACCCTTACTATAGCCTTAAACCAGTATTTTTTTTAAAATTCTTTTCCAACTGCCTTCTGTCATTTTTTTTTCTTCAAATACCCTTACTATAGCCTTGTGCCTCGAATTTCTTCAAATTCTCTAACTATAGACTTCAGTCATTTTTTTGTAAAAATTCCTTTTCTATAGCCTTCAACTGTGATTTCTCTTCAAATTCCTTACTATAGCCTTTAGACATGATTTTTGTTAAAATTCCCTTTCAATAGCCTTCCGTCATTATTTTGGTCAAAATTCCCTTACTATAGCTTTCAACCATTATTTTTTTTCAAATTCTCTTACCTTAGCCTTTTTTCATGATTTTTGAAAAATTTCCCTTAATATAGCCTTAAACAATAATTTTCTTCAAATTCTATTATTATTGCTTGCAACAATGATTTTTATTAAAACTCCCTTACCATAGCATTCAGTTTGGTTTTTTCTTAAAATTCCCTTACTATAGCCTTTAGCTGTGATTTTTTTAAAAATTCTATTACAACAAGCATCAGCCAAGATTTCTTATTTAAAACCCCTTACTAAAGCCTTAAACCATGATTTTTCTTAAAACTCCCTTTCAATAGCCTTTCGTCACTATTTTTCTTTAGATACCCCTACTATAAGACTTGTACCACGACTTTTTTTAAATTCTCTTACTATAGCCTTCACTCATTTTTTTGTCAAAATTCCATTTATATAGCCTTCAACCATGATTTCTATTCAAATTCCTTACTATAGCCTTTAGCCATGATTTTTGTTAAAATTCCTTTACTATAGCCTTGGACCACCATTTTCTTCAAATTCTCTTACTATAGCTTTCAGCCATGATTTTACTTCAAATTCCTTTACCGATTGCCTTCAGCCATTGTTTTTCCTCAAATTCCCTTACTGAAACCTTCAGTTTTGATTTTTCTAAAAATACCCTTACTATATCCTTCTCTTTGATGTTTCTTAAAATACGCTTACTAAAACCTTCACCCTTGTTTTTTTTCTTTAAAATTTTTTACCAGAGCCTTAAATCATGATTTTTTTTAAAATTCCCTTACAATAGCATTCAACGACAAGTTTTGTTTAAATTCCTTTACAATAGCCTTGCGGCTAAAATTTCATCAAATTCTCTACAATAGCAATTAGTCATATATTTTGTCAAAATTCCTTTACTATAGCCTTCGACCCTGATTTCTCTTCAAAATCCTTTCTATATCCTTTGGCCATGATTTTTTTTAAAATTCTCTTACCATAGCTAATAAACCAAAATTTCTTAAAATTCTCTTGCTATAGCCTTCAACCATGATTTTACCTTAAATCTCTAACTATAACCTTCAATTATGTTTTTTCTTAAAATTCCATTAGCATAGCCTTCAACTCTGATTTTTCTTTAAATTCTCTTACAACAAGCATCAACCAAGTTTTTTTATTTAAAATCCCTTACTATAATCTTAAACCATGTTTTTTCTTAAAATTCCCTTCCAATTGCCTTCTGTCAATATTTTTCTACAAAACCTTTTCCTGTAGCCTTGTGCCATGTATTTCTTCAAATTCTCTAACTATAGCCTACAATCATTTTTTTTGTAAAAATTCTTTTACTATAGCCCTTAACTATTATTTCTCTTCAAATTCCTATCTACAACTTTTAGACATGATTTTTGTTAAAATTCCTTTACAATAGCCTTGAACCACCATTTTCTTCAAATTGTCTTACTATAGCTTTCAGCCACAATTTTACTTCAAATTCCTTTACCATTGCCTTCAATTAAGATTTTTCATAAAATTCCCTCTCTATAGAATTCAGCTATGATTTTTAAAAATTCTCTTACTACAAACTCCAGCCATTATTTTTGTTAAATCCCATTACTTCAGCCTTAAACCATGAGTTTTTCTAAAATTCCCTTAATATGGCCTGAAACAATAGTTTTGTTCAAGTTCTATTATTATAGCCTGCAACAATAATTTTTCATAAAACACCCTTATTATAGCATTCAGTTTTGATATTTCTTAAAATTCCTTTACTATAGCCTTTAGCTGTGTTATTTCTTAAAATTCTGTTACTACAAGCATCAACCAAGCTTTCTTATTTAAAATCCCTTACTATAGCTTTAAACCATGTTTTTTCTTAAAATTCCCTTTATATAGCCTTTAGTCATTATTTTTCTTCAGATACCCCTACTATAGACTTGTACCACAAATTTTTTCAAATTCTCTTACTTGCCTTCGGTCATTTTTTTGTCAGAATTCCTTTTCTATAGCCTTCAACCATGCTTTCTAATCAAATTCCTTACTCTACCCTTTAGCCATGATTTTTGGTAAAATTCCTTTACTATAGCCTTGAACCACCTTTTTCTTCAAATTCTCTTACTATAGCTTCCAGCCATGATTTTACTTCAAATTCCCTTGCTATAGCCTTCAATTAAAATTTTTCTTATAATTCCCTCACAATAGCCTTCAGATCTAATTTTTGAAAAATTCTCTTACTACAACCTTCAGCCATTAGTTTCTCTAAATTTCATTACTATAGCCTTAAGCCATGAGTTTTCCTAAAATTCCCTAGCCATTATTTTTTTTAAATTCCTTAACCAAACGTTAAACCAATATTTTTCCTAAAATTCCCTTACGAAGGCCTTCGACCATGATTTTTCTCCAAATTCCATAACTATAGCCATATGCCACGAATTTGTTCAAATTCTTTTACAATAGCCTTTAGTCTAATTTTTGTGAAAAGTCCCTCATTGTAGCCTTCAACCGCTTTTTCCTTCAAATTCTCTTACAATAGACTTTTTCCATGATTTTCTTTAAAATTCCCTTACTATAGCCTTCAACCTTAGTTTTCTAAAAGTTCAATTACTATATCCATCCGCCATGATTTTTCTTCAAATTCCCTTACTAAAGACTCTAATTTTGTGTTTTCTTAAAATTCCCTTACTATAACCTTCTGCTCTGATTTTTCTTAAAATATGCTTTCTAAAACCATCAGCCTTGTTTTTTCTTTAAAATCCCTAACTATAGCCTTAAACCATAATTTTTCCTAAAATTCCCTTACTAAGGCCATCAGCCATGATATGTTTTCAAATTCCCTAACTATAGCCTTGTGCCACGAATTTCTTCAAATTCTCTTACAATAGCCTTTAGTCAGATTTTTTGTCAAACTCCATATTGTAGCCTTCAACCATAGGTATCATAAAATTCAATTACTATAGCCTTCAGCTACGATTTTTCCCTAAATTCCCTTAATACGTCCTTCTGTTTTGTTTTTTTTTAAAATTCCCTTATTATATCCTTAAACTCCAATTTTTCATAAAATACTCTTACAAAAACCTTGAGACTTGTTTTTTTCTTTAAAATCCCATACTAGAGGCTTTAACCATGATTTTTCTTAAAATTCCTTTACAATAGTATTTAACCACGAGTTTTGTTTAAATTCTTTTGCTATAGACTTTTGCCAAAAATTTCATCAAGTTCTCTTACAGTAGCAATTAGTCATAAATTTTGTCAAAAGTCCCTTACTGATAAGTGTCCAAAAGACACTTATTTAAGCATGAATTATTGATCATAAATTCCTAATTTGAGTTGATTATGAGCATGAAAGTGACAAATATTACTCAAATACATGTTTTGTGTCTCAGATACCCGGTAAAAGAAGAAAAATTGGATTCTGAGGGAAAAAGGAACAAAAAGAAGCAAAAAAGAGAATGGCGCGATCGCGTTGATAAAATGGGCAAAAATTCAAACAAATCCTGGAAATTCCCAACGCTAGCAAGGCTCAAAAGAGGACAGTTCGTGAATGTGAAATGGCGCTCTCTGTGGCGCTGCCGCGCCATTATGTTTCCATACATGGAGTTTAAGGCACTAAATCGGGAAGTCGGCAAAAGTCTAAGGAGTGGCGCAACCGCGCCAGTTTGACGGCTTAACATGGCGCGACCGCGCCAAGAAGAACCATGCTCTTCCGTTCCAGACTTACACAAGAACGGCGCGACCGCGCTGCCTATGGCGCGACCGCGCCGCCTATGGCGCGACCGCGCCAAACAAATCCTTAGAAATTCAAATTAATGCGCAAAAATGTCCAACGACCCAACGGTCATGAAAGCCAACGATTGGGGAATGTGAATTGGCGCGACCGCGCCAATGGAGGGCGCTACCGCACCAATAGGAGGTAAAAGCAGAAGGAGAAGTTGCCATTCGGGGACCAAGTAAAATGATCAAAGACCGGCGGGACCGTGCCATATCACAGCACATTTTGGCGCGACTGCGCCAAGTGGTTTCTTTACTTTTACGGATATCGGGCTCTGTGGCGCGACCGCGCCAACATTCGGCGCGACCGCGCCAACATTCGGCGCGACCACGCCGATGACTCAGCAGCTCAGAATACAAAAATTTCGGGATCCTGTAATCCAATCAAATCCAAACTTGGGAGAAGGAGTCTCAAACGTCTAAGGAAGGTGCCCACTAAGAGTTTAAGGTAAATTACTCAAGTCCAGATGCATTGAATGGTCCCAAAAGAAGAATTTAAGTTAAAACGGGAATCTGCTGCCTATGGAAGGAGAAAAATCCGAACTTTGTGAAGATCATAGAAGGAGTTTAACAATTCCAATTGAAGCCAAACTTGGAACAAAGTTTCCTGGTACTATGGAGGATCTTTTCACGAAATTTCAAGTCAATCCAAGCCGGGATTCTTGAGTTATACATCTGCAAAGTGGTGGACTCGGGCAGAAGTTGGAAGCAAAAATCAGGCAACTCCTTTCCCTCATATCTCGAATTTCCCAACTCAGATTGAACTCAAACTTCGTGAGCATGGAAAGGACTTCAAAAGGAAGGTTCTTATGTAATTTTAGAAAATTCTGAGGTCGGGAAAGGGTACTTCATACCCCTGGACAGAGAGCAATTTACATGGCATGGGCAGCAGAACAAGTATATAAGGAGATCCGAGGCAAAGAGCAAGGCATGGAGTTTTAGATCGAGTTTTAGATCGAGTTTTAGATCGAGTTTTAGATCGAGTTTTAGATCGAGTTTTCATCCAGTTTTGAGTTGTAAATACAATAGTTTAGGTTTTTATTGTTTTTAGTTAGTTTGGAGTTGAGAGAGAGAGAGAAGGAAGAGATTTCAGTCAAGGTGCAAGAGAAGCCAAAGGCTGTCCTTCAAGGGGGTTTTACTGTACTTGTTTTATTCTTTTTCCATGGCTGTAATTGAATCCTTTTTACTGTGCATTTATTCTATTATTATCGAGTAGTCTCTCTCTATTGGGGAAGTCATGAACTCCTAGTTTGTTATATGTTTGAATTCTGAATTTTATAGCAATAATATATCCTGCTTTTGTTTTAAAAACTGAGTTCATTGCTTATTTCTGATCTGAATTCAATTCTGGAATTTAATGAGGTACGGATTGAGAAGTTAAATTTCAGTAGAGAGTTGAGTCAGAAATTTGATTCCTGTTTTCTAAAACAATTTGTTTTTCAAACTAGATTGTTCCGGTTTCGAAGGAGACTAGTTGAAAAGTGATGTGACTTTTATAACTCTTGTTCTGAATAAGAGAGTAAATCTTCAAGCTTTTATATTTATGCACTTAGGATTTGAATGTTCCGGTTGAGAAGGAGTTCAAAGAATAGGTGAAAGTTATTTCCTGTATATGGGTAACCAGGTTCTCAAAAGCTAAGTCAAGGTAAGGGTATTTGAGTTATAAAATCAGAATTTTACATGTTAACAGCTAGGAGGGATTCACACTCTTCCCCAACATCTCATCTCTATTAGTTTTTATAGTAGAATAATTTTGTTTTATTTTTTAGTTCTCAATTTCAAAAACCAAAAATTATTTTCACCTCAATCAATAGAAAGATCTTTGCTTAAACTGAGTTCTCATCAAGTTCTTCAAAAACACTTACTATAGCCTTGTGCCACAAAATTTTTCAAATTCTGTAACTATAGCCTTTTTTTAAAAAAATTCCATTAAAGTAGCCTTCAACAATAATTTCTCTTCAAATTACTTACTATAGCCTTTAGCCATGATTTTAGTTAAAATTCCTTTAGAATAGCCTTGAACCACTATATTATTCAAATTTTCTTTGTATAGCTTTCAGCCTCGATTTTACTTTAAATTCCTTTACTCTAGCCTTCAATTCTGATTTTTCATAAAATTCCTTCACTATAGAATTCAGCTATGATTTTTAAAAAATTCTCTTACTTCAACTTCAGCCATTATTTAGTTTAAATTCCATTACTACAGCATTAAACCATGAGTTTTCATAAAATTCTCTAGCCTCTATTTTCTTTAAATTCCATAACTATACCCTTAAACCTTGATTTTACCTAAAATTCTCTTTTTATAGCCTTCAACCATGATATTTCTTCTTATTCCCATACATAAGCCTTATGCCACGAATTTCTTCAAATTATCTTACTATATCCTTCAGTCATTATTTTGGTCAAAAGTCCCTTACTATAGCGTTCAACCAGTATTTTTCTTCAAATTCTCTTTCTATAGCATTTTTTCATGATTTTTGAAAAAAATCCCTTAATATAGCCTTGAACAATAATTTTCTTCAAATTCTATTTTTATAGCATGCAACAATGATTTTTCAGAAAACACCCTTACTATAGCATTCAACATCAACCAAGCTTTCTAATTTAAAATCCCTTATTATTGCCTTAAACCATGATTTTTCTTAAAATTCCCTTTATGTATTTTTCTTCAGATACCCCTAGTATAGACTTGTACCACAAATTTCTTCAAATTCTCCTACCATAGCCTTCTGTCATTTTTTTGTCAAAATTCCTTTTCTATAGCCTTCAACCATGATTTCTAATCAAATTCCTTACTATAGCCTTTAGGTAAAATTCCTTTACTATAGCCTTGAACCACCTTTTTCCTCAAATTCTCTTACTAAAGCTGCCAGCCATGATTTTACTTCTAATTACCTTACTATAGCCTTCAATTAAATATATTTTTATAATTCCCTCACTCAAGCCTTCAGCTCTAATTTTTAATAAATTCTCTTACAACAGCCTTCAGCCTTTATTTTATTTAAATTTCAATACTACAACCTTAAACTATGAGTTTTCCTAAAATTCTCTAGCCGTTATTTTCTTTAAATTCCTTAACTATAGCCTGAAACTATTATTTTTCCTTAAATTCCCTTACGAAGGTCTTCAACCATGATTTTTCTTCAAATTTCGTAACTATAGCTTTGTGCAACAAATTTCTTCAAATTCTCTTACAATATACTTTTTTCATGATTTTCTTTAAAATTCCCTTACTATAGCCTTCAACCTTAGTTTTCTTAAAATTCAATAACCATATCCATCAGCCATGATTTTTCCTTAAATTCCCTTACTAAATATTTTATTTTTGATTTTTCTTAAAATTCCCTTACTAACCTTCTGCTTTGTTTTTCTTAAAATACGCTAACTAAAACCTTCTACCATATTTTTTTCTTTAAAATCCCTAACTATAGCCTTAAACCATAATTTTTCCTAGAATTTCCTTTCTTAGGCCATCAGCCATAATATTTTTCCAAATTCCCTAACTCTAGCCTTGTGCCACGAATTTCTTCAAATTCACTTACAAAAGCCTTTAGTCAGATTTTTTTGTCAAAAGTCCCTTACTGTAGCCTTCAACAATAGTTATCTTAAAATTCAATTACTATAGCCTTCAGGCACGTTTTTCCCTAAATTCCCATACTATCTCCTTTGGTTTTGATTTTTCTTAAAATTCCCTTATTATATCCTTAAACTCTGATTTTTCTTTAAATACTCTTACAAAAACCATGAGACTTGTTTTTTTTTTTCAAATCCCATACTAGAGGCTTTAACCATGATTTTTCTTAAAATTCCTTTACAATAGCATTCAACCACGAGTTTTGTTTAAATTCTTTTACCATACCCTTTTGCCAAAAATTTCATCAAATTCTCTTACAGTAGCCTTCGACCATGATTTCTCTTCAAAATCCTTTGTAATAGCCTTTGGCCATGATTTTTATTAAAATTCACTACTATAGCCTATAAACCACAATTTTCTTAAAATCCTATTACTATAGCTTTTAGCCATGATTTTACCTTAAATCTCTTACAATAGCCTTCAATTATGATTTTTCTTAAAATTCTCTTACAACAAGCATCAACCAAGTTTTTTTATTTAAAATCCCTTACTATAGCCTTAAACCATTCTTTTTCTTAAAATTACCTTCCAATTGCCTTCTATCATTATTTTTCTTCAAAAACACTTACTATAGCCTTGTGCCACAAATTTCTTCAATTGCTCTAGCTATAGCCTTCAATCTTTTTTTTTAAAAAATTCCTTTAATATAGCATTCAACCATGATTTCTCTTCAAATTCCTTACTATAGCCTTTAGCCATGGTTTTTGTTAAAATTCCTTTAGAATAGCCTTGAACCAGCATTGTATTCAAATTCTCATAATATAGCTTTCAGCCAGGATTTTACTTCAAATTCCTTTACTGTAGCCTTCAATTCAGATTTTTCATAAAATTCCCTCTCTATAGAATTCAACTATGATTTTTTAAAAATTTTCTTGGTACAAACAGCAGCCATTATTTTCTTTAAATTCCATTACTACAACCTTGAAGCATGTGTTTTCATAAAATTCTCTAGGCACTATTTTCTTTAAATTCCATAAGTATACCCTTAAACCATGATTTTACCAAAAATTCCCTTACTATAACCTTCATCCATATTTTTCTTAAAATTTCCACACAATAGCCTTATGCCACGAATTTCTTCAAATTATCTTACTATATCCTTCAGTCATTATTTTGGTCAAAAGTCCCTTCCTATAGCTTTCAACCATTATTTTTCTTCAAATTCTCATACTATAGCCTTCTTTCTTGATTTTTGAAAAAGTTCACTTAATATAGCCTTGAACAATAGTTTTCTTCAAATTCTATTAGAATAGAATGCAACAATGATTTTTCTTAAAACTCTCTTACCATATCATTTAGTTTGGAGTTTTATTAAAATTCCCTTATAATGGCCTTTAGCTGTGATTTTTCTTAAAATTCTCTTACTACAAGCATGAGCCAAGCTTTCATATTTATAATCCCTTACCATAGCCTTAAAGCATGACTTTTCTTAAAATTCCCTTTCAATAGCCTTCAGTCATTATTTATCTTTAGATACCCTTACTATAGACTTAGACCACAAATTTCTTCAAATTCTTCTACGATAGCCTTCAATCATTATTTTGTCAAAATTCCTTTTCTATGGCCTTCAACCTTGTTTTCTATTCCAATTCCGTACTATAGCCTTTAGCCATGATTTTTGTTAAAATTCCTTTACTTTAGCCTTGAACCACCTTTTTCTTCAAATTCTCTTTCTATAGCTTCCAACCATGATTTTACTTCAAATTCCTTTACTATTGCCTTCAATTAAAATTTTTTCATATAATTCTTTCATTATAGCTCTAATTTTTTAATAATTCTCTCACTACAACCTTCAGCCACTATTTTCATTAAATTCCATTACTATAGCCTTAAAGCATGAGTTTTAAAGCATGAGTTTTCTTAAAATTCCCTAGCCATTACTTTCTATAAATTCCTTAACAATAGCCATAAACCATTATTTTTCCTAAAATTCCCTTACTAAGGCCTTCAACCATGATTTTTCTTTAAATTCCATAACTATAGCCTTGTGCCACGAATTTCTTGAAATTCTCTTACAGTAGCCTTTAGTCATAGTTTTTGTGAAAAGTCCCTCACTCTAGCCGTCAATTATTTTTTCCTTCAAATTCTCTTACAATAGACTTTTTCCATGATTTCTTTACCATTCCCTTACTATAGCCACCACCCATAGTTTTCTTAAAATTCCATTACTGTATCCATCAGCCATGATTTTTCCTCAAATTTCCTTACCAAGGACATCAGTTTTGATTTTTAGTAAAATTACCTTACTATAACCTTTTGCTTCAATTTTTCTTAAAATACGCTTACGAAAACCTTCTGCCTTGTTTTTTTCTTTTAAATCCTTAAATATAGCCTTAAACAATAATTTTTCCTAAAACTCCCTTACCAAGGCGTTCAACCATGATAAAAATCCTTAAATACAGCCTCGTGCCACGAATTTCTTCAAATTCTCTTATAATTGCCTTTAGTCAGATATTTTGTCAAAAGTCCCTCACATTAGCCTTCAACCTTAGTTATGTTGAAATTCAATTACTATACCCTTCAACCATGATTTTTCCTTATATTCCCTTACTATGACCTTCAGTTTTGATTTTTCTTAAAATTCCTTTATTATATTCTTACACTCTTATTTTTCTTAAATTACGCTTAAAAAAACATTCAGTCTTATTTTTTTCTTTAAAATCCGTTACATGACCCTTTAACCATGATTTTTCTTAAAATTACTTTACAATAGCATTCAACCATGAGTTTTGTTTAAATTCCTTTGCTATAGCCTATTGCCAAAAATTTCATCAAATCCTCTTACGATAGAAATTAGTCATAAATTTTGTCAAAATTCACTTACTATGGCCTTTGACCATGATTTCTTTTCAAAATCCTTTGTATAGCCTTTCGCCATAATTTTTGTTAAAATTCCCTTACTATAGCATATAAACTACAATTTTCTTTAAATTCCTTTACTGTTGCCTTCAATGATGATTTTACCTTAAATCTCTTACATAGCCTTCAATTACGATTTTTCTTAAAATTCCTTTAGCATATCCTTCAATTCTGATTTTTCTTAAAATTCTCTTACTACAAGCTTTAGCCAAGTTTTTTAATTTAAAATCCCTCATTATAACTTTAAACTATGATTTTTCTTAAAATTTCTTTCTTTAAACTATGATTTTTCTTAAAGTTCTATTGTAATTGTCTTCAGTCATTATTTTTCTTAAAAAATTATTACTATAGCCTTGTGACGCTAATTTCTTCAAATTCCTTAACTATAGCCATCAGTCAGTTTTTTGTCAAAATTTCTTTACTCTAGATTGAACCATGATTTCTCTTCAAATTCCATGCTATAGCCTTTTGTCATGTGTTAAAATTCGTTTACTATATCCTTGAACCACCATTTTGTTCAAATTCACTTACAAAAATATTCAACCACGATTTTACTTCAAATTCCTTTACTATAGCCATCAATTAATATTTTTCAAATAATTCCATCTCTAAAAAATTTAGCTATGATATTTTAAAAATTTTCTTACGACAAACTTTTGTCTTTATTTTGTATAAATTCCATTACAATAGCCTTAAACCTTGAGTTTTCACAAAATTGACTAGCCACTACTTTCTACAAATTCAATAACTATACCCTTAAACAATGATTTTACCTAAAATTCTATTGATATGGCCTTCAACCATGATTTTTCTTCCAATTCCTGAACAATAGCCTTATGCCACAAATTTCTTCAAATTGTCTTAATATATCCTTCAGTCATTATTTTTGTAAAAATTCCCTTACTATAGCCTTCAACCATTATTTTTATTCAAATTATCTTACTATTGCCTTTTTTCTTGATTTTTGAAAAAACTCCCTTAATATGTCCTTGAACAATAGTTTTCTTCAAACACTATTATTATAGCCTGCAGCAAAGATTTTTCTAAAAATTCCCTTTCTATAGCATTCAGTTTTTATTTTTCTTAAAATTCCCTTACTATATACTTAAACTGTTATTTTTCTAAAAATTCTCACACTACAACAATAAGCCAAACTTTCTTATTTATAATCCCTTACTATAGCGTTAAACCATTATTTTTCACAAAATTCACTTCCAATGTCCTTCAATCATTATTTTTCTTCCAATACCCTTACTATAGGCTTGTACCACAAATTTCTTCAAATTCTCTTACTATAGCCTTCAGTCATTTTTTGACAAAATTCGTTTTCTGTAGCCTTGAACCATGATTTCTCCTCAAATTCTTTACTATAGCTTTGAGCCATGGTTTTTTTGAAAATTCCTTTCCAATATCCTTGAACTACCATTTTCTTCAAATTCTGTTACTATAGCTTCCAGCCATGATTTTACTTCAAATTTCCTTACTAAAGCCTTCAATTAAGATTTTTCATATAATTCCCTCACAATAGCCTTCTGCTCTAATATTTTAAAAATTCTCGTACAACAACCTTCAACCATTATTTTCCTTAAATTCCTTTACTATAGCCTTAAACCATGAGTTTTCATAAAATTCCTGAGCCATTATTTTCTTTAAATTCCTTAACTATAGCCATCAACAATGATTTTTCCTAAAATTCCCTTATTAAGACCTTCAACCATTATTTTTCTTCAAATTCCGTAACTAAGGCCTTGTACCAAGAATTTCTTCATATTCTCTTAGAATAGCCTTTAGTCAGATTTTTGTGAAAAGTCGCTTACTGTAGCCTTCAACCGTCTTTTCCATCAAATTCTCTTACAGTAGAGTTTTTCCATGAGTTTCTTTAAAATTCCCTTACTACACCCTTTAACCATAGTTTTCTTAAAATTAAACTACTATTGCCATCAGCTATTATTTTTCCTCAAATTCCCTTATTGAAGCATTTAGTTTTAATTTTTCTTAAATATCCCTTACTATATCCTTCTTCTCTGATGTTTCTTAAAATACGCTTACTAATAACTTTAGCCTTGTTTTTTTCTTTAAAATTTTTTATAGAGCCTTAAATCATTATTTTTCTTAAAATTTCCTTACAATAGCAACCACGAGTTTTCTTTAAATTCTGTTACTATGGTGTTGTGCCAAAAACTTTATCAAATTCTCTTACAGTAGCAAGTAGTCAAAAATTTTGTTAAAATTCCCTTACTATAGCATTCGACCATGATTTCTCTTTAAAATCGTTGCAATAGCCTTTGGCCATGATTTTTATTAAAATTCACTTACTATAGCCTATTAACCACAATTTTCTTAAAATTTTATTTCTATTGCCTTCATCCATGATTTTACCTTAATCCTCTTACAATGGTTTTCAATTATGATTTTTCTTAAAATTCGCTTAGCATAGCCTTCGACTCTGATTTTTCTTAAAATTCACTTACAACAAGCATTTGGCAAGTTTTTTTATTTAAAATCCCTTACAATAGCCTTAAACCATAATTTTTATTAAAATTCCCTTCCAATTTCCTTTATTCATTATTTTTCTTCAAAAAATCTTTTGATAGCCTTGTGCCATAAATTTCTTCAAATTCTCTAACTTAGCCTTCAGTAATTTTTTTTGTAAAAATTATTTTACTATAGCCATCAACCATGATTTCTCTTCAAATTCCTTACTATAGCTTTTAGCCATGATTTTTGTTAAAATTCCTTAACAATTGCCTTGAACCACCATTTTCTTCAAATTATCTTACAATAGCTTTCAGACACGATTTTACTTCAACTTCCTTTACTATTGCCTTCAATACAGATTTTTCATAAAATTCCCTCTCTATAGAATTCAGCTATGATTGTTTAGAAATTCTCTTACTACAAACTTCAGCCATTATTTTCTTTAAATTCTATTACTACAGTCTTAAACCATGAATTTTCATAAAATTCTCTAGCTACTATTTTCTTCAAATTCTCTTACAATAGCCTTTAGTTAGATTTTTTGTCAAAAGTACCTTACTGTAGCCTCCAACCATAGTTATCTTAAATTTCAATTACTATAGCATTCAGCCTTGATTTTTCCTTAAATTCCCTTACGATGGCCTTCAGTTTTGATTTTTCATTAAATTCCCTTATTATATCCTTAAGCTTTGTTTTTTCTTAAAATATGCTTACAAAAACCTTGAGGCTTGTTTTTTTCTTTAAAATCCCTTACTAGAGGCTTTAACTATGATTTTTCTTAAAATTCCCTTTCAATAGCATTCAACCATGAGTTTTTTAAAAATTCCTTTGCAATAGCCTTTTGCCAAAAATTTCATCAAATTCTCTTTCAATAGCAATTAGTCATAAATTTTGTTAAAATTCACTTACTATAGCCTTCGACCATGATTTCTCTTCAAAATCCTTTGTACAACCTTTCACCATGATTTTTGTTAAAATTCCCTTACTGTAGCCTATAAACCACAATTTTCTTTAAATTCCCTTACTATAGCCTTCAACCATTATTTTACCTTAAATCTTTTACATAGCCTTCAATTATGATTTTTCTTAAAAATCCCTTAGCTTATCCTTCAACTCTGATTTTTCTTAAAATTCTCTTACTACAAGCATCAACCATGTTTTTTTATTTAAAATCCTACACTATAACCTTAAACTTTGATTATTCTTAAAACTATGATTTTTCTTAAAATTCCCTTCCAATTGCATTCAATCATTATTTTTCTTCTAGAACCTTTACTATAGCCTTGTGCCACGAATTTCTTCAAATTCTCTAACTATACCCATCAGTCAATTTTTTGTCAAAATTTCTTTACGATAGCTTGAACCATGATTTCTCTTAAAATTCCATACTATAGCCTTTTGCCATGATTTCTGTTAAAATTCCTTTACTATATCCTTGAACCACCATTTTGTTCAAATTCTCTTACTAAAGCTTTCAACCACGATTTTACTTCAAATTCCTTTACTATAGCCTTCAATTCCTTTACTATAGCCTTCAATTAAGATTTTTCAAAAAATTCCTTCTCTACGAAATTGAGCTATGATATTTTAAAAATTTTCTTACTACAAACTTTTGCCTTTATTTTCTATAAATTCCATTACTATAGCCTTAAACCTTGAGTTTTCACAAAATTGACTAGCCACTATTTTCTATAAATTTAATAACTATACCCTTAAACCACGATTTTACCTAAAATTCCTTTGCTATAGCCTTCAACCATGATTTTTTTTCAAATTCCCAAACAATAACTTTATGCCATATATTTCTTCAAATTATCTTACTATATCCTTCAGTCATTATTTTTGTAAAAATTCCCTTACTATAGCCTTCAACCATTATTTTTATTCAAATTATCTTACTATTGCCTTTTTTCTTGATTTTTGAAAAAATTCCCTTAATATGGCCTTGAACAATAGTTTTCTTCATATTCTATTATTATAGCCTGCAACAAAGATTTTTCTTTAAATTCCCTTACCATATCAATCAATTTTCATTATTCTTAAAATTCCCTTACAATATACTTCAACTGTTATTTTTCTAAAATTTCTCACACTTCAAGCTTAAGACAAACTTTCTTATTTATAATCCCTTACTATAGTGTTAAACCATTACTTTAGACTTGTACCATAAATTTCTTCAAATTCTCTTACTATATAGCCTTCAGTCATTTTTTGTCAAAATTCCTTTTCTGTAGCCTTGAACCATGATTTCTCTTCAGATTCTTTATTATAGCTTTGAGCCATGGTTTTTGTGAAAATTCCTTTGTTATAGCCTCTAACCACCATTTTCTTCATATTCTATTATTATCCAGCCATGATTTATTTCAAATTTCTTACTATATCTTTCAATTAAGATTTTTCATATGATTCCCTCACTATAGCCTTCAACTCTGACATTTCAAAAATTCTCTTTCAACAACCTCCAGCCATTATTTTCTTTTAATTCTTTTACTATAGCCTGAAACCAAGAGTTTTCCTAAAATTCCCTAGCAATTATTTTCTATAAATTCTCTAACTATAGCCATCATCAATGATTTTTCCTAAAATTCCCTTACTAAGGCCTTCAACCATTATTTTTCTTCAAATTCTATAACTAAAGCCTAGTGCCAAGAATTTCTTCAAATTCTCTTACTCTAGCCTTTAGTCATATTTTTAGCAAAAAGTCCCTCACTGTAGCCTTCAACCATTTTTTCCTTCAAATTTTCTTACAATAGACTTTTTGCTGAGTTTCTTTAAAATTCCCTTATTATAGCCTTTAACCGTAGTTTTCTTAAAATTAAATTACTGTTGCCTTCAGCCATTATTTTTCCTCAAATTTCCTTAAAGAAGACTTCATTTCTTTTTTCTTAAAATTTCCTTACTAAATCTTTATGTTCTGATGGTTCTTAAAATACGCTCAACAAAACCTTCATCCTTGTTTTTTTCTTAAAATTTTTTCACTAGAGCCTTAAATCTTGAATTTTCTTAAAGTTCCCTTACAATAACATTCAACCACGAGTTTTCTTTAAATTAATTTACTGTAGCCTTGTGCCAAAAATTTCATCAAATTCTCTTACAATAGCAATTAATCATAAATTTTTTCAATATTCCCTTACTATGGCCTTCGGACATGATTTCTCTTAAAAATCCTTTCTAGAGCATTTGGCCAAGATTTCTATTAAAATTCTCTTACTATAGCCTATAAACCACAATTTTCTTAAAATTCTCTTACTATTGGTTTCAACCATGATTTTATCTTAAATCTCTTACTATAGCCTTCAATTATGATTTTTCATAAAATTCCTTTAGCATAACCTTCAACTCTGATTTTTCTTAAATCGCTTACAACAACCATCAACCATGTTTTTTTTTAAAAATCCCTAACTATAGTCTTAAACCATGATTTTTATTAAAATTACCTTTCAATTGCCTTCAGTCATTATTTTTCTTCAAAAACCCTTACAATAGACTTGTGCCATGAATTTCTTCAAATTCTCTAACTATAACGTTCAGTTATTTTTTTGTAAAACTTCCTTTACTATAGCCTTCAACCATGAATTCTCTTCAAATTCCTTACTATAACCTTTAGCCATGATTTTTGTTAAAATTTCTTTTGTGATAACCTTGAACCCCCATTTTCTTCAAATTCTCATACTACAGCTCTCAACCACGATTTTATTTCAATTTCCTTTACTATTGCCTTCAATTAAGATTTTTCATAAAAGTCCCTTTCCATAGACTTCAGCTATGATTTTTTAAAATTCTCTTACTACAAACTTCAGCCATTATTTTCTTTAAATTCCATTACTACAACTTAAAACCATGAGTTTTCATAAAATTCTCAAGCCGCTAGTTTCTTTAAATTTCATAACTATACTCTTAATCCATGATTTTACCTAAAATTCCCTTACCATAGCCTTCAACCTTGATTTTTCTTCAAATTCTCACACGATAGCTTTATGCCACGAATTTTGTTAGCTAATCTTACTGTATCCTTCAGGCATTATTTTGGTCAAAAGTCCCTTACTATAGCCTTCAACCATAATTTTTCTTCAAATTCTCTTACTATAGCCTTCTTTCTTGATTTTTGAAAAAATTCCCTTAATATAGCCTTGAACAATAGTTTTTTTCAAATTTTATTATTATAGCCTGCAATAATGATTTTTCTTAAAACTCCCTTACTATAGCATTCAAATTTTGATTTTTGTTAAAATTCCCTCACTACAAGCATCATCCAAGCTTTTGTTTTTTAAAATCCCATACTATAGCCTTAAACCATGATTTTTATTAAAATTCTATTTCAGTAGCCTTCAGACATTATTTTTCTTCAGATACCCCTACTATAGTCTTGTACGACGAATTTCTTTAAATTCTCCTACTATAGCTTTCTGTCATTTTTTTATTCAAAATTCCTTTTCAATAGCCTTCAACCAAGATTTCTATTCAAATTCCTTATATAGCCTTTAGCCATGATTTTCGTTAGAATTCCTTTACTTTAGTCGTAAACCACCATTTTCTTCAAATTCTCTTACTATAGCTTCTCGCCAAGAGTTTACTTCAAATTACCTTACTATAGCCTTCAATTAAAAATTTTCATATAATTCCTTCACTATAGCCTTCAGCTCTAAATTTTCAAAATTTTTCTTACTTCAACCTTCACCCATTATTTTCTTTAAATTCCACTACTATAGCCTTAAACCATGAGTTTTCCTAAAATTCCCTAGTCATTACTTTCCTAAAATTCCCTAGTCATTACTTTCCTAAAATTCCCTTACTGAGGCCTCCAACCATGATTTTTCTTCAAATTCTGTGACTATAGCCATGTGACATGAATTTTTTCAAATTCTCTTACAATAGCCTTTTTCATTTTTTTTGTGAAAAGTCCCTCACTATAGCCTTCATCTATTTTTTCCTTCAAATTCACTTACAATAGATTTTTTCCATGATTTTCATTAAAATTCCCTTACTATAGCCTTCTACCATAGTTTTTTAAAATTCAATTACTATATCCTTTAGCCATGATTTTTCCTCAAATTCCCTAACAAAAGACTTCAATTTTGATTTTTCTTAAAATTCCCTTACTATAACCTTCTGCTCTGATTTTTCTTAAAATAATCTTACAAAAACCATCAGCCTTGTGTTTTTCTTTAAAATCCCTAACTATATCCTTAAACCATAATTTTTCCAAAAATTCCCTTACTAAGGCCTTCAGTCATGATATATTTTCAAATTCCCTAACTATAGCCTTGTGTCACGAATTTCTTCAAATTCTCATACAATAGCCTTTAGTTAGATTTTTTGTCAAAAGTCCCTTACTGTAGTCTTCAATCATAGTTATCTTAAATTTCAATTGCTATTGCCTTCAGCCACAATTTTTCCTTAAATTCCCTTACAATGGCCTTCACTTTTGATTTTTCTTAAAATTTCCTTTTTATATCCTTAAGGTTTGATTTTTCTTAAAATACGCTTACAAAAACCTTGATCCTTGTTTTTTTCTTTAAAATCCCTTACTATAGCCTTTAACCCTGATTTTTCTTAAAATTCCCTTACAATAGCAATCAACCACGAGTTTTGTTTAAATTCCTTTGCTATAGCCTTTTGCCAAAAATTTCATCAACATCTCTTACAATAGCAATTAGTCTAATTTTTTGTCAAAATTCACTTACTATAACCTTCGACCATGATTTCTCTTCAAAATCCTTTGTATAGCCTTTCACCTTGATTTTTGTTAAAATTCCTTTACAATAGCCAAAAAACCGTAATTTTTTTGAAATTCCCTTACTATAGCCTTCAACGATGATGTTACCTTAAATTCCTTACATAGCCTTCTATTATGATATTTCCTAAAATGACCTTAGCATATTCTTCAGCTCTAATTTTTATTAAAATTCTCTTACTACAAGCATTCGCTAAATTTATTTAAATTCCATCACTATAGCCTTAAACTATGACTTTTCTTAAAATTCTGTAAATTCTAATCCAATTGCCTTTCGTCATTATTTTTCTTCAAAAACCATTACTATAGCCTTGTGCCAAGAATTTCTTCAAATTCTCAAACTATAGCAACAGTCAAATTTTTGTCAAAATTCCTTTACAGCCTTGAACTTCTCTTCAAATTCTTAACTATCACCTTTTGCCATGATTTTTATTAAAATTCCTTTACTATAGCCTTGAACCACCATTTTCTTCAAATTCTCTTACTATGGCTTTCAGCCATGATTTTACTTCAAATTATTTTACTATAGCCTTTCATTTAAGATTTTTCATTAAATTTCCTCTCTATAGAATTCAGCTATTATATTTTAAAAATTCTCCTACTACAAACTTCACCCATTATTTTCTACAAATTCCATTACTACAGCCTTAAACCACGAGTTTTCATAAAAATCTCTAGCCACTATTTTCTCTAAATTCAATACCTATACCCTTAAACCATGATTTTACATAAAATTCCCTTACCATAGCTTTTAACCAATATTTTTCTTCAAATTCCCATACAATAGCCTTATGCCACGATTTTCTTCAAATTATCTAATTATATCCTTTCTCTATAGCTTTCAGCCACAATTTTACTTCAAATTCCTTCTCTATAGGCTTCAATTAAGATTTTTCATAAAATTCTTTCTCCATAGAATTCAGCTATGATTTTTTAAAAATTCTCTTACTATAAACTTTAGCCATTATTTTTTTTAAATTCCATTACCACAACCTTAAACCAAGAATTTTCAAAAAATTCTCTTGCCAATATTTTATTTAAATTTTATAGCTATACCCTTCTGCCATGAGTTTTCATTAAATTCCCTTAGGATGGCCTTCAGTTTTGATTTTTCTTAAAATTCCCTTATCATATCCTTGAGCTCTGATTTTTCTTAATATACGCTTACAAAAATCTTGAGCCTTGTTTTTTTCTTTAAAATCCCTTACTAGAGGCTTTAACCATGTTTTTTCTTAAAATTTCCTTACAATAGCATTCAATCACGAGTTTTGTTTAAATTCCTTTGCTATAGCCTTTTGCCAAAAATATCATCAAATTCTCTTACAATAGCAATTAGACATAAATTTTGTAGAAATTCCCTTACTATTGCCATCGACGATGATTTCTCTTCCAAAGTCCTTTGCATAGCCTTTCGCCATGATGTCAAAATTCACTTACGTTAGCCATCGACTATGATTTCTCTTCAAAATTCGTTGCATAACCTTTCGCCATGATTTTTTTAAAAATTCCTTTACAAAAGGCTTGAACCATCATTTTATCTTAAATCCACAATTTTCTTTAAATTCCCTTACTATATTCTTCAACCATGATTTTACCTTAAATCTCTTACTTAGCCTTCAATTATGATTTTTCTTAAAATTCCCTTAGCATATCCTTCAACTCTGATTTTTCTTAAAATTCTCTTACTACAAGCATCGGCCAAGTTTTTCTATTTGAAATCCCTCACTATAACCTTAAACTATTATTTTTCTTAAAATTTCTTCCAATTGCCTTCAGTCATTATTTTTCTTCAAAAACCAATATTATAGCCTTGTGCCTTAAATTTCATCAAATTCTCTAACTATAGCCCTTTGTCAGTTTTTTGTCAAAATTTCTTTACTCCTTGAATCATGATTCCTCTTCAAATTCCTTACAAAAACCTTTTACCTTGATTTTATTTAAAATTTTTTTTTATTACTATAGCCTTCAACCACCATTTTCTTCAAATTCTCTTACTATAGCTTTCTGCCACAATTTTACTTCAAATTCCTTTACTATTGCCTTCAATTAAGATTTTTCATAAAATTCCCTCTCTACAAAATTCTGCTATGATATTTTAAAAATTTTCCTACTACAAACTTCAGCCATTATTTTATATAAATTCCATTACTACAGCCTTAAACATTGAGTTTTCATAAAATTATCTAGCCACTATTTTCTTTAAATTCAATAACTATACCCTTAAACCATGATTTTATCTTAAATTCCCTTACTTTTGCCTTCAGCCATGATTTTTCATCATATTATCATACAATAGCCTTATGCCACGAATTTCTTCAAATTATCTTACTATTTCCTTCAGTTATTATATTGGTCAAAAGTCCCTTACAATAGCCTTCAACCATTATTTTTAGTCAAATTCTATAACTATAACCTATTTTAATTATTTTTGAAAAAATTCCCTTAATATAGCCTAGAACATTAGTTTTCTTCAGATTCTATTATTGTACCTTGCATCATTGATTTTTCTTAAAACACCCATACTATAACATTTAGTTTTTTTATTTTACTAAAAATTCCCTTACTATAGTCTTCTGTTGTTATTTTTTTTAAAATTCAGACACTACAAGCATAAGCTTTCTTATTTAAAATCCCTTACTATAGCCTTGAACCATGAGTTTTCTCAAAAGTCACTTCCAATGGCCTTCAGTCATTATTTTTCTTCAAATTCCCTTTCTATAGACTTGTACCACGAATTTCTTCATATTCTCTTACTATATCCTTCAATATTTTTTTGTCAAAATTCCTTTTCTATACCCTTCAGCCATGATTTCTCTTGTTATTGTTTACTATAGACTTGAGCCATGGTTTTTGTTAAAATTCGTTTACTATATAGCCTTGAACCACCATTTTCTTCAAATTCTCCTACTATCCCTTCCAGTCATGATTTTACTTCAAATTCCATTACTATAGCCTTCAATTAAGATTTTTCATATAATTCCCTCACTATAGCCTTTAGCTCTAATATTTTAAAAATTCTCTTACAACAACCTTCAGCCATTATTTTCTTTAAATTCCTATATTGTCCTTAAACCATGAGTTTCCTAAAATTCCATAGCCAATATTTTATTTTAATTCCTTAACTATAGCCATCAACAATGATTTTTCCTAAAATTCCCTTATTAAGACCTTCAACCATTATTTTTCTTCAAATTCCATAACTAAGGCCTCGTGCCAAGAATTTCTTCATATTCTCTTACAATAGCCTTTAGTCAAATTTTTGTGAAAACTCCCTTACTGTAGCCTTCAACCGTCTTTTCCTTCAAATTCTCTTACAATAGACTTTTTCCATGAATTTCTTTAAAATTCCCTTACTATAGCCTTTAACCATAGTTTTCATAAAATTAAATTACTACTGCCATCAGCCATTATTTTTCCTCAAGTTCCCTTATCGAAGCATTCAGTTTTGATTTTTCTTAAATGTCCCTTACCATATCATTCTTCTCTGATGTTTCTTAAAATACGCTTACTAAAATCTTTAGCCTTGTTTTTTCTTTAATATTTTTTACTAGAGGCTTAAATGATGATTTTTTTTAAAATATCCTTACAATTGCATTCAAGAATGAGTTTTCTTTAAATCCCTTTACTATAGCTTTGTGCCAAAAATTTTATCAAATTCTCTTACAATAGCAATTAGTCAAATATTTTGTCAAAATTCCATTAATATAACCTTCGACAATGATGTCTCTTCAAAATCCTTTCTATTGCCTTTGGCCATGATTTTTTTTAAAATTCCCTTACTATGGCCTATAAAGCACAATTTTCTTAAAATTCTCTTACTATAGTCTCCAGCCATGATTTTACCTTAAATCTCTTACTATTGCCTTCAATTATGATTCTTCTTAAAATTCTGTTTGCATAGCCTTCAACTCTGATTTTTCTTAAAATACTCATTCAACAAGCATAAGCCAAGTTTTTTTATTTAAAATCCCATATTTAGCTTTAAACCTTGATTTTTCTTTAAACTCCCATCCAATTGCCTTCAGTCATTATTTTTCTTCAAAAACCGTAACTATGGTCTTGTGCCACAAATTTCCTCAAATTCTCTAACTATAGCCTTTAGTCATTTTTTTTGAAAAAATTCCTTTACTTTAGCCTTCAACCATGATTTTTATTCAAATTCTCTTACTATAGCCTTTGTTCATAATTTTTGAAAAAAATCCCTTAATATAGCCTTGAACAATAGTTTTCTTCAAATTCTATTATTACAGCCCACAACAACGATTTTTCTTAAAACTACCTTAATAGCATTCAGTTTTGATTTTTTTTAAAATTCCCTTACTATAGCCTTTAGCTGTGATTTTTCATAAAATTCTCTTACTACAAGCATCAACCAAACTTTCTCATTTAAATCCCCTACTAATGTCCTAAACCATGATATTTCATAAAATTCCCTTTCAATAGCCTTCTGTCATTATTTTTTCTTCAGATACCTCCACTATAGCCTAATGTCATTTTTTTGTCAAAATTCCTTTTTTTAGCCTTCAAGCATGATTTCTATTCAAATTCCAAATTATAGCCTTTTGCCATGATTTATATTTTTCTTCAAATTCTCTTTCTATAGCTTTCAGCCACGATTTTACTTCAAATTACTTTACTATAGCCTTTAATTAAGATTTTTTATAAATTCTCTTACTACAAACTTAAGTCATTATTTTCTACAAATTCCATTACTATAGCCTTAAACCATGTGTTTTCCTAAAATTCCCTAGTCATTACTTTCTTTAAATTCCCTAGCCATTACTTTCTTTAAATTCCCTAGCCATTACTTTCTTTAAATTCCCTAGCCATTACTTTCTTTAAATTCCCGAACTCTAGACTTAAACTATTATTTTTCCTACAATTCCCTTACTAAGGCCTTCAACCATGATTTTTCTTCAAATTCTGTAACTATAGCTTTGCGCCATGAATTGCTTCAAATTCTCTAACAATTGCCTTTAGTCAGATTTTTTGTCAATTGTCCCATACTGTAGCCTTCAACCATAGTTATCTTAAATTTCAATTACAATAGCCTTCATCCATGATTTTTCCTTAAATTCTGTTACAATGGCCTTCAGTTTTGATTTTTCTTAAAATTCCCTTATTATATCCTTAAGCTTTGATTTTTCTTCAAATATGCTTACAAAAACCTTGAGCCTTGTTTTTTCTTAAAATTCCCTCACAATAGCATTCAACCACGAGTTTTTTTAAAATTCCTTTGCAATAGCCTTTTGCAAAAAAATTTATCAAACTCTCTTTCAATAGCAATTAGTCATAAATTTTGTCAAAATTCACGTACTATAGCCTTCGACCATGATTTCTCTTCAAAATCCTTTGTATAGCCTTTCACCATGATTTTTGTTAAAATTCCCTTACTATACCCTATAAACCATAATTGTCTTTAAATTCCCTTACTATAGCCTTCAACCATTATTTAACCTTAAATCTCTTACATAGCCTTCAATTATGATTTTTCTAAAAATTCCCTTAGCTTATCCTTCAACTCTGATTTTTTGTAAAATTCTCTTACTACAAGCATCAGCCAAGTTTTTTTATTTAAAATTCCTCACTATAGCCTTAAACTATGATTTTCCATAAAATTCCCTTCTTCAAACAATGATTTTCCTTAATATTCTCTTCCAATTGCCTTCAGTCATTATTTTTCTTCAAAAACTATTACTATAGCTTTGTGCCACATATTTCTTCAAATTCTCTAACTTTAGCCATCATTCAAATTTTTGTTAAAATTCTTTTACTATAGCCATGAACCATGATTTCTCTTCAAATTCCGTACTATAGCCTTTGGCCATGATTTTTGTTAAAATTCCTTTACTTTAGCCTTGAACCACCATTTTTTTCACATTCTCTTACAATAGCATTCAGCCACGATTTTACTTCAAATTCCTTTACTATAGCCATCTGTTAAGATTTTTCATAAAATTCCCTCTCTATAGAATTCAGCTATTATATTTTAAAAATTCTCTTACTAAAAACTTCAGCCAATATTTTCTATAAATTCCATTACTATAGCCTTAAACCAGAGTTTTCTTAAAATTCTCTAGCCACTATTTTCATTAAATTCAATAACTATACCCTTAAACCATGATTTTACCTAAAATTCCCTTACTATAGCCTTCAACCATGATTTTTCTTCAAACTCCTTAACAAGCCTTATGCCACAAATTTCTTCAAATTATCTTACTATATCCTTCAGTCATTATTTTTGTAAATAGTCCCTTACTATAGCCTTCAACCATTATTTTTATTCAAATTATCTTACTATAGCCTTTTTTCTTAATTTTTGAAAAAATTCCCTTAATATTGCCTTGAACAATAGTTTGCTTTAAATTCTATTATTAAAGCCTTGCAGCAAAGATTTTTCTTAATATTCCCTTACTATAGCATTCAATTTTCATTTTTCTTAAAATTCCCTTACTAGCTACTTCAGCTGTTATTTTTCTAAAAATTCTCACACTACATGCATAAGCCAATTTTTCTTATTTAAAATCCCTTACTATAGCCTTAAACCATTATTTTTCACAAAATTCCCTTCATATGGCTCTCAGTCATTATTTTTCTCCAAATCTCCTTACTATAGACTTGTACCACGAATTTCTTCAAAATCTCTTACCATAGCCTTCAGTCATATTTGTCAAAATTCCTTCTGTATAGCCTTGAACTAAGATTTCTCTTCAAATTCTTTACAATACCTTTAAGTCACGGTTATTGTGAAAATTCCTTTGCTATAGCCTCTAACCACCATTTTCTTCAAATTCTCTTACAATAGCTTCCAGCCATGCTTTATTTCAAATTTCTTACTATAGTTTTTAATTAAGATTTTTCATATGATTCCCTCACTATCGCTTTCAGCTCTGATATTTTAAAAATTCTCTTTCAAAAACCTTCGGCCATTATTTTCATTTAATTCCTTTACTATAGCCTTAAACCAAGAGTTTTCCAAAAATTCTCAAGCAATTATTCTCTTTAAATTCCCTAACTATAGCCTTCAACAATGATTTTTCCAAAAATTCCCTTACTAAGGCCTTCAACCACTATTTTTCTTCAAATTCCGTAACTAAAGCCTTGTGCTAAGAATTTCTTCAAATTCTCTCACACTAGCCTTTAGTCATATTTTTTGTGAAAGTCCCTTACTGTAGCCTTTAACCATTTTTTCCTTCAAACCCTCTTACAATAGACTTTTTACGTATGTTTCTTTAAAATTCCCTTACTATAGCCTTTAACCATAGTTTTCTTAAAATTAAATTACTATTGCCTTCAGCCATTATTCTTCCTCAAATTTCCTTAACGAAGCCTTCATTTTTTTTTCTTAAAATTCCCTTACTTTATCTGTTTGCTCTGATGTTTCTTAAATTACGCTCACTAAAACCTTCAGCCTTATTTTTTTCTTAAAATGTTTTTACTAGAGCCTTAAATCATGATTTTTCCTAAAATTCCCTTACAATAGCATTCAACCACGAGTTTTCTTTAAATTACTTCACTATAGCCTTGTGCCAAAAATTGCATCAAATTCTCTTACAATACCAATTAATCATAAATTTTGTCAATATTCCCTTACTATAGACTTCGACCATGATTTCTCTTCAAAATCCTTTCTATAGCCTTTGGCTAAGATTTTTATTAAAATTCTCTTACTATTGCCTATAAACCACAATTTTCGTAAAATTCTCTTACTATTGGCTTCAACCATGATTTTATCTTAAATCTCTTACTATCGTCTTAAATTATGATTTTTTTTTTAAAATTCCTTTAGCATTGCCTTCAACTCTATTTTTTCTTAAAAGCCGCTTACAACAAGCATCAGCCAAGTTTTTTTTAAAAAATCCCTAACTATAGTCTTAAACCATGATTTTTCTTAAAATTCCCTTCCAATTGCCTTCAGTCATTATTTTCTTCAAAATCCCTTACATAGCCTTGTGCCAAGAATTTCTTCAAATTCTCTAACTATAGCCTTCAGTCATTTTTTTGTAAAACTTCCTTTACTACTGCCTTTAACCATGAATTCTCTTCAAATTCCTTACAATAACCTTTAGCCAAGATTTTTGTTAAAATTCCTTTTGCGATAGCCTTGAACCCCCATTTTCTTCAAATTCTCATACTATAGCTCTCAACCACGATTTTACTTCAAATTTCTTTACTACAGCCTTCAATTAAGATTTTTCATAAAAGTCCCTCTCCATAGAATTCAGCTATGATTTTTTAAAAAATCTCTTACTACAAAATTCTGTCATTATTTTCTTAAAATTCCATTACTACTACCTAAAATCATGAGTTTTCATAAAATTTATTAGCCACTATTTTCTTTAAATTCTATAACTATACACTTAAACCATGATTTCACCTAAAATTCCCTTACCATGGCCGTCAGCCATAATTTTTCTTCAAATTCCCACACAATAGCCTTATGCCACAAATTTTGTCAACTTATCTTACTATATCCTTCAGTCATTATTTTGGTCAAAAGTCCCTTACTATAGCCATCAACCATTATTTTTCTTCAAATTCTCTTGCTATACCCTTCTTTCTTGATTTTTGAAGAAATTCCCTTAATATAGACTCGAACAATCGTTTTCTTCAAATTCTATTATTATAGCCTGCAACAATAATTTTTATTAAAACTCCCTTACTAAAATTCCTTTACTACAAGCATCGGCCAAGCTTTTGTTATTTAAAATCCCATACTATAGCCTTAAACCATGATTTTTATGAAAATTCCCTTTCAATAGCCTTGAATCATTATTTTTCTTCAGATACCCCTACTATGGTCTTGTACCATGAATTTCTTCAAATTCTCCTACTATAGCCTTCAGTCATTTTTTTTTGTCTAAATTGCCTTTCTATAGCCTTCAACCATGATTTCTATTCAAATTCCTAATAGAGCCTTTAGCCATGATTTTTTTTAAAATTCCTTTACTTTAGTCGTGAACCACCATTTTTCTTCAAATGCCCATACAATAGACTTATGCCATGATTTTCTTCAAATTATCTTACTACAACTTTCAGTCATCATTTTGGGCAAAAGTCCCTTACCATAGCCTTCAACCATTATTTTTATTCAAATTCGCTTTAGCCTTTTTTCATGATTTTTGAAAAAATTCCCTTAATATAGCTATGAACAATAGTTTTCTTCAAATTCTATTATTATAGCCTCCAACAATAATTTTTCTTAAAACTCCCTTACTATAGCATTCAATTTTTATTTTTCTTAAAATTCCCTTTCTATAGACTTCAGCTGTTATTTTTCTTAAAACTCTCACACTACAAGCATAAGCCAAGCTTTCTTATTTAAAATACCTTACGATAAAAGCCTTAAACCATGATTTTTCTCAAAATTCCTTTCCAATAGCCTTCAGTCATTATTTTTATTCAAATACCCTTACTATAGCCATGTGCCACGAATTTCTTCAAATTCTCTTACTACAGCCTTTAGTCATTTTTTGTCAAAATTCCTTTTCAGCCTTCAACCATGATTTCTCTTCAAATTCTTTACTATAGCCTTGAGCCATGAATTTTGTTAAAATTCCCTTACGATAGCCTTGAACCACTATTTTCTTCAAATTCTCTTACTATAGCTTTGAGCCACGATTTTACTTCAAATTCCTTCTCTATAGCCTTCAATTAAGATTTTTCATAAAAAATTTTCTCCATAGAATTCAACTATGATTTTTTAAAAATTCTCTTACTATAAACTTTAGTCATTATTTTCTTTAAATTACATTACTACAGCCTTAAACCAAGAATTTCCTAAAAATTCTCTTGCCAACATTTTATAAAAATTTTATAACTATACCCTTCAGCCATTAGTTTTCATTAAATTCCCTTACTATGGCCTTCAGTTTTGATTTTTCTTAAAATTCCCTTATTATATCCTTAAGCTTTGATTTTTCTTAAAATACGCTTACAAAAACCTAGAGCCTAGTTTTTTTTTTAAAAATCCCTTACAAGAGGCTTTAACCAAGATTTTTCTTAAAATTCCCTTACAATAGCATTCAACCACGAGTTTTGTTTAAATTCCTTTGCTATAGCCTTTTGCCAAAAATATCATCAAATTCTCTTACAATAGCAATTAGTCAAAATTTTGTCAAAATTCCCTTACTATTGCCAACGACAATGATTTCTCTTCAAAATCCCTTGCATAGCCTTTCGCCATGTTGTCAAAATTCACTTACTATAGCCTTCGACCATGATTTCTCTTCAAAATCCTTTGCATAGCCTTTCCCCATGATTTTTCTTAAAATTCCTTTACAATAACCTTGAACCATGATTTTACCTTAGATGCACCATTTTCTCTAAATCCCCTTACTATAGCCTTCAACCATGATTTACCTTAAATCTCTTACTTAGCCTTCAATTATGTTTTTTTTTTAAATTCCCTTAGCATATCCTTCAACTCTATTTTTATTAAAATTCTCTTACTACATGCATCAGCCAGGTTTTTTTATTTGAAATCCCTCACTATAACCTTAAACTATTATTTTTCTTAAAATTTCATCCAATTGCCTTCAGTCAATTATTTTTATTCAAAAACAAATATTATAGCCTTGTGCCTCAAATTTCTTCAAATTCTCTAACTATTGCCATTAGTCAGTTTTTTGTCAAAATTTCTTTAGTATAGCCTTGACTCATGATTCCTCTTCTAGTTCCTTACAAAAACCTTTTACCTTGATTTTAGTTAAAATTATTTTATTATTACTATAGCCTTGAACTACCATTTTCTACAAATTCTCTTACTATATCGTTCAACCACAATTTTACTTCAAATTCATTTACTATAAGCCTTCAATTAAGATTTTTCATAAAATTCCCTCTCTACAAAATTTTGCTATGATATTTTAAAAAATTTCCTACTACAAACTTCAGCCATTATTTACTATAAATTCCATTACTACAGTCTTAAACATTGAGTTTTCATAAAATTCTCTATCCCCTATTTCCTTTAAATTCAATAACTATATCCTTAAGCCAAGTTTTTACCTAAAATTTAGCATTCAGCCATGATTTTTCATCAAATTCTCATACAATAGCCTTATGCCACGAATTTCTTCAAATTATCTTATTATATCCTTCAGTCATTATTTTGGTCAAAAGTCCCTTACAATAGCCTTCAACCATTATTTTTATTCAAACTCTATAACAATAGCCTTTTTTAATTATTTTTGAAAAAATTCCCTTAATATAGCCGTGAACAATAGTTTTCTTCAGATTCTATTATTGTGCCTTAAAGCAATGATTTTTCTTAAAACTTCCTTACTATAGCATTCAGTTTTTATTTTAATTAAAATTCCCTTACTATAGTCTTCAGCTATTATTTTTCTAAAAATTCTCACACTACAAGCATAAGCCAAGCTTTCCTATTTAAAATCCCATACTATATCCTTAAACCATGAGTTTTGTCAAAAGTCACTTCCAATGGCCTTCAATCATTATTTTTCTTCAAATACCCTTCCTATAGACTTGTACCACGGATTTCTTCAAATTTTCTTACTATAGCCTTCAATCTTTTTTTGTCAAAATTCCTTTTCTATAGCCTTCAACCATGATTTCTCTTGTAATTCTTTACTATAGACTTGTGCCAAGGTTTTTGTTAAAATTCCTTTACTATAGCCTTGAACCACCATTTTCTTCAAATTCTCCTGCTATAGCTTCCAACCAAGATTTTACTTCAAATTCCTTTACTATAGCCTTCAATTAAGATTTTTCATATAATTCCCTCACTATAGCCTTTAGCTCTAATATTTTAAAAATTCTCTTACAACAACCTTCAACCATTATTTTCTTTAAATTCATTTACTTTATCCTTAAGCCATTAGTTTTCCTAAAATTCCCTAGCCAATATTTTCTTTAAGTTCCCTAACTATAACCTTCAACAATGATTTTAACTAAAATTCCCTTACTAAGTCCTTCAACCAATATTTTTCTTCAAATTCCGTAACTAAAGCCTTGTGCCAAGAATTTTTTCAAATTTTCATACAATAGCCTCTAGTTAAATTTTTTGCGAAAAGTCCCTTATTGTAGCCTTCAACCATTTTTCCCTTCAAATTCTCTTACAATAGACTTTTTCCATGAGTTTCTCTAAAATTCCCTTACTATAGCCTTTAACCATTGTTTCCTCAAAATTAAATTACTATTGCTTTCAGCCATATTTTTCCTCAAATTCCCTTATTGAATCCTTCTGTTTTGATTTTTCTTAAAATTCCCTTACTATATCCGTCTGCTTAGATGTTTTTGAAAATACGCTTACTAAAACCTTCAACCTTGTTTATTTAAAAAAAAAATTTACTAGAGCCTTAAATCATGATTTTTCTTAAAATTCCCTTATAATAGAATTCAATTTTTATTTTCTTAAAATTCCCTTTCTATAGTCAACAGCTGTTATTATTCATAAAATTCTCACACTTCAAGCATAAGCCAAGCTTTCTTATTTAAAATCCCTTACTATAGCCTTAAACCATGATTTTTCTCAAAATTCCCTTCCAATGGCCTTCAGTCATTATTTTTCTTCAAGTAGCCTTACTATAGACTTGTACCACGAATTTCTTCAAATTCTCTTACTATAGCCTTCAATCATTTTTGTCAAAATTCTTTTTCTAAAGTCTTCAACCTTGATTTCTCTTCTAATTCTTTACTATGGCCTTGAGCCATGGTTTTTGTTAAAATTCATTTACTATAACCTTGAACCACCATTTTCTTCAAATTCTCTTACTATAGCTTCCAACCATGATTTTACTTCAAATTACCTTACTATACCCTTAAATTAAGATTTTTCATATAATTCTTTCACTATAGCCTTCAGTTCTGATATTTTAAAAATTCTCTTACAACAACCTTCAACCATTATTTTCTTTAAATTCCCTTACTATAGCCTTAAACCATGAGTTTTCCTAAAATTCCCTAGCCATTATTTTATTTCAAATTCCCTAACTATAGCCATCGACAATAATTTTTCCTAAAATTCCCTTACTAAGGCATTCAACCATTATTTTTTTTCAAATTTCGTAACTAAAGCCTTGTATGAAGAATTTCTTCAAATTCTCTTACAATAGCCTTTAGTAAGATTTTTTGTGAAAAGTTCCTTAATGTAGCCTTCAACCATTTTTTGCTTCAAATTCTATTACTGTAGACTTTTTCCATGAGTTTCTCAAAAATTTCCTTACTATAACCTTTAACCATAGTTTTCTTAAAATTAAATTACTATTGTTCCCGTACTATACCCTTTAACCATAGTTTTCTTAATATTAAATTACTATTGCCTTCAGCCGTTATTTCTCCTTAAATTCCCTTACTGAAGCATTCAGTTTTGATTTTTCCTAAAATTCCCTTACTATATCCTTCTGCTCTGATGTTTCTTAAAATATGCATACCAAAACCTTCAGCCTAATTTTTTAAAAAAAAAAAAAAATTACTAGAGGCTTAAATCATTAGCTTTAAATCATGATTTTTCTTAAAATTCCTTTACAATAGCATTCAACCACGAGTTTTCTTTAAATTCCTTTACTAATGCCTTCACTAAAGATTTTTCATAAAATTACCTCTCAATAAAATTAAGCTATGATATTTCAAAAATTCTCTTACTACAAACTTCAGCCATTATTTTCCAAAAATTCCATTCCTACAGCCTTAAACATGAGTTTTCATAAAATTTTCTAGCCACTATTTTCTTTAAATTCAATTACTATACCCTTAAACCATGATTTTACCTAAAATTCCTTTGTTATAGCCTTCAGCCATGATTTTTCTTCAAATTCCCATACAATAGCCTCATGCCACGAATTTCTTCAAATTATCTTACTATATACTTCAATTATTCTTTTGGTAAAAAGTCCCTTACTATAGCTTTCAATCATTATTTTTATTCAAATTCTCTTACTATAGCCTTTTTTCATGATTTTTTAAAAAATTCCCTCAATATAGCGTTGAACAATAGTTTTCTTCAAATTCTATTATTGTTGTTTGTAGCAATGATTTTTCTTAAAACTCCCTTACTATAGCATTCAATTTTTATTTTTCTTAAAATTCCCATACTTTAGTCTTTAGCAATTATTTTTCTTAAAATTCTCACACTACAAGCATAAGACAAGATTTCTTATTTAAAATTTCCTTACTATAGCCTTCAATTAAGATTTTTCATATAATTCCCTCACTAAAGCTTTCACCTCTGATACTTTAAAAATTCTCTTACAACAACTTTTAGCCATTATTTTCTATAAATTCCTTTACTATATCCTTAAACCTTGAGTTTTCCAAAAATTCCCGTGCTATTATTTTTGTTAAATTCCGTAACTATAGCCTTCAACAATGATTTTTCCTTAAATTCCCTTACTAAGGTCTTCAACCATTTTTTTTCTTCAAATTCCTTAACCTTGTACGAAGAATTTCTTCAAATTCTCTTACAATAGCCTTAAGTCATATTTTTTGTGAAAACTCCCTTATTGTAGCCTCCGACCATTTTTTCCTTCAAATTCTCTTACAATAGACTTTTTTCATGAGTTTCTTTAAAATTCCCTCACTATAGGCTTTAACCATAGTTTTCCAAAAATTCAATTACTATCCTTCAACCAATATTTTTCCTCAAATTCCCTTATTGAAGCCTTCACTTTTAATTTTTCTTAAAATTCCATTACTATATCCTTCTGCTTTGATGTTTCTTAAAATTTGCTTCCTAAAACCTTCAGCCTTGGTTTTTTCTTTAAAATATTTTACTAGAGCCTTAAATCATGATTTTGCATAAAATTCCCTTACAATGGCATTCAACCACAAATCTTCTTTAAATTCCTTTACTATAGCCTTGTGCCAAAAAATTCATCAAATTCTCCTACAATAGCAATTAGTCATATATTTTGTCAAAATTCCCTAACTATAGCCTTCGACAATGATTTCTCTTCAAAATCCTTTCTATAGCCTTTGGCCAAGATTTTTATTAAAATTCTCTTACTGTATCCTATAAACCACAATTTTCTTAAAATTCCCTTACTATAAGCCTTCAACCATGATTTTACCTTAAATCTCTTACTATAGCCTTCAGTTATCATTTTTCTTAAAATTCTCATTGCATAGCCTTCAACTCTATTTTTTCTTAAAATTCTCTTACAGCAATCATTAGCAAAGTTTTTTTATTTAAAATCCAATATTATAGCTTTAAACCATGATAAAGCCCATACTATAGCCTTGTGCCACGAATTTCTTCAAATTCTCTGACAATATCCTTCAGTCATTTTTTTGTAAAAATTCCTTCACTAAAGCCTTCAACCATGATTTCTCTTCAAATTCGTTATTATAACCTTTAGCCATGAGTTTTTTTAAAATTCCTTTACGATAGCTTTGAACCACTATTTTCGTCAAATTCTCTCACAGTAGCTTTCAGCCACAATTTTACTTCAAATTCCTTTACTATAGCCTTCAATTAATATTTTTCAAAAAATTCCCTCTCTTTAGAATTCAGCTATGATTTTTTAAATAGTCTCTTACTACAAACTTCAGCCATTATTTTCTTTAAATTCCATTACTACGGCCTAAAACCTTGAGTATTCATAAAATTCTCTAGCCACTATTTTCTATAAATTTCATAACTATACCCTTAAACAATGTTTTTACCTAAAATTCCCTTACTAGCCTTCGGCCATAATTTTTCTTCAATTTCCCAGACAATAGCCTGACGCCACGAATTTATTCAAATTATATTACAATATCCTTCAGTCATTATTTTGGTCAAAAGTCCATTAGTATAGCCTTCAACGATTATTTTTCTTCAAATTCTCTTTCTTAAGCCTTTTTTCATGATTTTGGAAAAATCCCTTAATATAGCCTTGAACAATAGTTTTCATCAAATTCTATTATTATAGCCCGCAACAATGTCTTTTTCTAAAACTCCCTGACTATAATATTCAGTTTTGATTTTTCTTAAAATTCCCTTACTATAGCCTTTAGCTGTAATTTTTCTTAAAATTCTCTTACTACAAGCATCAGCCAAGCTTTCAAATTTAAAATCCCTTACTATAGCCTTAAACCATGATTTTTCTTAAAATTCCATTTCAAAAGCCTTCTGTCATTATTTTTCTTCAAATACCCCTACTATGGACTTGTACGACAAATTTCTACAAATTCTCCTACTATAGCCTTCAGTCCTTTTTTTGTCAAAATTCCTTTTCTATAGCCTTCAACCATGATTTCTATTCAAATTCCATACTATAGCCTTTAGCCATGATTTTTGTTCAAATTCCTTTACTATAGCCTTGAACCACCTTTGTCTTTAAATTCTCTTACTATAGCTTCCAGCCATGATTTTACTTCAAATTCCCTTACATAGCCTTCAAGTAAAATTTTTCATATAATTCTCTCACTATAGCCTTCAGCTCTAATTTTTTTCAAATTCTCTTACTACAACCTTCAGCCATTATTTTCTTTAAATTTCATAACTATAGCCTTAAACCATAAGTTTTCAAAAATTCCCTAGCCATTACTTTTTTAAAATTCCTTAACTATACCCTTAAACCATCATTTTTCCTAAAATTCCCCTATTATGGCCTTCAACAATGACTTTTCTTCAAATTCTGTAACTATGGCATTGTTCCACGACTTTCCGCAAATTCTCTAACTATAGCCTTCAGTCATTTTTTTTGCAAAAATTCCTTTACTATTGCCTTCAACCATGATTTCTCTTCAAATTCCTTACTATAGCCTTTAGCCATGTTTTTATTTAAATTTCTTTACAATAACATTGAACCACCATTTTCTTCAAATTATCTTACTATAGCTTTTAGCCATGATTTTACTTCAAATTCCTTTACTATAGCCTTCAATTAAGATTTTTCAAAAAATTCCCTCTCAATAGAATATAGCTATGATTTTTTAAAAATTCAATTACTAAAAAATTCAACCATTATTTTCTATAAATTCCACTACAACAGCCTTAAACCATGAGTTTTCATCAAATTCTCTAGCCACTATTTTCTTTAAATTCCATAACTATACCCTTAAACCATGATTTTACCTGAAATTCCCTTATTATAGCCTTCAGCCATAATATTCCTTCAAATTCCCACACAATAGCCTTATGCCACGAATTTCTTTAAATTATCTTACTATATCCTTCAGTCATTATTTTGGTAAAAAGTCCCTTACTATAACCTTCATCCATTATTTTTCTTTAAATTCTCATACTATAGCCTTTTTTCTTGATTTTAAAAAAAAATCCCTTAATATAGCCTTGAACAATAATTTTCTTCAAATTCTATTATTACATCCTGCAACAACGATTTTTCTTAAAACTCCCTTACTATAGCATTCAGTTTTGATTTTTCTTAAAATTCCCTTACAATAGCCTTTAGCTGTGATTTTTTTTAAAATTCTCCTACTACAAGCATTAGCCAATTTTTCTAATTTAAAATCCCATACTAATGCCTTAAACCATGATTTTTCTTAAAATCCCCTTTCAATATCTTGAGTCATTACTATATCCTAAAAATTTGTACCACAAATTTCTTCAAATTCTATTACTATATCCTTCAGGCATTTTATGTCAAAATTCCTTTTGTATACCCGTCAACCATGATTTTTCATCAAATTCTATACTCTAGCCTTGAGCCATGGTTTTTGTTAAAATACCTTTACTATAGCCTTGAACTGCCATTTTCTTCAAATTCTCTTACTATAGCCTTGAGCCATGGTTTTTGTTAAAATTCCTTTATTATAGCCTTGAACCACCATTTTCTTCAAATTCTCTTACTATAGCTTTCAGCCATGATTTTACTTCAAATTCCCTTACTATTGCCTTCAATTAAGATTTTTCATATAACTCCTTCACTAAAGCCTTCAGATCTGATACTTCAAAAGTTCTCTTTCAACAACCTTTAGCCATTATTTTTTGCAAATTCCTTTACTATAGCCTTAAACCATGAGTTTTCTAAAAATTACCTAGCCATTATTTTTGTCAAATTCCCCAACTATTGCCTTCAACAATGATTTTTCCTTAAATTCCCTTACTAAGGCCTTCAACCATTATTTTTCTTTGAATTCCGTAACTAAAGACTTGTGCAAAAAATTTCATCAAATTCTCTTACAATAGCCTTTAGTCAGATTTTTTATGAAAAGTCCCTTACTGTAGCCTTCAACCATTTTTTCCTTCATATTCTCTGAAAATAGGCTTTTTTCTTGAGTTTCTTTAAAATTCCCTTACTATAGCCTTTAACCATAGTATTCTTAAAATTAAATTATTATTGCCTGTAGCCATATCTTTTCCTCAAATTCCCTTATTGAAGCCTTCAGTTTTAATTTTTCCTAAAATTCCATTATATATCATTCTGATCTGATGTTTCTACTAATTCATTTACTAAAACCTACAACCTTGTTTTTTTCTTTAAAATTTTTTCTGGAGCCTTAAATCTTGATTTTTCTTAAAATTCCCTCACAATAGCATTCAACCACGAGTTTTCTTTAAATTCCTTTACTATAGCCTTGTGCCAAAAAATTCATCAAATTCTCTTACAATAGCAATTTGTCATAAACTTTGTCAAAATTCCCTTACTATAGCCTTCGACCATGATTTCTCTTCAAAATCCTTTCTATCGCCTTTGGCCAAGATTTTTATTAAAATTCTCTTACTACTGCCTATAAATCACAATTTTCTTAAAATTCTCTTACTATTAGCCTTCAACCATGATTTTACCTTAAATCTCTTACTATAGCCTTCAATTATGATTTTTCTTAAAATTCCCTTAGCATATCCTTCAACTCTGATTTTTCTTAGAATTCTCTTACAACAAGCATCAGCCAAGTTTTTTATTAAAAATCCCTTATTATAGCTTTAAAACATGATTTTTCTTAAAATACCCTTCCAATTTCTTTCTATCATTATTTTTTTTCAAAAACTCTTACTATGGCCTTGTGCCACAAATTTCTTTAAATTCTCTAACTATAGCCTTCAGTCTGTTTTTTGTAAAAATTTCTTTACTATAGCCTTCAACCATGATTTCTCTTCAAATTCCTAACTATAGCGTTTAGCCATGATTTTTGTTAAAATTCCTTTACGATAACCCTGAACCACAATTTTCTTCAAATTTCCTTACTATAGCTTTGAGCTACAATTTTACTTCGAATGCCTTTACTATAGCCTACAATTCACATTTTTCATAAAATTGCCTCTCTTTAGAATTGAGCTATGATTTTTTAAATAGTCTCTTACAACCTTCACCCATTATTTTCTTTAAATTCAATTACTACAACCTTAAACCATGAGTTTTCATAAAATTCTCTAGCCATTATTTTTTTTAAATTCCATAACTATACCATTAAACCATGATTTTACCTAAAATTCCATTACTATCACCTTCAGCCATGATTTTTCTTCAAATTCCCAGACAATAGCCTTATGCCACGAATTTCTTCAAATTATCTTACAATATCCTTCAGTCATTATTTCGGTCAAAAATCCATTACTATAGCCTTCAACCATTATTTTTCTTCAAATTCTCTTACTATAGCCTTTTTTCATGATTTTTGAAAAAATTCCCATATTATAGCATTTAGTTTTGATTTTTCTTAAAATTTCCTCACTATAGCCTTTAGCTGTGATTTTTCTTAAAATTCTCTTATTACAAGCATCAGCCAAGCTTTCTTATTTAAAATCCCTTACTTTAGCCTTAAACCATGATTTTTCTTAAATTCCCTTTCAATTGCTCTGAGACATTATTTTTCTTCAGATACCTCTACTATAGATTTGTACTAGGAATTTCTTCAAATTCTCTTACTATAACCTTCAATCATTTTTTGTCAAAATTCCTTTTATGTAGCCTTCAACCATGATTTCTATTCAAAATCCTCACTATTGCTTTTAGCCACGGTTTTTGTTAAAATTCCTTTACTATAGCCTTCAACTAAAATTTTTCATTTAATTCCTTCACTATAGCCTTCAGCACTAATTTTTTAAAATTCTCTTACGATAACCTTCAGCCATTATTTTCTTTAAATTTCATTACTATAGCCTTAAACAATGAGTTTTCCTAAAATTCCCTAGCCATTATTTTCTTCAAATTCTATAACTATAGCCTTGTGCCAAGAATTTCTTCAAATTCTCTTACAGTAGCCTTTAGTAATATTTTTTGTAAAATGTCTCTCACTGTAGCCTTCAACCATTTTTTCCTTCAAATTCTCTTACTTTTTCTATGATTTTCTTTCAAATTCCCTTACTATAGCCTTACACCATAGTTTTCTTAAAATTTAATTACTATATCTTTCAGCCATAATTTTTCCTCAAATTCCCTAACTAAAGATTTCAATTTTAATTTTTCTTAAAATTCCCTTACTATAACCTTCTACCCTGATTTTTCTTAAAATATGCTTACTAAAACCTTCAACCATGTTTTTTTCCTTAAATCCCTAACTATATCCTTAAACCATGATTTTTTCTAAAATTCCCTAAGGCCTTCTGCCATGATATTTCTTCAAATTCCCTTACTATAGCCTTGTGCCATTAGTCAGATTTTTAGTCAAAAGTCCATTATTATTTCCTTAAACCATAGTTATCTTAAAATTCAATTACTATAGCCATCAGCCATAATTTATGCTTAAATTCCCTTACTATGGCCTTCCTTTTTGATTTTTCTTAAAATTCCATTACTATATCCTAAAGCTTAGATTTTTCTTAAAATAGGCTTACAAAAATCCCCAGCCATGTTTTTTCTTTAAAATCTCTTACTAGAGGATTTAACCAAGATTTTTCTCAAAATTTCCTTACAATAACATTCAACAACAAGTTTTGTTTAAATTCCATTGTTATAGCCTTGTGCCAAAAATTTCATCAATTTCTCTTTCAATAGCAATTAGTCATAAATTTTGTCAAAACTCCCTTACTATAGCCTTCGACCATGATTTCTCTTCAAATTCCTTTCTATAACCTTTGGCCATGATTTTTATTAAAATTCCCTTACTATAGCCTTTGAGCCATAATTTTCTTTAAATTCCCTTACTATAGCATTCAGCCATGATTTTTCTTCAAAAACCCCTACTAAAGCCTTGTGCCATGAATTTCTTCTAATTCTCTAACTATAGCCTTCACTCATTTATTTGTCAAAATTATTTTACTATAGCCTTCAACCATGATTACTCTTCAAATTCCTTACCATAGCCTTTAGCCACGATTTTTGTTAAAATCCCTTTACTAAAGCCTTGCACCACCATTTTCTTCAAATTCCCATACTCTAGCTTTCAGCCATGATTTCACTTCAAATCCATTTACTTTAGCCTTCAATGAAGATTTCAAATAAAATTCACTCTCTAAAGAATTCAGCAATTATTTTTTAAAACATCTCTTACCACAACCTTCAGACATTATTTTCTAAAAATTCCATTACAACAGCCTTAAACCATGAGTTTTCAAAAAATTCTCAAGCCACTATTTTCTTTAAATTCCATAATTATACCCTTAAACCTTCATTTTATCTACAATTCCCTTACTATAGCTTCATACATGATTTTTCTTGAAATTCCCTTAAAATAGCCTTATGCCTCGAATGTCTTAAAATTATCTTTCTATGTCCTTCAGTCATTATTTTTGTCAAAACACCCTTTCTATAGCCATCAACCATTATTCTACTTCCAATTCTCTTACTAAAACCTTTTTTCATGATTTTTGAAAAAATTCCCTTAATATAACGTTGAACAATAGTTTTCTTCAAATTCTATTATTATAGCCTGCAACAATGATTTTTCTCAAAACTCCCTTTCTATAGCCTTTAGTTTTGATATTTCTTAAAATTCCCTTACTATAGCCTTAAGCTGTAATTTTTCTTAAAATTCTCTTACTACAAGCATGAACCAAGCTTTCTTATTCAAAATCCCATATTATAGCCTTAAACCATGATTTTTCTAAAAATTCCCTTCCAATGGCCTTCAGTCATTATTTTTCTTCAGATATCCTTACTATAGACTTGTACCACGAATTTCTTCAAATTCTCTTACTATTGCCTTCAGTCATTTTTTGTCAAAATTCCTTTTCTATCGCCTTCAACCATTATTTCTCTTCAAATTCTTTAATATAGCCTTTAGCCATGATTTTTGTTACAATTCCTTTACAATAGCCTTGAACCACCATTTTCTTCAAATTTTCTTGCTATAGCTTCCAGCCATGATTTTACATCAAATTCCCTTACTATGGCCTTTAATTAAGATTTTTCATATAATTCTCTTTCTACAATTTTCAGCCATTATTTTCTTTAAATTCCTTTACTTACTATAGCCTAAAACCATAAGTTTTCCAAAAATGCCCTAGCCATAATTTTCTATAAATTCCTAACAATAGCTTTCAACAATGATTTTTCAAAAAAATTCCCTTATTAAGGCTTCAACCATTATTTTTCTTCAAATTCTATAATTAAAGCCTTGTGCCACTAATTTCTTCAAATTCTTTTACAATAGCCTTTAGTAAGATTTTTTGTTAGAAGTCCCTTGTTGTAGCCTTCAACCATTTTTTCCTTCAAATTCTCTTACAATAGACTTTTTCCTTGATTTTCCATAAAATTCCCTTACTATAAGCTTTAACCTTAGTTTTCTTAAAATTAAAGTACTATTGCCTTCTGGCATGATTTTTCCTCGTATTCCTTTACAAAAGCCTTCAATTTTGATTTTTCTTAAAATTCCATTACTATACCCTTTTTGCTCTGAATTTTGTTGAAATACGCTCACTAAAACATTCTGCCTTTTTGTTTTCTTCAAAGTTCCTTACTAGAGCCTTAAATTATGATTTTTCTTAAAATTCCCTTACAATAGCATTCAACCATGAGTTTTCTTTAAATTCCTTTACTATAGCCAGGCGCCAAAAATTTCATCAAATTCTCTAACAATAGAAATTAGTCATAAATTTTTTCAAAATTCCCTTACTATAGCCTTCGACATAGATTTCTCTTCAAATTCCTTTCTAAAGCCTTTAGCCATGATTTTTATTAAAATTCTCTACATATAGCCTTTAGTCATGATTTTACATTAAATCTCTTGCCATAGCCTTCATTTATGATTTTTCATAAAATTCCCTTAGCATACCCTTCAACTCTGATTTTTCTTAAAATTCTCTTCCAACAAGCATCTGCCAAGTTTTTTAATTTAAAATCCCTTACTGTAGCCTTAAACCAAGCTTTTTCTTAAAATTCCCTTCCAATTGCCTTCAGCCAATTTTTTTCTTCAAAAACCCTTACTATTGCCTTGTCATACGAATTTCTTCAAATTCTCTAACTATAGTCTTCAGTCTTTTTTTGATAAAAAATCCTTTACTATAGCCTTCAACTGTAATTTCTCTTCAAATTCATTACTATAGCCTTTAGCCATGATTTTTGTTAAAATTCCTTTACTTATAGCCTTAAACCCCTATTTTCTTCAAATTTTATTACTATAGCTTTCAACCATGATTTTACTCAAAATTCCTTTACTATAACCTTCAATTAAGATCTTTCATAAAATTCTCTCACTAAAGAATTCAGTAATGATTTTTTAAAATTCTCTTACTACAACCTTCAGCCATTATATTATTTAAATTCCATTACTACAGCCTTAAACCATGAATTTTCATAAAATTCTCTAGCCACTATTTTCATTAAAATCCCTAACTATAGCGTTAAACCATAAGTTTTCCTAAAATTCCCTTACTATGGCGTTCAGCCATGATTTTTTCTTCAAATTCCCTTACTGTAGCTTTATACCATGACTTTCATCAAATTATCTTACTATATCATTCAGTCATTATTTTTGTCAAAAGTCCATTACTATGGCCTTCAACCATTATTTTTCTTCAAATTCTCTTATAACAGCCTTTTTTCATGATTTTTGAAAAAAAATCCCTGAATATAGCCATCAACTATAATTTTCTTCCAATTCTATTATTATAGCCTGCAACAATAATTTTTCTTAAAACTACATTACTATAGTATTCGGTTTAAATTTTTCATAAAATTCCCATACAATAGCCTTAGGCTGTGAATTTTCTTAAAATTCTCTTACTACAAGCATCAGCCAAGCTTTCTTATTTAAATTCTCACACTATAGCCTTCAGCTCTTATATTTTAAAATTTCTTTTACTACAACATTCAGCCATTATTTTCTTTAAATTCTTTTACTATAGCCTTCAACAATGTTTTTTCCTAAAATTCCCTTACTAAGGCCTTCAACCATTATTTTTCTACAAATTCCGCAATTAAAGTCTTGTGCTAGGAATTTCTTCAAATTCTCTTACCATAGTCTTTAGTCAGATTTTTTTGCCTTTGACCTTTATTTCGTTCAAACTCTCTTACAATAGACTTTTTTATGATTTTCTTTAAAATTCCCTTACTATAGCCGTGAACCATAGTTTTCTTAAAATTAAATTCCTATTGTTTTCAGCCATGATTCTTCCTCAAATTCCCCCACTAATGCCTTCAATTTGGTTTTTTTTTAAAATTCTCTTACTATTTCCTTCTGCTGTGATTTTTGTTAAATACGCTTACTAAAACCTTCAGCCTTGGTTTTTTCTTTAAAATCCCAAACTATTGCCTTAAACCATGATTTTTCATAAAATTCCCTTACTAAGACCTTCAGCCATGACATTTCTTCAAATTCCCTAACTATAGCCCTGTGCCATGAATTTCTTCAATATTCTCTTACAATAGCCTTTAGTCAAATTTTTTGTCAAAAGTCCCTTATTGTTGCCTTCAACCATAGTTATCTTAAAATTCATTTACTATAGCTTTCAACCATGATTTTTCTTTAAATTCTCTTGCAATGGCCTTCGGTTTTGATTTTTCTTAAAATTCCCCTTCTACATCCTTAAGCTCTGATTTTTCTTAAAATATGCTTACAAAAACCTTAAGTCTTTTTTTAATAAAAATTCCTTACTAGAGCCTTAAATCATGATTTTTCATAAAATTCCCTTACAGTAGCATTCAACCACGAGTTTTCTTTAAATTCCCTTACTATATCCTTGTGCCAAATATTTCATCAAATTTTCTTACAATCGCAATTAGTAATAATTTTTTTCAAAATTCCCTTTCTTTAGCCTTCGACCATGATTTCTCTTAAAATTCCTTTCTATAGCCTTTGGCCATGATTTTTATTAAAATTTTCTTACTACAGCCTATAAACCACAATTTTCTTAAAATTCTCTTTCTATAGCCTTCTGCCATGATTTTACCTTAAAACTCTAACTATAGCCTTCAATTATGATTTTTCTTAAAATTCCCTCAGCATATCCTTCAACTCTTATTTTTCTTAGAATTCTCTTACTACAAGCATCAACCAAGTTTTCTGTTTTAAGATCCCTTACTATAGCCATAAACTGTAATTTTTCATAAAATTCAATTCTTTACGCTATGATTTTTCTTAAAATTCCCTTTCAATTGCCTTCAGTCATTATTTTTCTTCAAAAACCCCTACTATAGCCTACTAACATGAGTTTCTTCAAGTTCTCTAACTATATGCTTCAGTCATTTTTTTGTCAAAATTCCTTTACTATAGCCTTCAACCATGATTTTTCTTCAAATTCCTTACTATAGCCTTTAGCCATGATTTTTATTAAAATTCCTTTACTATAGCCTTGAACCACCATTTTCTTCAAATTCTCTTACTATAGCTTTCAGCCATGATTTTACTTCAAATTTTTAGGCTATAGCCTTCAATTAAGATTTCATAAAATTCCCTCTCAATAGAATTCAGCTATGATTTTTTAAAAATTCGCTTACTACAACCTTCAGCCACTATTTTCTTTAAATTCTATTACTACAGCCTGAAACCGTCAGTTTTCCTAAAATTCTCTAGCCACTATTTTCTTTAAATTCCATAACTACACCCTTAAACCATGATTTAACCTAAAATTCCCATTCTATAGCCTTCAGCCACTATTTTTCTTCAAATTCCCTTACAAAAGCCTTATGACGCGAATTTATTCAAATTATTTTACTATATCCTTCAATCATTATTTTGTTCAAAACTCCCGTACTATAGCCTTCAGCCATTATTTTTCTTCCAATTCTCTTACGCCTTTTTCCATGATTTTATCTAAATTCCCTTACAATCACCGTCAACCATAATTTTCTTAAAATTATATTACAATAGCCCTTATCCATGATTTTTCCTGAAATTCCTTCACTATATATAGCCTACAGTTTTCATTTTTATTAAAATTCCCTTATTATACGCTTCAGCTCTGATTTTTCTTAAAATATGCTTACTAAAACCTTCAGCCAAGTTTTTTTTCTCAAAATCCCTTGCTAGAACCGTAAACCATGATTTTATTTCAAATTCCCTTACAATAGCATTCAACCATGAGGTTTCTTCAAATACCTTTACAATAGCATTGTGCCAAATATTACTTCAAATTCTCTTACTATAGCAATTAGTCAAAAATTTTGTTAAAATTCCCTTACTATAGCCTTCGACCTTGATTTCAATTCAAATTCCTTTCTATAGGCTTTGGCCATTATTTTTGTGAAAATTCTATTAATATAGCTTATAAAGAACAGTGTTCTTTAAATTCCCTCACTCTAGTCTTCAGCCATGATTTTACTTCAAATCTCTTACTATAGCCTTCAATTATTATTTTTCTTAAAATTCCCTTAGTATAGCTTTCAGCGGTGATTTTTCTTAAAATTCACTTACAAAAATCTTCAGCCATGATTTTCTTATAAATCCAATACTATAGCCTTAAACCTTGATTTTTCTTCAAATTCCCTTACAACCTTCTGTCATGATTTTTCTTCAAATTCCCATACTATGGCCTTGTGCCACGAATTTCATCAAATTATCTTACCATATCCTTCAGTCATAATTTTGGTCAAAAGTCCCTTACTATAGCCTTAAACCATTATTTTTCTTCAAATTCTCTTACTATAACCTTTTTCCATGATTTTTTAAAAAAATCCCTTAAAATAGCCTTAAACCATAGTTTTGTTCATATTCTATTACAATAGCCTTCAGCCATGATTTTTCTTAAAATTAACTTTTTAAAGCATTCAATTTTGATTTTTCTTAAAATTAACTTACTATAGCCATCAACTGTGATTTTTTAAAATTTATTTGCTACAAGGATCAGCCAAGTTTTCTTAATTAAAATCCCTTGCAATAGCCATAAACCGTGATTTTACTCTAAATACCCTTACAATAGAATTCAACCACGAATTTTCTTCAAATTCCCTTACTATTGCATTGTGCCAAAAATTTTCAAATTCTCTTTCAATAGCAATCAGTCATAAAATTTTTCAAAATTATCTTACTATAGCCTTACTCCATTATTTCTCTTCAAATTTCTTTCTATAGCCTTTAGCCATGATTTTTGTTAAATTTCCCTTATTATAGGCTATAAACCACAACTTTCTTTAAATTCTCTTACAACGGCCTTCAGCCATGATTTTACTTCAAATCTCCTACTATAACCTTGAATTATGATTTTTCTTAAAATTCCCTTAGTATAGCTTTCAGCCTGATTTTTCATTAAATTCTCTTACTAAAATCTTTTGCCATTATTTTCTTATAAATCCATTCTATACCCTTAAACCATGATTTTTCTTAAAATTCCCTTACCGCCTTCAGATATGATTTTTCTTAAAATTCTCTTACTATAGCCTTGTGCCACGAATTTCTTCAAATCATCTTACCATATCCTTCAATCATAATTTTGGTCTAAAGTTCCTTACTATAGCCTTCCACCATTATTTTTCTTCAACTTCTCTTACTATAGCCTTTTTCCATGATTTTTGAAAAAATTCCCTCAATATAGCCTTTGCCATAGTTTTCTTCTAATTCTTTTACAATAGCCTTCAACCATGGTTTTTCTTAAAATTCACTTACTATAGCATTAATTTTTTATTTATCTAAAAATTTGATTTTTCTTAAAATTCTCTTGCTACAAGCATCAGCCAAGTTTTCGTATTTAAAATCCCATAAAATAGCCATCAACCATGATTTTACTTAAAAATCCCTTACAATAGCATTTAACCATGGGTTTTCTTCAAGTTCCCTTTCTATAGCATTGTGCCAAAAATTTCTTCAAATTCTCTCACAATAGCAATTAGTCATAAATTATGTCCAAATTCCCTAACTATAGCCTTCAACCATGATTTCTCCTCAAATTACTTTCTATTGCCTTTGGCCATAATTTTTTTAACAATTTCCATACAATAGTCTTTCGCCATGATTTTCTTTAAAATCTATGAGACCATCACTATAGCCTTAAACCATGATTTTTCTTAAAATTCCCTTACTATAGACTTCAGCAGTGATTTTTCTTCCAATTCCCTTACTATAGCCTTGTGCCACGAATTTCTTCAAATTATCCAACCATATCCTTCAGTCATAATTTTGGTCAAAAATTCCTTACTATAGCATTCAACTATTATTTTTCTTTAAATTCTCTTACTATAGCATTTTTTCATGATTTTTGAAAAAATTCCCATAATATAGCCCTGAACCATAGTCTTCTTCAAATTATATTACTATAGCCTTCAGTCATGTTTTTTCATAAAATTCTCTTACTATAGCATTCAATTTTGATTTTTCTTAAAATCCACTTACTATAGCCTTCAGTAGTGATTTTTCTTAAAAATTCTCTTGCAACAAGCATCAGCAAAGTTTTCTTTTTTGAAATGCCTTATAGCCTTAAACCATAATTTTACTTAAAATTACCTTACAATAGCATTCAACCATGAGTTTTCTTTACATTTCCTTACTATAGCATTGTGCCAAAAATTTCTTCAAATTCTCTTACAATAGCAATTAGTCATAAATTTTGCCAAAATTCCCTTACTATAGCCTTCAATGATGATTTCTCTTCAAATTTCTTTCTATAATGATTGGCCATAATTTTTGTGAAAATTTATATACTATTGGATGTAAACCATAGTTTTTTAAATTCTCTTACTATAGCCATTAGTTATGATTTTACTTCAAATCTCTTACTATAGCCTTCAATTATGATTTTTCTTAAAATTCCCTAAGTAAAGCCTTCTTCTCTGATTTTTCTAAAAATTATCTTAATAAAATCTTCAGCCATGATTTTCTTTAAAATCCAATACTATAGCCATAAACCATGATTTTTCTATGAATTCCATTACTATAGCATTCAGCTATAGTTTTTCTTCAAATTCCCTTTTTGTAGCCTTGTGCCAAGAATTTCTTCAAATTATCTTACCATATCCTTCAGTCATAATTTTTGTCAAAAGTCCCTTACTATAGCCTTCAACAATTATTTTTCTTCAAATTCTCTTACAATAGCCTTTTTCCATGATATTGGAAAAACGTCCCTTAATATACCCTTGAACCATAGTTTTCTTAAAATTACTATAGCCTTCAGCCATGATTTTTCTTAAAATTCCCTTACGATAGCATTCAGTTTTGATTTTTCTTAAAATTCCATTATTATAGCCTTCTGCTGAGATTGTTCTTAAAATTCTCTTAGTACAAGCTTCAGCCAAGTTTTCTTATTTAAAATCTTTTACTATACCCTCAAACCATGATTCTTCTTAAAAAACCCTTCCAATAGCCTTCAGCCACTATTTTTTTTCAAATACCCTTACTATTGCCTTGTACTACGAATTTCTTCAAATTCTCTTACTATAACCTTCAATCATTTTTTTGTCAAAATTCCTTTACTATAACCTTCAACCATGATTTCTCTTCAAATTCCATACTATAGCCTTTAGCAATTATTTTTGCTAAAATTCCTTTACTTTTGCCTTGAACCACCACTTTCTTCAAATTCTCTTACAATGGCTTCCAGCCATGATTTTACTTCAAATTCCCTTATGATAGCCTTCAATTATGATTTTTCTTATAATTCCCTCACTATCGCCTTAACTCTGATTTTTTTAAAATTCTCTTACTACAACCCTCAGCCATTATTTTCTTTAAATTCCAATACAATAACCTTAAACCAAGAATTTTCCTAAAATTCCCTGGCCATTATTTTCTTTAAATTCCCAAACATATCCTTAAACCATGATTTTTCCTAAAATTCCCTTGTTATAGCCTTCAACAATAATTTTTCTTCTAATTCCCTAACTATAGCCTACTGCCACTAATTTCTTCAAATTCTCTTACTAAAGCCTTTAGTCATAATTTTTGTTAAAAGACCCATACTATAGCTTTCAACCATTGTTTTCCTTCTAATTCGCTTGCTCCTTTTTCCATGATTTTTTTTAAAATTCCCTTACAATAACATTCTACCATAGTTTTCTTAAAATTTTATTACAATAGCCCTCTGCCATGATTTTTCCTAAATTTCTTTACTATATATAGCCTTCAGTCTTCATTTTTCTTCAAATTCTCATACAATACCCTTTCAGCTCTAATTTTTCTTAAAATATGCTTACTAAAACCTTCAGCCAAGTTTTTTTCCTTAAAATCCCTTACTTGAGTTGTAAACCATGATTTAATTAAAATTTGCTTACAATAGCATTCAACCATGAGTTTTCTTCAAATTCCATTACTATAGCATTGTGCCAAAAATTTCTTCAAATTCTCTCACGATAGCAATTAGTCATAAATTTTGTTAAAATTCCCTTACTATATAGACTTCGACCATGATTTCTCTTATAATTCCTTTCTATTGCCTTTGGCCATGATTTTTGTGTAAAATCTCTTAATATAGCCTATAAACCACCTTCAACCATGATTTTACTTCAAATCTCTTATTATGCCTTCAATTATGACTTTTCTTGAAATTCTCTTAGTATAGCCTTCAGCTCTGATTTTTCTTAAAATTCTCTTAATAAAATCTTCAGCCATGATTTTCTTTAAAATCCATAACTATAGCCTAAAACCATGCTTTTTTTTAAAATTCCCTTACTATAGACTTCAAGCATGATTTTTTTTCAAATTCCCTTACTATAGCCTTGTGCCCCAAAATTCTTCAAATTATCTTATCATATCCTTCAGTCATAATTTTGGTCAAAAGTCCCTTTCTATATAGCCTTCAACCATTATTTTTCTTTAAATTCTCTTACTATAGCCTTTTTTCATGATTTAAAAAAAAAATCCCTTAATATAGCCTTGAACTATAGTTTTCTTCAAATTCTATTACTATAGCCTTCAGCCATTATTTTTCTTAATATTCTCTTACTATAGCATTCAGTTTTTATTTTTCTTAAAATTCACATACTATAGCCTTCAGTTGTGATTTTTCATAAAATTCTATTGCTACATGCATGAGCCAAGTTTTCTTCTTTAAAATGCTTTTTAGCCTTAAACCAATATTTTACTTAAAATTCCCTTACAATAGCATTAAACCATGAGTTTTCTTCAAATTTCTTAACTATGGCATTGTGCCAAAAATTCTTACAATAGCAATTAGTTATAAATTCTGTCAAAAAATCCTTACTACAGCCTTCAACCATTCTCTTCAAATTCCTTTTTATAGCATTTGGCCATGATTTTTGTCAAAATTTCCATACTACTACATATAAACCACAATTTTTTTAAAATTCCCTTACTATAGCCACCAGCTATGATTTTACTTCAAATCTCTTATTGTAGCCTTCAATTATGATTTTTCTCAAAATTCCATAAGTATAGCCTTCAGCTCGGATTTTTCTTAAAATTCTCTTACTAAAATCTTCAGCCATGATTTTCTTTAAAATTCAATACTAAAGCCATAAAAAAAGATTTTTCTCATAATTCCATTACTATAGCCTTCAACCATGATTTTTCTTTAAATTCCCTTACTATAGCCTTATGCCAAGAATTTCTTCAAATTATCTTACCATATCCTTCAGTCATAATTTTGGTCAAAAGTCCCTTATTATAGCCTTCAACAATTATTTTTCTTAAATTCTCTTACAATAGCCTTTTATCATGATTTTTGAAAAAATTCCCTTAATATAACGTTGAACCTTATTTTTCTTCAAATTCAATTACTATAGCCTTCAGCCATAATTTTTCTTAAAATTCCCTTACTATAGCATTGAGTTTTGATTTTTCTTAAAATTCCCTTACTAAAGCCTTTTTGTTGATATTGTTTTTAAAATTCTCTTACTCAAGCTTCAGCCAAGTTTTCTTATTTAAAATCCCTTACTATAACTTTAAACCATGATTCTTCTTAAAATACCCTTCCAATAGCCTTCAGACATTATTTTTCTTCAAATACCCTTACTATAGCCTTGTACCACGAATTTCTTCAAATTCGCTTACTGCCTTCAATCATTTTATTGTCAAAATTCTTTTACTATAACCTTCAACCATGATTTCTGTTCGAATTCCATACTATAGCCTTTAGCCATGATTTTTGTTAAAATACCTTTACTATGGCCTTGAACCACCATTTTCTATAAATTCTCTTACTATAGCTTCCAACCATGATTTTACGTCAAATTCCCTTACTATAGCCTTCAATTAAGATTTTTTATATAATTTCCTCACTATAGCCTTCAACTCTGATTTTTTAAAAATTCTCTTACTACAACCTTCTGCCATTATTTTCTTTAAGTTCCATTACTCTAGCCTTAAACCATGAGTTTTACTAAATTCCCTAGCCATTATTTTCTTTAAATTCCCTAACTATAGCCTTAAACCAAGATAGCCTTCAGCAATGATTTTTCTTCTAATTCTCTAACTATAGCCTTGTGCCACGAATTTCTTCAAATTCTCTTACTAAAGCCTTTAGTCATAATTTTTGTCAAAAGTCCCTTACTATAGCCTTCAACCATTATTTTCCTTCAAATTCTCTTACTAAAGCCTTTTTCCATGATTTTTTAAAAAATTCCCTTACTATAACCTTCAACCATAGTTTTCTTAAAATTCTATTACAATAGCCCTCAGCCATGTTTTTTCCTCAAATTCATTTTCTATATATAGCCCTCATTTTTTATTTTTCTTAAAATTTCCTTACTATACCGTTCAACTCTGATTTTTCTTAAAATACGCTTACTAAAACCTTTAGCCAAGTTTTTTTCCTTAAAGTCCCTTACTAGAGCCGTAAACCATGATTTTAATTAAAATTCCCTTATAGTAGTAATCAACCATGAGTTTTCTTCAAATTCCCTTAGTATAGCCTTGTGTCAAAAATTTCTTGAAATTCCCTTAGTATAGCCTTGTGTCTATAATTTCTTCAAATTCTCTTACAATAAAAATTAGTCATAAATTTTGTTAAAATTCCCTTACTATAGCCTTCAACCATGATTTCTCTTCAAATTCCTTTCAATAGCCTTTGGCCATGATTTTTGTAAAAATTTTCTAAATATAGCCTATAAACCACAGTTTTCTTTAAATTCTCTTACTATAGCCTTCAGCCATAATTTTACTTCAAATATCTTACTATATCCTTCTATTATGATTTTTCTTAAAATTCCCTTAGTATAGCTTTCAGCTTTGATTTTTCTTTAAATTCTCTTACTAAAATCTTCAGTCATAATTTTCTTTAAAATCCATTACTATAGCCTTAAACCATGATTTTTCTTAAAATTTCCTTACTATAGCCTTCACCCATAATTTTTCTTCAAATTCCCTTACTATAACTTGTGCCACGAATTTCTTCAAATTATCTTACCATATCTTTCAGACATAATTTTGGTCAAAAGTCCCTTAGCCTTCAACCATTATTTTTCATCAAATTCTCTTACTATGCCTTTTTCCAAGATTTTAGAAAAAAATCCCTTAATATAGCCTTATACCATAGGTTTCTTCAAATTCTATTACTATAGCCTTCAGCCATAATTTTTCTTAAAATTAACTTACTATAGCATTCAGTTTTAATTTTTCATAAAATTCACTTACTATAGCCTTCAGCTGTGATTTTTCTTAAAATTCTCTTGCTACTAGCATCAGCCAAGTTTTCTTATTTAAAATCCCTTACTATAGCCATAAACCATGATTTTACTTAAAATTCCCACACAATAGCATTCAACCATGAGTTTTCTTCAAATTCCCTTACTATAACATTGTGCCAAAATTTTCTTCAAATTCTCTTACAATAGCAATTAGTCATAAATTTTGTCAAAAATTCCCCTACTATAGCCTTCAACCTTGATTTCTCTTCAAATTCCTTTCTATAGCCTTTGGCCATGATTTTTGTTAAAATTCCCTTACTATAGCCAATGAACCATTGTTTTCTTTAAATTCTCTTACAATAGCCTTCAGCCATAATTTTACTTCAAATCTCTTACTATAGCCTACAATTATGATTTTTCTTAATATTCCCTTAGTATAGCTTTTTGCTCTTATTTTTCTTAAAATTCTCTTACTAAAATCTTCAGCCTTGATTTTCTTTAAAATCCATTACTATAGCCTTAAACCTTGATTTTTCATAAAATTCACTTACTATAGCCTTCAGTCATGATTTTTGTCCAAATTCCCTTACTATAGCGTTTTGCCACGAATTTCTTCAAATTATCTTACCATATCCTTCGGTCATAATTTTGGTCAAAAGTCCCTTACTATTGCCTTTAACCATTATTTTTCTTCAAATTCTCTTACTATAGCCTTTTTCCAAGAGTTTTAAAAAAATTCCCTTAATATAGCCTTAATCCATAGTTTTATTCAAATTCTATTACTATAGCCTTGAACCACGATTTTTCTTAAAATTCACTTACTATAGCATTCAGTTTTGATTTTTCTTAAAATTCATTTACTATAGCCTTCGGCTGTTATTTTTCTTAAAATTCTCTTGCTACTAGCATCAGCCAAGTTTTCTTATTTAAAATCCCTTACAATAGCCATAAACCATGATTTTACTTAAAATTCCCTTACAATAGCATTCGACCATGAGTTTTCTTCAAATTCCCTTATCATAACATTATGCCAAAAAATTCTTCAAATTCTCTTACAATAGCAATTAGTCATAAATTTTGTCAAAATTCCCTTACTATAGCCTTCAACCATGATTTCTCTTCAAATTCCTTTTTGTAGCCATTGACGTTGATTTTTGTTAAAATTTCCTGACTACTTTTCTCTAAATTCTTTTACTATAGCCTTCAGCCATGATATTACTTCAATCTTTTACTATAGCCTTCAATTATGATTTTTCCTTAAATTCTATTAGTATAGCTTTCAGCTATTATTTTTCTTAAATTTCTCTTACTAAAATCTTCAGCCATGATTTTCTTTAAAATCCATCACTTTAGCCTTTAATCACGATTTTTCTTAAAATTTCCTTACTATAGCCTCCTGCCATGATTTTTCTTCAAATTCTCTTACTATAGCCTTGTGCCACGAATTTCTTCAAATTATCTTACCATATCCTTCACTCATAATCTTAATCAAAAGTCCCTTACTATAGCCTTCAAACATTATTTTCTTCAAATTCTCTTACTATAACCTTTTTTCATGATTTTTAAAAAATTCCCTTAATATAGCCTTGAACCATAGTTTTCTTCAAATTCTATAACCTTCAGCCATGATTTTTCTTAAAATTCTCTTACTATTGCTTTCAGTTTTGATTTTTCTTAAAATTCACTTTCTATAGCCTTCAACTGTGATTTTTCTTAAAATTCTCTTGCTACAAGCATTAGCCAAGTTTTCTTCTTTAAAATCCCTTATAACCTTAAACCATGATTTTACTTAAAAATCCCTTACAATAGCATTCAACCATCAGTTTTTTTTAAATTCCTTTACTATAGCATTGTGCCAAAAATTTCTTCAAATTCTCTTACAATAGCAATTAGTGATAGACTCTGTGACAATTCCTTTACTTAGCCTTCAACCATGATCTCTTCAAATTCCTTTCTATAGCGTTTGGCCATGATTATTTACTTCAAATTCTATTCTTCCTCTAATTCGATCTCCATAACAAATGTAATAAAGTACAAAGAGAATTATAATTTCCTCTCAAGCTAAGAAAGAAGGTATTTCGGATTTCTCGCCTGAGCGTGACAGAATTGAGTCTTCTGTGTAGTTGTGACGCCAAAGAACAGAAATAACGATAGATTTAGTCTGCGTGTTGCTATTCCTGAGTTTTGGCTTTGGATGGTGTCGATGCTCGAGTGTACTAAGGACTCTAATAACTTGAACTCCTAAGTTTTTGAAGGATTTTTGAAGTCTCCAATTTTCAGTCAGTTCCTGCTTCTTTTTCTTCATATAGATATGTTGCCGAAGTGTGCTATTTTCTTCAATTCTATTTTTACTTCGTTGTTTTCTTGGTCATGACGATTGCTTGGTGGACCGGTTCCACGGCTAATTTAAAACGGGATTTTCGTAACAGAGTTGGACCAGAGAAGTCTGACATGATATAATTGACCGATTATTCTGCCAATTTTGAGTGGACAAATCAGAACTTGATGATGTGGCACACTTGGATGACATGACACACTTGGATGGTGTGGCAATTTTGAATGGCGCAGTGCTTTAGGGTGAAGTGGCACTTTTGATGACATGACACTTTGTCGATGTGGTGCTTTCGGATAACGTGACACTTTTGAATCTAGTCCATCGATTTAAATAGGTTTGATGGACGTTCGATCTTGGTCTTCTGATTGGAATCAACGTTTGACACTTTGACCCGATATTCAGGGCTTACATGAACCTCCTTTGTCTACCTTACTTGGGAGTATGATAAAATGCACGTCTACAATATGTTATGCAGAACGAGAAAGTAGGTTATGTATAAGATAACAACATGTTATGGATGCCAACTCCGTAGGGCCAAACTGGTTCACGTGTTAAGTGAAGGGTATTTTTGTCCTTATTTTTATGACTTAATATTTTATAGATATTCATCTATGATTCAATATTTAGATAATAATTAATTCATGAGTTGTAATTCTCCGGCTAATATATATGCATCCTAAGATATTCTCACCATTAATTATAAAGAATGTTTATTTATTACATGAAATTAATTAATTGAAATTGACTTTCCAAATAGTACTATTCCATTCCTGAGAGACTTGATAGTATCCTAGGCATTAGGGGTGGCACTGAACGGAGCCTGCTCGCGAGTAGCTCGGGCTCGGCTCGGGTTTAACTCGGTTCAGCTCGAAAATAATCGAACTCAAATCGAACTCGGTTATGTAGTGTAGCTGGTTTATATAAACGAGCCGAACTCGAGTTTCGGGTGACTCGGTTTGAATGCTCGTCGAGCCACTCGAGAACCAGAGAACCGCGATTTGGGGAACTCAATAACAAGAGAACCCTATTTGGTTCCCAAGATGCCAAAATCACTTCCACTGCGCAAAACTTTTCTTTCCTTTCTCCCTCCCGTTTCTCTTTTCCTTTTCTTTTACACTTCTACTCTTCTTCGATTTTTTCTCTCTTCCAATCTTCCTCAATCTCTCTATATCTGAGATATGTACCTCTCGCGATTTGTGATGAAGAAACAGCAGAAAGGGAAGCGAAACAGGTGTATCCCGCAGAGAAGCTTCGCCGTCACAAAAGGTTAAAGAGGAAGGGTCGTGATCTCCATCTCTTCCCCACCGGCTCTCATACACTTTTCCTGCCTAAGATGGACCAAGCATGCAGCGGCAGTCTGCCAGACCGGCGCGCAAAGGTTACAGGCTTCCAACATCCCGCCAAATCTAGGAAAATAAGTTTTAATGTTATCGATTTTATGTCCAAGGAATCCCATTTTCTTTCTTGTATTATCTGATGCAGCGGCAGTCAAACCTCGGACGAGGACGAGAACGAGGAAGACGATGAATACGGTCAGTGGCAGTTGCGGGTAGCTCGAGAGGACGAAAAACCAGTTACGGCCCATTTGGACGTCACTGTTTCTGTGAAGGACGCTAATAATATATACAAGCGAAAGATGGGCTACTTTCATTTTTGAACAGTTGGAAGTCATAACCCGCATTAAACTAAGTTAGGTGTGACCAACGGAATAGTTTAGGGTGTACGGACATGTTATGAGGAAAATAAAAATCTTCTATGTAAGCCAAATACGGCTACTTCGTTTTTTTTTTTTTTTTTTTTTTTTTGGGTCTTGTTAGTATGTGAAGAGAAACGAAGGAAAACAAATAGATGTGCTGTTTTATGAAAATCAACGCTCTTTTTTTTTTATTGAAAAGGGGCAAACAACCCAATCAACATAAATAACAAAGTTTTTTTTGTTTTAATTTAATTACAATTTGTAATATATGGTACATATTCAATATCTTCGGGAGTAAAAAAATAATTCACGGTAAAATAACCTAAGACAAGCTTCCCAGTCCACTAAGTACCTAAAAAACTCCAAGAAATGGCAACAACAGATGCTAAGGACAGTACACAGAGGGCAGCAGGATAAAAATCCGAGGGCCAAGCTTTAAAGAACTGCAGGGTTTTTTTTTTTGGTTTCATGAGTATGGGATGTAGTGATTAAAGGTAAAACTAACATTAAAACGTAATACTTTGATGATAGGATGGAAAGAAACACTAAACTAACAAAGTACATGGTGACATAATACAACGCGGTCTATGTTTGAGTTTTCGATGGAGCCACGCATTGCCATAATGAACGATATGCTGGAATTTCTTCTGCTGCAATCCCAATCGCAGACAGATTTCGCCCATATTCCTGATACACGATTACAGGAAAGAAAATCAAATTAAGTATTCAAACTCAATGCTAGAAAAATACAAACAAATGAGCAACTGTTGTACCTGGACATCAAGAAATAATTGCAAACAAATCTTATCGGTGTCTGAGATATTCTGATCTACTTGGTCAGCATTTGCCCCTGCTCTTCTCTGTGCACCTTGCCGAATACGTAACAGGGAGGACTCAGTTTTCCTCGCCTGAACCAAGTGTACATGGAAACAATGTTACGTACCAGATGAAAACTTTCAGAGGAAACAAAATTGAAACATATTCCTTTTAAAGTAGGTCACTTACCACATTGACAAGATCTGAAGCCATTTCATTGTAGCGACCAGTAATCCTTTCAGCAGCTCCACGAAGAAGCTCATTTCTAGCTTTTGTTGTCAAATAACTGGCATGCTCCCCATCAAGAAAAGCCTACAGGAATTGGATGGTTGGCTCCACTTTACAGCAAACAGCCAGTCTACGTGCGAATAAAAAGGCAAGATCCCAACCACTCGAAAGAATAGATATAAACCAACAAAAGTAAATTCAAGATCCAACTCATCGTGCCTCTATGAAGAGTAAGAAACAAAGGCAAAAACATATTTTTTCTACAAGGACAAATCTTTTCTTTTGCAAGAAAGTTTTTTTTCTTAGGAAAGCACATTATTGAAAAAAAAAAAAAAAAAAAAAAAAAAAAAAAACTGAACCCTGTTCCCTGCTGAAACTTTAACCCAGAATTCAAAAATGCCCTTCAATAAATTGAAGAGTCCAAATTAATGTATGAATCAATTCTTCTAAGAGTCCAAATGACATAAATCAATTCGAAAGAATCGAAACTGAGCTTACCTTCAATGGCCGCAAAACACCTGAAACATAAGGTGAATGCCTCACAGGAAGTGGTTTGTTAGTCATCCTGTAAGTAGCTGTTATTCCCTTTAGCTGCCTCAAGTCCTGAAATGATATCAAATTTCAGCATGGATGAGGAAACAACTAACAAGCACATACAACATACAACAAAGAAGTTAGATTTCTTAAAATCAACAATACACTCCCCAGTAGAAAAATATTTCCCTTAAATACCTGCCAATAAAATGGAAAATATTTCCCCAATTTTATCATAATTCTTTGTACTGTCACTTTCGTTTTTTAATCATGGAACTAAAACTCAAAGAGTTGACCCGTGACCCAGTTGGTCCCAATTCAAGTTGCAAAACCATGTGTTTGACAGCGCCGTCAGTGCACTGTGTTAAAGAAATCCTAACCAATAAAGCCCTTCATTTATTTCCAAATAGTTTTTAGAGTCTGTACAGAAACACTAACATTTGCTCACAAGAGGACACATTTACTATACTATAATCCACAATGATGCACAAACAATGGCCTCTCAAGAATTTAAGACACTTTTTTCTTCCTTCAATCATCCAGATAACATACTTATTCGAAAGAAATGATTGATAAGAAGATTAAGATTTCTAATTCAAAGGAGTGGTTAACTTCTTATTATAAATAAAGGAGTAAGTTTATCTTTTGGTTACAATTTATATAAGATAACTAGGATTTGTTCAAGACATTAAACTCCCTCTGCCCACAAATACAGGGAAAAGAATGCTTCGTAAAAAATTCCCAAAAGTAAATGACTGATAAGTAACACTAATTACAATTGCCTTATAAGCCAAATAGAAGCACCCCCATCCCCTACTGACCTCAACAGACTTCTCCACAAGAGCCTCGGTCATCATTTCCATTATATGGGGTTCCATATCCTGTAATAATTTGCCTCCCTGACTGATGCTCTGCTTTACTAGATCAAGTACTTCAGTACCACAAGGAGCAAGAAGCTCAAGTACACGGTCCAAGTAGTTGCCATTAAGCTCAGAAACCAGATGACCTATATCATGCATTACCTGCAATGAGTATTAGCAATCCGAAAACTAGACAGATAAGCAGTAAGATATTACTCATTCAATGATCAACTTGGTTTAGCACAAGCAAACAAACAATCATGGTATAAGTACCAATGTTGGGTGAAAGAAGAATGGATTGAGTTTCAATTATTTCTATTGTCCGGTTTCAAAGTGTCAAATCAAGGATCTTCACAAGATGTAACCAGAATCGTAACAGAGCTCCATCTTGCAAGTTATACTTACCCACTACATCAGGCCCACATGAAGCCCAGAGGCCCGTGAAGTGAGTCCTATCAGTGCCACATTTACGTTTGCACTTCCGTTATCTTATTTGGTAATTATTCCAAAGACAAAAAGGCTTTTTCTTCAGAAGATGATGGGGATAGAAATAGCATGAACAAACCACAATAAATTACTCCAAGACCAGCACTCAGAAGAGGCAGCCACTTAGTAAGTTCCTCATTCCCAATAAGATCCAACAGAACTTCAAGCATGAATTGCATGAGGTAATGGCAAGTGAATAACTGTTGCAGAAAATCTCTCTATGTAGTCTCCATAAATCTTGCCAACTTTTTACCATCCAACACCAAATGTCCAGCATTACAGCTCAGTCGAAGCCTAAAATTCAAAAAGCAACCATGAAAAAGAACCAATACTTACATAGACAAAATCCTCTGGGTTAGCAGCTACAGCCCAATCAGACACTGGGTTTGACCCAGCACTGCCTGCTTTGCGAGCAGAAAAGCCAGAAGACATCCACGTCGAATACCTGAAAAAAATTCATGAAATGTTATGAGGGGATTATATTGTGAAAATTTTGAAACATATCGGCAAATCAGCCCAAAGCCCTCATGATGATTACCTTGAAATAAGCTGTAAAGATAAACGCAAGAACTTGTCCGAGCAAGAGAAAAGTAGAACGTCCTCCTTCCAGCAGGAGTACAAACTCTCCAGAAGTGCGATACTTTGCTTTAGTGTTAGTCCTCTAGAATATGCTTTACTATCAGAAGTTGAATTTTTAACTTGAATAATGGTAGTCTCAGTAAGTGCAGAATCCAGAGAACCAGCAATCTCCTGAAATCTGAAGTAATACATGACTCAACACTTTCATTCAACTAAGAAATAATTTCCAATACACTTCAGTTGATATTTTTTAAACCCTTTCTTTCTGCTTAAGGAGGTACCTCAGGGAGAAATAGACTCCGACATTCCATAGCTTCATGAAGTCACTGTATACAGATTCTGTACGAAATTTGGCAACTGCAGATCTGGACGGACAGAAGCCTTGCATGACAGCAGGAAATCATAAACTAAAAGAAAACAGCATAAAGCCACAGATTTCATTGAAAAAAAAGGCCTGCAGGCTATATTTCACAATCGGCTTTACCTTCAAGATAAGACAAAAATTCCAGGCTGGATTTGTAGTTCTTCAGGAACAGACCTGGTTTTCCAGGAGATAATGCCCCTGGTTTGCCCTTTTGGATAGACATGAGGACCTCTTTAAGGATTGAATTTGCCAAAAAGTCAAAAACATGTAAACCGGAATTTGCTGGTATTGACAAAGGGAAAAATGGAAAATTTCGTAAGTATTACATTAACATAGTTGGATGTTGAAAAAAAATACAGCTAAGTAAATCGAACAACCCACAAGATGAAGAAATTTCCAACAAAAATTTGCAGTCCTTCTCAATGAATTGCTTAATCAGTTCATAGTCTGGCGCAAGTTCATCTATAGTAGACCCAGCAACCACCTGTGAAAAACTGCTGGGAACTATAATCTGCTGAACCATCGGGGACACAACAGTTGAACGGAAAATTTCCTCAGCACCTGAAGTGTTATCAATTGCTGCATAGGCACGTAAACAGTTGTAAATTGCACTTGCATCTCTATGCTCTAAGCCTGCTATAAAACAATGTCCTAAGCTGCCATCCAGTACTAAACTGGCACTCCTAATTCGTGCATCCATATTCTTGATGAACGGAAGATCCTGCAACTCACCAAAATATGTGCATCTATCAGATCAATTATTTTTAATTTCAATTATATCATTCGAGCTCTTGTTTTTCCAATGCAGATACAACAGTGTTTTTTTATTAATAGAAAAAGGACTTCTTTTTTGCAGCTCCGAATACATATAAACAAACTCCTCATATGTCCCTCTCGACCAAGCAGCACATACAGAAATAGTCAGGGTCGCAAAGCAAGGGAAACAAGCCTTCCTAGAAACAAACTCAAGTTATGATCAAACATATAGTACTGATTTGTACGAGTTTGCAGCCATCCTATATATAAATCAAAGTACATAATGCTGCGGAGAGTTGATGTATCTGTCATTTCTTTTACTACTATATTCACAAATTAAACTGTACGTATACTGTGCAACATGTTATGTAACAAGTCGAAGCTCTCAGATACATCTTGAAGGAGTTTTATGAATTACATTTTTAGAATTTATTATTTCCTAGAAAGGTTTTTCCTTCAGAAAGCTGAATCGTATGGTTTATGGGTTGCATGAAGACACATAATTTCAGCAGGGAAGAAGGGCCTCTAAGCTATTGTTATACCCCCAATCACTAGGGTATAGCGCTGACACCCCTATGGGACCACTGAGACAGTTGGCGGCCAACCCAGACAGGTGATGACAGAGGCCGAGTAGGCTGTTAGAGTTTGGTGGAGAGAGCATGAGAAGCATGACAAATCAGTAGTCTATTAGGAGTCAGTTAGAGGGAGCATGAGAAGTATGTTACAGGGGAGTGAGCAATAATATAAAATGGAGAAAGGGGGAAATGGGGGAAATTTGGGGGGGGTCAATGGGATTTTTCTACTGTTTTTGCAAGGATTGGGGAACGGGGTGACCGAGGGGTCTACCACCCTCCAACACTTTTCTCCTGCAAAATTCTACAATCTACAACACAAGATTAAATTAATCTTCAAAGGAGAAGCATAATTTGAGCATCCAATCTTTATGAGCAAAACCATCACATATCAAAATCAAGAGATATTGGAATCAAAAGCAACACGATCTTAGATATGAAACGAGCAAAAATCTAACCAGCTTACTCGTGTCATTTCATTCTCAATGAATTTGAAATCTTTTAACAACATTTGTATCTTTTCATGCAATTATTTGTTTGTTGAAAATTCTGAAAATGTACAAAGAGAAAATACCAATCCATGAAAATGTAAACTTTCAGGAGAAAGAGCTGAAGGGACCTGTCCATGTGCAATATAAAATTTTAATCGGTTCATTTCACTGGCAATTCTTTCCAAAACCATGCTTTGTGTCTCCCAAACATTCATTCCATTTTCAGCAAGTTGTGATGAAAGACCGTTGCTTAAAGAACTTTTCTCCACGGATGATGCATCTGCAGTTGACCAATCAGTTGGCACATCAGGCAATTCACTCATAAGTTTTTCAACCTGCAAGGATAATTATATCTGAGGGTTAACACTGTGCATAAATACATAACCACAAAAATCTTCAGTTCATCTCTTCCTACATATGCTTCTGAGGTCATAAATTATGTTTGATCCATACCAAAATCTTATCCAAAGTCAGATAGATCAAATCAATCAGTGAGGACAGATTCAGTCATAGAAGACTTCAACATAATTCAAAGAGACAACATGAGAGCAAAAAAGCACCATTCGTCCATTATTTAGGCTTTGAATGAATCTAAAATTTTGCTCATACAACAACTCACTCTTGTTCCTCTATGCAGCATGGAAAAGGATCAGTTAAATATAAACCAACATTTTACTGGCTGACTGAAAAATATAAGAGACTGTTGGAGAGAGGTAACTGACAAACAATGTAAGGAATGAGATGAAAATTAATAAAAAGCTCCTACGCTCCATAGCTAGTCCTCTAACAGGGTGAGCTTCCTTAAATAACTGACAATGAGAAAATTTTACTAAATACTCTGCTTTCACTCATATTCGAGTATTCTAGTAAAGCAACAAAAAGTAGAGTCACGTATCTGAGGATCAGAGATAAAACTATCAAAACAATAACTGGTGCAACAAAATTCCCGCTGAAAAATTAAAAAATTGGTGTTTCCGCTGAAAACACCAATGCCACTACCAAAGACGAACTCAAAAGAAAGCACGTCATCTTCTTTCGTCCGCGACAAAATTCAAAGTAGGCAAATGCTGGATAAGGCAATTCAAACCTTTGACACCACATGGAAAGTATCAAGAAGCAACTCTAAAGTCTCCCGCGCCTTGGAAGCCTCCGACCTCAGCTTCAAGCCATTCTTCAACGCAGCAAGCGAACCATCCAAACTCCCTCGGAACTGCGCTATCTTCTCCCGCAACTCCAACAAGGGAGCCCGCATCCGAACCACCGCCCCATCCACATCAACGAGCTTCGTGCTAAGATTCACAAAATCGCCGTACTCGCGGTTAATGAGTTCAACGAGCTCATTTTTAAGGGACGCAAAGTGAGATCTAAGCTCGGCCCTTAGATTGTCGAAGGGCACAAAGGATCGGAGGTCTGAAATGTAGGATTCGGGATCGAAATTAGGTTCAAGGAAAGCAGATTTCTTGAACCAGAGAGGCTGTACATCAATTGGATCACCGAAGAGATCAGTCGCAGGTCGAGGTGGGAGGAGATCCGTCATTCTGGGCGAAGTCGCTCCCCTCGCCGTGTCTGGTCCGGGGTCGAATTACTCCAGTATTCTCCCGAGAAGGACGATGCTGTCAGTATGTTGCGGAGTCAGGTGAGTCAGAGTGAGACGCAAGCTTCAAGCTATCAGCGAGCAAGGAGGTAGATGGAAACGCAAAAATTACACAGCTATCTAAGCTGTGATCTTCTATTTCTGAAAAACAGAACTTTTTCGAGGTAAAAATAAAATCAGTGTTTTCAATTTTCACTCCTTTGGCTTTGAAAAAAATAAATATTTTTATGGCGCCGAAAATAACATTTTCATGGAGAAAAATGAAAAATCATCATTTTCAGTTTTTAGTTTTTACCCAAAATATATTTTTTTCAATGTAAGGCATGAGTTATTAAAAATTAAAATCAATATTTTAAAAACCGAACCGGTCATTCAACGGGCGCTATGTCCGGTTTTTTATGAACCCAGTTAGACCGAGTTGGACCGGTGTATATTATACACAGAATGTTGCATATATTTAACATTTCTTTAAGAAAAAAAGTAAAAATAATGCTGGCTATAGTGAACCGGGCTGAGTAAATAAGAACTGAATTGGCCGCCTAAATTGGTTCAACTGGGTTAGATCGGCCAGTTCGGTTCAATTTTTAAAACACTGATTAAAATAAATAAATCATAAATAAAAGTAAAATATATGGAAATGCAATAGTGAACTTAATACTAATAGCTCGTTATAGACCTGACCAAGACCATAACCTTGATAAGTGTTTGAGTCATGTCAAAATGGTTTCACTTCCTCTTGGGGGTCAACATGTATAAGTTACTAATTTCATACCTTATAAAAAACATACCCTTGTATATATATGCATGGATGTGAGTATATACTCAGTGCAAGGGAAATAATTTAGTTTTTTTTTACATCTTCCTTGATAATAATCTTCTTACAAGATTTTTCTTTATCATCCCTTATTATTGTTAGCATTTTATATGTGGCTCTGCTCAGAACAATCTTGTATGTTTAATTTTACATAATTAATAATTAATAATTAGGGCAGCTCACTTAGACCTTTGTATGTTTAGATGGCCTTATAAGGGGTGTTGGGCGTAGGGATATAAACTGACCTAGATGTTCCATCACCATATAATATTGTGTGTGTCACACATAGGACGGGTGACCAGAGATCAGGTAAATGGGCCTTGAGCCTATGAGACCGATCACCTCCGAGTCTAGCTTCCTTTGATCTTGAGAATTGGCCCGACTACTGTTACGGTGTATAATTCTTTTGGAGTGGAATTGATAGCATTGATGATGTTTTTTTGTGCATCAAACCACTATGAAGAATTAGTATTATTAACATTGTCGAGAGGTTATTATTCCAAGGGAATCTCAACCAGGGGCAAAATTATAATTTTGACATAAATCGATAAACCCGGGAAATTATCGATTTACTCAAATTATGGATATTCCGATTCCCATAATTGGTTTTATGAAATAACTATTTTTAAATTGTTTTCTCAAAATTATTTTTAAACTATTTTGATTTAAAACGTTATGGGAATTGGGCCTCTTATAACCTACTTGTTGGGTTCTGTTTTTGTTGGACTTGAGCCTTTGTGGGACGCTTCAATTGACCTAAGTCTGAAGTTGAGTAGGAAGCGATGATAGAAGGAGTAATCCTCATATGGGTCCATTAGGTAATTGATCGGGCTATTTAGCTGATGGGCTTTTGAGCTTATTTGGCTAATGGGCAATTAAGGTTCGTTCGGTTGATGGACCACGAATTCTACATATTCACATGCTGAGGAGGTCACACCAACTCTGGAACCAGATTTCATTCTTCGTTAGAGGAGCCTTCCATCAAGGGAAATCAAACAAACAGAGTTGGTGCACTGACAGCGATTCGACTAGAACGGAAGAGAATTGACAAACAAGTACGCAAAATTTAAATTTTTTTATTATATCATGATTTATTGGGACAACAATTATTTCCATTTTTCTTTTCTTTGTTTTAACCTATAAATTACAACCTTCTTTCAAGGATTCCTTCACCTTATTATAGCATCCATTCAAAAAAGTTACCTTCACCTTTGCTTATTATATACTCTTGCCAAACTTTTCTCCACCTTCCCAAGAAAAGCTTACTTAATAAAATTTTCTTCATCCTCCATTCTATAATATTTTTACTAAATGGGAGATAGGCTTTTGCATAAGCGAATATGAAGAAAAACTGCAAAAGAATGCTATAGTAAATGAACATGAAAAAAAAAAAAAAAAAAAAAAAAAAAGTCAGAAATAAGATTTTAAAATGGTTATTGTATGAAGAAAAATATTGAAATAAAAGATTTAATATCAAAATATAAAGAAAAACTTTGAAAAAAAATTAATAAGGGAATATAAAGAGAAATGTTCAAAGAAGGCTATATATATAGGAATAAATAAATAATTTGGAAAAGGGATATAATAAAGAAATATATTTAAAAAAAAAAGAATACGAAGAAAAAAATCGTTTCAGATGAATTTAAGCATGAGAATCTCAACTGTAAACTCAATATATATGGCTTGGAAGTCTTGTTATATTGATCTTGAACCTATTGATACATGAGAACCAAGTCCATAGAAATGGACCTATGTAAGGCCAAATGTGAGGAGAATTAGTGGCATCTTTAAAAAAATTGTAGCTATTATCAAAATGAATTGTTGAGAGTGGGATTTGAACCCACGCCCTTTCGGACCAGAACCTTAATCTGGCGCCTTAGACCAACTCGGCCATCTCAACTTTGCTATTTATTTTGTGTTACCTATAAAAAGTCCCGTGCTCTCCATGCAACATGCACTCTTCCAGCTCTCGTTCCTACGTTACCGAACGCTCAACCTCGATTTCCACTTTCAGATCCACTTGAAAATTAAAGTTAAAGACGACCCAATTTGAGGAGGACACTTTGCAGAAAATCCTGCATATTTTATCAGGAACGGTTCTGGGTTTCCTCCATTGAGGTGCCCGAATCGGAGCAGTTGTACTCCCTGTTCTCGAATCTGGAACAGGAAGCTGTATCTGCGTAAAATAATTGAGACCCGAACACGGTTCTGGGAAAAAATATCTGCTAAGCTGGAGTTTTAAAGCCGAGAAGAAGATTCTCTCCTGGTGAACTGCACTTTCATGGAATGTCGAATCGAGAGAGAGGAGAGAAAAAAAAAAAAATCATGTTCCCAGAGACGTAACTTAGCAAGAACACAAAGGCAAAAAAACAGAGGAGACGACCCACGACGGCAAACATCAGCCAGCCTCAACTGCCACATCCAATCTTCCGCAATTATTTCAGCGCATGCTCCCTATTCAGACTTTACGTTTCCTCCACGAAACAGAAAGAAACACAAGAATTCTTTACATAAATGTTCCTTTCTTTTCCATCATCCACTCTTCAGTCTTCCCATCCGTGTTCCTTTCTTTAAATCATGATACCACTTTTCAGAAAGCTCGTATGGCTTTTGCTTCAATTCAATGGCGTCTGTTGATTTAGATGCGGTTGCTGTCGGCTAGATCCAATCCAAGTGTCCAGCAACGACCAACACGGGGCTCACCACTTTGCAGAAGCCTGTACAAGGACTATGAAGCTTCAGACTGAAAAAAAAACTGCAGTTGAAGCATTAATGGGAACTGGGCCGAGGAGATGAAATGAGAACAAAACTGAATTTGCATTTGCTAGAATTTATTTCTTCTGTTTATATATCCTAACAAAATCGTATATTGATGAACAGAGACTGATCTTCATAATAATTCACTTACACAAATGTATTTCCTCTTTTGAATTTTCCGAGTATCGACGCTCTTTCTCCTCTGTACAAATCGAAAGACCAAGCCAACACAAACCCGAGAAACAGAGAATGATCTGGCAAATAACAGAAAGAAAACGAGGTAATCTAGCTAGTAAGTGCAACAGGCGGGGCATCGAATGATTCCGTTCTCGTTGCAATCCGGGCATCTCTCGAAACCAGCTCTTCCTCCACCACCTCCTCCATCATTGTATTCCGCTTCTTCTTCTTCTTCTTCTACTTCTTCTTCTTCTTCTTCTTCATAGTAGACCTTGCAGCTGCCATAACAGGTCTCGCAATTTATGAACCGAACGTCTCCACAGGTTTCACAGACAGAAGCACCTTCCTCAACCAATTGACAATCTTCCAAGATTTTCTCCAGCTCCCCTGCCTCGTGTAATTGTTTCACAGCGTCAGCATCCCCCAGATACCTTCCCTTCACAAACAGCTGCGGCAAGCTCCTCGAACCCCCCAAGACCTCGTCCAACTCTTCTCGGAATCCCTGGTGCATCGACACATCTCTGTCATCGACTCGCACCCCAAAACCCTTCAATATCAAACTGACCCTGCAGCAGTCCTCGTACGTTTTCCTTATCCCTCGCAAGCTCGTGAAGTAGAAGACCACCTTGTCCTCGCCATGGGGCGGGCACCTCGTCGGCTGCTTCATGAATTTCTTCGAGTCTATCTTCTTCTGAAAATCACTTACTCTGGCTTTAACGAGGCTCGTCTTCTCGGAGGCATTGTTCGAAACGGGTGGCGCCACCACTGGGCTCTTCTCCGCTGCAGGTGACTTGAGGTGCGCCACCACCGGGCTCTTCTCCGCCGCAGGTGACTTGAGGTGCGCCACCACTGGGCTCTTCTCCGCCGCAGGTGACTTGAGGTTATGCGGAGACATTTCTTCGAGCGCTTTCCGGAAAGCAGAGATGAGGTCTGGGTCGAAATCGGTGACCATTGAATCAGCATTTTGCCTTCCTGCAGTTTTCGGTGAAAAAGACCCACTCAGGGGTCTAGATGGAGATGTCGATTTAGATTTTGTAATCGCTTCCTCTGCAACCGGTTTAGGAGAGAGACAACCATTCTGAAGTCTACGAACAGGGAACCTCTCTTCCGGTTTCTTTTCATTATCCGAAGGAAGGGCATGAGCAGTGTGGAAGGAGAAGGAGCGCTCCAACCCAAAACCCCCCGTGATTCGAAAGGGGCTAGAATCCTCCAGCCCTTCCATGAGCTCCCAGGCATTGATCATTTCCGGTTCATTTGGTGGGGTGAGGGTCGGCGTTCTCGGAATTCTGGGAATCTTCTCTTCGATCATGCTGGACCATGTCTTGGCCTGCAAAACCTCCTTAGAGAAATCCGTAGCTTCTTCAGTCGCTTCAGTTTTCCCAATCTTCTCATACCCATTAACCCCATTGAGGACGGGGTTTGAATCAAGGGACTCGAGCTTCAGAGACCCCAAAGTGGTGGAGGTAAGAGCCACGACATGGTACCCATCGGCTACTTTGGGGGGATTGTGAGGCAGGGAAAAGCTTCTGGTGGCAAGGCTCTTGGATTTCCGGTCCAATCGTCCTTGCTTGGAGCTGGCACAACCCATGAATGTGGAGGCAGACGCAACAGGAAGGGGGATTGGATTGACTGGTGAGATTTAGGGCTCCGCAAAACAATGAAGCTCGGAAACTGAGGACTGCTCGCGGGGTTTGTGAATCAGTCCAGAGAACATTCTCCGAAGAACGAGGTCCAATTTGCGAATTATATAATCGCAGTGGCGGAAACGACGGAAAATAAAATTCTTTTTTTTTTTCAAAAATCTAGAAAAAATAATGAGCAGAATTCCAGGAGATTCACGTTATCGAAACTAATAACGAAATTGTAGGTGACAACTGAGAGATTTTCAAAGAATAGGAGGAGAAATGAAAAAAAAAAAAAAAAAAAAGAATTTGTGAATGCGGATTCAGACAAGGGAAGGAATGTCCGAACAGTTGCGCCAGAGCAAACCAATAATACAGACGAGGAAGATGTTTCTCCTCTGTTCCCCTTTTCCCCAATACGAAGAAGAGATTGAACGGAAGAAGCCGCACACAAGGAACCAAACTCAGAGACGACACAGAACTTAAAACAGGAGGATCAAACGGGATTAGACATACCTAATGACCTGAAAACTCCTCCCAAAAGGTCGAAACAGAGTACCCCCATCAGCCCATCACGCGTGTCAGAAGAACATTACCTTCGACCCTCCGAAACCATCAAACCCTGCAAACCCACAAGGCCACAACCCCCAGCCGCCTCCCCAATCCTCCTCCCTCCCTCCCTACCCCCGGAAAAACCTCAAATTCGAATCACCCTCCTCAGGCCTGGATCTCGATTCTCAACAGAAACCCCGGTAAATCTTCCACGAATGGCGAGCCCCAAGTCGGAAGAACCATCATCCCCGTCCAACGCCCACACCACGATCGATCCACCGGCTCAGAAGAGCCCAACCAACTAATCGTCCTTTCCCCCCCCTCCCCCTCCTCTTCAACGATTTCCTTTCGTGGGAACGACAAAAATCCGAACGCGCCGAAAACAGGGGAGGAAAAAAGCAACCCCAAATCACGCCAGGAATTTCGTTGCAAACATCACTACCCGACGAGACCCCAAAATAGAAAGATCGTCGTCGCCGGCTGACCGGCGAGGAGACTCTTCTCCGCCCCCTGACAGAACTCGGAAGCAGAGAAGAAGAAACTCGGCGTCCCGTCTCTGCAATTTAAATCTTCGGCCGCTCGTCCACGCGTCTTATTCGCATTCGCCGCCTTTCCTCCAATATTTTTTTCCATTTCAGTTCGGCGGTTCACGACTCACTTGAACATCCGTTCCAATGTTAATTCCCAAGAGACCATCCTAACACGAGACGCGCACAGACTTCCCGTTATTCCGGAATTTAAACTCTTTATAACTTTTCTATGTAGTTTCGCGATTTAAATTTTAATTAAATGCACCTGCGATTTAAAACCAAACAAGCTTAAAATTGAATTATAACCATTAATGCGAATTTCAATGCTATTAATTTGGACACCAGGGCATTTAACAGTTACTAATACGAAGTAGGAACAGTAATTAGCCACTCAATTAGTGTAAGTGCTTTTTGTCCAGGTAAACTTCAGGTGAGAACGGATCTCGGTGAGACGCGTAGATTGCCGTGTCAGACGTGACAGAGTCTTCGGAGCGTCAAAGAAAGACCCGGTGCGGCGGTGCCGGTCCGGCTTCTGGATTCTGGAAAAGAAAGGTCGTGACGATCCTTTTTGACCTGGAAATTCTAGAAACTGCAGCGCGGGTGGACTTGACTTCTGTCACGACATTATCTTCATACATCGGTATTATACTTGATAATAATACACCCCTCGTATTATTACTCTACGTCAATAAACATATCCCCTGTAATAACTGATATAGATACACACACGTACGCTATCAATTGATACCTTGTAATATGTCTATTGTTACACTGGGTATCGTACTATGTCAATTAATAGACACTTTTATAATTTGTAAGAGTGTATAATAATATGTATATCCTTTATATTACCCTCTATCAATAATCTATACATCCCTTGTGTTGGTGCCAAAATACTTTTTTTTATTTTATGACCTATGGCTATAAAAATATCAGATATATATAGAAGTTACAGGGTATAATATTCAATAATAACCACTGGTCCAACCTGGGTTCGACCAAAATCAGACATATTACTGGTTTAGTGGCCCAGTTTTAAAAACATTTATTAATTGCTAATACACCCTTTGTATCGGGACGATTTTCTAAAAACTATTTTCTTTCAGTTTTTTATTTTTATTTTTGAGTAAAATTACCTAATTCGAGTAGGTTGTACAAACGGCAAAATTAAAATAATTCAAAGAAACTAAGTAATTAAGTTCTCCTATTAGTAATGACCGAGCGATGAATTTTTTAGGAACATTGGAACAATATGTTCGGCGATGTGGTCTCGTTCTTAATTCTTGCCATGTGGGAGAGTATTGTTCTTTGATGGATTAGGAAATAACAAACAAACAGATTTTTTTTTTTTTCTTCTCTTAAAGCCCGAACAGAAGTTTAAATTACAAGTAATTAAAGAGGAACAAAAAAATGTGTTTCAATTTGTACCTAAAAATACCTTACACATCTCATATTAGGGCCACCAACACGCCCCCTCCCACCCCCAAACTCCAAAAAATAAAATAAGATTAATTAAATAAATAAATAATTTAAAATGTAGAGATTATAGACAAAAATTACAGAGAAAATTATAATTTTGTATTTTTTAATTTAAAAAATTGTAAGGATGCGATCTACTTTGTTTTCTTCTGATTTGATTTTCAGTTGTAGTTGGTGCGAAGTTACTGCTCCTTGCGAGTTGACGACAAATTTCGAGTTTTTAAAGCGAGTATGCACGAATGATGATAGTTTTGGTCGGGCGAACGGAAGTATTTGTATTATGTGTGTCTCGTAGTGTTTTATGTTGCCAGTGAACGTATACAACTTCTCTAGTTGAACTGTGTGAAATCTGATGATCGGCAAGTTGCCGAAACTTTTGTCTTGAGAGCTTTTGTACTCTTTTGGACAGAAAAAAATCTCTTTTGGGCAAAAAAAAGTTATTTATTTTAAAAAAAAAACTCCCTTTTTGGCTAAAAAGTTTCCTTTCTTTAATTTTATTTTTGGCTATTTGTAACCAAGGCTTTCTGTCGATCCTCAGATTTTTTTAGTTGTGACTTAAGTTGTGACTTAAGTCACTCCACCGATCCTTGGAAAAAGGATTGATGGGAGAATTTAGCTTGTGATTAAGACTTGGTCGATGCATTGAGGCAAATAGATGGCGAAATGACGAGGCAATGATGAAGTTAATGTTGTGGCAATGGGGTGCTAATTTTGGCAATGACGAGGTTGATGTCGTGGCGCAGCTCTAGACTCGATGATGGGTTGTTAGATACTAACTTTAGAAATTGTTGGATTCGAGAGTTTAGTCGTCACATAAAGTATATGGGTAACTTTCAATTCTCTTGAAAAATAGGAGAGAAATCAGAGTTTCAGGGGCAGAGGGGCAGTGTAAATTTAGAAGCTTTTTGAGAATTCAATTTCTCACCTCAAGACATGGAATTTTCAACTCCCCCCAATTCTCTACTTTGACAACCTTCTAAAATCAGGGGAGCATACACAAAAATCAAAAGATCTTCTTGAAAATTTGAAATAAATTTCTTGTCTTTTTATTCTTTTTAAAAAATCAATGACCTACTTATTCTCAAACTTGTCAAAAACTTATTTATTTATATTTTTATTTCTTCAAATCAAATTTAAAGTAGTTTTAAATGTTTATATGATTACCTCTTTTTATGTTTTGAATTCACTTTCAATAAAATCACAATTAAAAATTTATTTGATTTTAAAATATAAAAAACTTATATAATCTTTGCATGAGAAAAAATAATATATAAATTATAGATCCTTTCTTCAGGACCTAATTTTTCTATTACCATTTAAAATATAAAATACTTATAATAATAAATGATAATAAACTTAATTTAAATATTTTATAATATTTTAAATTAAAGTGATATATACTAAATTAAATCATTCAAAAAAAAAAATATGTTTATAGGTAATGAATGGCTAAATATTTAATAAATTTTGTTAATGAGTAAATTAATCAAATAGTAGTATCATTGTATACAAATATAAAATTATATTTACTAAATAAATATTTATCATCTAATGCATTGTTTAAAAATTATTCATATTGAGAAAAGATAAATTCTTTGTATTTATATAAAAATAATAAATTTTTTATTTTTCTCTCATTGGAACAATAACTTGAACTGAGATAATTATTTATCAATCAGTGGAATTTAGTACACTAAACCCCCTAAGGGTTAATCAAATTTTAGTGTCTACAATTTATTTATGTAAGAATGATTTTGTTAAAAGCTTTTGATTTGATTTATGTGGGGCGGGTCATGCCGGGTCGGACCCGGATCCGCTGGCCACAGCCATTTGTGCCCAGCGTACGCACGACCAATGGCGGAGCGCCCACGCACGGGATGCCCGTGCGGCGCTCCACCATGCGCGGATCCAGGTCTCAACCGGTCGTTCAACAACCAAAAAAAAAATTTTAAACAGCCGAAAATCCGGTTCGGCACATGTCGGGTTAAGAACATTTTCATCTCCCCGCCCATCCCTCTTCTTCTCTCATCTTCTCTCATCTCCATTTAATGTAATGGTATATAGTTGTAACGAATGATGGTAAAGAGTTGTAACTAAAATTAGTACATAGTTGTCAAAGAACCAAAAATAATTGATAAACATTTGGTAAATAGTTGTCCAAAGGATGGTACAGACTTGAAACTATCGTAGTATTGTGTTAGTATATAGTTGTTACCAAAAAAGTAGTATATAGTTGTTAGACAAAAAAAAAAAAAAAAAAAACTCTAATGGTAAATAGTTGTCCACAGGTGGTACAAAGTTGGTACCAAAAGTAGTATATAGTTATTAGACAATAAAAACAAAAATACTCTAAAGGTATATAGTTGTCCAAAGGTCGGTGGGTAAGAGTTGGTACCAAAAGTAGTAGATAGTTGTTAGCAAAAAAAAAAAAAAAATACTCTAATGGTATATAGTTGTCCAAAGGATGGTACAGAGTTGGTACCAAACGTAGTATATAGTTGTTAGACCACCAAAAAAAAAAGCTATAATGGTATAGATTTGTGCAAAGGATGGTATGTGAGTTGGAACTATACATAGTAAAGGGTTAGAGGATGATAAGAGTCGAGAAAGAGATGGCCGACCAAGCCCCGATGGCACTCTGGCGCCAAAGGATGGCACTACCTTTAGGCGCATAAGCGCAATGGTGTTGCCTTAGAATGGTATGTAGTTATCACGAATGTTAGTCTGAGAGTTGTGTACCAACGTAGTATATAGTTGTCAAAAAGGCTGGTATAGAGTTGGTCCTAAACGTAGTATATAGTTGGTAGACCACAAAAAAAAATGTTCCTATAGTATAGAGTTGTGCAAAGGATGGTACAAAGTTGTAACTATACGTAGTATATAGTTGTTAGACCACAAAAAAATTAGACAAAAAAAAAAAAAAAAAAAAATACTGTAATGGTATATAATTGTCCAAAGGCTGGTACAGAGTTGTTACTAAATGTAATATATAGTTGTTAAACCACAAAAAAAAAAATGCTCCAATGGTATAGAGTTGTGCAAAGGATGGTACAGAGTTGTAACTATACGTAGTATATAGTTGTTATACCACAAAAAAATTAGATTAAAAAAAAAAAAAAAAAAAAAAAAATTGTTCTTATCCCGGACGTGCGCCGAACCGAATTTTCGGTCGGTTTAAAATTTTTTTTTTTTGGTATGTTAAATGACCCGGTTGAGACCCGGACGCGCATGGTGGAGCGCCGCACGGGCATCCCGTGCGTGGGCGCTCCGCCATTGGCCGTGCGTACGCTGGCCACAAATGGCTGTGGCCAGCGGATCCGGGTCCTGCCGGGTCGGGCCGAAACAGCTGGAACTTGGTATATCTCTTTTTCCTCTTTTCCGACCGGCCAATCATCGCGTCATCGGATACAAGCGATGCACAATTGCACGCAGCTCCCGATACGCCACTTTATGACGATGGATTGCTGGAGTCGAATTCGTTGACACGTGCCGTCACACGCATTTCCTCACAAAACGCAGCTGGCCTCGCGGGTCACCGACCTGTACGGTACCACCCCGTAATGATGACACGCACGTGAGGCACACGCGGTACGAGGCTCCACGATCGAAAGGAGGACCACCGCCCACCGCGCTCCCCTGCTCCCTCAGTGGTGCGTTGTACGGTCGTACCTACGGCTCACGCATCGTAATTCGTATCTTTCGGGCGTAGACGTGCGTACGGACTACACAGAACCTACCGTTCTCGTATTCAGGCGTATGACCCACCCAATGCCAAAATATCAAACTTATCACAACACAAGAAATAAAATAAATTATGTAACGAAAAACTTAAAAATATCAGCTCAGATATACAAATCATTGTTTAGTAGGAGCACTTGATCGTGCCCTTTATTTCATATTCCAATTTAACGAGTCTACTCTTAATAATGAAACAAAATGTATTAATATGGTTAGGTGTATGTTACAATCTAGTACCGACACCACCACCCACCACATACTCACCATCCCCACTAACGTTTAAAACAAATATTTATGTAATTGTAAAAGATTACAAATATATTGACCCTTTTTATTTTCTAAGCTTTTTCAATCGTGCCCCTCACTCCCATTGGTCTTAGGAGGGAGACAACAATTGCAGATATCTACATAAGACTAATTAGTTGTTGGGAATGTCGGATTTTCCAAAAGTTCTTGAAAATCAATGTATTTGGAGAAGTCATTATAATTTTATTCTGATTGCTAATAAAAAAAAAAAAAAAAAAAAAAAAAAAAAGTTTGGTTAATTTGAAGTTTTTTGTTGTAACTTGTAAGGTATGAATTGAATTGAATTCATGGGTGACAACTAAATTAGATGCATCATAATCACTTTATGGTAACTGAATTAAATGCATAACCATCACATTATTACAAAAAAGTGGGAAATGTGGGTGCTTTATGGGTGCCACAAACGACGTGGATGCCTCAAATAATTGGCCGTCACATTTATATTTGTTATGCAGTACCGGTTGGCAGTTTTTATGGGTGCCACATTAAATTCCGAACCTCCTCCTCCGACATACGACCAATATAGACTAACCCTGTAACCCACCCTATGACATCGATGCCTAATAAATACCAATACCGTTTTTTACCCGATTACCCGATTACGCAGTCTTTAAGTCTTAACTTCCTCCGGCAGCCGCTCTGCCGACAAAAATGTTATAAAACACGAACGAGAATTAAAGTAGTCTTGTTTTTTATGCCGTCGGCGGCGACGATTGAGGAATTCCGGAGGGTGTTCTCAGTCGCCGTCTCTTTTTCATTACTTAATAATACATAAATCAAAGTTCAGAAGAGAGTTCAGAACCACCCCACCTTGATTCTTTCTTTTCTTTCTTTGGAAGCTTCTGTATTTTTTTTTTTTATTTTTTTATTTTTGGGTAGAAGCTTCTGTATGTAATTCGGGCCCCAGGACTTGATTTAAATTGAATCGGATTCTCGGGCGAGCCTTAGATTTATTGGGCCCTTTAATGAAAGTTTGAATGGATGGAGGCCCAAATACTTGCCAGGTTGGGTTCTGACTTTTGATTAAAAAAGATGTACTTCCCATGTCAGACCCATAAGCTTCATTTATTGGGCTTACTTTATGGGTGTCTTTAATAAGAGAGAGAGAGAGAGAGAGAGAGAGAGAGAGAGAGAAAAAAAAAAAAAAAAGTCATGGCAGATTAAGAGTAGTCAAAGGCAATGGTACATTACTACACTGCTGCCTCTGGGATCTGTCATCCCAGTGACAACACTCCTAGTAAAAATAAATAAATTTTAATTCATATTTATAAAAATACCCTTTTTTTCTTCTTTAAATTTAACAATAAAATACCACCAGGGTTAAGGTTAGCATACCACGGTTACAACTAAAATACCACAATTAAGAATAAAATACCACAATTAAGAATAAAATACCACAATTAAGAATAAAATACCTCAATTAAGAATAAAATACCTCAATTAAGAATAAAATACCTCAATTAAGAATAAAATACCACAATTAAGAATAAAATACCTCAACTAAGAATAAAATACCACAATTAAGAATAAAATACCACAATTAAGAATAAAATACCTCAATTAAGAATAAAATACCACAATTAAGAACAAAATACCTCAATTAAGAATAAAATACCACAATTGGGTTTTAAGTACGATAACGTGTCACTATTTGACTGGGAGCATCGGCCAATTAGATCATACGTTTTGTTTGAGGAGATCAAGAGGGTCCAATGGCATTAGAGGATGTTTTCAAGATATAGAGATAATAATCTCTAAAGATGGGTGTATCCAATATTAGAGTAAATGTTTATTACAGAAAGAAATTAATTAAAGGTAATTAATTTGACATCCAATAATGACCCTCCTTTGTAGTCAAGATAAGGTTCTTAGATTATAAGCAAAAGATTACTTAAATTTAAGGTTTATGTCTTAATTTACTCTTTTAAGTTCTCCAAGAGGAAACATGGACAAGAGGGGAGATCCCACCAACGGGGTCAAGTCGACAAAAAACTGTCCAATCTTGAATCCCAAAAACATGGCGGGACTTTTGATTCGATGCCCATTTTTGTTGACCTCTCAATTATCTGAAAAAAAATAGGAAAAATAAAAAAAAAAAAAAAATCTTAATTAAGCTTCATTAAGGTATTTATTTTAAGTGTGTTATTGATGTGTGAATTTGGGTTGAGAGTGTGGGCAGAGGGTTGCATTGACAGGGCGATGGATTGAGACAGAAGGCACGGCCGGCGAACAAAGGGCACATGGTCGTGCCATCTCTGCGCCCTGGCTCCGAGCGACACCACGCGTGCACCCCATCTTTTCTAGTCTTTTTAAGTTTTCCCCCTGTATCGAACCTGGCATGGGCTTTTGCGGGGGGAGGGAGGGAGGGGGGGGGGGGAGGTTGGAAGTGATGGTGATTAATCACTTAACTGACCCAACCAGACCAGACCCCCATGCCCCACCTCACTTCACTCTTTGACAAAACGTGTACCGTCACATGATAAGAAAGCCAAGTTTATCCAAACCCAAATAGTAATTCTCATTATTATTCTCATTATTATTCTCATTATTATTATTATTATCATTATATTAGTGTTACTAACCCAATTTGAATGTTTTACTTTACACCCTTAAAAGATCCTATATTCCATTTTTCTGAAATATTACAATATGGGTTTGTTGTATCAATGATAAATAAGTATTAGGATTAGTTTGTTTAGTAAGTTGACCCTTGCATGTGAAATCTGAAATATGACTTGCTTCTGTCCATTTTTCTACTCTTTCTCAATTGGAGGGGCTTTTTTAAAAAAAATAAAAATAAAAATTGTAATTAAAGAATGATGTATTGATGAATGCAAAGTTTAAACATGAACCTTTTCTTCAATTTCATGAAAAAAAAAAGGTATATTTGGAAGGTATTTTATCAAGAAACAATACAAGGAGCAGAGGGAGAGAGAAAAGAAAGGAAACTGCACCATCCAAGCACATGGTGGTAGTAGAGAAGGGTGTAGAAATGAAGGGGGCATGTGAAGGAGGAAGATACATCAGTTTTGTTTATTGCAATTGAGCAACTAGCAACAACATGCATCCACCACATTCCAATGGGGAGCCTTTAAACTTCCACCTAATAAAAGCATGTGAGAGCTTGGTGTTGGCCTCACTAAAAGTAATATGTAGGACCCAATTTTGCCTTATATTCAATTTCATGGACAATTTTTTAGAAAAGAATTGTTTTGAAAGCTTATAAACATTTGTGGGACATGATTAGCTTGGATACTCTCCTTCCACCCTCTCCTCACAAATAAATAAATAAATAAATAAATAAATAAATAAATAAATAAATAAATAAATAAAAAAGATGATTTCTGAATCAGTGGATTTGACATCTGAAGGACACTATAATACCTGAACAAAGGGCACCCTATCCCATGCATGTTATGGCAAAAAAAACTTTAAAGGTAAGCCTGCTTCCTTGCTTGATTTGGGAATTGGGACTCTGAAGAATCTGGTTCAGTTATCATAGATTAAGGGTTCACCCCCCCCCCAACAAAACCCTCTGGTCTGGGTTTCCTTGCTACCCTGATTTTCAGCTTTGGAAACAGTTCTTCTTCTCTGATGTCGATGGGGATTGGGAACTTTTGGAGTCTACATGCTTCAGTTTTGCTCACGGATTTGGAAATATAAGGAATCAGAGCAGTACTGTTCTGAAAGCAGTGATAATATTGTTGCCACACTTGAGCATGTAGCCATTGTAGAGTCCAACAACCAATAAGATGAAATTCAGGTGGCAAAAAAATAAAAATCAACAGAATGGCCTATGTTGAGTGACAGAATTGACAAGATATGATGTTTCATTGTTTATGTTTTCCATTCAGATTTATGTAGCTTTTCTTTAGGAAGAAAATTACTTGATTAGTTCACAAGTGCATTTCCATCATGTCCATCATCTTGGAAAGGTGTTGACACACTCTCTCTCTCACTCTCATTTACTCTCTCTCTGGTTCTCTCTCTCTGGTTCTCTCTCTCACTCTCATTTGCTCTCTCTCTGGTTCTCTCTCTCTCACTCTATTTGCTCTCTCTTTATCTTTCTCACTCTTATTTGCTATTTCTCTCTCTGGTTCTGTCTCTCTCTTCTCTGGGGAGAGAGGGAAGACAGCTCGAGATTTTTATGAATGGTAGTTTAAATATCAGCCAGGAGTTGGAGAGAGATTCAAATACTTCCCCAGCTTTTAGAAAGAAGACAAAGCACCTCCCTGTATGCCACTTATATATAAAAGAAAAGTGCAGAGACTTTAACCAAAAGAGATGAAGTCATGGGGGTGCCGTTAGCATTTTATGTCCTTTCAGGAGAGGTAACAAACAAGAAGCATACAGAAAACTGGGGATTGTGAGTGTCCCAGGAAGTGAAGGGGGAGACCCCCTGTTGTGATTGCTCTTTTTCTTCATCACTCTCGGCGAATGCAAAGGAAAATCTGTAAAAATGATTGGTAAAAGCAGTTGGAATCGAGGCCATTTCTTAAAGATGTTAACAAATCTGCAGCCAGAGTGGCCATTATTTTTCTGTTAGTGTCCGAGGATCAATCAATGTGCCTTTTTTTTTTAAATGGGAAAGCAAGGAGGGAAGTGGGGGATTAACATTAACTTTGGTAAACTGGGATTACTTAAAGATCTATGGGACCTCTTTCAGGATATTCTGCTTTCTGTTTAAGGAAATGGGTTGAGTTGTAATGAGTATGACATGCAACAAGATCATTAAATAATCAGGGATCCATGGTAAAGAAAATTAATGAACAGGGAAACAAGGGTACTGTTTGTTTGCGTTATTCTCTCTCTCTTTCTCTCTCTCTCTCTCTGCATCTGCCTAGTAATTGTTTTTTCTCTGTCTTGTTTTTTTTAATGGGAATTGTTGAATTGAATGAGAAAAAACTGGATGGGTGAAGAAGTGAAGCAAAGGGACTGTATTTTCTCCTTCTGTAAACCCAGAAAGAGAGAGAAAGAGAGAGAGAGAGAGAGAGAGAGAGAGAGAGAGCCAGGGAGGAGGAGGAGGAGGAGGAAGAAGAAGAGGATAGGACATGACGAGGGCCATTTGGGTGTGGCAGGGGAGGCATTGGCATCGAGATGGACACAGGGGCACAAAGACAAAAACCCAGCTTGTTAGGGTAAGGGTTTTCACTGCCCATTGCTGTGGATAATGGATGAGAAAGAACCTGATGCACGATAGCTGTAGGTGGGTTAGGTAGCAAGCTCTGCAAACAATAGGACCCATCCCTAGATTCCTGCCCCTTTCCCCTCCCTCTCTCCCTCTCTCTCTCTCTCTCTCTCTCTCTCTCTCTCTCTCTCTCTCTCTCTCTCTCTTATAAAAAATTCCTTCTCTCTAACTATAGAAATCAGATGATATTACCCAGTATGTAATCTTCTCCCCAAGGAAGTCTCATCTCTCCAGTCCAGAAATGACAGTAAAGTTATAATCCTCCACTTTTATGTTTAATTTACACCATTTTCTCTTTCTCAAACGTATACCTTTTAAAAATGACAATTATTCTCTGGGTTAACAGATACACTTGATTAAAAACATTAAACAATCTGCCTTTTGTTTTTTTGCAATACAATATGATCCACTTAGTTTCTTTATCTTTTAATATAATCCATGTAACTCCTCTGTTATATACCATAAGACAGATTAAGCTGCAATAAGTGATGTTGAAAACAGCTACTGGGTTAATTCTTGTAATTAAGTATGTGGGAAATGAGAAATAACCTTCAAGTTTCTCTGGAGAAGGAACTTGTTTATACCCTTATGACAGATAGTACCAAAGAGAAGAGAATCAATATTCTCTCTCTAGCTCTCTCTCTAGCTCTCTCTCTAGCTCTCTCCCTCTCTCTCTCTCTGTGGAGAAAAGGTAAGAGATCCATAAATAGATCAACCTCTTGCTGCAATTATGTTTTTAAAAAATGATTTTTCTGATCAACCCATTTTCTTATTTTTGTCCCAATTAAAATCCATCTTTTCAGTTCTTACCTCCTGTGCATTTTCGTATGATATATTCCCTCTCCCGCATTCCCTCCCCCTCTAAATCTCTCCTCCTCCGCCTTCCAAAGCTTTCGAACGGCTCCTTATTTCGTCTTCACCATTTTTCTTGTTCTGGAAAAGCTTTGTAGGATTGGTGGTGGCATCACATGAGAGCCTGAAACCATGAGTTGCAATGGGATGACATTCTTTACTCCCAATTTCATGTTACAGACTTCCCATGACGACGAGCACCCTCCTTCCTCTCTCAATCCAATCCATCCCTCCTGTGCGCCTCAAGATTTTCATGGTCATTACCCTCTCTGTGCTCTCTGCAAACTTAATTACTTCTTTCTTCTTTTTGAAACTTTTTGGAAATCGAATTGAGTCCGTTGTTGTTGGATATTAGGTTCAGTTCTTTCATGGGTCAAAGCAATTAATGACGCAGAAGAGTCTTCTTTCTGCAACTTAGTTGCCAATTCCCATATCAAAATTGACAAAGAAAAAAGAAAAAAAATTGTTGTTTCTTCTAATGGGTGCTTCCTGTTACAGGTGTGGCTTCATTTCTGGGCAAGAGATCCATGTCCTTTTCAGGACTGGAAGGTTGTGAAGAGATGAATGGAGACGATGACTTGTCTGATGACTGCTCACAGACCGGGGAGAAGAAAAGGAGGCTGAACATGGAGCAGGTGAAGACCCTGGAAAAGAACTTCGAGTTGGGGAACAAACTAGAGCCCGAGAGAAAAATGCAGTTGGCACGAGCTCTGGGTCTGCAGCCGAGGCAAATTGCAATTTGGTTCCAGAACAGGAGAGCTAGGTGGAAGACAAAGCAATTGGAGAAGGACTACGATCTATTAAAAAGACAGTTTGAAGCCATTAAGGCTGATAATGATGTCCTCCAAGCTCAGAACAAAAAGCTCCAAGCTGAGGTACACTTTCTTTTCCCACTTCTTCATTTGGGTCTTCTCTCTAATTTGTCAAAAAAACTGATCAGTTGCTCTCCAATGATCTCCCTCTCCCCTTCAGCTAGCATAAGTCAACAGCAACCTTGTAATTTGCCAGTTCCATAATTCTCATAAAATTCTAGAGTTTACAGAGTTGAGATTCTTGCAATGGTCTATTCCAAATATGTGAAAAATGAAGGCTGCTGCATTTTTCATTCTTCTTCTTTTTCTGGGTTTTACTTTTCAGTCTCGAATGAATTGTAATTCATATGCTATTCAAAGACAAGATGAACAAACGAAATCTGGCAATTGAAGAATTAATTAACAGGAGCCTTATCAGTTTTTTTCTTCTTATCAAATTTTGTTATTCTGTAAGAAACTTATCGATTGTCTTTAATGGTTAATTCCATTTGATTGGGGGTACTTATGTTTAACTGATCAAAATCACCCAGATCCTGACATTGAAGAGCAGAGAGTCCTCAGAACCCATTAATCTCAACAAAGAAACGGAAGGTTCCTGCAGCAACAGAAGTGAGAACAGTTCAGAGATAAACTTGGACGTGTCGAGAACACCAGCAATTGACAGCCACCCAACGAGCAGAAACCTGTTTCAGTCGATGAAGCCGACGGGGGTGGCCCAGCTGCTCCAGGCTTCCTCCAGGTCCGAACACCACGTCCAGTGTCCGAAGATGGAGCAACCCATCCAAGAGGAGAGCTTCTGTAACATGTTCTGTGGGATTGAAGATCAATCAGCCTTCTGGCAGTGGTCTGAACATCACAATTTCCATTGATCGAATATTCAAATTCTTTTGTGGCACTCTACTGTTACATCGGAGGGGGGAGGCGAAGACCCAAGAACCAAGACCCAGTATTGGATTAAAAGAGCTGAGAGTTTAATTACCTGGGTGCATTACTGGCAGGCTGTCCCATTAGTTTGAGTTCATGATAAGAACCTTCTTCTTAGGTTGGTGTATAGAGAGAAAGAGAGAGAGAGAGAGCAGTAAAAGGAATAAAGGGGTTATGTGTCCTTGAATTATACTGTACTTTCCCATGTTTTGAGAGATGTTTGTTAGGTTGGATTATGAAATGGAGTTTAAGTTACATATATATATATATATATATACATGCTAGCTTTGGCTAGCTGGTTTGATAATCAGCTTCCTGGCTCCAGCATGGGCCATGAAATAAAAAGAGAAGAATCTCTTCTTCTTCTCTCTCCTTCTATCCTCCCATTGTTTTCTGTGAAATCATGTCCTCGGAAAAAAAAAAAAAAAAAAAAAAAAAAAAAAAGGGGTGGATTTGAGTGTTTGACAGAGAAAGTTCTTCTCCTTCCACGGTGAGTCGTCCCAGTTCACCAAACAGCCCATAGTAATCAAAGCTCAAAAAGATGAGAACAGAATCTACTCGATTTTCACAAAGAAAAATTTAAAAACTCTGGCGACCCAGAAAGGTACAGTCCAGACTCCAGTGAGAGAGAAACCGAAAACAGTACTCCGGTGAAAGATCAAGTTCAACATACGATGTCCACAGAGAGAGGGAGAGAGAGAGAGAGAGAAAAAGGAGGGGGGAGAATAAAAAAGGAAAGAAAACAAGAAGAGAGAAGCTTGGCAATGGTCGCTCTCAAAGAAGGGAAAGCGCCCAACAGGTTTGGTAGTGTTGCTGACAATTCAAGCCCTCCCAGGCCCCATTTCTCAGACCCTTGAAAAATATTCCAGAAAACTCTCCATGCATGTGACCCACTACTCTCTGTTTTTTTGCCCCCCTCGCCCATTCCCATCCAAAGCAAGAAACCAAACTGTTGACGAAGACCCTCCACAGTATCCCCCTACAAGAAACTGATCGATCTTAATCTTCAATTCTCTAAATACCGAATTAAACCTCCTCCTCCTGATCTTAATCTGTTCTCTCCATATATTCTTCTTCTTCTTTTTCTTCTTCTTCAAGCTTCTTCTTCAAGAAGAAGGCAAACAGGGAGAAGAAACCTTCCTAATTGCAGAGAGAGAGTGAAAGCAGGTGATGAAGAGGGCCAGGCTTTCCTTAAAACGTATCATCAGAGATTCAAAACTAGAAAGCTTGAGAGGAGAAGTGGCCATGCATGTGAGTTGCAGCAGCAGCAGCAACCAGGCATCCAGACACAACAAGATGCTTCTGCTCTCTGGAGGAGGGGAGGGTCCCACGGTATTTCACCGGACCCACTTCCAGTATATATTCCATGTGACCTTGAAACAACCCACGCTGCCACAAGTACTGACTCTCGGATTCCCATCGTTTCTCCTCTGGGACCCCCCTTCCCTTCCCTTCCGGTCCTTCCCTTCCCTTCCCTTCCGGTCCTTCCCTTCCGGTCCTTCCCTTCCCTTCCCTTCCCTTCCCTTCCCTTCCCTTCCTTTCCCTTCCCTTCCCTTGTGTTTGTGTTTAGGCCATATGAGCTTGGTTTGAAAGTGGGAGCCACATCAAAGGGCAAGAGCTTCCTCTTAATTAATAAGGGGGGAGTGAGTGACATAGAAAGGTTACAAGATCTAGAGGCTCTTGAGCCAGGATGGGTCAGCCTTGAGATTCCTTCCAGCCTTTGTTTTTTGGCAGGTCCCACTTTGGACAAGATATTCATGGTATTTTTGACTACTGCACAGTGTTTTTATGTGAAATTCATGATATGGGTCGCATTTGGGTCTTCATTAATCTAAAAATATTTAAATTGAATTATTATTTTTTTATCTTAAATATTTATACTTTTAAATATTAATATAAGTAATACATAAATTCAACTCATGAACTAATAATTAAAAAAAAATCAAGAATTCTCTTGGGCAAAAAAATAAAAAAATAAAAAATAAAAAATGTAAGTGTCTAATCTGAATTTCACTTGAATGAATCACATTGGTGGAGAACCTTGGAAAGAAAACCTATCTCAAGTCTGAACAGATAATAGATCCTTCTTTGTTTCAAAGTCAATTGAAGGGGACCCTTCAAAAAAGAGAAGGGAAAGAGGCAGCTTTAGTACCCTTTTACAATGCAACAACAAGAAGAACAAGAACAACCCCATAAATTAATCATCTCCTTGGAAAAAAAAAAAAAAAAAAAAAAAAAGGCTCTCTGTATCTTCTTCCATCCCTTGAAACCTAAGCTTTCTATCATATATATCTATATATATTCCATTGAAACCAGTGTCCTTGTATTTATGAAAAAAGATTGATATGAATACACAAAGATGAGAGGTCAAACTATATGACCACTTCTTAGCAAAAGTACTCATCTCAGATTAACAAATGATTACCGGACAAAAGAATGTTAAAACCCTTGATCTTCACTGCTAACACAAACCTAGTCAAATAAATAAAAAATCGTTTACTTGACACGAGTCCTCGAACGGGTGGATCGGATGTTTCCGTCGTTTAAACTAATGTTTGATACATTGTTTAAGGAGTGGTAAAGGCAAACCACTAAACTCTAAACGGCTTAAATTAATATTTGAATGATTAAACTAATATGGTGAAGATTAAGAAGAACATGCAGGGATCATAGGCTTAGATGACCTAATAGCTTACATAAGAACCAAACTAATTTATTAAGTGAAGCGGTAGATAGGAATGTGGGGTGAAGGATCCTCCACTCCAAGCATGTGTGGAGATTCTGATTGTAATTAAAACTAAAGGCAACAGATGGGAAGATGTAACATGAAGATGGACCATGGGATTGTCTGAGAGAAGGGAGCAAGGCCACATGAGAGTGGGGGAGGGGTCAACGGGTAAATAGTTTTTTAGGTTTAATTGGGGGAGGGGGACTGATTGATTTGGGTTGTTTGGTTAATCCTCTTCAAATCTTTGCAAATCATAATGAACATATTTTTTTTAATGGATCATAGTTCTTAAATTAGGGTTTAGAATAATGGGTTGACCTTCGTCAGGATGGGTGATTCCTTCATGGGTGTCACCCTTTATCAGGATGGGTAATTAACAGTGAGGAGGAGTATCAGCCTGGTCGATTGCCCAGGTTGGACGACTACCCTTAGTTAAGTTCTAGGCCCAATAGGCGTCTTTTGGGGCTATTTTTTTTCATGGGTCCAATCTAAGGCTATTGTTCTCTCTTAATTGTCATAATCGGGCCACAATTGATGTTCAGGCCCATGTTTTAAAAACCGAACCGGCCATCAAACTGGCAGTATGCCCAACCCGGTTGGACCAGTGGTTAAACCGGTGAATATTATATTTTGTACTTTATATATATTTAATACTATTGAAAAATGACAAATAGTGATGATTATAGTGAACTGCATGGGCTGAGTCAATAAGAATCGGACTGGCCTCCAATTCTGGATCGACTGGGTTGGACCGGCCAGTTCGGTTCGGTTTTAAAACACTGGTTCAGGCATTATGTGACCCTAAACTTAAGCTTCATGGACTGCTTTTGTCCCTGCTCCAAGTGTTAATGTTATCCTCCACACCTTATGGATTTTAACAGGAGAAAGGCACAGAGACAATCTCTCCCATGAGATGACTATGAGAAGCTCACTCAGTTTGAAGATTAAAGATAGAGAAATTAATAAAAAAGTTTAAATTAATCACTATATCTTATTTTCGGCCAAGACATTAAACACATTAACACAAAAAATTCAACCAAAAAATAAACAAACATACTTTATTATAGACAAGTAATTTTTAAATTAAATGCTTGATTGTAGAGTAAAACAATTACCAAAAGTAGTTTATATTTTATTGGAAATTTTTATCTTCTTTATTTCTCCTGTTGTTACTGTAACTAGTAGGAACCACTCTAGCAAAAAAAAAAAAAAAAAAAAAAAAAGTGGATATTTCTTTCTTGACAGTGAAGTTGAACTCTATTTATTTAGGCTTCTCATCCTAGAAGGCAGTCACACTAGCGTCTCCCCGTTCCAAAATAGATGCAAAAAAATCCGGAAAAACCAAAAACCCAAAAAGAAAAAGGAACAAATTGCAGAAAAAAAGGGAGTCTCATCCAGACAGACTCCCGTACCGTACCCATGGCATCGTCTTCTCCCTCCACTCCACTCCTCTCCCCACCTTCCTCCACCCCCAAATTGCAGAGAAACGGCGTCTCGAAACCATCAGTCGTACCCTTCTTCTCCTTCTCCACTTACCGGCACCGAAAACCCCTCCCCTCCTCCCTCAGACTCCGCGTCTCCTCCCCCACCGGCAACAACCCCACCGCCACGGCGGAGGCCGGTACCCCCAAGAAATCCCCGGCCCAGGAACGGATCTTCTTCGACGGGGGCGCCCACTACGGCGACCTGGTAGCGAACCTCCTCCTGGGTTTCACCCTGCTGTGGCTCCCGCTGACCCTCGCCGCCGTCTCCCGGGCGTTCTTCCTCCGGTACCGGTTCACCGACCTCCGGGTCACCGTCATCTCGGGGCTCACCGGCCAGGACAGGAGCGATTTCTCTTACAAGGCGATCGAGGAGGTGCAGGTGGTGCCGAGGTTTATTGGGGAGTGGGGGGACATCGTCATCACGCTCGCGGACGGGACCAAGGTCGACCTCAGAAGCGTCCCCAAGTTCAGGGAGATCGCAGATTACTGCCTTCTCATGGCGGATTTGCAGCGGGATCGTTCGCCCGGCGCCGTCGATGATCGGCCCAAGGGGTTTTGAGTCTCCGGCGTTCCGATGAATCTAAAAAAAAAAAAAAAAAAAAAAAAAAAAAATTACGATTTTAATTTCTTACGTGTTTGCTTGATTAATCACATTACATTTTGTTGCTCCCAAATTTAATTTTTTTTCTTTTTTCTTTCAAAGTCGTCGGAATCTGTGGCGGGTGTTTGATGAATCTGCGAAGAAAGAGATGAGGAACGAGTGACGGCGAATGAAGCACTGCACGTTGGCTGTACTCTCTTTATTGGGAGAACTCCGGCCGAGCTATTGACTGAGTCTGTGTTGACTCGGTTCCTCGACCCGGGATGCCCTAATTAGTTTTATGGATTATAAAATTTACGATCCATCATTTTGGCAACATTCATATCTGAATCAACATTTTGATGTATGAGTCTTTATTTTCCCTTGTTTTTAAAGGTAGATTTAGCAGATTATCTTAAACCAAATGAGTATGTTAACCACTTAACTAACAAAATTTTCAAATAATTAATATTTTTTATTATTAAAAAATTAAGAGACAAGATTAAAATTGAAGAGTTCGGACCAGGATGTGCAAGCTCGATTTCGTGTAACTAGAATAACATTGAATTGAATTGAATTGAACTGTACTAAGTTAAGGTGCGTGTAGCTCTATTATTGGTCACTCCACTCATTCAGAGGTGAAGTGGGCACGACCTGATCATTTTGACCCGCCTGAGTTCTCAGAATTTAGATCGGGTGGGGGACACTTGTTAGTGGCACTTAACAAGGGGGTGGCTTGTGAACAGTTGTTTAGTTAAATGAGCCAAGTTTGAGCTTTAGGTAGTTCGACTCGAAGATCCACAAGCCGGCTCGTTTGTATTTTGAGTTATATTTTTTAAAATTAGGTGTAATATTTTAGCTTTTTGAAGAAGTGGGAGCCTCAAGTTCTTTCAGAAATTGTATTTAGAATTGTCTTTTTAAACTTCTATCAATGATTCATTTAACCAAAATTAATAATTAACCAAAAAATTTTGAAGTTCTATGAATTTTTGTTTTACCATAATTGGGTACGTAATCATCTTATAATAACTAATTTAGATCTATTATTGTAGATAAATTTAACTAGAATAATTAAAAAACCCTAATTGGCAAACCCGTTGGGAATGGGTTGGAGCTCACGCTGGCCTTTTATGGCCTAAAGCTCAACCTGGACTCGACCTGGGCATAGGGGGAAGCTTGAGCTGGGCTCAAGCTCGGGCTCGATTAGGGGATTGAGCCCACTCAAATCGAGCTCGAGCTCGTTCAAGTAGCTATCATAGGCTCGGCTCGAGCCATTATAGATTCGGCTCGGCCCATGCAAACACACCCAAAGGCCCAACACTTGGGACAAAGAGAGATCTTGTGGACTTGCTCATCTATGAACTCCTCTATGCAGCCAATTTTGTAACTATAAGAGAAAAACTTATAGTGTAGAAGCGTGTTTTAAAAACTGAACATGCCATTAAACCGGCAGTATGTTTGGTTTTGGTGGAATCTGGTTGGATCGGGTTAGACCAATGGTTCAATCATTGAATATTACACTCCATACTTTATATTTTCTTAATATTTCTATAAAAAAAAAGATAAACATAATCCTGATTATAGTGAACCGGTCCGAGTCAATAAGAACCACATTGGCCTTCAATTTTGGTTCAACCGGGTCGGACCAGTCGGTTTGGTTCAGTTTTTAAAACACTGGTGTAGAGTATGAAATATTTTTTAAGGTTGGCGGGGCAAAAGCACACACACTATTACTTGCTATTTGGGTTTAAGGGTTGTTGCTCTAATATCATGCAAAATTGGGTTTTAAGGGTTGCTGCTCAGATGTCATGTATAATTGGGTTTAAGAACCAGTATTTTAAAAATCGAGCGAGCTATCAAACCGGCAGTATGTCTGGTTTTGGTCGAACCTAATTAGACCAATGGTTCAACCATTGAATATTATGCTGGCCTATATTTTATATTTTCTTAATATTTTTCACTTGGGAATCCAGGGCAGGTAAGCATAGGAGGTGTTGTTAGAGACAGTGGGGGACATTGTATCTTTGTATGCTCAGGCCCAGCTGGTTGTTGCTCCTCTAATGAAGCGGAGGCCCAAGCTATGCTAACTGGAGTGAAGCTCTTAAGAGAGCATGTAACAGAGCCGGTGTATGTCGAAGGAGATTCCAAACTGGTAATGAGATGGGCAAAAGCAGGAAAGCCGCCTTGGAGACTGAAGCCTATTTTTTATGTGCTTAAATTAGTCACGGCAGAATAGAGTATTATTTGGAACAATAGGAAACTCTCTGGCTGATTGCCTAGCAAAAGAAGGTGTCCATAGGAATGGCCTCAGTGGCCTTTGTAATCTATGTATCTCATTATAAACTACTGTTTTATCAAAGAAATAAAATCGTTATTTGTCAAAAAAAATATTTTCTTAATATTTCTATAGGAAAAAAGACATAGTGAACCGGGCTGAGCCAATAAGAATCGGATTGGCCTCTTATTCTGGTTCAACCGAGTCAGGCTGGCCGGTTCGGTTCGATTTTTAAAAGACTGAAGAACTGTCCCAAACTTACTAGCTCCACTTGTAAATAGACATCTCAAAAAACAATGTAGGATGAAGCTCTTAATACATTACATAATACAGGTGACACTAAAAAACTATCAAATGGATGCTTACAAATCATATCCCTGTCTCTACATTGGATTCTGCATTCCTGAATTGCACCCTTAACAAGACTACCAGTCAAACCTACAGTGCTCCTCTCCTTCCCTCGCCTCTCTCTCCCTCTCTCAAAATATCTGAACCTGATCCAAACCCTAAAACTCAAAAGATCTGCAACATTCACTTAAAGCATGCATGGCAGATTGACACAAACCAGTTCAATCACCTTCCCTGTCTGCTTCAGTACCCAGTTAGGCAGTTACCCCACTTCTACAGGGACTCATTTTATCGATTCCAAAACTTTGACCGCATCTGATCAATCCGGGTGTCCCTGTGCTTAATTTTTTTTTTTCTGCCGAAAGGGCTTCCCTTCCCCTCCTTCTGGGTTGGCAAAGCAACGTGCTGTCTAGTCCATGGCGGAACAGGCAGGTCAGAGAGTCTGGCCACAGGCACTTCATTTCGTTCCTTCGCTCATCCCGGCTCCAGCCCCTCCTTTCTCAAAAGAATTGTAGACTGCGACTGTTCTTCATTCATTTTGCAGGTTTTTGCACTGCGGAAGGGCCCCTGAAAGAAATTAAAGGGGGGAAGATCCAGGGATTTTGGGTCTACACTCTGTGAAAAGAAATCCGAAACAGGGGAGGCTACTAGTGCCTTAATGATCAATGGAGGATAAGGACTAGGTGTTTTTTTTTTAAAAAAAAAAAAAATAATTCAAAGGGGAGCGGAGGTCTTAATCATAATTCATGGAAGATAACACTTTCGGCAGTGGCGACTCTTGACTAAAGAACAATGGTTTATGTAGAATAACTAAAGAACGCGGAGGGAGAGTGCGGATTCAATCGATTAAACAGCCGCTCCTGTGGACCTCTTTCGTTTTCTTCAACTTCTTTTTCTCTGATTTGATCAATCTCCACAGACCCACCATGGAACCAAGCTTCAATTTTTTTTATTTTTTTTTCTTCTATGGAGCTAGCTAGGCTTGTTCTAGCCTGAAAACCCATGAAATACTTGGGTTTGAAAACTTTCATCTGGCTAAGTTTGGATTTCATTTCAGGCTGTGAAGAAACAGGACGAGGGCGAATGAAGAGACGACCCATGCAAAACCATGCATTGATTATTACTGTGGCTAATCCCGAATCCAAGACAGGGGTTTGATTAAAGTGTTCATTTGTTCTTGATGGGTTGATGGGGCGGCTTCCTCATCGGTAAAATAAACGGAGACGACGATACTGAAACTACAGGGGAAGTTTCTTTCTTTCTCGTAACGAAATGATTGTGGAAATGGGAATCTCAGTCGTCATCGCAGAGAGACAAGCGGATGATAGCAGCAGAAACACCCACCGAGAGCATAGGATTCCAAAAAACCGCTCCTCCGCTTTTGCTTTACCGCGCGCGAGAGCGTGTATGGGCGAAAGGGGGTGAAGAAAAGCTGGCGCAGATATCAAAACCAGTTTCTGATCAGTTCTGGCACAGGAATGCAGGAATCCCAAGCAGAGGGGAAACCCAACAAGCAGAAAGGATCATGGGCCATGATACGGCGAAAGAGTTCAATAAAGTACGAGATGCGGATCCCATTTTTTGCCTTCTCGCGTGGGTCCTCCTTCAACCCCTCCTGTGTTTCTCCTCGCTCCGAAAAAAAAAAAAAAAAAAAAAAAAAAACCCACCCAAAAAATCTAGCTTTACGAAAGCGGAGGAGGTGGATGTGCCGGAGGAAGAAGAAGAAAGAAGCAGAAAAGATAAAGCGCGCGGGATTGGCTTTTCCCCATTTTGCTTTGCCTTTGGTTAAAAATACTCCTTTGATCAGATTCCTACTTTGAAACCCTTTTCTTCCCCTCTCCTCCTTTGGATTGTCTCCATGTCCTCCTTTTACACTACTGCACACATCTGCTAAGTACAATTAACTCACTTCATTAAGACAATCTCTTAGAGATTAGTTTGCAACTTTCGTAACATTCTCATCAGTGTTAGTGCGAGGGGGACGAATTAATATGTCCAGAGTAGTAGTGTAATGGAGTCGGTGAGGCTGTCTGCTTGATCGTCATCGTCCTTGAGGCAGGCATATTGAGATGATGGTGATCTAACCGAGACCCAAGAAACTTGTCTACGAAAAGAGGAATTAAAAGGGGTAGACATTGGATTATTATAAACCACCCAGAAGAGAAATTCGTACTTAGTATAAAGTAAAAAGAGAAAAAAAAAAAAAAAAAAAGTGGTTTTTTAGAGATAAGTAATCTAATGAGAGGACCCCATTGAGTACTAGTCCTGGTAAAGAATAATCTCGTTGGTCTTGAGCCCGGCGTGTAGTGATGACTTAGGGGTTTAAGTTTTTCCCCTGGTTATAAAATGTACTCGAACGTAACCCACGAGTGATCCACGTGTTAGTTTTTTTTTTTCTTTGAATGAGGGGGAAGGGAGGCAAAGCTTGAAATGTGCCCAAGTTGTCGAGCCATGGTTGGTCGGGAGCCTTCTGGGTTGGTGATGATGGTTCATTGAAAAGAAAGCGGCAGACGCGTCCGAGGCCCCCACCATCCACTCCTTCAATGGTGATCCCTTTCGGAACTTGGGCCTCTTTCTTTCTCTCCCTCTACTTAGATTAGATGATGCTTATATCATATATTCTCTCGCTAAACTTTGAGCCTTCCTCTCCTTAAACTTAGGGTTCTCTCTCTCTCTCTCTCTCTCTCTCTCTCTCTCTCTCTCTCTCTCTCTCTCTCTCTCTCTCTCTCTCTCTCTCTCTCTCTCTCTCTCTCTCTCTCTCTCTCTCTCTCTCTCTCTCTCTCTCTCTCTCTCTCTCTCTCTCTCTCTCTCTCTCTCTCTCTCTCTCTCTCTCTCTCTCTCTCTCTCTCTCTCTCTCTCTCTCTCTCTCTCTCTCTCTCTCTCTCTCTCTCTCTCTCTCTCTCTCTCTCTCTAAATCTTTCTCTCTCTCTCTCTCTCTCTCTCTCTCTAAATGTTTGGTCTTACTCTTTCTCTCTCTAAATGTTGAGTCTTTCTCTCTCTCTAAATGTTGAATCTTTCTCTCTCTAAATGTTGGGTCTTTCTCTCTCTCTCTCTCTCTCTCTCTCTCTCTCTCTAAATGTTGGGTCTTTCTCTCTCTAAAAATTGGATCTTTCTCTCTCTCTCTCTCTCTCTCTCTCTCTCTCTAAAAATTGGATCTTTCTCTCTCTCTCTCTCTAAAAATTGGATCTTTCTCTCTCTCTAAATGTTGGGTCTTTCTCTCTCTAAAAATTGGATCTTTCTCTCTCTAAAAGTTGGGTCTTTCTCTCTCTAAATGTTGGGTCTTTCTCTCTCTCTAAATGTTGGGTCTTTCTCTCTCCCTAAAAATTGGATCTTTCTCTCTCTCTAAATGTTGGGTCTTTCTCTCTCTCTAAATGTTGGGTCTTTCTCTCTCTAAATGTTGGGTCTTTCTCTCTCTAAATGTTGGGTCTTTCTCTCTCTCTAAGCATTTGGTCTCCCTCTCTCCTCTCTAAAGTTTAGGTCTCTAGAACGTTTGGCTGTTTCTCCCTATTCAGATTTGGTCTTTCTCTCTCTAAATTGATATATTCCCCTCCTCCCGTCTTTCAAGCCGTGTGAAGAAGGCATGGGTCCTCCCATCTTTCAAAAGCAAAGCACATTCATGTATCCCCCCAAAAAAAAAAAAAAAAAAAAAAAAAGAAGAGAGAGATTGAACCCCAAAAGCAAAAGCTTAAAAGCTGATCCAATTTGCTCTCGAATGTAATATAAAATAGCCAACACTATTATGATAAAAACTCCCTCCCTCCTTCCCACACGAGGACCCTCATCACATGACACCACTCCTCAATTTGCACTTGAGTTTGGGCCATTCCCATAGATTATGATGCCAATATGTCACAACCTGTTTGTTATTATGACCCTTCCTACTTCATGCTCAAGTTTCCTCACTTAAAATTAATAAATTTTTTGCTAATTAATCAAATCCGCTCGACAAAGGAACAATGGAAGCGACGCTAACTCTAAAGTGTCACTTAAAAGCGACTCTAGAATTTTTTCTGAAAAAGCCTTCGCACGCTTGCTTCGCGCGTCGTGTGTTGGTTGCGGGCACAGGTACGTACAGCCTTTGTTCGCAGCGGATCATGAATGGTGGGGTAGATAGAGAAATCTAATTAAGATTTGGTTAGAGATAATGTTGTTAAGATCCTTAAATTCTCTTGTCCTCCTCTGCTTGAAACCTCAAAGCATTTGGCTTAAGTTAGGTGTGATCTTGATTTGATATAAGCGAGAAGATGACAAAAAGTCAAGTCATAATTGGAGGATTTTCTTTTTGAAAATCATTAGAACTTTTGCCTAGGGTTCCCTCCGGGTCGGCCCTTATGGGACACCCAATCACTTTCTCAAGGCTCTTTCTAGCACAAAAGCCTCATACTTCCTCCCCTTCCCCTTTTCTAGGGCCATCATTCCCTAATACCATACACCACAATATGTACCCCAACCAAGCTTTGCTTTTACATGATGAATACCAATAAAATACACATAATAAACACATTACAACTAAAAAATCTTCAAATCCTTAGCTTTAAGATCACTTGGGGGTGTTGTCCCTAGAGCTTTATCTCATGAAACCATGAGGTCAAAATATCACATTTGGGGTCAAAATACTAAAAATTAAGCTAAAATCACCTGAACTTACCGATTTAATCCTTCATTGTACTAATACATTATACTAAAGAATCACCTGAAATTATAGTTTCAAAGTTCTCCACCACACTAGATATGTAAGGCCACTTAAAGAAATGTGGTGGTCCTGCCCCTCACCCAAACTGTTATTACCAACGGACGGTTCCCTGGTACTATTCTGACCGTGCATAAGTGGCCGAGTGTCAGACACTTAACTAGATTCAGGTATAGATTTGGAAAGAAACCTAACCACCAAACCCAACCCCCCCAACCCCTCACCTGACCTGCCCCATTCCACTGTTTGATTTTCAAATATCAGTGGCATTTAACGTAATTATGGCTTCAATCGATGTCGTTTATGTGCTTTTCTAAACTGCCGGTGTGGAAGTGGTAACATACCTACAAGCGAGACAAGACGGGAGGACGAAGACGGGTTGGGCCCACCCGGGTCGTTGTCCTCGTCAGCGTTACCTTATCTTCGTTACCGTCATCTTGCCGTTTATGCGATTAATATGTCTCCGTTAGTTCGGTTTATGGTCGGTCGTTTCGAAAATGAAGAGGCCAACAACAGTGGCAATGATGTAGTTAAGACCCATCGCGGTGCCCATTTTCCGGAAACTGGATGGAACGCAGCAGATATAAAATCATATTTCCGCCATGGGAGAGGGGGGAGCGTGTAAGAAAATCGATTAAGCATCATCGAGTCGCATCTGGAGAGGCCTCGTGAAGGGAGAGGGACCGGCATGGGGGGGTGGGGGCGGGCCGCTCCTCCGCGAGAGAAAGCTGAAAAGGGCACTACCTTCGTCCTCCTCGCATTCATTCTCTCCTTTCACAGTAAAAGTGGATTCACGTAGATTGCCCAATCTCCAGTTAAAATCGATATATTAGAAACAGTTCCATTTCGCTTTCTTTCTCTCTCTCTCTCTCTCTCTCTCTCTCTCTCTCTCTTTTTTTTTTTTTTTTTTGTGAGATACAGAAAAAGACCTTTGCGGAGTGCTGCTAGTCTCGCTCCGCTATTAATATTCTCTCGTGGATTTCAGCGTTTTATTTTTTCAAACGCTAACAAACGCGCGCAAAAGCAACAGGCGGAAAGAAACTACATAAAAACCTACGTTTTTACGGATTTTTCGCCGCAAAGGCTCCGGATCGTCTCTCCGGTCGCTGCTCTCGAAAGCGCCGCTGCTCGTGTACTGCGGTCTACGTCGCCGCTACCGTAAAGAGAAATTTGGTGGTTTGTGGCTGGTACTTGTTCGCGATTGGATTGTGCTTTTGTGTGTCTCTGCTTTTTAAATTTGGATGCCGATTTGGAGTCAGTGACTCAGTTGAGGAGTGTATTGGTTCGGATGGGGGGGAGGGAGAGGGGATCTACGCTGCTTCTGGAGCTCCGGTGGACGCGTAGGTTGTTTGGTCTGTAGCCTAAGTGGATAGATCTACGGAGTTTGAATCGGATTAGTTTGCGGCATTTCAGACGTTGTTGAGCGAAAAAGAGGGAAATAAATCGGTTGCGGCGACTGGGGTTTGAATTTGGACAAGAGCGTCGGGGTTGGAGATCGGATTCTGTTTTCTGGTCGATTGCTCTGTTTCGCGTAATTTCAGTCTGGTCTTTGTTTGGAGGTTTAGGATTCGTATTGTTGTTGATAGGTTTCAGCTCGGAGGTCGATAAGAGCTTCGAATCCTAGGTAATTCGGTTGGAAGAAAATTGAGAGCATGAGCGAACAGTATTTCTCTATGAGAAAAAGTATGTACTTCTTTTTACTTTTTCTTATACTAGAAAAAGGCGCAGAGCGCTTCATCATCGAGTAGAAAGTCTCTGCTTTAATATGCCTTGTGAAGTTGATGAGAGAAGTGGAAAACGAGGAACGTGAGGAGGAAAACAGAGAATCCAAGACCATGAAGCTCAATGAAGCTCCCAAGCAGAAGGATCGCCATATAGTTACATGGACTCCGCAGGTATAGTCAAGTTCTTTTCTTTTTACCTTCTTATCGACTCTCACACTTCTGTGGGTTCTCTCTTCCTCTGGTTCTCATTAAGAAATTTGAACTGCAGGAGGATGATATTCTCCGAGAGCAGATAAACACCCTTGGAACTGAAAGGTAGGGAGTGTTTTGTGCATGTTTGAACTGACGGAGATGAATCTTCATTCGAGATTGCTGAAACTAACAATTTCTCTTTGCTCTTCTGTCTAGTTGGACAGCTATTGCGTCGAAGTTCAAAGATAAAACTAGCAGGCAGTGCAGGAGAAGGTGGTGCTGGTTATTCTTTATTTTTTAACTTAAAAATCTATCAAAATTTTCCTTTTATAAGCTGATAAAGAAGATACAACACTCTTTCAGATGGTACACATATTTGAGTACAGAGTGCAAGAAAGGAGGTTGGTCGCCGGAGGAAGACATGCTTTTATGTGAGGTAATGGCTCCTAGCTTAGACGCATGTAAATCAACAACTAGATTAGGCAGCATAGTTTCATGAGAGAGCAGCGGGGGAAGTTGTCATCCCGCTGAAAGGGAGCATCTTTCTGCATAAGAGCCTATAAGACCGTTCATTTCATTCTGTCTCTCAGAGGTATTCATTTAGGTAACGAGGTTGTCACTACTCCAAGTGGTTATCCAGTGTAACATTTTCCCCCACGATGTGATTTTCAGCCACTCTGTAATGGAAGCTTGATGTTAAAGTTTAATTTGAGTCCTGACAACTACATGAACTTTCGGAATAACTACCCAGTGTCCGAAGGTCTTCTGTATTTTGTCATTTATTTTTACTTTAAAATTGTGGAGTTGTTTGAGTACATGAAACTATTAATTATAATGTTTGCAGTGTCTCCTTACTTTAGGAATAACTACCTTGTGTCCGAAGGTCATCTGTATTTTGTCATTTATTTTTACTTTACAATGGTCGAGTTGTTTGAGTCCATAAAAAGCTATTATTTGTAATGTTTGCAATGTCTCCTTTCTTGTATCAGTTTCTGGTTATGCCTTAACTCTTGCTAAATGATTGGCAGTTGAGCTCCAAAAGTTCAAGGAGAGCCAAAAGACACTCCATGGTCTTATGATAACCAAAACTTCAAAAGATCTTCATATGGCTTTACTCTGCTCCATAAATGCAGAAATATCCAAGAAAACCCAAAGATGCAAAATTACACTAAGACTTATTGTGCTTCATAAATTCAGAAAAATTCTGAAAAACAAAAAGACACTCTTTTCTGTAGCTTTTGATGTTCCACAGCTTAACCATTTTTCCAAGACTTGTGCTCATTGGACAGTTCAGATGTTGTTCATCTGTCATTCAATCGCATGAAAAGTTGACAGTGATGTCACATTATACTACAATATAAGGTTCTACTTAATCTGAATCGTTTAAAGATCTGACTTTGCAAGGGTTATGTGCAGGCTCAAAAGATGTTTGGTAATAGGTGGACTGAAATTGCCAAGGTGGTTTCAGGCAGGTACAGTGTTTTTTAAGTCTATGCTCTTATTAATTCTTCATCACATTAGACAATTAACTAGGAAAGATCACACAAATAGAAGGATCTTTTACTCAAACATTGCCAATCTATTTTCTTAGGAGATAAGCTACTTGAAAACCATTAGTTGCCAACTATTTCTTTTCCTATTTGAGTGCAGAACGGACAATGCTGTGAAGAACAGGTTCACTACGCTATGCAAGAAAAGAGCAAAACTTGAAGCATTATCAAAGGAGAACAGCAATTTATACATCAACCACAACAATAAAAGGGTCATATTACATGATGGGATATCTGAATCAACAAACCCACTGAAAAAGATTAGGTGAGAAGAGTTTTAGAGCCTGATGTGCCAATAACATATCAATTTTACAAAGAGAGTCTGATTGCAACTAAGGACCAATTCTTCCGGTGTAGGGCCCATATTGTTGAACAAACAGAAAAATGCAGAACAAAAGAAAGACAGCAAGGGGAATGTGGAACAGTCAAGCAGCTCCCGAGACCTCCTTTAGCTGTACTTATACAGAACTTCAGCAATGCAGAAAACTTGCGATCTCATCCTCACATCACCAATGACAACGCTGGAGCCCAGACAGAAGGTAAGCATTTATATTTAAGTGAAACCTAGCTGAAACATGATAAACCAAAATACAAATAAGAAACCTTGATTTTACTGATGTAACATTTTTCGTCTTTCTGAAAACAGTTGCAAACAATAAGCTGCAAGGTACCTTTCTCCGAAAAGATGACCCAAAGGTTATGGCCTTAATACAGCAAGCAGAACTCCTGAGCTCGCTTGCACTACGGGTCAACACAGACAACTCCCATCAGAGTCTGGATAATGCTTGGAAGGTGATAGCAGCCCTACTTCTTCTTTTCTTGTAAAGAAAAAGTGGCATGAGCTTTAGCTATGTTATGAGATGAACCCTGAATCTTAAGTTGTCATGTGGAATAAAAACAGGAACTCCAAGATTTCTTAATTCAAACCGAAGAGAGCGAACTGTGGCGAAACAAGATTGCAGATATGGACATTCTACTTGATGACTTCAAGGACTTGATTGAAGATATTAAAAGTGGAAGCCCAGGATCTCGTCTTTCATGGAGGTAACTGGATGTGATGAACTTGTTAAACACTTTTCAGCTTTGAAATGCTGTCCTAAAGTTTGGCTTCTATATTTCTAGGCAACCTGATTTACAGGAGGAATCTCAGGGAAGTTCTGATTGTACCTATTCAACTAACCAATCACATGCTGGAGATGATAAAATAGAAACAAATCTAGGTGATCAATGTTCATTAGATTACAGCATGGACAATGGAACAGAGAAAGGTGGTGTAGAGGATGGTGTTGCTCACCAAGATCACTTTAGTGCCAAGCCATGTGTAACAGAAGGTCAGAAAAGCATATTGCTCTCACTTTTTTGTTTCCTCCCTACACCCTTTTTAAAACATTACACGTTCAGTTTGATAAATGTTTTTATTTTTATAAATTTATGGATTTTAGCAACTGCGCAATCAAGTGAAGAGGCAATAGATAGTCATGGAATTGCGCCTGTACTGCCAGCAAGTGAGTACAGTTCTCCTGTTCAAATGATTCCACCATTCCAATCTTTCAAAGAGGGGATTCCAAGCCCCAAATTTTCAGACAGTGTAAGTTCCTCATTCTATAGTTATATAATATGCTTTATTGTGAGTTTGCTTCCATACATCACCCTCAGGGAAATAAACAGGCACGTGTACTTAAGTTTCATGAGGAGGACGGAAACAAGAAGGATTTTCATAGTTTCCAAATAAGCAACTCCTTTTATATGCTCCTTGACCAAAGATTCCTGTTCTATAACCAAAAACGATAAAAGTTAATGAGGGCAAGTATTGCAGAAATTTCCAACACACCTGCTTGGAAAATGGAAGATATGGGTTGTTTGGCAAATTTGGTTGGTTGATATCTTTCTGTGAGAGATCCCTGTTCTGACCTCAGTTTTCATGAAAGCAGAGAAACTAGAAAACCGAAAAAGGAATTTTAGATCCCCACATATTTTTGTCTTCCTCAGATCAACTGGGAATATTAATTTGTAGATATAAGAAAAGAAACGTCTTTGTACTTCGTGCAAGTTGGAAGACTGGAAGACTTAAAACCGAATCACTTCCCCTATAAACACTTTTAAATCAATTTTAGTGAAATGTACTATTTCAAAAATTTTCTTTTATGACTAACAATTGGATTGTTGTGGGCCTATTTCAGGAACGTCAGTACTTGCTAAGAACACTGGGCTTGGCATCTCCATCGCCAACTACAAACAACCCCTGCCAACCACCATCCTGCCGAAGGGCACTCCTCCACACTCTCTGATTTACCAGAAAACCCATGTTTGTCTTAAACTCGACCTTCAAGAAAGTTTGAGAAGCTGATAGATCATCCTCCGCGTTACTGATCTAGTAAGGTGTGCCTTTGTGTCCTTGTCCTCTCTTCCGAGAAAGTTTCCCATGCTTGAAGGTCTTACTTCAACAAATTATTCTGTTCTTCGGTTGAAGATCTTCGCGATTTTCAGCAGTTTTTGTCCTAAAAACCTAGTAATCCTTGTTTTGTGTCCAGTCTGAGCTTGCGTTTGTTGCGTCGTTCTTACCAGACCATGCTTTGAAGTTTGAGTAGTTTCAGCAAACCTGTTTTTTTACTCGGGTATTTGTTTGCTAAGCCAATTTATTCTTTCGTCTGCTTACCCTCCCTCCTGCATTGGTTTCTGTCTCTCTCCGGTCAGGTCTCTCTGTCCCGTCTGGTTTCTGTCACTACTTACCAGTTGTACATAAAACAACATAAGATCGCGTCTTGTCTTCCGGAGTGTAAGTATTTGTTTTCGGCATCATTTGTTGTTCAGGAAAGAAAAAAAAACTAAACTAAGATGAAAAAATAGAGATACAGTAGTAGAAAGGAGAAACATATCAGTCAAAAATGCATCCTAATATAAAGTGTTGTGGTGTGAAAGAGTACATACTACATAGAATAAGAGTTCTTTTGTTGTATTTTAATTTTAATTTTCTTTTTGGTTTTCCAACATTGTGGATGTAATTGGGTTGTTGTATGATCATAAATATGGAATCGAATGGAAGTGTGAATCTGGGTTTTGTTTTGTGTGAACGGACAAGTTTCTCAGTTGATCTGTACTCGTTTGTTTTCTAACGAGAATCCAAGAAGAAGAAAAACAAAAAAAAGCCTGTCAACGAGGAAAACGAAGGAACGGAAGCAGTCACAAGCAGATAAAAAAAAAACAAAAAAAAAAAGTCAGAGGTGTGAGGCAAGCAGTTTACTTACCAAAGGAAGACTTAGTTGAATTGCTGCTCTCCATATGACTTCGTGGCTTATTTTTCCATTTGTCCAGAAGCCTGAGGCTCCGCTCCCCAAGCGACTGCGCGACATTACGTTGCGAAAGAGATGCGGTAAAACATGGTGGAGAGTCGGAGACCGGAGAGACTCGAGAAAGAGAAGAAGCGGCTTTGATCGTGGAAGAAGAGACTGCAATTATGACGGCCTGCACTTTTCGGTGGAAAGGCCTATTTTTAGTTCGGATGACGAACGAGGGAAGGCGAAAGGGAATGAAAAGCAGCAAATATTAATCGATTTGAAACAGTTTCCCACCGCGACCGACTCTCGGTCAAGTCAAAACGCGAGTCTATGCAGCGCGACGGACCCTTGGCTTTTTATCACACTGGAGTGTCGTAGATTTGTTGAATCGGATTCGGATCTGATTTTGCCACATCAGGTGTCATGTTTGGGTTCCCTGGGACCTGAGTTTGCCCCATCAAATAAGCTAATATTATTGAAGCTAATTATACTATGACACCATGGTATTATTGGGTAAGGCATGGAAAAATGCCAAAAACGTATCATGTAATTTAGGAACATTATCTATGATACCATGGTACAAATGTGATCAATAGTCTATACGTTATTACTAACTATCTCCGATAAATATCTTGTAAATAAGTATCAAAGTAATTTTCAAAAGAAAAATTGCAATGTTTTGAATGCCCAATGGAAAGATGAGCAGTTGTGGTCTAACCCAATTGGAACGTTTCAACCACTAGTTTTAACAAAAAGGAGATGTTACAAAAACATGCCATGTGGCATATAATTTCTTGATAAGGGCCATGGTTGAAAACAACATAAAAGGCCATGGTCAGCAAACGTCAGTGCCATAATAAAATGGCTCGAACTAAAATTGTTTAGGTCAAATTTCTTCCCTATTCTCCAAGGCATTTTGAAAGGGGCATGTAAAAGTTCTGCTTGACCGACCATCACTATCTGCGTTAAATATAGTTACCATATGACTATGCGGTTGTGTGGTGGGAAGTTTTTTTGAGATGGAATATTTGGAAAAGTCCTTTTTCCAAGTTTTTTTTTTTTTTTTTTTTTCTTGCTCTTCCAATGGTTGATTTCTACTCTAGGAAAGATAATTTTACCTAAGCTTAATTTTTATCCAAAACGGATTTCTGTCTTTTATTTAAGAAAAGAACCAGTGTTTTAAAAACCAAACCGAACCAGCCGGTTCAACCCAATTGAACTAGAATCGGAGGCCTGTCCAGTTCTTATTGACTCGGCCCGGTTTACTGTAATCAACATTAATTTTGCCTTTTTACCCATAGAAATAAAACATATTTATAAAGTATAACGGATAATATTCAATGGTTGAACCATTTGTCCAACCACCCAGTCTATGAGTTAGGTTCAACCAAAATTGGACAAATTGCCGGTTTGATATCCGGTTCGGTTTTTAAAACATTGAGAAGAAGAACAACAAAACATGAGTTTTTATTCCAAGAGCCGGTCTTTTAATTCAAATGAGAAGTCATTATCGTTGATTTTTAGTCACCTTTCCACGCGTTTGAGTAAAATCCTAAACAACTTCCTTGGACTCTTTGGCATTATGTTTAATCAATTGGCATATGGTACATAAGGCCTCTAAAAGTCCTCCAAAACTTCCAAAACTTCACTCGGCATTGCCCCTTCATGGAAGCTTTCATGTCTTTCCTCAATTTTATTAAAATCTCGAAAACCTTAGCCACACACGTATTCACTCAATTGATGTTTTGATATTCTATTGGCATTGTGAAAGCCTCTAAAAACTTGACTACCACCTCGTTTCATTGGTAAGAGAGTTACCGTTTGCCATCTTCTTATATATTTCAACTCATGATCAAGTGGCAGATATTTTCACAAAATGGTCTATCAAGAACAACTTCTGACCAAGTTTTACGATCGAATAGGACAGCAATGTGACCTAGTCTCGTTATAAGGCTAATTAAGTTTCTTATTCTTATTACATCGTATGAATGACATTTTCCTAATATAACTAGGACTCTTACTATATGACATAGTGTACATACATATATATCAAGTGTACCATGGTTTGTGTATGTTCTTGTTATTGTCAAGTATATCTTATGTTGAAGCATTCCAAGGCAATAGAATATGTCACATGCTTAGGTTTTGGCCATGTTTTTTATTAGTGGATAATCTATATCATATTATAAGATATGGTTGAAAGAACCTGCCCTTGATTGCTTATAAGAATGTGAAAAGGATTAAAGTTAGTTCTTGATTTTATAAAATTTAAGTTCCAAAAAATGTTTTTTTTCCCCCCCCTTAGAGACCCTCACATTCTATATTAACAAGTTAATAATTATTGGAGGAAAGAACTTCTTAGTGGGGAGTGGGGGTTCCACTATGAAATCATACAAGTGGTTCAGTTTTGAGATACATGACATGCGAGTTATAAGCATGTCATAGTCACTCCATATATGTACATAGATTCGTTTTGGGAAATGAAAATTTGTGATTAATTGGAATTCAGGAACCCCAAAAAAACAAAGGAAGATACAAAATAGATGATGTTTAAAAATAAATATCAAATAATTTTTTAGTGTTGCCCCTCATCAATACGCGCCCATGACGTCACTCCATAACTTTTCACATCGTTTATTTTATTTTTCAATAATATGCAATGTCTTTCGTGATTAAAAAAAAAAACACGAAAAAAAATGATAAAGGGCAGTTTATTTTCTTTTTTTCTCTGGAAAAAAAAAAAAGTATTTTATGAAATATTTTATTTTTTATTGTGGTGTGGGAGTCTCTCCTTCCTCGTAAGACAACGTGTGGAAGAAAGTCAGCCTACTCTTCCTCCGTCGTGTTTCCCACGTGGAGGCCATTTGTTTCTTGACTAAAACGCCCTCCTATCTTTTCCATTTAGACAAATTTTTTTTTTTTTTTGTTTTTTAAAATATTTTACTTTTTTTTGTAATTACGTGACGTGACCTGGTTCTCCGGAATCGAGGCAACTGCCGCCTTTGGGTCAACCGGTCGAGAGATAATGTTGTGGGTCAAGGTAAATAAATTATTTCCGGGAAAAAAATAAAACGATTTAAAAAAATAGAAGGGTGTGGTGGTCATTGACCAGTTTGAATGTACTCGCTTGTCGACTTCGCGGAAGAACGCGTGCGGGAGTCGCTTCCATGACTTACAAATTCCGTCTTCCTCCTCTCTCCTGCCATGATCGATTCCTTTTGGGATTTCGCACAGACTCGAAGGCGAGGCGAAGGGGTGGAGTTTTCTGTTTCTTGCGTCTGATAATTTTCGGTGGGAGGTTTTTTTTTTTTTTTTTTTTTTTCCGTTTTTTTTTCTATGGTTGGAGCTTGACGGGGAGGGACCTTTTTTGGGAGTTCCATGGGCAACTGTTTGGAGGCTCCAGCTAGAGTTCAAAGCTCTCTGAGCTCTCATAATGCTTCAGGTACAGCTCGCGCGCCTTTATTTCATTATGGTTAGTCTGTGGTACGTGTCTTTCTTGGGGAGGAATTTGATTTGTTTTGGGAGATTACCGTGTTATGACGACCGGGGAATCTTGTTGTTGGGGTTGGGTGATTTTATAATTTTCTGTTCATTCGACGGATTTTGGAACATTTCTGGCTTGTGGGTCTGTTTTGTTCTATTGGCGTTTCAGATGCTAATTGAATGCTCTAGTTTTTTGTTTTCTTCTTCTTCTTCTTCTTCTTCTTCTTCTTCTTCTTCTGTGTCAGAATTTACTTTTTTTTCTCGGGGTGTTTTTCCTCTATAGGACTTCAGGACTTTCGTCAGGTCTCCGATGGAACTCTGTTTAGCTTTCTATTATGGATAACGCTCTTATTGGCATTGGCTCTCTGCTAACTTTCCCTGTTATTTTCCATTTCTTTCTCAAGAAAAGTTGAAACTGAGTTTCCTTTAATACATTTTCAGATTTAGTTTCCCTTTTTTTTTTTTTTTGGGTGTGGGGAGGGGAGTGTTAATATGGATTTTGTATAAATTTTATTTGGAATATTGATTTTTTTTTTCTCTGTCCGTGTTTACTCTGAACATGGAATGCTCTTTCAAGTTGGAACTTGTGTGTTCTGATATGAAAGTGAAAAATAGACGCTTTTCTCCATTTAGCTGGTCAATAATAAAATTTCTTTAGTCTTGGATGATATATGCAGTTCGTTCTGTAGTTTTGTCGGAAGAATGGGAATATATGTGAAGATGTTCTTGGTGTTTTATAATTTTTTGTGACCATGTCGTTTCTCCTTAAATTCAGAAGCCTCAAAATCCACCAGCAGAACAGGTTTGTCTTCAAATGGCTCTACCTTGACCATACCCTCTTACGGTAGTACAAGCACTAATGATCTGCCTACTCCGCGAACTGAAGGCGAGATTTTGTCATCCTCAAATTTGAAAGATTTTTCCCTCAATGAGTTAAGGAATGCAACAAGAAATTTTCGGTCCGATAGCCTTCTTGGAGAAGGAGGCTTTGGGTATGTATTCAAAGGGTGGATTGATGAGCAAACATTTACTGCTTCAAGGCCTGGGACTGGAATGGTTGTTGCTGTTAAAAAGCTTAAACCAGAGGGGTTTCAAGGTCACAAGGAGTGGTTGGTAAGTGAATTTCCATCAATAATATTCTTTTAGCTGTTATTCATTCATATAAGTTAATTTGTTTGACTTGGTTTGTGCAGACAGAGGTCAATTATCTTGGCCAACTTCACCATCCAAATCTAGTTAAGCTTATTGGATACTGTTCAGATGGCGAGAATCGTCTTCTGGTCTACGAGTACATGGCCAAAGGCAGTTTGGAGAACCACCTGTTTAGAAGTAATCTACCTATCCGTTCATCAGTAACTTTTTATTGCTGTGATTAATTTTTTCTAGTTTGTTGCATCTTTTGGTAGAAACAGGACTCCCAACTGAAGTTTTATCATGGACCAGAGAAAATTGTAATATTTTTTATGCTTTTGGTTCAGCTCTAGATTCTTGATAACATATCCTTAAAACATGGAAGAGATGTTTTTGCTCTTTCTCATCTTTCTCTCTCACACTGTTATGTCATTTTTCAGGAGGGGCTCAACCTCTTTCTTGGGCCATAAGGATCAAAGTTGCAATTGATGCTGCAAGGGGACTTTCATTTTTGCATGATGCTGAATCACAAGTTATATATAGAGACGTTAAAGCCTCAAATATCCTTCTGGATGCAGTAAGTACTAGTCATCCCTTATCTACTAACAATTGGGCCTGACTAAGACTCTAGTATTTTTTGTTGGAAGATCGAAGAAGAGCTGCAGAACGCAGGGCAGTAGGTTGGTCTGAGTTTAGTTGATGGAAGGGTGAAATCCCCTTGACATTTAACTTCCATCTTTGCTATGGACAGATCACTTCTGCTGAATCTGCAGATAAAATTATATGATTGTATTATGGTTGATCCAACGGAGTATCAATAACTTACCTGGTTCTATTTTACTGGTGCAGGATTTTAATGCTAAGCTTTCAGATTTTGGATTGGCAAAAGCTGGGCCAACTGGAGATAGAACCCATGTTTCAACTCAAGTAATGGGAACTCACGGCTATGCAGCTCCTGAATATATTGCCACGGGTTGGTTTCTAATTAAAGCTTTCTACAGTAGGATCATCTAAAATTAATTTGGCTAAAACAGCGAAGAAAGAAAGCTGTAAAGTGATGCTAACATTTCAGTGATTGATTAACAGGTCGTTTATCTGCAAAGAGCGATGTTTACAGTTTTGGTGTTGTGTTATTAGAGCTATTGACCGGGCGTAGGGCTCTTGATAGGAGCAAAGTAGGAATAGAACAAAACCTGGTTGACTGGGCTAAACCATACCTGAGTGACAAGCGAAAACTGTTCCGAATTATGGACTCCAAGTTAGAGGGTCAGTACCCTCAAAAAGCAGCTCACCAAGTTGCCACTCTTGCAGTGCAATGCCTATCCTCAGAAGCCAAGGTCAGACCTCGGACGGCTGAAGTCTTGGCCTCATTGGAGCAGCTTCAAACTGCAAAAAGTTGCTCAAAAGCCTCCCAAGTGCGGCAGGCGGCGGCTTCTAACCCGGTCCGGAAGTCTCCGGCAAGACAACTCCCTTCGCCATTGCACATCACACCGGTTGCATCCCCACTACGGTCTCCATTACAGACTTATAGGCAATCGCCAAGAGTGCATTGAAGCTATGAAACAAAGTCTCAGATGAAGTCAAAATGTTTTCTATACCATGCTTGGGCGCTAGTCATTTTGCATCATATTTTTTTGGCCCCTCTTTTGTTTATAGTTTAGTACAGGTGGGGGCCCTTCATATGTTTGCCGAGTTATAAAATAGTTGATTTCATCACACGGAGAACACTGCTATTTATGGCTTGCTATTTGATTATAGATTATATCTGTGTCTACTTTTGTTGTTGGTGACCTCAATCTTTGCCTTTGGCATCTGCCCCTTAAGGTTGGGTTTTTAAAAACCTGAACCTGAACTCGACATATAATACCTGAAACTCGAACTTATTCAAAACCTGAATGAGCTTACACCCAAATCCAAACCCAAACGCTTAATTGATGAAATTGATGAAATTTCATAAAATTTAAAATATTTTTAAAAAAAATCTAATTTGCAAAGCAGAGCGTCGATATGTCCGAGTGGTTAAGGAGACAGACTCGAAATCTGTTGGGCTTTGCCTGCGCAGGTTCGAATCCTGCTGTCGACGATTCATATTTTTATTTTTAAGCCAAAATTTGCATTCCCTTTTTCGGAAGAAGGAACTCATGTCACTGATATACGACTATTTCTTATGGATCACGCCCCTCCTCCATACGGTTTCAATGGTGAATTCTTCGAGTTAATATTATTAAGTCGGATGTGGTGGCTTTTGTTAATGATTTTTACACTTATTTGGTACCTATTATGGTAGCCCTTTTCTACATGGTAAGCCAAATGGTTGTAATAGTGCCAACCAATATTGGGCGCTATGTCCCGTTTTGGTTAAACCCGGTTAGACCGGGTTGGACTGTTGAATATTATTTTTATAAGAAAAGAGGCAAAAATAATGCTAGTTACAATGAACTGGACCGAGTCAATAAAAACCGGACAAAGTCAATAAGAATAAAACTGGCCTCCTAATCTGGTTCAATTGGGTCGGACCGGTCAGTTTGGTTCGGTTAAGTTTTTAAAACATTGGTGCCAACACTTTTTTATTTACTTATTTATTTTCAGTTTGAGTTAATTGTCTTCATTAGTCAGTTTGGTCCTCTTTTTCATAAGAGAAAGATAAAAGGATAGATTAGTAGTCTACAAGATGGTATATATATATATATATATATATCCAAGAACAATTTCAGAAAGATCTGATCTGAAAGCACAAATTACTTTCTACGACGATTTTATAAAGAATAAGAATCTAAATCCACAAAATTACATTATAGATAGAAAAAACAGATTCACCCAATGAAATATCAGAAACAAACTTGCAGAGAAATATTGCACGACAAACCTGTAGAATTGCATAATACTACAAACCTTATTCGATTATAAACTGAAAAGCCTGAAACGAACTTGTAGCACCAAAACTAAGAAGACACGTCGAGGCTTAAGCCAAGGGAAGAGTCTCTTCCCTTCACCCGGAACGTAGTTGGCTTAAGCCTCCCCGCTCTTCTCAAATTTGATGCCACAAAACTGTGTTTTTCTTCCTCCATGGCGGATATGTGCATACTGGGGGGAGAATTACGAGCTATTTATAATGGAAAAAAACGGTTTCAGGAGGGAATACGTGACCTGTTGATTTGGTGGCACATTTATGAAGTTTGCAGGTTTTGTATAAAATACAACGAAGATACTTCTGGCTTTTGCCTAACTTTGACCCTCCCCCTCGGAATTACAAATAAATTCAGTTGTTAATTTAATTTATAGAAGAAGAATAGGAAAATTTTCTTCCCAATGCAGAATCTCCTTAGAAACAATAATGAAAAATTAAGGATTTTCGATTGGTTGTCGTCTTCAATTCAAGTTACAATCCTTATGAATTGCCTTTGCCTTGTACTCTGAACAAAAGATGCTTCCTCACTCTATTCAACTTACCATGTTCTTGTTTATACTTGGTGTCTTGTATAGCACTTGAGAGAAGCATACCTCAAAATAACATAGTAGTTGATGGTGTAAAAGTACATAACATAATATTTCATGGAAGAATAACAATGTTGTGCATCTGTCTAGAGGAAGACAAAAGTGGAGGTTTCGATGGTAGATAATAACATTGTATGGTCTAAGAGAATACCTTTGATAAATGACTTTTCTAGGTAACTCTTTGAAATAGTCCTTTTAGGAAAAGCTTATTTCTCGAGTTTATTCAAAGAATTAAAATAAAAGATCATATTTCAAAGGAGTTTTTGGCCTCCAAAGAGCTTAAGCAAATGCATCTTAAATCTTATTTGAGAAAAATACAATACAATACTATATTGTGCATAAAATATTTTTGACATCCACTTTGGTTCTGTAAGCAGAATTGAGTAAACACTACAATAAAGATTATAATTTGAATTAAAGATCCGTGAGATGGACAGTGAGAATGAATGGAGAAGTGATTAAATCCGAAAAAAAAAAAAATAAGAATCAGATTTAAGAGAAAAAATTGAAGTCTAAAAAGTCTTACTAGAAAGGAACAACTAGAATGCAATTTTCTCCTAGAGCTCAATGGCCTTCCTTTGTGCAAAAAGCTTCATGAGTCGGAGGTAAAATTCTTTCATTTGTGTACTGCTATGAAGAGAGAGGAACCACTGAGATTTTGGAAGAGAGAGGAGCCACTGAGATTTTGGAAGAGAGAGGATAGGCATGAACATTGGGGGAGCTAGGGGGCCAGAGGGGCCTTGGCCTCCTCAAACATTTTCTAGAACCGTTATATAGGGTTCGATGCTCATATGACGACAGTCATTCGTCTTTTGGCGGGGGTCTTTATGGCTTTTGACAAGGGTCTTTATGATTTTTGGCGAGGGTTACCCTCGCCAAGAACTTATTTCTATTAGTGGTACTAGCAGAAAAGCCCGTGCTATGCATCAGACATAAAAAATGATGTATGAATTTTTAATTAATTTATTTACAAATACCAAAAAGTTATTTTTTGTAAAAGAATTAAACAAATAAACATTTACTAATATATGAATTTAAATTTAGTTTTTAATAATAATTATTTTACAAATATTTTCCAAAAGAAAAATATTTAGCATTAATTGATTGAATAGAATATTTTGTAGGGAAGATTATATTTGTAAATGTTAATGTATAATAGATTAATAATTTAAGTCAAGCATAAAGGAAACAAAAATTAATTTTAAAAGTTAATATTAAATAAATTATAGTGTTTGAATAATGCATATATATAAGGTTTCTTTTCCTTGTTTGTCAGGATAGACACTATTATGACAAGGCATACATTTTGTGCAGTTCAAGCATATGTGGTCCTTATTTTGTACAGTCCTTATTTTGATATACATTACCTATATTTTATACTACATACTTTTTGTGCAAATTTTATGTAGTATTGGATAATATTTTGATGTACATTGCCCATAGGTAGATCTTGATGTAGTATTAAACTACATTTTTTTGTGGATGTTTATATTATATGACAATTGGATTTTACATTTTTTGTTGTGTTTTTTTCAAATAGGTTTGATAAAGGCACAAATTCTATAGAAAATACTATATAAATAGAAATAAAATAAAAAAATAACTGTGGCTACGACTGTGACTAATAATAATTTTTAGCCACGGTTAATTGTGGCTAATAATAATCTTTAGCCATGGTTAACCATGACTAATAATAACCTTTAGCCTGGCTAGTAATAATTTTTAGCCAAGGATGGACCATGGCTAGTAATAATTTTTTGCCACGGATGGACCTTGGCTAATATTAATCTTTAGCCACGGATGGATCTGATGTATCGTGGCTAATATTAATCTTTAGCCATGGACTATAACCGTGGCAAAAATGAGTAGTAGTCACGGTTCAACCGTGGCAATATGTTTTTCTAGCCACAGATTAAAAATTTCTTGCAGGGGCCGTAAAGAAAAAAAAAATTCCTCTCCCTCTCTCTCCCTCACTCTACCTTCCTCTCCCTCACTCTCCTCTCTCTCCTTCACTCTCTCTCCCTCCCTCTCTCCTCCCTCTCTCCTCCCTCTCTCCTCCCTCTCTCTCCCTCTCTCTCTCTCTCATCTCTCACTCACTCTCTCTCTCCTCTCCTCTCCCTCTCCCTCTCCTCTCTCTCCTTCTCTCCTCTCTCCCTAAATCTCTCCTCCCTAATAATAAATAAAAATAATAATCCTTAAAATATCATTTTTATTAATATGTCATAATTTATGTCATTTAATGTCATTTAATAAAAAAGAAAAAAATAATAAAATAAAAAAAAAAATAATAAAATATTTCTTAATATAAAATTTTGTAATGATTTAATAAAAAAAATTAATAATAAAAATAATAATAATAATAATAATAATAATAATAATATTAATAATATGTATTTAATAACATTTTAATAATAATATAATGATTACTTTAATAAATAATTAATATTAATGTAATAAATAATAATAATAATAATAATGACAAGTAATAATAATAAACATAATAATTTATTAAATATAATAATAATAATAATAAATAATTAATGTTTTAATAATAAAATAATAATGTAATAATAAATAATAATAATAAATATTAATAAATAATAATAATAATAATAATAATATTAATAATAAAAATTTAATGTATTACCTTAAAAAAAATAATGTAGTTAAAACAAAAATAATAGCCATTGGAGAAAAAATAATAATAATATGTTACCAATAATAATAATTAATATTAAATTTTAATAAAAACCAATAATTCGTAGAAATATTTTGAAAATAATAATTTTATGTATATTAAATAATTTTAGCGATATTAATATTAAAAAGTTTTGAAGTAATAATATGATGTAAATGTATGTAATAAGGAAAAGCCAATAATGATGTTAATAATAATGAGGCAGAATAATAGCGATATTAATAATAAGGTTTTTGTAGAAATGTGATGATAATAATTAATAATAAACAAAATAATAATGCTGATATTAATAAGCGTTTGATGTAATAATAACGATAATATAAATAATTTTAGAAACAAATAATGTATTATGTAATAATTTTTAAAATAATAATTATGATAATATAATAATAAAAACATTTGAAATAATAGCATTGATTATTAATAAAGCAATAATAACGTTTAATAATAATTAATAATGAGCGAAAATAATAATGATGTAATAATAATCCTTGTAATAATTTTTATGAAATAATAATCGATAATAATAAATTAATAAAGGCAAATAAATTTTTAATATATCTCAATATATAAGAATAAATAATAATAATATATGTGATATATATGTAAAATAATAAAGTTTTTAAATATATATATATAATAAATTTAAAAAATATATATATATAATAATGATATATATATAATATATCTAATCTATATATAATAATAATATATCTCTCCTTCCTCTCTCTATCTCTCTCTCCTTCACTCTCTCTATCTCTCTAACTCCTCATTTCCATTCCTCTCTCTCTCTCTCTCCTGATTTCTCTCTTTCCCCTTATCCCTCTCTTCTCTCTTACCTTTTCTCTATATATATAATATTATATTTTAAAAGGGGTGGGAGGCCTTATTGCATTAACCCTATATAAGGGTTTAGGAAATTTTTAGGGGGGCCATGGCCCCCCCTTGCCCCCATGTCTCTGCCATTGTTACCCCATGACCCCATCTTATGACCCCCCATGACCCCACCCCGATCCCACCCTTGCGCTACCTTAACCCCTCTACAACCTTAATGTATGACCTTCCAACTCCTAACCACTCTTATCAAATCTACCACAAATTCTATCCATACATCCCCATCCCGTGACCCCAACACAAAATATAAAACTTAAAATGTTTATTATTTTGAACATTACAAATAAAAGATTATAAAAGCAAAAAATTATTTTTTTGGGCCAGGTTGATTTCTTTTGAGACCCAACTAAAAGCCAATCCTAATACACATCAAACATTTGTGTTACTATAATCTTTCTCGTATTTTATATTTGACTAAATAAATGAACCCTTATTAATGTTAACATCTAATTTTATTTTAAACTTCTATTTTACAATGTTATGAACATTTAATTTTGTAGTGTTATCAACTTTTGATTATCAAACTCTAAGCTAGGTCAAGTTAACATCTTGCCTCACATCAGCTTTTTAGCCCCTATTTTTTCTCGACCCCCATTCCTATAATATATATATATAGATAAAGCTCCTTTAAAAATTTTCAACATGGATGCCAACAAGGACTCATATTGGAAGATGTGTTTTTGAGGTATCTCATACTCATTTATCTATGTGGGGTTAATCTCTAAAACTCTATTGCATGTGTATACTTACTTTTAAGCTATAACATGTGGATAACATGGGTAAAAGTCCAATATGAATACCCGCTCTGATACCATGTGATGTAAAGTTGGGTCTTACGAAAAATGACTAGCCAAAGTAGGAAACTTATTACATAAGCTAGGCTTCTTTTCACTCGTTTATGGAACTAATATATAACAAAACAGATATTAAGTAAGCATTTTTCATTTCTCTTTTGCTTATTAATATTAAGTTGGTAAAAAAGTAAAAATACAAGTTTGATATACAATGTGACTTGTTTTTCTTTAGCTTCATTTTGTTTAATAATGGATTGAATAGTAAAATAGGAAAACAGTTAAATCGAACAACCTAGGCATACAATCATTTTTCTAAAGATTTGATTTAAATAATAGGTATAGTTCTACTAATATGAACTTTTAAAAATGTGACAATCTAACAACAAATGAAAGGAGAAAATTACAGTAACCAATTATTCAAATAAAAAGGAAAGGGAAAATATTCTATTCAATCAATTAGTGATAAATATCTTTTTCTAAAAATAGTTATGAAATAATAAATATTAAAATTAAATATATTAATAAACATTTAATTTTCATAACTCCTTTCCAAAAAATAACTTTTAAATATCTATAAATATAATAATATAAAAAAACTATACATAATTTTTTTTTCCATCAATAGCTCGGTTTTTTATGCTAATTTTTATTATTTGAATCACACTTCTTAATGACTTAAAGAACATGAGTGAAACCCTTTGAAGTAAAACTTTATAAGTCATATTAAAGATATCATGTACACACTGATGTCTAATCCCTTTATAGAGCAAATATTTAAATACTTAAAACTTACTCATTTCTTAAAATTCATATAATCTTTTAGATAATACGAATTTAAAATTTTAAAATATTATTTTTGTTAGCGTATTACTGCTATGGAATTGAGTGTTATCCGTGTGTGTAATCATTAGTGTACCCAAGTGTATTTAACAAAGGATGGATAATGTTTTGGGCCTATCAATTAAATAAAATGGGCCTGAATAAACTTGGGCCTTAGTCTGATCCCGGATTCCTGAGAAATGACTAGAGAAGAGAGAAATGGCAATCCGGTATAAAAGCCCTAAACTCTTGGTGAGGCCGAAACCCTAGAGGCCGCTCTCTCCCACCTCAGCGTTCTACGTCTGCAAGGCCGACGTCGGAGGATCGACCGGGAAAGGAGAAGAATAAAATGGTGTCCGGCTCCGGGATTTGTGCGCACCGAGTGGTGGTGGACGCCCGCCACCACATGCTCGGCCGTTTGGCATCGATCCTGGCCAAGGAGCTTCTCAACGGCCAGAGAGTTGTGGTGGTCCGATGCGAGGAGATCTGTCTTTCCGGTGGACTCGTCCGGCAGAAGATGAAGTACCACCGGTTTCTCCGCAAGCGCATGAACACCAAGCCCTCCCACGGTCCCATTCACTTCCGCGCTCCGTCGAAGATACTCTGGAGGACTATTAGGGGGTACTCTACTGATTCTCATTCTCATCTTTTATGAATGTGGTTAGGTTGCGGATTTTTCCTTTCAGTGGCCAGTTTTCTTTTATGTGCCGTTCCTTTTTATTTTTATTTTTTTATTTTTTTTATTTTTTATAGAATGATTCCGCACAAGACGAAGAGAGGTGCTGCAGCGCTTGCTCGTCTCAAGGTTTACGAGGGTGTTCCTCCCCCGTACGATAGGAAGAAGAGGATGGTTATTCCGGATGCGCTTAAGTGAGTAATTTGGGGTTTATGCTTGTTGATCGTCTTGCCGTCTTTTTACTAGTACTGATGGCTTTCGTGATATTTTTGACAGAGTTTTGAGGCTTCAAGCCGGTCACAAGTACTGTTTGTTGGGTCGCCTCTCCTCTGAAGTTGGATGGAATCATTATGAGACAATCAAGGTTAGCTTCATTGACTACCGCTAAATTTGCTCTATTCAATCATCCTTTCCCATAGAAGTTTCAGTTTGATTGTGGCTCACTTTTTAGACGTTATTTAGGGGGTGGTTTCTGAAAACATACTAAGCTGCTCGTTATTTGTCTAAATTTAAAATGGGTGATTCCAGTTACTTTGTTCTTCTAATTGCTTAAACTGATTTTGTCAAACATGTCTTTGCTTGAATAGACAACAAACTGCTTCATGAAATATGCATCGAGTAGAATGATGCATATTTTCTCTATACGTTGTTCTGCTTATCTTTTCTGTTGAAAATTCGATGGTAAAAAGGAAAAGCTTACTGGATGGATCCATCGCAAACAAATCTTATCGTGCTTAATTGACTCTCTTATTACAATTGTGATTGCATAGTGGCACAGGGGGGGACCGAAAACTCCTTTGGTTTACCCTTGCCTAATTACCTCTGGGTTATGAAAGCAGGGAACTGATCTTGTTGTTTAACAGTATGCAATCACATTTATATTGGATAGTAGTGTTTTTTATCAGTTTATCATCTCCCATTTCTGTTTTCTTTTATCGGTTACCTATGGTTACTCCTATTTATACACGTCGTATATTCAATATTTGATTCTTTTTTCTCTTGTTTGGTTTATTAGTGAAACTTTGGAATGTCCTCAGCTCTAAGAATGTTACACTACTAATGCACAGTTTACCTCATTGCTCAAATGATTTGTTTGTCCTTTTATCTGTTTATTATATTACAAATGACATCGTTAAGATAGAGAATGTACCCTAAATGGGATCATGTTTTCTTTGAAATCAGGAGTTGGAAGAGAAGAGGAAGCAGAGGGCTAAGGTTACTTACGAGAGGAAGAAGCAGCTTATCAAGCTCAGGAAGAAGGCGGAGACAGCTGCTGAGGAGCGATTGGGCTCCCAGCTTCAAATCCTGGAACCAATCAAGTACTAGGAAGGATTAGGAAACAAAACAATTTTTAGTCGTTACGAAAATATGTTGCAATTTTGGCGTGTTTCTCATTTGCGACTTTCATCTTGTAGCCAAGAGCCGACTCAACAGTGACCTTTCTGTAGTTTTTTGTGCTATTTGCTATGTCAAATTGGATCAAGTTGGTTTACTACGCAAATGCTTATAAGTTTCTCGTTTCAGTTTTGGCCCTTGTGTTTTTAGAAACTTCTCATTCGACTTGCTAGCTGTAGGCGAGATTCACAATGGTCATTCCACAATCGACTGTCTCATCTAAACCCTAGACCCTCTCCGGAGTATTTTATGCACAAAAAATGAAGAAACTTAACCTTATAAAGTACTAAAGATGTTGGAAAATGGGCAGTGACGCGGCTTACGAGTATCGGCCGCTCGCTCTTCTGAGCTTGATTTACAAGCGACATCCTGGATGCGTTATTCACTGTTCAGATGAGATTGGGTGTGCTTTCTTCTTCATGTAGGAGCGCACGCCTTACACCAGCAGACGCTCTCTCCGATCGGATAGGCTGGCCAGATGCGTACAAGTGGAACACCATCATCCGAGGTTTTCTGGAGGGACAGAAGCCCAAGCAAGCGTATCTGGTTTATAAGGAAATAAGGAGGAGAGGAGTGGTAGTAGACGGTCGCACATTTCTCTTCGTTCTCAAAGCGTGTGGCCTTATTCAGTACCCTTCTACTGTTGAGCAAATACATGGGCAGGTTTTTAAAATGGGGTATCAATCTGAGGTCGTTCTTCAGACAGCGATCCAGCAAACGTATGGTCTGCTTGGCAACCTTGAGGGTGCACAGAAAGTGTTTGACGAAACTGCTGATAGAGATTTGGCGCAGTGGAACGCTATTATCAGTATATATGCCCGGCGGAACCACCCTCGTGAGGCTCTTAAGATATCATTTTCGATGATAAGAGAGCGTGTGAGACCCAACGGGATGACTGCTGTCGGTATCATATCTGCTTGCTCTTCTCTTGGGCTCCTTGAGGTAGGCAAATGCGCTCATGGTTATTTAATCAAGAGCCTTGCAGATTTTGACATGTTCGTTTCTAATGCTTTAATTGATATGTACATGAGAAGCAGGAATGTCTGCCATGCCCGCCTGGTTTTTGAGACAATGCGGAGTAAAAATGTGGTTTCTTGGACTTCTCTAATTGATGGGTATAACTACAATGACAGTCCATTTCAGGCATTAGATGTATTCAGGGAAATGGAGTCTAAGCAGCAAGTGAGACCTGATGAAGTTGCGTTGCTTGGATTGGTTTCAATCTGCTCCAAGCTGGGAAGCTTTGAGACAGCTCAATGGGCTGATGAATACATCTACAAGTGCGGTTTCGAACAGGGCCTACGTCTCACAAATGCTCTCATTGACATGCACGCAAAATGCGGCAACATCGAAAAGGCTTGTCGAATTTTTGACAGAACAGTGAATAGAACACTGGTAACATGGACAAGTATGATACAGGGACTAGGACTCCACGGCCGCGGGCTTGAGGCACTTTTACGGTTCTCTCAGATGCAGAGGGAAGGATATAAGCCGGATGCAGTTCTGTTCCTCTGCATATTATCTTCTTGTAGTCATGCAGGGTTGGTGGATGAAGGGATCAGTTGTTTCAGATCTATGACAGAAGATTACAGTATAGAGCCATGGATGGATCACTACGGATGCTTGGTCGATCTTCTGTGCAGAGGTCAGCAAGTTGACAAAGCCATCGAGTTTCTACAGCTTATGAACTCTGTGCCTGATGAGAAAATATGGCGAACTCTGCTCAGAGCATGCAAGGAGAAAGGGGATTTGGTGCAGGCGAGGAAGGTGATCAGCCGGTTACTGGAACTGGAGCCCCAGTACAGTGGAAATTATACCCTTGCTTCAAATTTGTTTGCAGCCAGTGGTGATTGGAACCAAGTGGAGAGAATAAGAGAAGAAATGTCTAGTCCCAGAGTTGGAGAAACAGATCCTGCTCAGAGTTTTGTAGAACTACCAGACCTCCAACAATAACCACTGTGCCTATTTCTGATTTTTTAGCGAAAGTCTTTCCCAGTTTCTTGTCATTTGGATACAGTCCAATTGCTGGGAGACAAGCAGAAGGTAAATCAATGCAGGCGCGCAGGGATCTCCTTCGTGTGTCCAATAGTGTTATAAAGACCCAGTTTATCTTCTCAACTTCCATTTGTTCTCAGAAGCAGAAGCTCGCTCTGTAGCCGCCAACCAGGTTGTGAAGTTGGATCCAAAATATGAAACCTTTCAACTTTCTTGGTTTCGTCAACATTTCACCGAATATATTTAATATATTTCCCAGTTTTATTCTTTGATTTGGCTGAACATCATTTATTACTAAATACTTGGAGGAAATAAAAAAACAAAAAGTCATTTATGACCTAAGTTTTTCTTCTGTGATTATTTATTTTATTAAAAAACAAAAAGTCATTGTGGATTGTGTTTTTTTTTTTTCTTTAAAAAATAACAAAAATGAAAGTTATCAGCATCTCCACATAAAATTAGTTTAATTATTAAACTCAGCAAAAATGAAAAACGCCATGTTTGTCAAACTAAGGTCAATATTCCCAGTCTCTCTGTTATTCCTTATCGCATTATTATCTAATTTTAAGTAATAAGTCTAATATAACGATATTAATAATTAAAAAATGAATATTCAACGACTTTCTAATTTAATTCCATGACAAAAAATATCTTATTACATTTCACGCGATCAACCGATCAGATACTGCCACGTGTAAAAAGCGACAAAATCCCCCTATGGAGTCTCTTCCTCCTCGTGACCGGAATCAATTCAGTTTTTCCACCATTCTGGAGTCAAAGTAACTAATTACGGTTCATGCTTATCCGTTTTTCTAAATTATATGTAATGTAATCTTTATCCCGAAAAATCATAGCTTTTTTGATATTTACGCTCGTCTTATCCTCTGATTTCGGTATAAATACTCTCCCTCGTGTACGAACACATCCGTCCGATCGAGTCCGGAGTCTTTCTTCTTCCCCGACCTGCCTGGGTCGGCCTCGGTAACTCCGGAGTCAACAATGGCGAAGGCACAGCTTCTTCTCGTCCTCTACCTCTCTGCATTTGCTCTGTTCGATGTTTCTTCTGCGACCAGAAAGCACGTCAAGCTGTACGAGATCAAGAAAGGGGATTTCTCGGTGAAGATTACCAACTGGGGAGCCACTGTTGTTTCCGCCATTTTGCCTGATTCCAAAGGTTCCCGGGGTGGATTATGAATGGGTCTTGAGGGTTCGATTTCTTCGTCTCTTGACGTTTTTCGGAGACTCATTTTTCATGGGTTTTGCAGGGAATTTGGCCGATGTCGTTCTTGGGTTCGATTCGGTTTCTCCTTACTATGTAAGTCTCGATTTTCTGATCTTTTCTTTCAACTGAAAGCTCCCTAGCTTCTGTTTTGATCTTCGATAGACTGGGAAGGAATTAAGCAAGTGTTAATGTTTTCCGTTTGTTGAAACATTTAGCTAAGAAAGGAAACAGAATGCTCTGATTTCTTTGTCGATGTGATGTTTTCGTTCCAACACTAGTACAGAATCGGTTGTTTGAAGTTGATTTCAGGCGACACAGGTTCTAATTATTGAAGTCATCGCCCTCCATTAATGCTTCTCTGCTCTCTGTTCTTTGTTCGATTGCAGAACGTTAGTACATACTTCGGGGCCCTCGTGGGTCGCGTAGCGAACAGAATAGGAGGTGGTAAGTTCGTCCTCGACGGCAAGGTCTACCAAATTTTCCAGAACGAAGGCCAAAACACTCTTCACGGTATCATCTCCCTCTTCTTCTTCTTCTTCTTCTTCTTCTTCAGTTTTTTCAGTTTTTCTTCCTACCAATCCCTGTTTCTCTGTAATCTGTTACAGGGGGACACAGAGGTTTCAGCAAGGTCATCTGGACTGCTTCGGAACACAGAACCGGAGGCGATTACCCATCGATTACTTTCACCTACCACAGCTTCGACGGCGAACAGGGTAATTAGTAATCAATCTACGCGATTAAAATTTCTAGAAACTAGAGGAGAACGAACTGGGTTTTTATTTACCAAATCTTTTTTGCCAGGATTCCCCGGCGACGTGGACGTGTCGGTGACCTACACTATCACAGGCGACCACGAGCTGAGTATCTCGATGCTCGCGAAACCCCTCAACAAGCCGACCCCCATCAACCTCGCCTCCCACACCTACTGGAACCTCGGCGGCCACAACAGCGGGACCATCCTATCGAACACGATCCAGATCTTCGGGTCCAAGGTCACCCCCGTCGACGACTCCCTCATCCCCACCGGCGAGATCGTCCCCGTGAAGGGCACCGCCTACGATTTCCTGAAACCCGCCTCGATCGGGAGCCGGATCGGGCAGATCAAGCCCGGGTACGACATCAACTACGTCCTCGACGCCTCCGCCGTGGACACGCTCGGGGTGAGGAAGGTCTCCGTCCTGAGGGACGAGAAGAGCGGGAGGCAGATGGAGCTGTGGACGAACATGCCCGGGGTCCAGTTCTACACCAGTAACATGCTCAAGGACGTGGTCGGGAAGGGCGGACACGTCTACGGGGAGTACGACGGCCTGTGCTTGGAGACTCAGGGGTACCCGGATTCCGTCAACCACCCCAATTTCCCGGCGCAGATTGTGAGGCCCGGGCAGGTCTACAACCATTACATGCGTTACAAGTTCTCGTTTTAGGGAAGTCGGCGCCGGAGAAGGAGACGAAGAAGGGAACGGGATTGGGGGGGGGGGGGGGTGGTCTGTCTTTGATAGATTATTACGGGGTTTGTGAAAAATAAGAAATGTTTTATAGAGTAAGAGAAGAATCCGATTCGCCTCGTCGTATATTCAATCATTCTTTTACTGAAAATAATTCGAAAAAATACGTTCCAATATTAGTTATGTTACTTTTATAAATTATAACGAATAATGTATAGTTATTAAAATTTTATTAAAATAACTATGTCGAATCGTTTCGAGGCTGACCTCTATATATATATTATTCCCCCAAGGAGGTACCCCTTTAGGGAGAAAGGTTTTACTAAAAGGAGCTTGTAATAATAATGCCGTTGGGATTAGGTTTTCAAAATCATAACTCCAACCCAAGCCATGCTATGGGTATTTTGGAGTCTGTTTCAATGGACTTGGAAGGAGTCTATGCCATCATGGCTGTGGTGGACCATTTTTTTAAATATGAGACTTTTGTTGATGTATCTGCTGATTGGGAGTGCCTTGCACCATTAACACTGATCGCATAAATGCTCTTCTCGAAGAGTACTTGCGGCATTTTGTAAGTGTCAATCAAAAAAATTGGCCAGAACTTTTGGATGTGGCACAATTTTCATATAACTTATAGAAGAGTGAAACAACTGGACATAGTCCCTTCGAGCTTGCTAGTGGGCGTCAACCACCCATGCCCCTCATCATTCTAGATCGAAGTGGGAAGAGTGATGCTGCCCATCACTTTATCAAGAAATGGAAAGAGCAAACAAAGTTGGTCAAGGGGTACTTGCACAAAGCTGTCAAGAGGATGAAAAAACATGGCGACATGAAGCGGCGGGACGTAGAGTTCAAGGTGGGAGACCTTGTACTGTAAAAATACGACCAGAGCAATTTCGTCACATAAGGACAAAGAACAAGGGGCTGATAAAAAGGTATGAGGGACCACTTCCAATTATGGCACGGATAGGAAAGTTAGCTTACAAGGTGCAATTGCCTAAGAGAATGAAAATCCACAATGTATTTCATGTAAGCAACCTCAAACCTTTCCATACCGACTGGAGCAATTTCGTTACATAAGGACAAAGAATAAGGGGCTGATAAAAAGGTATGAGAGACCATTTCCAATTCTGGCACGGATAGGAAAGTTAGCTTACAAGGTGTAATTGCCTAAGAGAATGAAAATCCACAATGTATTTCATGTAAGCAACATCAAACCTTTCTAGACCGACCCAGACCTTTATCGTATTACCCCTGCGAGGGCACCTTTAGATATTTCTACTACTTTTGATACAAAAGTAGAATATATCATTGCTGATCGTGAACTGAGGCAATGGGGCAAGCCAAGATGCACAGAGTACTTAGTGAAGTGGCATGACTTACCCGAGAGTGAGGCAACATGGCCAGAGGCCGCCGAACTCTAGCAATTCGAGAAGGAGGTACAAGCCTATCATAGTAGCACGCAGTCGAGGACGACTGCATTATTGCGGTGGGAGCATGATACGAGGGGGCTGGATGCAACTCCGAAGGGGTGCTCGGACACTTACAAGCCCGACCTGATCGGCACATGCGGGGGTACAAATTTACAGCTAGCCCACGAGCTTGGGCAGGTGCGCACCATAGGCGGCAATGAGCGCGCGACACTTGGGGTTGCGGATACACATGCGCAAAGCGCTGGCGGTATGGGCGCAGGCACTAGCGGCACGGGTGTATGCGCAAGGACAATCCAGACCCAACATGAGGTTGCATTAGTCTAACCCCAACTTAGAACCGAAGGGGCCTAGCCACTTGTGGCTCACACATTACGCGCACGAGTGCACTTTGGTGCGAGCCAGGCCATGCACGGCTAAGATAACTCCAGCGATGACAGAGCAAGCGATGGGGCACTTGACATGGCAACTCTCACAAGGTGGCACACACATGGCGCTTACATGGAGAGCATTATGTAGCAACTTGACTTGGCTTGGTTAGTTATTCTTTGAATTCAAATAATGGCCATTCAAAGAGTTTGAATTGGCCATGCTAGAGAATAGGGGGGAGGTGGACTATTCCCCACCACATGTAAAACTAAAGAGGAGGTTTTCCAAGGCCTATATAAAGGTCTATGTACACAGCTTGTAAACACTTCACCTTTCATAAGCAATAGAATTGTTTCCTCCTCAATTTCGTATTCCCTCTTCCCCTTAGCTTTAAAGAGCACTTAACATCTCCAAACCAAGCTCTCTTGAGCTTAAACCTCATCAGGAAGGCTTACTAGCAACCAAGTGGACTTGGAAGCTAGGCCGCACGTCATTCGGACTTGCTTTCGTGCTTTGCTCGATGCGGCGGCGTGACACTATGGGTGTAAACGATTTCCAAATTTTACATTTTATACCATTTTGTTTGATTAATGTCCAAATTTTTCCGTTTTCGATTATTTTTGAATCTTTTATAGGATAATAAACGATAAAATAATAAAAATTACAAAAAAAAGAAAAACACATAATAACAAATCTAGTGATATCAATATAATGTAACATGAAACAACACCTAAATTTGTTGTTTTCAAATAAAACACTTATATTATCATTCAATAACAAAAAAAAAAAAAAAAGATCATATACATCAATACATTGAGTGATGGAATATTTATTACACTTAAAACATAAACTCATTCAATTCCATTGCTTGCTTGCCCTCCTAAGTCCTAAAAAATATTCCTTGTTTATTTGAGAAAAAAATAGAATAAGAAATGGTTTAACAAAATATAATCCAATGTTTTAAAAGCCGAATTGGACCGCGCGGTCCAACCCGATTGAACCAGAATTGGAGGCCAATCCAGTTCTTATTGACTCGGCCTGGTTCACTATAATCAACATTAATTTTGTCTTTTTGCCTATAGAAATATGACATATTTATAAAGTATAGAGGATAATATTCAATGGTTGAACCATTGGTCCAACGCGGTCTAACCAGGTTCGACCAAAACCAAACATACTACCGGTTTGATGGCCGGTTCAGTTTTTAAAACATTGACATAATCAATATAAAAAATAAAATATTTTGGAACATCTAATACATTTAAAACATAAACTCATTCAACTCCAATGCTTGCTTGCCCTTGTAAGTCCTAAAAAACATTCCTTGTTTATCTAAAAAAAAATAGAATAAAAAATCTCAAAATAATAGTTGACCAAAATATGATCAATATAAAAAATAAAATATTTATAAATGCCCCAGCAAAAAACTTCACGCTGGGTAGCTTGCACTCTTAATTCCTTAGAAGCAAGCATTTCTTCTTTATCTGAAAAAAGCAAAATAAAAATTATTAAAATATTGGTTTACCAAAATATGATTAGTATGAGAAATAGAATATTTTGTAAATTAACTAGAAAAAAACTTCAAGCGTGCACTCCTAGCTAAGTCCTCAAAAACATTTTTGTCTATCTGTAAAAAAAAAAAAAAAAAAAAAAAAAGAAATCTCAAAATGTTGGTTTACGCAGGAGGGGACAAAAATATTTCTGGAATGGACTAAAAAAAATTCTAGAAGGTGCACCTCCACTTCTTTTTCTTTCTAATCACCTTCATTTTCATTTTCCCTACAAAAGAGTATGTATTAGAGAACAATTTGTTCAAACTAAAACATAATAAATAGTATAGCCATGGTTATATACTATACCCATCAATAATTTCACTTCCTTCACCATCAAATTCAGTTGGAACTATAATATACAATGCACTAAACCCAATGCCATCCAATGATCCTAAAAAAAAAATACAAAAACACCATATCAAATATAAAATCAATTAAATTAACTTCACAGACAAAAAACTTATCAAATAAGTTGATAAGTATATTTCAATACCTTTCATTTCACATATGAGACAATCTTGTGTACATAAAAGTGTTTCTCCAGTCTTTGGCTTCAATGAGGATATATATTGATCAATGACACTGCCACCTGTACTAAATGCAGCCTCAGATGCCACTGTAGAGACTGGAATGCTAAAATGTCTCATGCCATTTTACTTACTATGGGGTATTTGAACTGATTAAACTTCCACCATTGTTATATATCAAATCCATCATGGAGAGGCACATGAATTACAGGTTTATCCAAGTATGACTCCAAATCAGTTTTCACATATGTGGAAGTCTTTTGTTCATTTATAAACTGCCTATATCCATGCATAATACTTACCATCAATGGACTAGCTGAGTCATTTGATTGCTCAAAACTATAAGAGTAACATGTAGTCATACTCATTCTAGAAGAAGTTTCACCTTCAAAATTAGTAGCAAACTCTTTGTGAAGATCCTGCAGACTACTTTTTGCTTCATCAACATAGAAATCTGATCCATCTCCATAAATTTGAGGGTATAGCAATACAAAAGCAAATTCATCTTATAACGAGGATCAAGCATAGTAGCAATAATGAGTAGCTTACTGGTAGTGCCCCAATATTTATCAAACTTAATCAACATTTTTTCAGCCATATAAATGGAACATCACTCTGCTCCCACTTCTTCAAATTAGGTGGAACACCTTTTTCAGCCATATAAATGGAACATTTTTTCAGCCCGAGTCCATTCTTTCAAACCTTCCCCTGTCAACACATCCTTTAAAGATGTCATTTTCCACAAGAAGCATTTTTATGCTGTGGATTTCTTCGGGACAATGTTTCGTTGTGATATTAAGGCCGACCCCCCAAGGTACGTACCAATTGCTCCCAACCCTGCTCCAAATAAATTCTTCCATAGGCACCGATATTTAATTAGTGGACTCATCTGGTGACCTGTTCCAAGTCAGAAAGGCGTTTAGGTGCTCCACTAGTGATTACTGATTACAAAACTTTCACAAAGGTATTACAATATTCATTCACTTTACAATAATAGTGTGGATTACCTTCAAGCTTTCACCTGGCACACCCAGTGTGAGCGGTCACGTTATTATCCCACTGAGGCTCCTCCTCAGTACGATCTTCTAGTGTAGAAGATTCGGTCTGTCTCCAGCACAGACTTCAGCAATGGTGTTGCAACTCCGGTCGCAACTCCGTCTTCATCTCTTCAACTGCTTCTGTGATAAGCGAATGGATGAAGAATTAATAAACCTCTGAAGACTCTGACTCACTAGAATACTCAAAACTGTCTTTGAATCAGATATCTTATATGTGAGCCTTCATGCTCTTTATGTACTAACACGTATCCTCTTCTATGACATGTCCCGTAATCATGATTCAATTACCATTCCATGATTTTATCCATATTTCCTTTCTCACGTGATCTTCTTCCTCATATATCTTTAGACCCTCATAATTTAAACAAATTGCAATCCCTTCATGTATCATCGCAATCCTTCTAAATTAAAACACTCCTTATTGTTTGAATACTGTATATACCTCATGCCTTGATCTTTCATGAACTGTCTAACGCAGCAGTGATATAAGACTATTGATATGGGGAGTGCACTTACAGAGGAGGATGTAGTCACATACATTAGTGGCGATGAGGACGATACCTATGTTGCAAAATGGGTTCAACCTGATAGATTCAAATATCCTTGTAACTTGGATCCATCTAATTTGGGGAGAGAGTATGGGTGCTTTCCGAATCACGAATTTCAAGACCACTGTCTATATAAAACTCTTTTCCTTCCATGTCTTTCGATTGGATTTGGAGGGGAAGAAGTGGGTTCAAGTGACCAGTTTGGAGGGTAGATCCTTTTTTGTGGGACAAAATGCCTCTTTCTCTGTCTTGGCTTCAGGAGGACTCCAACCAAATTGCATCATACTTCACCGATGACTACGAACATGGACATTACACCTTCACAAATACAACACCCGACTTATGATAATGGCGTTTTCAGCTTGGATGACAAAACCTTTGACCCATATGGTATAATCTGCTTGCGTCTTACATATTTATTTAACTTGACTTGTAGATTTTACTAAACTATACGATTGTATCTTTTTAATTTATTCAATATTGGAAAGCAATGTGTTTCGATCTCTTGTATTTCATCTGAAGGTAAGGGATCTGTTCACTGTTTTGCGTCGATGAGAAGAGCTTCTTGTCTGATTTTCTACCATTTGAAAACTTGCAAAGACGCTGTTGCTGAAAATCTAGAAAAACATCAGCAACTCACTTCAGCTAGATCCTTCAATCTTTGAGTTGGATCACTATAATATTCTTCCCTGTCAACTCCACTTTTTTCTTCACGGTACTTCTTAATAAAATGGATGTGACAAAAGCTGCAAAAATGTTTAAAACATAAACAAGTAAATCTAAATTTGTTAAAAGAGATAAGCGGGATGGTTGTGTGCTACTATTTGTCTTGTGCTCTATGTGTACAATACTTAAAGTAATACCATAAGAAGAAAAATATCTCAGACTGATTTTGTGGCTGCTCTTACCACTTTACTCTCTCGCCCACTAAAAAAAGGGTGGTCCAGCCTGGTGTCTATTTGACAGGCCCCGACAACACTTCAGAGTGTGGACCATCATCTTAGCCTCTACGTTGGCATAATGGAGTCGTATAGTTGCATTTTCATTTTTGTAGGTATAAAAATTATAAGGGTTGGTATTGGATTCTATGTATAGTTTACACAAAATATTTCTATAAGGTTAGTTTCCCAAGCCGTATTTCCTATTTGTGCTTCATTTATAGGGAGTTTTTGTAACTGCAGTCTTTCAATGTATGTCCAAAAAGTTAGGCAATTGACTCTTTACTAATTAAATATTTATTTTCCTTGTTTACCAGGGTATACACTACTAAAGAAGTAAGACAAGGTAGACATTTTGTGGAGTTCAAGTGTGTGGTCTATGGTCATTATTTTGATGTACTTTTGACCAAATTTTGTACAAGATCTTTTTGAGTAAATTTTAATATAGTATTGTTTCATCGAAAATCCGCCGATCCGCGAAGAGGCGCGACCGAGAGAATATGTCGATTACTTTAGAATAAATTTGTTACAGGGTGTGTTGTAAATATCAAGGAATGCGAGTTCACTCTCGTAGGCTTCCTCTGATTCGATCTCCGTGTAAATTTGGTAAAGTTTTGGCTCCTGCGAGGTCGTCGTCAAGACTTCGAGTTACAGAAACGAACGTACACAATCTGGTGTGGCTTTTGTTGGTCGGACGGAAGTATTTGTGTTCCGTGTGTTTCGACTTGTGACGATGCCGGCGACGGTGTAGAATTGCTTCTGGTCGAGCTGTAGAGCGACGAACTGCAGATGTTGAACTTCTTTGCGATGAAAGAACCTCTGTGCGTGAGGAACTCTTCTCGGTGAAGGGAGTTTTGGACCTTCGATTTGGGAACGAGAGAGCTTCTGCACTGATGTTAAGAGAGTCTTTCGAATGTGATTTTTCCAACCCCTTCGATTTGGGAACTTCTGGCCTTTTGTAGCCTGTCTGTGTAGTTGTTGAGAGATTTTGCCTGGGAAAGGGGATCATGATCCCCTTTTTGCTCGTGAGGTTGAGGGAGAAGAGGGAAGGAGAGAGACCAGGATCATGGCCCTCTTTTCGCTCCTTCGGTTGAAGACTGAGTGGTGGGCTGACGATGCATGCTGATTCGACGGTTCTTTCTCGACGAGGTGCTTGTTGTCTTTGTGGGTGTGGCGACACTGGCTGGACTTAAGTAGTGGATTGCCGCAACGGACTTTGATGACGATTAAAGCCTACCCATGGTCATTGTTTGAAGGGCCGATGGGTTGTTGGGCTTATCGGATTTGGGCCACACACATTTTGATGAGTACAAGTATTAGACTACTTTTTTTTTAATGTAGATCTTGATGTAGTAAACAACATTTTCTATTGTGAATGTTTTATATAACAACATGATTCTATATTTATTGTTGTGAATGTAGTATTATTGTGGTGTGTTTCTATATTTATTCTTGGATTTGATACAAGCATATTTTTCCTTGAAAAGAACAACATTAATAATTTTTTTTGAAAAAACCTTTAAGCCACGGTTTGACCTGGGCTACTAATTATCACTAGCCACTGTTGGACGATGGCTACTAATTATCACTAGCCACAGTTGGATCGTGGCTAACAACAACGTTGCAAGTACTCTATAGCCACAGTTCACCAGTGGCTAATACATATTACTTGCCACGGTTAAACTGTGGCAAGATAACAATAGCCACGGTTTAACCGTGCAGATAATGGTTATTATTCGTATTAGCCATGGTTCAACAGTGGCTAAATAGCATTTGCAACGTTTTTGTTAGCCACAGTTTGGAAACGTGGCTAGAAACGTGATTTTTACTAAGGGAATTTGAAAAAAATTCATGACAAAAAGCTATAGTAAGGGAATTTTAAAAACAATCATGGCTGAAGGCTATAGTAAGAGAAATTTAAGAAAAATCATAGCTAAAGGCTATAGTAATGAAATTTTAAATAAAATCATTGCTAAAGGCTTTAGTAATGGAATTTTAAATAAAATCATTGCTAAAGGCTATAATAAAGGATTTTGAAAAAAATTCATTCGTGAAGGCAATAGTAAGGGATTTTTTTTTTTAAATATGACCAAAGATTATAGTAAAGGAATTTGAAGAATAATCTTGGCTGAAGGCTATATAAAAAGGGAATTTTAAAAATATTAATGACCAAAGGTTTTAGTAATAGAATTTTTTAAAAAATCATGACTGAAGGCTATAGTAAGGGAAATTTAAGCAAAATTATGGCAGAAGGTTATAGTTGAGGAATTTTAAGAAAAATAATGGCTGAATGCTATAGTAAGGGAGTTTTATTAAAATTCAATCGTAAAGGCTATAGTAAGGGATTGTAAAGAAAAATATGATTGAAGACTATAAAAAGGGAATTTCAAGAAGAATCTTGGTTGAACGCTATAGTAAGGGATTTTGAAGAAAATTCATGATTAATGGCTATAGTAAGGGAATTTTAAGAAAAATCATGGCTGAAGGCTATAGTAATGAAATTTTAAGAAAAATCATGGATGAAGGCTTTAGTAAGGGATATATAAGTAAAATCATAGCTCAAGGTTATAGTATGGGAACTTTAAGAAAAATCATAGTTGAAGGCAAAAGTAAGGGAATTTTAAGAAAAATCATTGCTGGAGGCTATAGTAAGGGAATTAATGAAAAAATGGCTAAATACTTTAGTAATGGAATTTTTAGAAAAATCATGGGTGAATGGTATAATAATGGAATTTGAAAAAAATTCATTCATGAAGGCTATAGTAATGGATTTTTAAGAAAAATATTACTAAAGACTATAGTGGAGGAATTTCAAGAATACTCTTGGCTGAAGGCTATAAAAAGGGAAATTGAAGAAAATTCATGACATAAGGGTATAGTAAGGGAATTTAAAGAAAAAACAGGGGTGAAGGCTACAGTAAGGGAAATTTAAGAAAGATATTAGCAGAAGGTTATAGTTTGGGAAATTTAAGAAAAATCATGGCTGAAGGCTATAGTAAGGGAATTAAAAGAAAAATCATGGCTGAAGGTCATAATATGGGAATAAAAAGAAAAAACATGGCTGAAGCCTATAGTAAGGGAATTTGAAGAAAATTAATGACTGAAGGCTATAGGAAAGAAATTTTAAGAAAAATAATGACTGAAAGCTTTACTACGGGAATTTTTAAAAAAATCTTGGCTGAAGGTTATAGTAAAGGAAATGTAAGAAAAATCTCAGCTCAAGGCATTAGAAAGTGAATTTTAAGAAACATCATGGCTGATGGCCAAAGTAAGTGAATTTTAAGAAAAATCTTGGCTAAATTCTATAATAATGGAATTTGAAGAATAATCTTGGCTAAAGGCTATAGTAAGTGAATTTTAATAAAATTCAAGACATAAGGCAATAGTGAGGGAATTTTAAGAAAAATCATTTCAGAATGCTATAATAAGGGAAATTTTTAAAAAATCATGGAAGAATGTTATAGTAAGGGAATCTAAAAAAAAATCATCGCTAAATGCTATAGTACTGGAATTTTAAGAAAAATCATTATTGAAGGCAACAATATGGAATTTAAATAAAATTCATTCGTAGAGGCTATAGTATGGGATTTTGAAGAAAAATATGACTGAAGACAACAGTAAGGGAATTTGAATAATAATATTGGTTGAAGGATGTAGTAAGGGAATTTGAAGAAAATTCATAAGGCTATAGATTTTAAAAAAAATCATGGTTGAAGGCTATTGTAAGAGAAATTTAAGAAAAATCATTGGTAAAGGTTATGGTAAGGGAATTTTAAGAAAAATCATGGCTGAAGGCTATAGTAAAGGAATTTTTTAAAAAATCAACCCTAAAGTCTAACATGACTGAAATCTAAAGTAAAGGAATTTGAAGAAGAATGTTGGCTGAACGCTATAGTAAGGGAATATGAATAAACTTAATGACTGATGGCTATAGTAAAAAAACTTTAAGAAAAATTATTTCTCGAAGGCTATAATAAGGGAATTTTTAAAAAAATTATGGCTGAAGGTTATATATTAAGGGAATTTAAAGAAAAATCATGGATGAAGGCTATACTGAGGGAAATTTATGAAAAATCATGGGTGAAGGTTAAAGTAAGGGAATTTTAAGAAATATCTTGGCTGAAGGATATGGTAATGGTATTTTAAAAAAATTCATTCATGAAGGCTATTGTAAGGGATTTTTAGAAAAAATATGATTGAAGACTATACGGGAATTTGAGGTATAATCTTGGCTGAAGGTAATAAAAAGGGAATTTGAAAAAAATTAATGACATAAGGTTATAGTAAAGGTGTTTGAAAAAATCATGACAGAAGGATATAGTAAAGGAAATTTAAGAAAAATTATGACAAAAGGTTATAGTTTGGGAATTTAAAAAAAAATCATGGCTGAAGACTATAGTTAGGAAATTTTAAGAAAAATAATGGCTGAAGGCTATTGTAAAGGAATTTTATTAAAATTCAATAGTAAAGGCTATAGTAAGGGATTTTAAAGAAAAATATGATTGGAGACAATAGTAAGGGAATTTTAAGAAGAATCTTGGTTGAACACTATAGTAAGAGAATTTGAATTCATGACTAAAGGCTAGAATATGGGAATTTTAAGAAAAATCATGGCTGGAGGTTGTAGAAAGGGAATTTTAAGGAAAATCATGGCTGAAGGCTATAGTAAGGGATATATAATAAAAACATAGCTAAAGGCTATAGTATACGAATTTTAAGAAAAACCATGGTTGAAGGCAAAAGTAAGGGAATCTTAAGAAAAATCATTGTTGAAGGCTATAGAAAGGGAATTAAAAAAAAATCATGGCTGAAGGCTCTAGTAATGGAATTTTTAGAAAACCATGGCTAATAGCTTTAGTATAGGAATTTGAAAAAAAATCATTCGTGAATGCTATAGTAAGAGATTTTTAAGAAAAATATGACTGAAGACTATAGTAAGGGAATTTCAAGAATAACCTTGGTTGAAGGCTATAAAAAGGGAATTTAAAGAAAATTCTTGACATAAGTTTATAATAGGAGAATTTAAAGAAAAATCATGGCCGAAGACGACTATAGTAAGGGAATTTTAAGAAAAATATTAGTAGAAAGTTATTGTTTAGGAATTTTAAGAAAAATCATGGCTGAAGGATATAGTGAGGGAATTTTAAGAAAAATCATGGCTGAGGGCCATAGTAAGGGAATTTTAAAAAAATTCAATCGTCAAGGCAATAGTATGGGATTTTAAAGAAATATATGACTGAAGACTATAGTAAGGGAATTTGAATAAGAATCTTGGCTGAACGCTATAGTAAAGGAATTTGAAGAAACTTCATGACTGAAGGCTATAGTAAGAGAATTTTTGGAAAAATCATGGCTGAAAGTAAGGAAATTTTAAGAATAATCTTAGTTGAAGGTTATAGTAAAGGAAATTTAAGAAAAATCTAAGCTCAAGGCTTTAGTATGTGAATTTTAAGAAAATCATAGCTGAAGACTAAAGTAAGGGAATTTTAAGAAAAATCTTGGCCGCATGCTATAATTGAAGGAATTTGAAGAATAATCTTGGCTAAAGGCTACAGTAAAGGAATCTTACAAAAATTCAATACATAAGGATATAGTGAAGGAATTTTAAGAAATATCATTTAAGAAGGCTATAGTAAGGGAAATTAAAAAAAAATCATGGTTGAAAGTTAAAGAAAGTGAATTTTTAAAAAAAATCGTGGCTGAAGGCTATTGTATGGGAATCTAAAAAAAATCATGGCTGAAGGCTATAGTAAAGGAATTGAAAGAAAATTCAATCGTGAAGGCTATAGTAAGTGATTTTGGAGAAAAATATCACCAATGACTATAGTAAGGGAATTTAAAGAAAAATGTGACCGAAGACTATAGTATGGGAATTTGAAGAATAATATTGGTTAAAGGTAATAGATTGTAAGGGAATTTGAAAAACATTTATGACATAAGGCAATTGTTTTCTAAAAAAATTATGGTTGAAGGCTATAGTAAGAAAAATTTTAAGAAAAATCATGACAGAAGGATATGGTAAAGGAATTTTAAGAAAAATCATGACTGAAAGCAATAGTAAGGGAATTTCAAAAATTCATTCACGAAAGCTATTGTAAGGCATTTTTAAGAAAAATATGACTGAAGATTATAGTAAGGGATTTTGAAGCATAAACATTGCTGAAGGAAAGAAAAAGGGAATTTGAAAAATTCTAATGACAAAGGGTTATAGTATAAAAAATCATGACTGAAGGCTATAGTAAGGAAAATTTAAGAAATATAATGGAAAAAGTTAATAGTTTGGGAATTTTAAAGAAAATCATGGCTAAAGCCTAGACTTAGGGAATTTAAAGAAAATAATGACTGAGGACTATACTGAGGAAAATTTATAAAAAATCTGGGCTGAAGGTTAAAGTAAGGGAGTTTTAAGAAAAATCTTGGCTAAAGGATAGAATAATGGTATTTTAAAAAAATTCATTCGCATAGGCTAGAGTAAGGGATTTTTTGGAAAAGTATTATTGAAGGCTATAGTAAGGGAATTTGAAGAATAATCTTGGCTGAAGGCAATGAAAAAGGAATTTGAAAAAATTAATGACATAAGGTTATAGTAAGGGAATTTAAAAAAAAATCACGACTGAACGTTATAATAAGGAAAATTTAAGAAAAAATATGGCAGAAGGTTAAAGTTTGGGAATTTTAAAAAATTCATGGCTTGAAGCTATAGTTAGAGAAATTTAAGAAAAAACATGGCAGAAGGCTATAGTAAGGAAATTTTATAAAAATTCAATCATAAAGCGTATAGTTAGGGATTTTAAAAAAAAATATTTCTGAAAACTATTGTAAGTGAATTTCAACAAGAATCTTGGAAGAACACTACAGTAAGGGAATTTGAAGAAAATTCTTGACTTAAGGCTATTGTAAGGAATTTTTAAGAAGAACCAAGGTCGAAGGGTATAGTATGGGAATTTAAAAAACAAATCATGGCTAAAGGCAATAGTATGGGATATTTAAGAAAAAGATTAGCTCATGGATATAGTATGGGAATTTTAAGAAAAATCATGGCTGAAGGCAAAAATAAGGGAATTTTAAGAAAAATCATTGCTGAAGGGTATTGTCAAGGAATTTATGAAAAATCATGGCAGAAGGCTTTAGTAATGGAATTTTAAATAAAATCATTGTTAAAGGCTATAGTAAAGGAATTTGAAAAAAATTCATTAATGAAGGCAATTGTAAGGGATTTTTATGAAAAATATGACCAAAGACTATAGTAAGGGAATTTGAAGAATAATTTTGGCTGAAGGCTATAAAAAAGGGATTTGAAGAAAATTCCTGACATAACATAAGGTTATAGTAAGGAAATTTAAAGAATGAACATGGTTGAACTCTATAATAAGGGATTTGAGGAAAATTCATGACTGAAGGCTATCATAAAGGAATTTGAAGAAAAATCATAGCTGAAAGCTTTAGTAAGCGAACTTTAAGAAAAATCTAGGCTGAAGGCTATAGTAAGGGAATTTTAAAAATATTCTATCTAAAGGCTATAGTAAGGAATTTTAATGAAAAATGTGACTGAAGACTATAGTAAGCCAATTTGAGAGGAATCTTGGTTGAACGCTATAGTGAGGGAATGTGAAGAGAATTCATGACCGAAGGTGATAGTAAGGGAATTATAAGAAAAATCATGGCTGAAAGATTTAGTATGGGAATTTTAAGAAAAATCTTGGTTGAAGGTTTTAATACGGGAAATTTAAGAAAAATTTGAGCTCAAGGATTTAGTAAGTGAATTTTAAGAAAAATCATTGCTGAAGGCTAAAGTAAGGGAAATTTAAGAAAAATCTTGGCTGAATGGTATAATAAGGAAATTGGAAGAATAATCTTGGATAAAGAGTGAGAATTTTAACAAAATTCAAGACTTAAGGCCATAGTAAGGTAATTTTAAGAAATATCATTTAAGATGGCTATAGTAAGGGAAATTAAAGAAAATCATGGAAGAAAGTTCTTGTTAGGAAATTTTAAAAAAATCATGGCTAAAAGATATTGTATGGGAATGTAAAGAAAGTTCATTCGTGAAGGCTATAGTTCTTGAGATTTTGAAGAAAAATATAACTGAAGACTACAGTAAGGGAATTTGAAGAATAATCTCAGTTGAAGGGTTTAAAAAGGGAATTTGAAAAAAATTAATGACATAAGGTTATAGTTAGGGAATTTTTAAAAAAATCATGATGCCAGACTATTGTTAGGGAAATTTTATAAAAATTATCACAGAAGGTTATAGTTAGGAAATTTTAAAAATAATCTTGACTAAACGCTAGAGCTAGGGAATTTGAAGAAAAATCATGGTAGGAGGCTATAGTAAGGGAATTTTATAAAAATTTAAACTTAAAGGTTATAGTAAGGGATTTAAAAGAAAAATATGACTAACGACAATAGTAAGGGAATTTTAAGAAGAATCTTGGTTGAACGCTACAATAAGGGAATTTGAAGAAAATTCATGACTAAAGGCTATAGTAAGAGAATTGTAAGAAAAATCATGGAAGGAGGCCATGGTTAGGGAATTTTAAGAAAAATCATAGCTGAAGGCTATAGTTAGGGATATTTAAGAAAAGTCATTGATCAAGGCTATAGTAAGGAAATTTTATGAAAAATCATGGCGAAAGGCATAAGGAAATTTTAAGAAAATCATTGTTGAAGGCTATAGTAAGGGAATTTATGAAAAATCATGGCTGAAGGCTTTAGTAATGGTATTTTAAGAAAAATCATGGCTAAGGGTAATAGTAAAGGAATTTGAAAAAAATTCATTCGTGAAGGCTATTGCAAGGGATTTTTAAGAAAAATATGACTAAAGTCTATAGTAATAGAATTTGAAGCATAATCTTGGCTGAAGGCTAAAAAAAGGGAATTTGAAGAAAATTGGTGACAGGGGAATTTAAATAAAAAACGTGGTTGAAGGCTATAGTAAGGGAAATCTATAAAAAATATTTACAAATGGTTATTGTTTTGGAATTTTAAGAATAATCATGGCTGAAGGCAGTAATAATGGAATTTTAAGAAAAATCATGCCTGAGGTCCGTAGTAAGGGAATTGAAACAAAAATATCAATCATGGAGGCAATAATTTTAAAGAAAAATATGTCTGAAGACTATAGTAAGGGAATTTGAAGAAGAATCGTGGTTGAAGGCTATAGTAATGGAATTTGAAGAAAATTCATGACTGGAGGCTATAGTAAGGGAATTTAAAGAAAAATCATGGCTGAAAGCTTTTGTAATAGAATTTTAAGAAAAATCAAGGCTTAAGGCTATAGTAAGGGAATTTTTTAAAAATTCAATCGTGAAGGCTATAGTATGGGATTTTAAAGAAAAATATAACTGAAGACTATAGTAAGGGAATCTGAAGTAGAGTCTTGGCTAAACGCTATGTAAGCCAATTTGAAGAAAATTAATGACTGAAGGCTATAGTAGGAAAACTTTAAAAAAAATCATGGCTGAAGAATATAATAAGGGAATTTTAAGAAAAAACATGGCTGAAGGTTAAAAAGTAAGGGAATTTTTAGAAAAATTATGGCTAAATACTGTATTAAGGGAAATTTATGAAAAATCTGGTCTGAGGTTAAAGTAAGGGAATTTTAAGAAAAATCATTGCCGAAGGTTATTGTGATGGTATTTTAAAAAAATTCATTTACAAAGGCTGTAGTAAAGGATTTTTAGGGAAAATATGTCAGAAGACAATAGTAAGAGATTTTGAAGAATAATCTCTACAGAAGGGTATAAAAAGGCAAATTTTAAAAAATTAATGACATAAGTTATTGTTTGGGAATTAAAAATAAAAATCATGATTGAAGGCTATTATTTGGAAAATTTAAGGAAAATTATGGCAGACGGTTATAGTTTGGGAATTTTAAAAAATATCATGGCTAAAGGTTAGAATTAGGGATTTTAAAGAAAAATCTTGGCTGAAGGCATTAGCGAATTTTATAAAAATTCAACCGTAAAGGTTATGGTAAGGGAATTTAACGAAAAATATGACTGAAGACAATAGTTTGGGAATTTAGCGAAGAATCTTGGCTGAACACTACAGTAAGGGAATTTTAAGAAAGGGAATTTGAAAAAAAATCCTGATTGAAGGCTATACAAGGGAATTTTTGGAAAAATCATGGCCGAAGGCTATAGCAAGGGATATTTAAGAAAAATCATTGCTCAAGGCTATAGTTAGGGAATTTTAAGAACAATCATGGCAGAAAGCTATAGTAAGGGAATTTTAAAAAAATTCAATAGTGAAGGCTGTAGTAAGGGATTTAAAAGAAAAATATGACTGAAGATTATTGTAAGGGAATTTGAAGAAAATCTAGGCTGAATGCTATAGTAAGTGAATTTGAAGAAGAACCTTGCCTGAATGCTATAGTAATGTAATTGGAAGAAAATTCATGACAAAAAGCAATTGTAAGGGAATTTTAAGAAATATCATGTCTGAAAGCTTTAGTGAGGGAATTTTAACAAAAATCTTTGCTGAAGGTTATAGTAAAGGAAATTTAAGAAAAATCTGAGCACAAGGATGTAGTGTGCAAATTTTAAGATAAATTATGGCTGAAACCTAAAGTAAGGGAATTTTAAGAAAAATCTTGGCTGCATGCTATAATGAAGGAATTTGAAGAATAATCTTGGCTAAAGCTACTGTAAGGGAATTTTAAGAAAATTCAATACATAAGGCTATAATGAGGGAATTTAGAGAAAAATCATTTTAGAAGGCTAGAGTAAGGGAAATTAATGAAAAATCATGGTTAAAAGTTAAAGTAAACGAATTTAAAAAAAATTGTGGCTGAAGGCTATAGTACATGATTTTAAAAAAAAGTTGTGGCTGAAGGGTAGAGTATGGCTTGAGTAAGGGAATTGAATGAAGATTCATTCGGGAAGGCTATAGTATAGGATTTTGAAGAAAAATATGATGATAGACTATAGTATGGGAATTTGAAGGAAAATGTGACCGAAGACTACAATATGGGAATTTGAAAAGAATTCGTGACATAATGGTATTGTTTTCTAAAAAAAGATATGGTTGAAGGCTATAATAAGAGAAATTTTAAGAATAACCATGGCTAAAACTTATGGTAAGGGAATCTTAACAAAAATCTTGCTTGAAAGCAATAGTTAGGGAATTTTAAAAAATTCATTCACGAATGCTATTGTAAAGGATTTTTCAGAAAAATATGACTGAAGATTATAGTAAGGGATTTTGAAGAAAAATTTTGGCTGAAGGGTATAAAAAGAGAATTTGAAAAAATCTAATGACAAAAGGTTAAAGTAAAAACAATTTTAAAAAAATCATGATGGATGACTACAAAGGGAAATTTAAGAAAAATAATAAAGGCAAAATGTTATAGTTTGGGAATTTAAAAAAAAATCATGGCTAAAGGCTAGACTTAGGGAATTTAAATAAAAATAATGGTTGAAGGCTATACTGAGGAAAATTTATGAAAAATCAGAGCAGAAGGTTAAAGTAAGGCAATTTTAGGAAAACTCTTGGCTGAAGGCTATAGTAATGGTATTTTTAAAAAAATCATTTGCGATGGATAGAGTATGGGATTTTTAGGAAAAATATGACTGAAGACAATAGTAAGGGAATTTGAACAATAATCTTTGCTGAAGGCTATAAAAAGGGAATTTAAAAAAATAAATGATGTAATTTTTTAGCTATGGAATTTTAAAAAAGATCATGATTGATGCCTATTATAAGGGAAATTTAAGAAAGATTATGAGAGAAGGTTATAGTTTGGGAATTTTAAATAAAAATTATGGCTTAAAGCTATAGTTAAGGAAATTTAATGAAAAAACATGGTTGAAGGCTATATAGTAAGAGAATTTTAATAAATTTCATTCGTAAAGCCTATAATAAGGGATTTAAAAAAAAATATTACTGAAAATTATAGTAAGTGAATTTCAAGAAGAATCTTTGTTGAATACTATAGTAAGGGAATTTGAATAAAATTCTTGATTGAAGGCTATGTTAAGGGAATTTTAAGAAAAAGCATGCCGAAGGGTATTAAATGGGAATTTAAAGAAAAATCATGGCTGAAGGTAATAGTATGGGATATTTAAGAAAATATTTAGCTCCAGGCTATAGTAAGGGAATTTTAAGAAATATCATGGCTGAAGGCAAAAATAAGGGAATTTTTAAAAAAATCATTATTGAAGGCTATTGTTAGGGAATTTATGAAAAATTATGGTAGAAAGGTTTAATAGTGGAATTTTAAATAAAATAATTGCTTAAGGCTATAGTAAAGGAATTTGAAAAATATTCATTAGTGAACTGAATAGTAAGATATTTTTATTAAAAATATGACTAAAGACTATAATAAGGGAATTTGAAGAATAATCTTGGCCGAAAGCTTTAAAAAGGGGATTTGAAGAAAATTCATGGCATAAGGTTATAGTAAGGGAATTTAAAGAAAAAACATGGCTGAACTCTATAGTAGGGAATATTTAAGGAAAATATTGGCGAAAGGTAGTAGTTTTGAAATTTTAAGATAATTTATGGTTGAAGGCTATAGTAAGTGAATTTTAAGAAAAATCGTGGCTAAAGGTCATTGTAAGGGAAATTTTAAAAAATTTAATCGTGAAGTCCATAGTATGGATAGTAAGGGAATTTGAAGAAGAATATTGGTTGAACGCTATAGTAAGAGAATTTGAAGAAAATTCATTACTGAAAGCTATCGTCAGGGAATTTTAAGAAAAATTATGGTAGAATACTTTAGTAAGGGTACTTTAAGAAAAATCTAGGCTGAAGGCTTTAGTAAAGGAATTTTAAATATATTCTATCATGAAGGCTATAGTAAGGTATTTTAAAGAAAAATATGACTGAAGACTATAGTAAGCCAATTTGAAGAAAAATCATGGCTGAATGTTATAGTAAGGGAAATTGAAGAGAATTCATGAGTGAAGGCTATAGTAAGGGAATTTTAAGAAAAATCATGGCTGAAAGCTTTAGTATGGGAATTTTAAGGAAAATCTTGGTTTAAGATTTTAGTACAGGAAATTTAAGAAAAATTTGAGCTCAAAGCTTTAGTAAGTGAATTTTATGAAAAATCATGGCTGAAGACTCAAGGGAATTTTAAGAAAAATCTTGGCTGAAGGATAAAGTAAAGGAATGTAAAGATAATTCGTTTGTGTAGGGTATAGCATGGGATTTGGAAAAAAAATATGACTGAAGACTATAGTGAGGGAATTTGAATAAAAATTTTGGCTGGACACTATAGTAAGGGAATTTGAAGAAAATTCTTGACATGAGGCTATAGTTCTTTCAAAAAATCATGGCTGAAGTCTATTGTAAAAGAAATTTTGTGAAAAATCATGCGTGAAGGTTATAGTAAGGGAGTTTTAAGAATAATCATGGTTAAAAGCTACTGTAAGGGAAATTTAAAAATAATCATGGCTGAAGGTTATAGTACGGGAATTTTAAAAAAATTGATTCATGAAGGCTATAAAGAGGGAGTTTCAAGCAAAATATGACTAAAGACAATAGAAAGGGAATTTAAAGAAAAATCTTGGTTGAACGATATAGTAACGGAATTGAACGATATAGTAACAAAATTTGAAGAAAATTAATGATTGATGGCTATAGTAAGAGAACTCTAACTAAAATCATGGCTGAAGGGTATAGTAAGGAAATTTTAAGTAAAATAATGGCTGAAGGATATATTGTAAAGGAATTTTAAGAAATATCATGGGTGAAGCCTATATTAAGGGAAATTTATGTAAAATCATGGCTTAAGGTTAAAGAACAAGAATTTTAAGAAAAAACTTGGCTGAAGGCTTTAGCAAGAGAATTTTAAAAACATTCATTCGTGAAAGCTATAGTAAGGGATTTTAAGGAAAAAATTAAATGAAGACTATAGTAAGAAAATTTGATGAATAATCTCAGCTGAAGGGTGAAAAATGGGAATTTGAAAAAAAATAATGATATAAGGTTTTAGTAAGGGAATTTTAAAAAAATCATGACTCTAAGCTATAGTTCGGGAAATCTAACAAAAATTAGCGTAGAAGGTTATAGTTAGGAAATTAAAAAAAAACCTTGGGTAAAGGCAGGAGTTAGGGAATTTAAAAAAAAATCATGGCTAAAGGCTATAGTAAGGGAATTTTATAAAAATTCGATCGTAAAGGTTATAATAAGGGATTTTAAAGAAAAATATGACTGAAGATAATAGTAAGGGAATTTCAAGAAGAATCTTGGCTGAACGCTATAGTAAGGGAATTTGAAGAAAATTCATGACTAAAGGCAATAGTAAGGAATTTTAAGAAAAATCATGGACATAGGCCATAGTTAGGGAATTTTAAGAAAATTCATAGCTGGAGGCTATAGTAAGGGATATTTAAGGAAAATCATTATTCAAGGTTATACTAAGATAATTTTAATCATTGCGAAAAGCATAAGTAAGGAAATTTTAAAAAAATCATTGCTGAAGGCTATAGTAAGGGAATTTATCAAAAATCATGGCTGAAGGATATAGTAATGGATTTTAAAAAAAAAAGCTTGGCTAATGGTAACTATAAAAGAATTTGAAAAAAATTCATTCGTGAAAGCTATAGCAACGGATTTTTAACAAAAATATGAATAAAGACTATAGTAAGGGAATTTTAAGAATAAGCTTGGTTGATGGCTATTAAAATGGAATTTGAAGAAAATTGATGACATGGTTTTAGTAAGGGAATTTAAATAAATAACATTGTTGAAGGCTATTGTAAGGGAAATTTATGAAAAATATTGACAAATGATTATAGTTTGGGAATTTTAAGAAAATTCATGGCTGAAGGCTATAGTAATGGAATTTTAAGAAAATCATCCCTGAGGTCCTTAGGAAGGGAATTAAAAAAAAATCAATCGTGAAAGTAATAATTTTAAAGAAAAATATGTCTAAAGACTATAGTAAGGGAATAAAGTATGGGAATTTTAAAAAAAATCTTGGCTGAAGGTTAGTGTAAAAGTATTTTAAAAAATTCATTTGTGAAGGCTATAGTAAGGGATTTTTCGAAAAAATATGACTGAAGACATAGTGAGGGAATTTGAAGAATAATCTCAGCTGAAGGGTATAAAAAGGGAAGTTGAAAAAAAATAATGACAAAAGGTTATATTTAGGGAGTTTTAAAAAAAATCATGATTGAAGGCTATTGTAATTGAAATTTATGGAAAATTAAGGCAGAAGGTTATAGTTTGGGATTTAAAAAAAAATCATGGCTAAAGGTAGAGTTTGGGAATTTAAAGAAGAACCTTAGTAGAAGGCAATAGTTTGGGAATTTTATAAAAATTCAATTGCAAAGGTTATAGTAAGGGATTTTAAGGAAAAATATGATTAAAGACAATAGTAATGGAATTTAGTGAAGAATCTTGGCTGAACGCTATAGTAATGGAATTTGAAGAAAATTCATGACTGAAGGGTATAGTATGAGAATTTTAAGAAAAATCATGGAAGATGGCTATAGTTATGGAATTTTAAGAAATATCATGGCTGAAGGCTATTGTAAGGGATATTTAAGAAAAATTATTTCTTAAGGTTATTGTAAGGGAGTTTTAAGAAAAATTATGGCGGGAGGCAAAAGTAAGGGAATTTTAACAAAAATCATTGCTGAAGGTTACTTTGGTTGAAGGCTTTTGTAATGAAATTTTAAGAAATACCATGGCTAATGGCTATAGCAAAAGAATTTGAAAAAGATTCATTCGTGAATGCTATAGTAAGGGATTTTTAAGAAAAAATATGAATAAAGACTATAGTAAGGGAATTTGAAGTATAATCTTGACTGAAGGTTATTATAAAGGAATTTAAAGATAGAACATGGTTGAAGGCTATAGTAATGAAATTTAAGAAAAATATTGGCAGAAGGTAGTAGTTTGGGAATTTTAAGAAAAATCATGGTTGAAGGCTATAGTAAGAGAATTTTAAGAAAAATCATGGTTGAGGGCCATAGTAAGGGAATTTTAAAATATTTCAATCGTGAAGGCTATAGTAAAGGATTTTAAAGAAAAATATGTCTGAAGACTTTACTAATGAAATTTAAAGAAGAAACTTGGTTGAACAGTATAGTAAGTGAATTGTAAAAAAATCATGACTGAAGGATATAGGAAAGAAATTTTAAGAAAAATCATGGCTGAAAGCTTTAGTAAGGGAATTTTCAGAAAAAACTTGGTTGAAGGCAATAGTAAGGGAATTTTTAAAAAATTTAATTGTTAAGGCTATAGTATGAGATTTTAAACAAAAATAAGATTGAAGACTGTAAGGGAATTAGAAGAAAATCTTGGCTCAACTCTATAGTAAGGGAATTTGAACAAGAATCTTTCCTCTATAGTTAGGGACTTTGAAGAAAAATTTTGACTCTATAGTAAGGGAATTTTAAGAAGAATATCGCTTCTATAGTAAGGGAAATTGAAGAAAATTCTTGACTGATGGTTATTGCAAGGAAATTTTAAGAAAAATCATGGCTGAAAGCTCTAGTAAGGGACTCTTAAGAAAAATCTTAGCAGAAGGTTATAGAAAAAGAAATATAAGAAAAATCTGAGTACAAGGCTTTTGTAAGTGAATTTTAAGAAAAATCATTGTTGAAGGCTGAAGTAAGGGACTTTTAAGAAAAATCTTGGCTGCATGCTATAATGAAGGTATTTGAAGAATAATCAAGCTACAGTAAGGGATTTTCAAGAAAATTCAATACATAAAGCTATAATGAGAGAATTTAAAGAAAAATCATTTCAGAAGGCTATAGTAAGGGAAATTAAAGAAAAATCATGGTTGAAAGTTAAAGTACGCGAATTTAAAAAAAAAATTGTCGCTGTAGGCAATATTACAAAAATTTTAAAAAAATTCATGGCTAAAGGCTATATAGTAAGGGAATTGAAAGAAAATTCATTTGTGAAGGCTATAGTATGGGAGTTTGAAGAAAAATATGATCGAGGACTATAGGATGGGAATTTGAAGAATAATATTTGTTAAAGGCAATAGTAGTAAGGAAATTTTAAAAAAATTCTTGACATAAGGTTATTGCTTTTGTAAAAAATTATGGTTTAAGGCTATATTAAGAGAATAGAAAAATCTTAGCTAGAAGTTACGGTAAGGGAATTTTTAGAAAAATCTTGGTTGAAAGCAATACTAAGATAATTTTAAAACATTCTTTTGTGAAGGCTATAGTGAGGGATTTTGAGGAAAAATTTGACTGAAGATTATAGTAAGAGATTTTGAAGAAAAATCTTGGTTGATGGGTATAAAAAGGGAATTTGAAAAAATCTAAAGACAAAAGGTTAAAGTAATTTTTTTTTTTAAATTGTGACTGAAGGTATAGTGTGGGAAATTTAAGAAAAATAATGGCAGAAGGTTATAGTTTGGGAATTTTAAACAAAATCATGGCTAAATGCAAGACTTACGGAATTTAAAAAAAATAATGGTTGTAGACTATATTGAGGAAAATTTATGTAAAATCAGGGTTGAAGGTTAAAGTAAGGAAATCTGAAGAAAAATATTGGCCTAAGGCTATAGTAATGGTATTTTTAAAAATTCATTAGGGAAGGCTAGAGTAAGGGATTTTAAGGAAAAATATGACTGAAGACTATAGAAAGGGAATTTGCAGAATAATTTTGGCTGAAAACAATAAAATGGAAATTTTAAAAATATTAATGATGTATGGCTCTAGTAAGGGAATTTAAAAAAAAATCATGACTAAAGGCTTAAGGGAAATTTAAGAAAAATAATGGCAGAAGGTTATTGTGTCAGAATTTAAAAAAAATCATGGCTTAAAGTAATAGTTAGGGAAATTTTAAAAAAAACATGGCAGAAGGCTATAGTAAGGGAATTTTATAAAAATTCAATCGTAAAGACTATAGTATGGGAATTTGAAGAAAATTCTTAATTGAAGGCTATTATAAGGGAATTTTAAGGAAAATCATGGCAGAAGGGAATAGTATGGGAATTTTAAGGAAAATCATGGCTGAAGGAAATAGTATGGGATATTAAAGAAAAAGATTAGCCCAACACTACTGTAAGGGAATTTTAAAAAAAAACATGGCTGTAGGCTTTAGTAATGGAATTTTAAATAAAATCATTGCTAAAGGCTAATGTAAAGGAATTTGAAAAAACTTCATTAGTGAAGGCAATAGAAAGGGATTTTTAAAAAAAATAAGGCCGAAGACTATAGTAAGGGAATTTGAAGAATAATGTTGTCTAAAGGTTATAAAAAAGGAATATGATGAAAATTCATGACATAAAGTTATAGTAAGGGAATTTAAAGAAAAAACATGGTTGAACCTATAGTAAGGGAAATTTAAGAAAAATATTGGCAAAAGGTAATAGTTTGGGAATTTTAAGAAAATATGGCTGAAGGCTAAGGGAATTTTAAGAAAAATCATGGCTGAAGGTTATAGTTAGGGAAGTTTAAAAAAATTCAATCGTGAAGACAATAGTAAGGATTGCAAGGGAATTTGAAAAAGAATATTGGCTGAACGCGATTGTAATGGAATTTGAAGAAAATTCATGAGGGAAGGCTATCGTAAGGGAATTTTAAGAAAAATCATGGCTGAAAACTATAGTAAGGGAACTTTAAAAAAAATCTAGGCTAAAGGCTATAGAAAGGGAATTTTAAAACTATTCTATCGTGTAGGCAATAGTAAAGGATTTTAATGAAAAATATGATTGAAGACTAAAGTAAGGCAATTTGAAGAAGAATCTTGGCTGAAAACTATAGTAAGGGAATTTGAAAAAAATTCATGATTGAAGGCTACAGTAAGGGAATTTAAAGAAAAATCATGGTTGAAAGCTTTAGTAAGGGAATTTTAAGAAAAATCTTGGCTATTGGTTTTAGTAAGGGAAATTTAAGAAAAATCTGAGCTCATGGCTTTAGAATGTGAATTTTAAGAAAAATTATGGCTGAAGGCTAAAGTAAGGGAATCTTAAGAAATATCTTGGCCGAATACTCTTATAAGGGAATTTGAAGAATAATCTTGGATAAAGGCTATAGTGTGTGATTTCGAAGAAAAATATAACTGAAGACTACAATAAAGGAATTTAATGAAGAATCTTGGTTGGATGCTATAGTAAGGGAATTTGAAGAAAATTAATGATTGAAGGCTATAGTAAGAGAACTCTAAGTAAAATCATGGCTGAAGGCTACAATAAGGGAATTTTAAGAAAAATTATGGCTGAAGGTTATATAGTAAGGGAATTTTATAAAAATTCAATCGTAAAGACAACAGTGAGGCATTTTAAAAAAGAGTATGATTGAGGCATATAGTAAGTTAATTTCAAGAAGAATCCTAGCAGAACACTATTGTAGGGGAATTTGAAGAAAATTCATTACTGGAGGTTATAGTTAGGGAATTTTATGAAAAATTATGGTTATGACTATAGTAATGGATTTTTAAGAAAAATTATGACTGAAGGCTATATAGTAAGGGATATTTAAGAAAAATTATTGTTAAAGGCTATAGCAAGGAAACTTCAAGAAAAATCATGGCTGAAGGAAAAAATATGGGAAATTTTAGAAAAATCATTTTTGAAGGCTATTGTAAGGGAATTTATGAAAAATCATGGCTAAAGCTTTAGTAAAGGAATTTTATGAAAAATCATGGTTGAAGGCTATAGTATAAGAATTTTCGAAAAAATTCAATCGTGAAGGCTATGGTAAGGGATTTTTAAGAAAAATATGACTGAAAACTATAGTAAGGGAATTTGAAGAATAATCTTGGCAGAATGTTATAAAAAGGGAATTTGAAGAAAATTCACGACATAATCTTATAATAAGGAAATTTAAAGAAAACACATGGCTGAACATTATAGTAAGGGAAATTTAAGAAAATATTGGCAGAAGGTCATAGTTTTGGAATTTTAACAAAAATCATGGCTGAAGGCTATAGTAAGAGAATTTTAAGAAAAATTATGGTTGAAGGCTATAGTAAGTGAATTCAAAATAAAATTCAGACGTGAAGGCCATCGTAAAGGATTTAAAAGAAAAATATGACTAAAGACTATAATAAGGGAATTTGAAGAAGAATCTTGGCTGAATGTTTTTGTAAGTGACATTTAAGCTTTAGTAAGTGAATTTTAAGAAAAATTATGGCCAAAGGCTGAGGTAGGGAATTTTAAGAAAAATCTTGGTTCAATGCTATAATAAGGGATTTTGGAGAATAATCTTGGACAAAATCAAGGCTAAATGTTATAGTAAGGGAATTTTTAAAAAATTATGTTTGAAGGCTATTGTAAGGGAAAATTAAAAATAATCATTGCTGAAGGCTATAGTACGGGAATTTTAAAAAAAATCAATCGTGAAAGTTATTGTAAGGGATTTTCTAGAAAAATATGATTGAAGCCTATAGTAAGTGAATTTGAAGTAGAATCTTGGCTGAACGCTATAGTAAGAAAATTTTGAGAAAATTAATGGTTGAAAGCTATTGTAAGGGAATTTTAAGAAAAATCATGGACAAAAGCTTTAGTAAGGGAATTTTGAGAAAAATCACGGCTGAAGGCTAAAGGAAGAGAATTTTTAAAAAATATAATTGTGAAGGTTACAGTAAGGTATTTTTAAGAAAAATATGACTGAAAACTATTGTAAGGGAATTTGAAGAATAATCTTGGCAGAACGTTATAAAAAGGAATTTGAATAAAATTTATGATATAAGGTAATAATAAGGGCATTTAAAGAAATAACATGGCTGAAGAATATAGTAAGGGAAATTTGTGAAAGATATTGGCAGAAGGTTATAGTGTGGGAATTTTAACAAAAATCATTGTTGAAGGTTATAGTAAGAGAAGTTTAAGAAAAATCATTGTTGAAAGCTATAGTATCTGAATTTAAAAAAAAATCATTCATGAAGGCCATAGTAAGGGATTTAATATAACTGAACACAATAATAAGGGAATTTGAAGGAGAATCTTTGTTGAACGCTATAGTAAGGAAATTTCAAGAAAATTCATGATAGAAGGCTATAGTAATGTATTTTTAGGAAAAATCATGATTGAAAGCTTTAGTAAGGGAATTTGAAGAAAAATCTTGGCTGAATGGTTTAGTAAGGGAATATGAAGAAAAATCTTGGCTGAATGTTAAGGGAAATTTAAGAAAAATCTAAGCGCAAGGCTTTAGTAAGTGAATTTTAAGAAAAATCATGGCCAAAGGCTAAAGTAAGGGAATTTTAAGAAAAATCTTGGTTAATGCTATAATAAGAGATTTTGATTAATAAACTTGGATAAAGGCTATAATAAGGCAATTTTAAGAAAATTCAAGACAGAAGGCAATAGTGAGAGAATTTTTAAAAAAATCATTTTAAAAGGCTATAATAAGGGAAATTAAAGAAAAATCATGGCAGAATGTTTTAATATGGGAATAAAAATCATGGCTGCAGGCTATAGTACGTGAATTTAGAAAAAAATCTTGGTTTAAGACTATTGTAAGGGAATTTTAAGAATATTGGTTGAAGGTTGTAGTATGGCACTTTGAAGAAAATTCATGACATAAGGCAATAAGTTTTTAAAAAAATCAAAGTTGAAGGCTATAGTAAGTGACATTCAAATAAAAATAAAGGCAAAAGGTCATAATACGCGAATTTTAAGAAAAATTATGGCTGAAAGGTATTGTAAGGGAAAATTTAAAATATTCATGGCATATGGCTATGGTAAGGGAATTTTTTAAAAATTCAATCGTTAAAATTGTAAGGGATTTTAAAGAAAAATATGATTGAAGACTATAGTAAGGGAATTTGAAGTAGAATCTTGGCAGAACGCTATAGTAAGGAAATTTGAAGAAAATTACTGACAAAAAGTTATTGTAATAGAATTTTAAGAAAAATCATGGTCGAAGCATGGGAATTTTAAGGAAAATCATGGCAGAAGGCTACAGTAACAAATTTTTTAAAAAATTCAATTGTGAAGGCAATAGTAAGGGATTTTTAAGAAAAATATGACTGAAAACTATAGTAATGGAATTTGAAGAACAATCTTGGCAAAATGTTATAAAAAGGGCATTTGAAGAAAATTCACGACAAAATCTTATAATAAGGGAATTTAAAGAAAAAACATGGCTGAAGACCATAGTAAGGGAAATTTAAGATAAATATTGGCAGTACATTATAGTTTGGGAATTTTAAAAAAAATCATGGTTGAAAGCAATAGTAAGAGAATTTTAAGAAAAATCATGGTTGAAGGCTATAGTAACTGAATTTAAAAACAATTCATTCGTGAAGGCCATAGTCAGGGATTTAAAAGAAAAATATAACTGAAGACTTTAATAAGGGCATTTGATGAAGAATCTTTGTTGAACGTTATATTAGGGAAATTTCAAGAAAATTCATGATAGGAGGCTATGGTAAGGTGTTTTAAAGAAAAATCATGACTGAAAGCTTTAGTAAGGGAATTTGAATAAAAATCTTGGCTGAATGTTTTAGTAAGGGAATTTGAAAAAAAATCTTGGCTTAATGTTTTAGTAAGGGAATTTGAAGAAAAATATTGGCTGGATGTTTTAGTAAGGGAAATTTAAGAAAAATCTGAGCTCAAAGCTTTAGTAAGTGAATTTTTAGAAAATCATGGCCAAAGGCTGAAGTCGGGAATTTTAAGAAAAATCTTGGGTCAATGTTATAATAAGGGATTTTGGAGAATAATCTTGGACAAAATCAAGGCTAAATGTTATAGTAAGGGAATTTTAAAAAAAATAATGTCTGAAGGCTATTGTAAGGGAAAATTAAAAATAATCATTGCTGAAGGAAAAAGTATGGGAATTTTTTAAAAATTCAATCGTGAAAGTTATTGTAAGGGATTTTCAAGAAAAATATGATTGAAGCCTATAGTAAGTGAATTTGAAGTAGAATCTTGGCTGAACGCTATAGTAAGAAAATTTGAAGAAAATTAATGGTTGAAAGCTTTTGTAAGGGAATTTTAAGAAAAATCATGGACGAAAGCTTTAGTAAGGGAATTTTGAGAAAAATCATGGCTGAAGGCTATAGGAAGAGAATTTTTAAAAAATGTAATCGTGATGGTTACAGTAAGGTATTTTTAAGAAAAATATGACTGAAAACTATTGTAAGGGAATTTGAAGAATAATCTTGGCAGAACATTATAAAAAGGGAATTTGAAGAAGATTTACGATATAAGGTTATAATAAGGGAATTTATAGAAAAAACATGGCTGAATACTATAGTAAGGGAAATTTGTGAAAAATATTGGCAAAAGGTTATAGTTTGGGAATTTTAACAAAAATAATGGTTGAAGGCTATTGTAAGAGAATTTTAAGAAAAATCAAGGTTGAAGGCTATAGTAACTAAATTTTAAAATAATTCATTCATGAAGGCCATAGTAAGGGATTTTTAAGGAAAATATGACTGAATACTATAGTAAGGTAATTTGAAGAATAATATTGGCAGAACATTATAAAATGGAAATTTGATGAAAATTCACGATGTAAGTTTATAGTAAGGGAATTTAAAGAGAAAACATGGCTGAAGACTATAATAAGGGAAATTTAAGAAAAATATTAGTAGAAGGTTATAGTTTGGGAATTTTAACAAAAATCATGGTTGAAGGCTAGAGTAAGAGAATTTTAAGAAAAATCATGGTGTAAGGCTATAGTGAGGGAATTTTCAAAAAAATCAATTGTGAAAGTTATTGTAATGGATTTTAAAGAAAAATATGATTGAAGACTATAGTAAGGGAATTGGAAGTAGAATACTGGCTGGACGCTATAGTAAGGAAATTTGAAGAAAATTAATGACTGAAAGCTATTATAAAGGAATATAAAGAAAAATAATGGCAGAAAGCTTTACTAAGGGAATTTTAAGAAAAATTATGGCTGAAAGCTATAGTAATAGAATTTTAAAAAAATTCAAATGTGAAGTCTATAGTAAGGTATTTTTAAGAAAAATATGACTGGAAACTAAAGTAAGAGAATTTGAAGAATAATCTTGGCATAATGTTATTAAAAATGATTTAGCAGAAAATTCACGACATAAGCTTATAGTAAGGGAATTTAAAGAAAAACATTGGTTGAAGACTATAGTAAGGAAAATTTAAGAAAAATATTGGCAGAAGGTTATAGTTTGGAAATTTTAACAAAAATCATGGCTGAAGGCTATAGTAAGAGAATTTTAAGAATAATTATGGTTGATGGCAATAGTAAGGGAATTTTAATAAAATTCTATCGTGAAGGCCACAGGAAGGGATTTAATAGAAAAATATGACAGAAGACTATAATAAAGGAGTTTGAAGAAGAATCTTGGTTGAACGCTATACTAAGGAAATTTCAAGAAAATTCATGGTAGAAGGCTATAGTAAGGTATTTTTAGGTAAAATCATGACTGAAAGCTTTAGTAAGGGAATTTGAAGAAAAATCTTGGCTGAATGTTTTAGTAAGAGAATTTGAAGAAAAATCATGGATGAATGTTTTAGTAAGGGAAATTTAAGAAAAATCTGAGCTCAAGCCTTTAGTAAGTGAATTTTAAGAAAAATCATGGCCAAAGGTAAAAGTAAGGGAATTTTAAGAAAAATCTTGGTTGAATTCTATAATAAGGGATTTTGAAGAATAATATTGTGTAAAGGCTATAGTAAGGCAATTTTAATAAAATTCAAGACATAAGTCTATAGAGAGAAAATTTTAAAAAAATCATTTCAAAAGGCTGTAGTAAGGGGAATTTAAGAAAAATTATTGCAGAAAGTTCTAGTAATGGAATTTAAAATAAAAATCCCAAACTATAATTTATTTAAAATTTCCTTAATATAGCCTTCAACCATGATTTTTCTTAAAATTCTTTTACTATAGCCTTCAGCCTTGATTTTTTTAAAATTCCCATACTATAACTTTATGCCAATATTTTTCTTAAACTTCCCTTACTATAGTCTTCAGCCATGTTTTTTCTTTAAATTCCCTTACTCTAAGCTTATGTCATGAATTTTCTTCAAATTCCTTTTTTATTTCCTTCAGCCAAGATTATTCTTCAAATTCCCTTACTACAATTTTCTATCATATTTTTCTTAAAAATCCTTTACTATAGCCTTCACGATTGAATTTTTTAAAAATTCTCTTACTATACCCTTCAGCCATGATTTTTCTTAAAATTCCAATACTAAAGCATTCGGCCATGATTTTTCTTTAAATTCCCTTACAATTGCTTTTAGTCATTAATTTGCTTCAAATTTCCTTAGTATAGCGTTCGGCCAAGATTCTAGTTCAAATTCCCTTTCAATATTCTTCAATCATATTTTTCTTTAAAATCCTTTACAATAGCTTTCTTGATTAAATTTTTGTAAAATTCCCTTACTTTTCTACTGCCATGATTATTTTTAATTATCCCTTACAATGCCCTTCAGCCATAATGTTTCTTAAAATACACTTACTATAACCTTTAGCCTTGATTTTTCTTTAAATTTCACTAACTATTGCCTTCAACATCGATTTTTTAAAAAATTATAGCCTTAAGTGATGAATTTTCTTCAATTTTTCCTTCTACAACCTTCAACCAATATTATTCTTAAAATTATCTTACTATAATCTTGTGTCAAAATTTTATTCAAAATCCCATACTATTGCCTTTACAATTGAATTTTCTATAAATTCCCTTAAAATAGTCTTCAGCCATGTTTTTTCTTAAAATTCTCGTACTACAGCCTTCCACCATGATTTTTTTTTAAATTCCCTTTCTAGAACTTTTTGCCATGATTTTTCATAAATTTCCTTTACTATAACCTTTTGAAATGATTTTTTTTTAAAATTTCCTCACTTTAGCCTTATGTCATGAATTTTATTAAAATTGCCTTACTATAGCCTTTATCCAAGATTATTCTTCAAAATACCTTATTACAGCATTCAAGAAATATTTTTCTTAAAATTCCCTTTGTTAAACATTTCGTCATGATTTTTCTCAAAATGACTTACTAAAGCCTTGTGATCTGATGTTTCTTAGATTTCCCTTACTAAAAAAATCAGCCAATATTGTTCTTCAAATTTCCTTACTGAAACATTCAGCCATGATTTTTTTTTTTCAAATTCACTTTCTAAAGCTTTCAGCCATGATTTTTCTTAAAAATCCCTTACTATAGCCTTCTAATATGAATTTTCTTAAAATTTCATTACTATAGCGTTTAACCAAGATTCTTCTTCTTATACCCTCATTATAGTCTTTAGTCATATTTTTCTTTTAAATCCCTCACTATGGCCTTCACGATTGAATTTTTTTATAATTCCCTTACTATTGCCTTCAACCATGATTTTTCTTAAAATTCTCTTACATCCTTCAACCCTGATATTTTTTACAATAGTTTTCAATCTTTAATTTTCTTCAAATTTCCTTAATATAGCGTTCAACCAAGATTCCACTTCAAATTTCCTTACTATAGTCTTCAATCATATTTTTCTTTAAAATCCCTTACAATAGCATTCACGATTGAATGTTTTTTAAATTCCCTTACTCTAGCCTTCAGCCATGATTATTTTTAATTTTCCCAAACAATAGCCTTCAACCATAATTTTTCTTAAAATTCCCTTACTATAACCATTAGCCTTGATTTTTTTTTAAATTTCAATAACTATACCCTTCAACATTAATTTTTTTTAAAAACTGTAGCCTTATGTCATGAATTTTCTTCAAAATCCCCAACTACAACCTTCAACCAATACTATTCTTAAAATCCTCTTATAGTAGTCTTCTGTCACATTTTTCTTCAAAATCCCACACTATAGCCATCATGAATGAATTTTCTTTAAATTCGCTTTACATAGTCTTGAGCCTTGATTTTTCTTAAAATTCTCGTACTATAGCCTTCAGCCATGATTTTTTTAAAATTCCATTACTTGAACTTTCTACCATGATTTTTGTTAAATTTTCCTTACTATAGATTTTTGTTAAATTTTCCTTACTATTGCCTTTTGAAATGATTTTTTTTTAAAAATCCCTCATTACATCCTTATGTCTTGAATTTTCTTAAAATTCCCTTACTATAGCCTTTATCCAAGATTTTTCTTCAAAATCACATATTACAACATCCAACCAATATTTCTCTTAAAATTCCCCTACTTAAGCCTTTGGCCATGGTTTTTCTTAAAATTCACTTACTAAAGCCTTGTGCTCAGATTTTTGTTAAATTTCCCTTACTAAAACATCCAGCCAAGATTTTTCTTCAAATTTCCTTACTATTCAACCAAGATTTTTTTTGAAATTCACTTACTAAAGCTTTCAACCATGATTTTTCTTAAAAATCCTTTACTATAGCCTTCTATTATGAATTTCCTTTAAATTTCATTACTATAGCGTTCAACCAAGATTCTTCTTCATACTCCCTTATTATAGTCTTCTGTCATATTTTCCTTTTAAATCCCTTACTATGGCCTTCACAAATGAATTTTTTTTAAATTTCCTTTTTATGGCCTTTAACCATGATTTTTTTTAAAATTCCCTTACTATAGTCTTCAGCCATGATTTTTGTTAAAATTCCCAAACTATAACCTTCTGCCAATATTTTTCTTAAATTTCCCTTACTATAATCTTCTGCGATGTTTTTTCTTTAAATTCCCTTACTTTAAGCTTATGTTTGAAAATTTTCTTCAAATTCCCTTTTTATTGCCTTCAGCCAAGATTATTCTTCAAATTCCCTTACTAAAGTCTTCAGTCATATTTTTCTAAAAAATACCTTACTACAGCCTTCACGATTGATTTTTTTTAAAAATTCTCTTACTATAACCTTCGGCCACGATTTTTCTTAAAATTCCCTTACAAAAGCATTCGGCCATAATTTTTCTTAAAATTCCCTTACAATTGCTTTCTGTCATTAATTTTTTTCATATTTCATTACTATAGCATTCAGGCAAAATTCTACTTACTATAGTATTCAATCATATTTTTATTTAAAATCCCTTACAATGGCTATCATAGTTGAATTTTTTAAAAATTCTCTTACTATAGCCTTCAGCCATGATTTTTTTTAATTTTTCCTAACAATAGCCTTCAACCATAATTTTTCTTAAAATTCCCTTACTATAACCTTTAGCATTTATTTTTCGTTAAATTTCACTAACTATAGCCTTATGACAAGAATTTTCTTCAAATTCCCCTACTACAACCTTCAACCAATATTATTCTTAAAATCTTCCTACTGTAGTCTTCTATCACATTTTCTGTCAAAATCCAATACTATAGCCTTAACGAATAATTTTTTTTAAATTTCCTTACTTTAGACGTCAGCCATGATTTTTTTTAATATTCTCATGCTATAGCTTTCAACCATGATTTTTTTTAATATTCTCATGCTATAGCTTTCAGCCATGATTTTTTTTAAAATTCTATTGCTATAGCTTTCAGCCATGATTTTTTTTAAATTCCCTTGCTAGAACTTTCTGCCATAATTTTTCATAAATTTTCCTTACTATATCCTTTTGAAATGATGTTTTTAAAATTCCCTCACTATAGCCTTAATTATTTCTTGAATTTTCTTAAAATTTCCTTACAATAGCCTTTATCCAAGATATTTCTTCAAAATTCCTTATTATAGCATTCAACTATGATTATTCTTAAAATTCCCTTACTTTAGCCTTTGGCCATGACTTTTCTTAAAATTCACTTACTAAATCCTTGATCTCAGATTTTTCTTAAATTTTTCTTACTAAAGCTTTCAGCTAAGATTTTTCTTTAAAATCCCCAACTATAGCCTTCTATCGTGAATTTTCTTTCAATTTTCTTACTATAGCTTTGAACTAAGATTCTTCTTCAAATTCCCTTATTAGAGTCTTCAGTGACATTTTTCTTTTAAATCCCTTACAATGGCCTTCGCGATTAAATTTTTTAAAAATTTCATTACTATAGCCTTCAACCTTGATTTTTCTTAAAATTCTCTTACTATAGCCTTTAGCCATGTTTTTTGTTAAAATTCCCAAATTATAACCTTCTACCAATATTTTTCTTAAACTTCCCTTACTATAGTCTTCAGCCATGTTTCTTTTTTAAATTCCCTTATTATGAGCTTCTGTTGTAAATTTTCTTCAAAATCCCTTTTTATAACATTTTCCCAAGATTATCCTTTAAATTCCTTTACTATATTTTCAGTTATATTTTCCTTAAAAATCCCTTACTATAGCCTTCACCGTTGAATTTTAAAAAATTCTCTTTTTATAGCCTTAAGCCATATTTTTTCTTAAAATTCCATTAGTAAAGCTTTCGGCCATGATTTTTCTTAAAATTCCCTTACAATAGCTTTCTGTCATTAATTTTCTTCTAATTTCCTTACTATAGGTTCAACCAAGATTCTTCTTCAAATTCCCTTACTATAGTCTTCAATTATATTTTTTTCTTTAAAATCCCTTACAATAGCTTTCACGATTGATTTTTTTTAAAAATCCCTTACTATAGCCTTCAGCCATGATTATTTTTAATTTTCCCGCAGAATAGCCTTTAGCCATAATTTTTCTTAAAATTCCCTTACTATAACCTTTTGCCTTGATTTTACTTTAAATTTTACTAACCATAGCCTTCAACATTGATTTTTTTAAAAACCTATAGCCTTATGTCATGAATTTTCTTCAAATTCCTCTACTACAACCTTCAACCAATATTATTCTTAAAATCCTCTTACTGTAGTCTTGTGTCACACTTTTCTTCAAAATCCCACACTATAGCCATCACGGATAAATTTTCTTTAAATTCCCTTACTATAGTCTACAACAATGATTTTTCTTATCATTCTCGTATTGTAGCCTTCAACCATGATTTTTTTTTTAAATTCCCTTACAAGAACTTTCTGCCATGATTTTTCTTAAATTTCCTTTACAATAGCCTTTTCAAATAATCTTTTTTTAAATTCCCTCTCCATAGCGTTAAGTCTTGAATTTTCTTGAAATTACCTTATTATAGCCTTTATCCAAGATTATTCTTCAAAATCCCTTATAATAGCATTCAACCAAGATTTTTCTTAAAATTCCCTTACTTATGCCTTTGGCCATGATTTTTTTTAAAATTCATTTACTAAAGCCTTGAGCTCAGATTTTTCTTAAAATTCATTTACTAAAGCCTTGAGCTCAGATTTTTCTTAAAATTCATTTACTAAAGCCTTGAGCTCAGATTTTTCTTAAAATTCATTTACGAAAGCCTTGAGCTCAGATTTTTCTTAAAATTCATTTACTAAAGCCTTGAGCTCAGATTTTTCTTTAATTTCCCTTACTAAAATATTCAGCCAAGATTTTTCTTCAAATTCCCTTACTATAAGCTTCTGTCATGAATAAAGTTCTGTCAAGATTATTCTTCAAATTCCCTTACTATAGTTTTCAATCATATTTTTCTTAAAAATCCCTAATCTTGCCTTTGTGATTCAACTTTTTTAAAATTATTTTTATAGCTTTCTGCCATCATTTTGTTAAAAGTTTCCTTACTAAAGCTTTTGGCCATGATTTTTCTTAAAATTCCCTTACAATTGGTTTCGGTCATTAATTTTCTTCAAATTTCCTTACTATAGCGTTCAACACTTCAAATTCCCTTACAATAGTCTTCAATCATATTTTTCTTTAAAATCCCTTACAATAGCTTTCACGATTGAATTTTTTTAAAATTCCTTTACTATAGCCTTCACCCATGATTATTTTTAATTTTCCATACAAGTGCCTTCAACAATAATTTTTTGTATAATTCCCTTACTTTAACCTTTACCCTTGATTTTTCTTTAAATTTCACTAACTAAAGCCTTCAACATTTATTTTTTTTAAAAACTATAGCCTTATGTCATGAATTTTCTTCAAATTCCCTGACTACAACCTTCAACCAATATTATTCTTAAAATTCTCTTACTATAGTCTTCTGTCATATTTTTCTTCAAAATCCCATACAATAGCCTTCGCGAATGAATTTTCTTTAAATTCCCTTACTATAGTCTTCAGCCATGTTTTTTCCTAAAATTCTCGTACTATAGCCTTCTGCCATAATTTTTTTTTAAATTCCCTGACAAGAACTTTCTGCTTGATTTTTCTTAAATTTCCTGAATAATAGCCTTAAGAATTGATTGTTTTTAAATTCCCTCAATATAGCCTTATGTCTTGAATTTTCTTAAAATTGCCTTACTTTATCCAAGATTATTCTTCAAAATCCCTAATTTTAGCATTCAACCAAGATTTTTCTTAAAATTCCCTTACTTTGGCCATGCTACTTTTTAAAATTCACTTACTAAAGCCTTGAGGTCAAATTTTTCTTAAATTTCCCTTACTAAAACATTCAGTCAAGATTTTTTTTCAAATTCCCTTACTAAAACATTCAGCCAAGAGTTCTCTTCAAATTCCCTTAAAAAAACTTTGAGCCATGATTTTTCTTCAAATCCCTTACTATAACCTTTAGCCTTGATTTTACTTTAAATTTCACTAACAATAGGCTTATCTCATAAATTTTCTTCAAATACCCCTACTAGAACCTTCAACCGATATTATTCTTAAAATCCTTTTACTCTAGTCTTCTGTCACATTTTTGTACAAAATCCTATACTGTAGACTTCATAGATGAATTTTCTTTAAATTCCCTTACTATAGTTGACAACCATGGTTTTTTTTAAAATTCCTATACTAGAACTTTCTGCCATGTTTTTTCTTAAATTTTCCTTACTATAGCCTTTAGAAATTATTTTTTTTTAAATTCCCTCTCTCTCCATGTGTCTTGAATTTTCTTAAAATTACCTTACTATAGCCTTTATCCAAGATTATTCTTCAAAATCCCTTATTATAGCATTCAAACAAGATTTTTCTTAAAATTCTCTTACTTTAGCCTTTGGCCATGATTTTTCTTAAAATTCACTTACTAAAGCATTGAGCTCAAATATTTCTTATATTTCCCATACCAAAGCGTTCAGCCAAGATTTTTCTTCAAATTCCCTTACTAAAACATTAAGCCAAGAGTTTTCTTCAGATTTCCTAACTAAAGCTTTGAGCCATGATTTTTCTAAAAAAATCCCTAAGTATAGCCTTCTATCATAAATTTTCTGGAAGTTTCCTTTCTAAAGAGTTCAACCAAGATTCTTCTTCAAATTACCTTATTAGTCTTCAGTCATATTTTTCTTTTAAATCCCTTACTATGGCCTTCACGATTGAATTTTTTTAAAATTCCCTTACTATAGCCTTCAACCATGTTTTTTGTCAAAATTTTCTTACAATAACCTTCTACCATGATTTTTATTGAATTTACCAAACTATAACCTTCTGCCAATATTTTTCTTAAATTTCCCTTACTATAGTCTTCTGCCATGTTTTTTCTTTAAATTCCCTTATTATAAGCTTATGTCATAAATTTTTTTCAAATTCCCTTTTTATGACGTTCTGCCAAGATTATTCTTCAAATTCCCTTACTATAGTTTTTTGTCAGAGTTTTCTTAAAAATTCCTTACTATAGCCTTAACGATTGTATTTTTTTAAAATTCTCTTACAATAGTCTTCAACCATGATTTTTCTTAAATTCCCCATGGCCATGATTTTTCTTAAAATTCCCTTACAATAGCTTTCAGTCATTAATTTTCTTCAAATTTGCTTACTATAGCGTTCAGCCAAGATTCTAATTCAAATTCCCTAACTAAAGTCTTCAATCATATTTTTCTTTAAAATCCCTTACAATAGCTTTAATGATTGATTGTTTTTAAAATTCCCTTACTATGTCCTTCAGCCATGATTATTTTTAATTTTCCTGTACAATAGTCTACAGCCATAATTATTCTTAAAATTCCCTTACTATAACGTTTAGCCTTGATTTTTCTTTAAATTTCACTAACTATAGTCATCACCTTTGATTTTTTTAAAAACTATAGCCTTATGTCATGAATTTTCTTCAAATGCTTCTACTACAACCTTCAATCGATATTACTCTTAAAATGCTCTAATTGTAGTCTTCTATCACATTTTTCTTCAAAATCCCAGCCTTCACAGTTGAATTTTCTTTAAATTACCTAACTATTATCTTCAGCCATGATTTTGCTTTAAATTCTCTTACTATAGCCTTCAACCATGATTTTTTTTTTAAATTCCAATGCAAGAACTTTCTGCTAAGATTTTTCTTAAATTTTCATTACAATAGCCTTTTCAAATGATTTGTTTCTAAATTCCCTCAATATAGCCTTATGTCTCGAATTTTCATAAAATTGCCTTACTATCGCCTATATCCAAGATTATTCTTCAAAATTCATTACCATAGCCTTATGTTGTGAATGTTCTTCAAATTCCATTTTTATAACTCTCTGCCAAGATTATTCTTGAAATCCCTTATTGTAGTTTTCAGTCATATTTTCCTTAAAAATCCCTTACTATAGCCTTTACGATTGATTTTTTTTAAAATTCTCTTACTATAGCCTTCGGCCATGATTTTTCTTAAAATTCCCTTACTAAAGTTTTTGGCCATGATGTTTCTTAAAATTCACTTACAAAAGCTTTTGGCCATGCTATTTCTTAAAGATCCCTTACAATAGCTTCCAGTCATTAATTTTCTTCAAATTTGATTACTGTAGTGTTCAGCCAAGATTCTACTATAAATTCCTTTACTGTAGTCTCCAATCATATTTTTCTTTAAAATTCCTTCCAATAGCTTTCACATCTGAATTTTTTAAAAAATCCCATATTATATCCTTGAGCCATGATTATTTTTAATTTTCCCTTAAGATAGCCTTCAGCTGTAATTTTTCTTAAAATTCCCTTACTCTAACCTTTAGCCTTGATTTTTCTTTAAATTTCACTAAGAATAGGCTTCAACATTGATTTTTTAAAAAAACTATCGCCATATCTCATAAATTTTCTTCAAATACCCCAACTGCAACCTTCAATCGATACTAATCTTAAAATCCTCTTATTGTAGTCTTCTGTCACATTTTTCTACAAAGTCCTATACTATTCCCTTCTGCCAATATGTTTCTTACATTTCCCTGACTATATTCTTCTTCCATGGTTTTTCTTTAAATTCCCTTATTATAAGCTTATGTTGTGAATTTTCTTCAAATTCCCTTTTTAGAACATTCTGCCAAGATTATTCTTCATATTCCCTTTCTGTAGTTTTCAGTCATATTTTTCTTAAAAATTCCTTACTATAGCCTTTACAATTGAATTTTTTTAAAATTCACTAACTATAGCCTTCGCCATGATTTTTTTTACAATTCCCTGACTAAAGATTTCGGCCATGATTTTTCTTAAAATTCCCTTACAATAGCTTTCAGTCATTAATTTTCTTTAAATTTTGCTTACTATAGCGTCCAACCAATATTCTTCTATAAATTTCCTTACTGTAGTCTTCAATCATATTTTTCTTTAAAATCCCTTACAATAGCTTTCACATTTGAATTTTTAAAAAATCTGTTATTATATCCATGGGCCATGATTATTTTTAATTTTCCCTTACAATAGCCTTCAGCCATAATTTTTCTTAAAATTCCCTTAGTATAATCTTTACCCTTGATTTTTCTTTAAATTTCTCTAACAATAGCCTTCACATTGAGTATTTTAAAAAACTATAGCCTTATCTCATAAATTTTCTTCAAATGCCCCTACTACAACCATCAACCCATATTATTCTTAAAATACTCTTAATGTAGTCTTCAGTCACATTTTTCTCTAAAATCCTATACTATAGCCTTCACATATGAAGTTTCTTTAAATTCACTTACTAGAACATTATGCCATGTTTTTTCATGAATTTCCCTTACTAAAGCATTTTGAAATTATTTTTTTTAAATTCCCTCACTCTCTCCTTGTGTCTTGAATTTTCTTAAATTTACCTTTGTACAGCCTTTATCCAAGATTATTCTTCAAAATCCCTGATTATAGACTTCAACATAGATTTTTCTAAAAATTTCCTTACTTTAGCCTTTGGCCATGATTTTTCTTAAAATTCACTTTCTAAAGCGTCAAGCTCAGATTTTTTTTATATTTCCCTACCCAAAACTTTCAGCCAAGATTTTTCTTCAAATTCCCTTACTAAAACATTCAGCCTAGAATTTTTTTCAGATTCTCATACTAAAGCTTTGAGCCATGATTTTTGTAAAAAATCCCTAACTATAGCCTTCTATCATGATTTTTTTGGAAATTTCCTTTCTATACTGTTCAACCAAGATTCTTCGTCAAATTACCTTATTATAGTCTTCAGTCATATTTTTCTTTTAAATCCCTTACTATGGCCTTCACGATTGAATTTTTTTAGAATTCCCTTACTATAGCCTTCAACCATGATTTTTGTTAAAATTCTCTTACGATAACCTTCAACCATGATTTTTGTTGAAATTACTAAACTATAACCTTCTGCCAAAATTTTTCTTAAATTTACCTTACTATTGTCTTCTGCCATGTTTTTTATTTAAATTCCCTTATTATATGCTTATGTCGTGAATTTTCTTCAAATTCCCTTTTTATGACATTCTGCCAAGATTATTCTTCAAATTCCCTTAGTTTTTAGTCATAGTTTTCTTAAAAATTCCTTACTATAGCATTCACGATTGAATTTTTCTAAAATTCTCCTACAATAGTCTTCAATCATGATTTTTCTTAAAATTCCCTTACTAAAGCTTTCGGCAATGATTTTTCTTAAAATTCCCTTACAATAACTTTCAGTCATTAATTTTCTTCAAATTTGCTTACTATAGCGTTCAGCCAATATTCTACTTCAAATTCCCTTACTAAAGCCTTCATTCATATTTTACTTTAAAATCCTTTACAATAGCTTTAATGATTGATTTTTTTTAAAATTCCCTTACTATGTCCTTCAACCATGATTATTTCTAATTATCCCTTACAATAGTCAGCAGCCATAATTTTTTTGTAAAATTCCCTTACTATAAAACTTAGCCATGATTTTTCTTTAAATTTCACAAACTATAGTCATCAACTTTGATTTTTTTAAAAAACTTTAGCCTTATGTCATAAATTTTCTTCAAATTCTTCTACTACAACCTTCAACCGTTATTATTCTTAAAATGCTCTTACTATAGTCTTCTATCACATTTTTCTTCGAAATCCCATACGAAAACCTTCCCAGATTAATTTTTTTTAAATTCCCTTACTATTATCTTGAGCCATGATTTTTTTATAAATTCTCGAAGTATAGCCTTCAACCATGATTTTTTTTTAAATTCCAAAACTAGAACATTCTACTAAGATTTTTCTTAAATTTTCCATACTATAGCCTTTTTAAATGTTTTGTTTTAAAATTCCTTCAATGTTGCCTTATGTCTTGAATTTTCTTAAAATTGCCTTACTATAGCCTTTATCCTTGATTAATCATCAAAATCCCTTATCATAGCATCCAACCAATATTTTTCTTAAAATTCCCTTACTTTAGCATTTGTCCGTGATTTTTCTTAAATTTCCCTTACTAAAACATTCAGCCAAGATTTTTCTTCAAAATCCATTACCAAAATATTCAGCCAATATTTTTCTTCAAAATCCATTAGTAAAGCTGTCAGCCATGTTTGTTCTTAAAAATCCCTTACTATAGCCTTCTATTTTGAATTTTCTTAAAATTTCATTACTTTAGCGTTCAACCAAGATTCTTCTTCAAATTCTCTTATTATAGTCTTCAATCATTTTTTTCTATCAATTCCCTTACTATGGGATTCACGATTGAATTTTTTTAAAATTCCCTTACTATAGCCTTCAACCATGATTTTTGTTAAAATTCTCTTACAATAGCCTTCAACCATGATTTTTGTTAAAATTACCAAACTATAACCTTCTGCCAGTATTTTTCTCGCATTTCCCTAACTATAGTCTTCTCCAATGGATTTTCTTTAAATTCCCTTATTATAAGCTTATCTTGTGAATTTTCTTCAAATTTTATTTTTATAACGCTCTGCCAAGATTATTCTTCAAATTCCCTTACTATAGTTTTCAGTCATATTTTTCTTAAAAATCCCTTACTATAGCCTTTACAATTGAATTTTTTAAAATTCTCTTACAATCGTTCAGCCATGATTTTTCTTAAAATTCCCTTACAATAGTTTTCAGTCATTAATTTTCATCAAATTTGTCTTTAAATTCCCTTACAATAGCTTTCACATTTTAATTTTTTTTAAAATCCCTTATTATATCCTTGAGCTATGATTATTTTTAATTTTCCCTTACAAAAGCCTTTTGCCATAATTTTTCTTAAAATTCCCTTATTATAACCTTTAGCCTTGATTTTTCTTTAAATTTCACTAAATATAGCCTTCAACATTGATTTTTTTAAAAAAATATGACCTTACCTCATAAATTTTCTTCAATTGCCCCTACTACAACCTTCAACCGATATTATTCTTAAAATTCGCTTATTGTAGTCTTTTGTCACATTTTTCTTCAAAATCCTATACTATAGCCTTCAGAGATGGATTTTCTTTAAATTCCCATACTATAGTCTTCAGCCATGATTTTTCTTAAAATTCTTGTTCTATTGCCTTCAACCATGATTTCTTTTAAATTCCCATACAAGAACTTTTTGCCATTATTTTTTGTTAAATTTCCCTTACTTTTGCCTTTTGCATTTTTTTTTTTAAATTCCATCTCTCTCCATATGTCTTCAATTTTCTTAAAATTACCTTACTACAGACTTTATCCAAGATTATTCTTCAAAATCCCTTATTATAGCATTCAACTAAGATTTTTCTTAAAATTCCCTCACTTTAGCCTTTGGCCATGACTTTTCTTAAATATCACCTACTAAAGCGTTGAGCTCAGATTTTTCTTATATTTCCCTTACCAAAACATTTAGCCAAGATTTTTCTTCAAATTCCCTTACTAAAACATTCAGCCAAGAGTTTTCTTTAGATTCCCTTACTAAAGCTTTGAGCCATGATTTTTCTAAAAAATCCCAAACTATAGCCCTCTATCATGAATTTTCTAGAAATTTCCTTTCCATAGTCTTCAACCAAGATTCTTCTTTAAATTACCATATTATAGTCTTCAGTCATATTTTTGTTTTAAATCCCTTACAATGGCCTTCACGATTGAATTTTTTAAAAATTCCCTTACTATAGCCTTCAACCATGATTTTTGTTAAAATTCTCTTACAATAACCTTCAACTATGATTTTTGTTGAAATTACCAAACTATAACCTTCTGTCAATATTTCTCTTAAATTTCCCTTACTATAGTCTTCTGCCATGTTTTTTCTTTAATTTCCCTTATTATATGCGTATGTTGTGATATTTCTTTGAATTCCCTTTTTTTGACGTTCTGCCAAGATTATTCTTCAAATTCCCTTACTATAGTTTTTTGTCAGAGTTTTCTTAAAAATCCCTTACTATAGCCTTAACGATTGTATTTTTTTAAAATTCTCTTACAATAGTCTTCAGCCATGATATTTCTTAAATTCCCTTACTAAGGCCATGATTTTTCTGAAAATTCCCTTACAATAGCTTTCAGTCATTAATTTTCTTCAAATTTACTTACTATAGCGTTCAGCCAAGATTCTAATTCAAATTCCCTAACTAAAGTCTTCAATCATATTTTTCTTTAAAATCCCTTACAATAGCTTTAATGATTGATTGTTTTTAAAATTCCCTTACTATGTCCTTCAGCCATGATTATTTTAAATTTTCCTGTACAATAGTCTACAGCCATAATTATTCTTAAAATTCCCTTACTATAACCTTTAGCCTTGATTTTTCTTTAAATTTCACTAACTATAGTCATCACCTTTGATTTTTTTAAAAACTATAGCCTTATGTCATGAATTTTCTTCAAATACTTCTACTACATCCTTCAATCGATATTACTCTTAAAATGCTCTTATTGTAGTCTTCTATCACATTTTTCTTCAAAATCCCAGCCTTCAAAGTTGAATTTTCTTTAAATTACCTAACTATTATCTTCAGCCATGATTTTGCTTTAAATTCTCTTACTATAGCCTTCAACCATGATTTTTTTTTTAAATTCCAATGCAAGAACTTTCTGCTAAGATTTTTCTTAAATTTTCATTACAATAGCCTTTTCAAATTATTTGTTTTTAAATTTCCTCAATATAGCCTTATGTCTCGAATTTTCATAAAATTGCCTTACTATCGCCTATATCCAAGATTATTCTTCAAAATCCATTACCATAGCCTTATGTTGTGAATGTTCTTCAAATTCCATTGAGTTTTTCCCCTACTAAAGCCTTCTCGATTGAGTTTAAAAATCCCCTACTATAGCCTTCTCGATTGAGTTTTTCTAAAATTATCTTACAATAGTCTTTAGCCATGATTTTTCTTAAAATTCCCTCACTAAAGCTTTCAGCCATGACTTTTCTAAAAATTCCCTAACAATAACTTTCTGTCATTAATTTTCTTCAAATTTGCTTACTATACCGTTCAACCAAGATTCTACATCAAATTCCCTAAATAAAGTCTCCAATCATATTTTTCTTTAAAATCCCTTACAATAGCTTTAATGATTGATTTTTTAAAAAAAAACCTTTACTATGTCATTCAGCCATGATTATTTTTAATTTTCCCTTACAATTGTTTGCAACCATAATTTTTCATAAAATTCCCTTACTATAATCTTTAGCCTTGATGTTTCTTTAAATTTCACTAACTATAGTCATCAACTTTTATTTTTTTAAAAAACTATAGCCTTATGTAATGAATTTTCTTCAAATTCTTCTACTGCAACCTTCAACCGATATTATTCTTAAAATGCTCTTACTATAGTCTTCTATCACATTTTTCTTCAAAATCCCATACGATAGCCTTCATAGTTAGATGTTCTTTAAATTCCCTTACTATTATCTTCAGCCATGATTTTTTTTTTTTTATTTTTCGTACTATAGCCATCAACCATTATTTTTTTTAAATTCCAATACCAGAACTTTCTACTAAGATTTTTCTTAAATTTCTGTTATTATATAGCCTTTTCAAATGTTTTGTTTTAAAATTCCCTCAAAATAGCCGTATGTCTTCAATTTTTTTAAAATTGCCTTATTATAACCTTTATCCAGGATTATTATTCAACGAAGATTTTTCTTAAAACTCCCTTAATTTAGCCTTTGGCCATGATTTTTCTTAAATTTCCCTTACTAAAACATTCAGACAAGATTTTTCTACTTCACATTCCCTTACTAAAGTCTTCAACCATATTTTTCTTTAAAATCCCTTACAATAGCTTTAATGATTGAATTTTTTAAAAATTCCCTTACTATGTCCTTTATCCATGATTATTTTTAATTTTCCCTTACAATTGTCTGCATGCATAATTTTTCTTGAAATTCCCTTACTATAAGCTTTAGCCTTGATTTTTATTTAAATTTCACTAACTAAAATCATCAACTTTGATTTTTTAAAAAAACAATTACCTAATAATTTTCTTCAAATTTTTCTACTACAACCTTCTTCCGATATTATTCTTAATATGCTCTAACTGTAGTCTTCTATCACATTTTTCTTTAAAATCCCATATTGTAGTATTCACAGTTGAATTTTCTTTAAATTCCCTTACTATTATCTTCAGTCATGATTTTTCTTTAAATTCTCATACTATACCATTCAACCATGATTTTTTTAAAAATTTCAATTCTAGAACGTTCTGTGAAGATTTTTCTGAAATTTCCCTAACTATAGCCTTTACAAATGATTTGGTTTAAAATTCCCTCAATATAGCCGTGAGTCTTGAATTTTCTTAAAATTACCTTAGTATAGCCTTTATCCAAGATTATTCTTCAAAATCCCATATTATAGAATTCAACCAAGATTTTTATAAAAATTCCATTTAGCCTTTGGCCATGCTTTTTCTTAAATTTCCCATACTAAAACATTTAGCCAAGATTTTTCTTCAAATTCCCTTACTAAAATATTCGGCCAAGATTTTGCTTCAAATTCCCTTTCTTAAGCTTTCCGCCATGATTTTTCTAAAAAATCCCTTACTATAGCCTTCTATTTGGAATTTTATTAAAATTTCATTACTTTAGCGTTCAACCAAGATTCTTCTTCAAATTCTCTTATTACAGTATTCAATCATATTTTTCTAACAAATCCCTTACTATGGCCTTCACGAATGAATTTTTTTAAAATTCACATTCTATAGCCTTCAACCATGAGTGTTATTAAAATTATCTTACAATAGCTTTCAACCATGATTTTTATAAAAATGACCAAACTATGACCTTCTACCATTATTTTTCTTAAACTTCCCTTACTTTAGTCTACTACCATGTTTTTTATTTAAATTACATTATTATATGCATATGTCGTGAATTTTCTTCAAATTTCCTTTTTATAACGTTCTGCCAAGATTATTCTTCAAATGCCCTTACTAAAGCTTTCAGTCATAGTTTTCTTAAAAATCCCTTACTATAGCCTTCACGATTGAATTTTTCTAAAACTCTCTTACTATAGTCTTAAGCTATGATTTTTCTTAAAATTTCCTTACTAAAGCTTTCGGCCATGGTTTTTCTTTAAATTCCCTTACAATAGCTTTCAGTCATTAATTTTTATAAAAAAATTTCCTAAAGCGTTCAGCCAAGATTCTACTTCAAATTCCCTTACAAAAGTCTTCAATCATATTTTTCTTTAAAATCCCCTACAATAGATTTAATGATTGAATTTTTTTAAAATTCCCTTACTGTGTCCTTCAGCCGTGATTATTTTTTATATATCCTTACAATAGTTTGCAGCCATAGTTTTGTTTTAAATTCCATAACTGTAACCTTTAGCCTTGATATTTCTTTAAATGTTACAAACTATAATCATCATCTTTAATTTTTTTTTAAAACTATAGACTTATGTCATAAATTTTTTTCAAATTCTTCTTCTACAACCTTCAACAAATATTATTCTTAAAATACTCTTACTGTAGTCTTCTATCCCATTTTTCTTCAAAATTCCATAAGATAGCCTTCACAGTTGAATTTTCTTTAAATTCCCTTTCTGTTTTCTTCAGGCATCATTTTTCTTTAAATTCTCGTACTATAGCCTTCAACCATGATTTTTAAAAAAATTCCAAAACTATAACTCTCTGCTAATATTTTTCTTAAATTTCCCTTTCTATAACCTTTTCAAATGATTTTTTTAAAATTCCCTCAATATAGCTTGATGTCTTGAATTTTCTTAAAATTGCGTTATTATAGCCTTTATCCAAGAGTATTCTTCAAAATCCCTTATTATAGCATTCAACTAAGATTTTTCTTAAACTTCCCTAACTTTAGCCTTTGGCCATGATTTTTCTCAAATTTCCCTTATTAAAATATTCAGCCAAAATTTTTCTTCAAATTCCCTTACTAAAATATTCAGCCATGATTTTTTTTTTAAATTTCGTTACTAATGCTTTCAGCCATGATTTGTCTTAAAAATCCCTTACTATAGCTTTCTATTTTGAATTTTATTAAAATATCATTACTTTAGCGTTCAACCAAGATTCTTCTTCAAATTCTCTTATTATAGTCTTCAATCATATTCAACCATGATTTTTGTTAAAATTCTATTACAATAGCCTTCAACCATGATTTTTGTTAAAATTCTATTACAATAGCCTTCAACCATGATTTTTGTTAAAATTCTATTACAATAGCCTTCAACCATGATTTTTGTTAAAATTCTATTACAATAGCCTTCAACCATGATTTTTTTTAAAATTCTATTACAATAGCCTTCAACCATGATTTTTGTTAAAATAACCAAACTATGACCTTCTGCCTTTATTTTTCTTAAATTACCCAGACAAAAGTCTTTTACCATTTTTTTCTTTAAATTCCCTTATTATATGCTTGTGTCAAAAAAAATTCTTCAAATTCCCATTTTAGAACGTTCAGCCAGGATTATTCTTCAAATTCCCTTTCTATCGTTTTCAATCATAGTTTACTTGAAAATCACTTACAATAGCTTTCACGATTGAATATTTCTAAAATTCTCTTATTATAGTTATCAGCCATGATTTTTCTTAAAATTATATTACAAAAGCTATCGGACATGATTTTTCTTAAAATTCCCTAATAATAGCTTTCAGTCATTGATTTTCTTCAAATTTTCTTACTATAGCGTTCAGTTAAGATTCTACTTAAAATTCCCTTACTAAAGTCTTCAATCATATTTTTCTTTAAAATCCCTTACAATAGCTTTAATGATTGAATTTTTTAAAATTTCCTTACTATGTCCTTCATCCTTGATTATTTTTAATTTTCCCTTACAATAGTTTACACCATAAATTTTCATAAAATTCCCTTACTGTAACCTTTAGCCTTGATTTTTCTTTAAATTTAAATAACTACAGTCCTCAACTATAGCATTATGTCATTAATTACTTTAAATTCTTCTACTACCACCTTCAACAGATATTATTCTTAAAATGCTCTTACTGTAGTCTTCTATCTCATTTTTCTTCAAAATCCCATACGATAGCCTTCAGAGTTGAATTTTCTTTAAATTCCCTTACTATTATCTTCAGGCGTGATTTTTCTTTAAATTCTCGTACTATTTCAACCATGATTTTTTTTTAAATTCCAATTCAAGAACTTTCTACAATGATTTTTCTTAAATTTCCCTTACTATAGCCTTCTAAAATGATTTGTTTTAAAATTCACACAATATAGCCTTATGTCTTGAATTTTCTTAAAATAGCCTTACTAGCCTTTATCCAAGATTATTCTTCAAAATCCCTTATTATAGCATTCAATAAAGATTTTTCTTAAAATTTCCTTACTTTAGCCTTTGGCAAGATTTTTCTTCAAATTCCCTTACTAAAATATTCAGCCAAGATTTTTATTCAAATTCCCGTACTAAAGCTTTTTGCCATGGTTTTTTTAAAAATTCCCTTACTATAGCCTTCTATTTTGAATTTTCCTAAAATTTTATTACTTTAGCATTCAACCAAGATTCTTCTTCAAATTCTCCTATTATAGTCTTCAACCATATTTTTCTAACAAATCCCTTACTATGGCCTTCACGAATGAATTTTTTTAAAATTCTCATTCTATAGCCTTCAACCTTGATTTTTGTTAAAACTCCCCTACAAAAGCTTTCTGCCATGATTTTTCTTAAAAATCTCTTACTATTGCCTTCTATTTTGAATTTTCTTAAAATTTCATTACTTTAGCGTTCAACCAAGATTCTTCTTCAAATTCTCTATAATAGTCTTCAATCATATTTTTCAAACAAATTCCTTACTATGGCCTTCAAGAATGAATTTTTTGAAAATTCCCATTCCATAGCCTTCAACCATGATTTTTGTTAAAATTCTCTTCCAATAGCTTTCAACCATGATATTTGTTAAAATTACCAAACTATGACCTTCTGCCAATATTTTTCTTAAATTTCCCTTACGATAGTCTACTACCATGTTTTTTCTTCAAATTCTCTTTTTATATGCTTATGTCGTGAATTTTCTTCAAATTCTCTTTTTATAAGGTTCAGCCAAGATTATTCTTCAAATTCCCATACAAAAGGTTTCAATCATAGTTTTCTTAAAATCCCTTACTATAGCCTTCATGATTGAATTTTTCTAAAATACTCTAACTATAGTCTTCTGCAATGATTTTTCTTTAAATTCCATAACTGAAGCTTTCGGCGATGATTTATTTGAAAATTCCCTTACAATAGCTTTCAGTCATTATTTTTTGTCAAATTTGCTTACTGTAGCGTTCAGTCAAGATTCCACTTCAAATTCCCTTACTAAAATCTTCAATCGTTATTTTCTTTAAAATCCCTTACAATAGCTTTAATGATTTTTTTTTTTTTAAATTCCCTTACCTTGCCCTTCAGCCTTGATTATTTTTTATATTCCTTTACAATAGTCTGCAGCCATAGTTTTTCTTAAAATTCCATTATTGTAACCTTTAGCCTTGATATTTCTTTAAATTTCACTAACTATAGTCATCAACTTTGATTTTTTTTTAAAGCTATAGAATTATGTCATAAATTTTCTACAAATTCTTCTAAAACAACCTTCAACAGATATTATTCTTAAAGTACTCTTACTCTAGTCTTCTATCATACTTTTCTTCAAAATTTCATACGATAGCCTTCACGTTGAATATTCTTTAAATTCCCTTACTATTATCTTCAGCCATGATTTTTCTTTAAATTCTCGTACTATAGCCTTCAACCATAATTTTTTTAAAAATTCCAATACGAGAACTCTCGGCTAATATTTTTCTTAAATTTCCCTTTCAATAGCCTTTACTAATGATTTTTTTAAAATTCCCTCAAAATAGCCTTATGTCTTCAATTTTCTTAAAATTGCTTTACTATAGCCTTTATCCAAGAGTATTCTTCAAAATCCCTTATTAAAGCATTCAACCAAGATTTTTCTCAAACTTCCCTAACTTTAGTCTTTGGCCATGATTTTTCATAAATTTCCCTTACTAAAACATTCAGCCAAGATTTTTCTTCAAATTCCCTTACTAAAATATTACGCCACGATTTTTCTTCAAATTCCCTTAAGCTTTCAGCCATAATTTTTCTGAAAAATCCCTTACCACAACCTTCTTTTTTGAATTTTATTTAAATTTCATTACTTTTAGCCAAGATTCTTCTTCAAATTCTCTTATCATAGTCTTCAATCATATTTTTCTAAAAAATCCCTTACTATGGCCTTCACGAATGAATTTTTTTAAAATACCCATTCTAAAGCCTTCAACCATGATTTTTGTTGAAATTCTCTTACAATAACCTTCCACCATGATTTTTGTTAAAATTACAAAACTATGACCTTCTGCCAATATTTTTCTTAAATTACCCTTACTATAGTCTTCTACCATGTTTTTTCTTTAAATTCCCTTATTATATGCTTGTGTCGTGAATTTTCTTCAAATTTCCTTTTTATAATGTTTTGCCTAGATTATTCTTCAAATTACGTTACTATCATTTTAAGTCATAGTTTTCTTGAAAATCCCTTATTATAGCCATCACGATTGAATATTTCTAAAATTCTCATGCCATAGTCTTCAGCCAAGATTTTTCCTAAAATTCTATTACAAAAGCTTTCGGCCATGATTTTTTTAAAAATTCCCTTACAATAGCTTTCAGTCATTAATTTTTGTCAAATTTGCTTACTATAGCATTCAGCCAAGATTCAACTTCAAATTCCCTTACTAAAGTCTTCAATCATTATTTTCTTTAAAATCCCTTACAATAGCATTAATGATTTAATTTTTTAAAAATTCCCTTACCATGCCCTTCAGCCATGATTATTTTTTGTATTCCTTTACAATGGTTTGCAGCCATAATTTTTCTTAAAATTCCATTACTGTAACCTTTAGCCTAGATATTTTTTTAAATTTCACTAACTATTGTCACCAACTTTGATTTTTTTTAAAAACTATAGACTTATGTCATAAATTTTCTTCAAATTCTTCTGCAACAACCTTCAACAGATATTATTCTTAAAATACTCTTACTGTAGTCTTTTATCACATTTTTCTTCAAAATACCATACGATAGCCTACACGTAGAATTTTCTTTAAATTCCCTTACTATTCTCTTCAGCCATGATTTTTCTTTACATTCTCGTACTATAGCCTTCAACCATGATTTTTTTTAAATTCCAATACTAAAACTCTCAGCCAATATTTCTCTTAAATTTCCCTTTATATAGCCTTTACAAATGATTTTTTTAAAATTCCATCAATATAGCATTATGTCTTGAATTTTCTTTAAATTGCGTACTATAGCCTTTATCCAAGAGTATTCTTCAAAATGCCTTATTATAATATTCAACCAAGATTTTTCTCAAACTTCCCAAACTTTAGCCTTTGGCCATGATTTTTCTTAAATTTCCCTCACTAAAACATTCAATCAAGATTTTTCTTCAAAATCCCTAACAAAAATATTCAGCCAAGATTTTTCTTCAAATTCCCTTACTAAAGCTTTCAGCCATGATTTTTCTTAAAAATCCCTTACTATATCCTTCTATTTTGAATTTTATTAAAATTTCATTACTTTAGCATTCTACCAAGACACTTCTTCAAATTCTCTTCTTATAGTCTTCAATCATATTTTTTTAACAAATTCCTTACAATAGCCTTCACGAATGAATTTTTTTTAAATTCCCATTCTATAGCCTTCAACCATAATTTTTATTAAAATTCTCTTCCAATAGCCTTCAACCACGATTTTTGTTAAAATAACCAAACAATGACCTTCTGCCAATATTTTTCTTAAATTTCCCTCACTATAGTGTACTACCATGTTTTTTCTTCAAATTCCCTTATTTTATGCTTATATCGTGAATTTTCTTTAAATTCCCTTTTTATAATGTTCTGCCAAGATTATTCTTCAAATTCCCTTACTAAAGGTTTCAATCATAGTTTTCTTAAAAATCCCTTACATAGCCTTCATGATTGAATTTTTCTAAAATTCTCTTACTATAGTCTTCAGCTATGATTTTTCTTAAAATTCCCTTACTAAAGCTTTCTGCCATGATTTTTCCTAAAATTCTCTTACAATAGCTTTCAGTCATTATTTTTTGTCAAATTTGCTTACTATAGCGATCAGCCAAGATTCTACTTCAAATTCTGTTACTAAAGTCTTCACTCGTTATTTTCTTTAAAATCTCTTACAATAGCTTTAATGATTTAATTTTTTTAAATTCCCTTACCATGCCCTTCAGCCATGATTATTTTTTATATTCCCTTACAATAGTCTGCAACCATAATTTTTCTTAAAATTCCATTACTGTAACCTTTAGCCTTGATATTTCTTTAAATTTCACTAACTATAGTCATCAACTTTGATTTTTTTTTAAAACTATAGACTTATGTCAAATTTTCTACAAATTCTTCTAAAACAACCTTCAACATATATTATTCTTAAAATACTCTTATTGTAGTCTTCTATCACATTTTTCTTCAAAATTCCATACGATAGCCTTCACAGTTGAATTTTCTTTAAATTCCCTTACTATATTCTTCAGCCATGATTTTTCTTTAAATTCTCGTACTATTGCCTTCAACCAAGATTTTTTTTTAAATTCCAATACTAGAACTCTCTGCTAATATTTTTCTTAAATTTCCTTTTCTATAGCCTTTACAAATGATTTTTTTTTAAATTCTCTCAATATAGCCTTGTGTCTAGAATTTTCTTAAAATTGCGTTACTATAGCCTTTATCCAAGAGTATTTCTTCAAAATCCCTTATTATAGCATTCAACCAAGAATTTTTGTTAAACTTCCCTAACTTTAGCCTTTGGCCATGACTTTTCTTAAATTTCCCTTACTAAAACATTCAGCCAAGATTTTTCTATAAATTCCATTACTAAAATATTCAGCCAAGATTTTTCTTCAAATTCACTTACTAAAGGTTTTAGCCATGATTTTTCCTAAAAATCTCTTACTGATTCTTCTTCAAATTCTCTGATTATAGTCTTCAATCATATTTTTCTAACAAATCCATTACTATGGCCTTCAGAAATGAATTTTTTTTAAATTCCCATTCTAAAGCCTTCAACCTTGATTTTTGTTGAAATTCTCTTACAATAGCCTTCAACCGTGATTTTTGTTTAAATTACAAAACTATGACCTTCTGCCAATATTTTTCTTAAATTACCCTTACTATAGTCTTCTACCAAGTTTTTTCTTTAAATTCCCTTATATAAGCTTGTGTCGTGAATTTTCTTCAAATTTCCTTTTTATAATGTTCTGCCAAGATTATTCTTTAAATTACCCTTACTATAGCCTTCACGATTGAATATTTCTAAAATTCTCATGTTATAGTCTTCAGCCATGATTTTTCTTAAAATTCTTTTACAAAAGCTTTCGGCCATGATTTTTCTTAAAATTCCCTTGCAATAGCTTTCAATCATTAATTTTCTTCAAATTTTCTTACTATTGCGTTCAGCAAAGATTCTACTTCAAATTCCCTTACTAAAGACTTCAACCATATTTTTCTTTAAAACCCATTACAATAGCTTTAATGATTATTTACTATGTCCTTCAGCAGTGATTATTTTTAATTTTCCCTTAAAATAGTTTGCAGCCAAAAAAAAATTTTTAAATTCCTTTTTTGTAACCTTTAGCCTTGAGTTTTCATTAAATTTCAGTAACTATAGTCATCAACTTTGATTTTTTTTTTAAAATTGTAGCCTTATGTCATAAATTTTCTTCAAATTCTTCAACTACAACCTGCAATAGATATTATTCTTAAAATACTCTTACTGTAGTCTTCTATCATATTTTTCTACAAAATCCCATACGATAGCCTTCACAGTTGAATTTTCTTTCAATTCCCTAACTATTCTCTTCAGCCATGATTTTTCTTTAAATTCTCGTACTATAGCCGTCAAGCATGATTTATTTTTAAATTCCAATCCTTGAACTCTTTCCTAATATTTTTCTTAAATTTCCCTTTCAATAGCCTTTTCAAATGATTTTTTTAAAATTCCCTCAATATAGACTTATGTCTTGAATTTTCTTAAAATTGCATTACTATAGGCTTTATCCAAGAGTATTCTTCAAAATGCCTTATTATAGCATTCAACCAAGATTTTTCTCAAACTTCCCCAACTTTAGCCTTTGGCCATGATTTTTCTTAAATTTCCCTCACTAAAACATTCAATCAAGATTTTTCTTCAAAATCCCTAACAAAAATATTCAGCCAAGATTTTTCTTCAAATTCCCTTACTAAAGCTTTCAGCCATGATTTTTCTTAAAAATCCCTTACTATATCCTTCTATTTTGAATTTTATTAAAATTTCATTACTTTAGCATTCTACCAAGACACTTCTTCAAATTCTCTTCTTATAGTCTTCAATCATATTTTTTTAACAAATTCCTTACAATAGCCTTCACGAATGAATTTTTTTTAAATTCCCATTCTATAGCCTTCAACCATAATTTTTATTAAAATTCTCTTCCAATAGCCTTCAACCACGATTTTTGTTAAAATAACCAAACAATGACCTTCTGCCAATATTTTTCTTAAATTTCCCTCACTATAGTGTACTACCATGTTTTTTCTTCAAATTCCCTTATTTTATGCTTATATCGTGAATTTTCTTTAAATTCCCTTTTTATAATGTTCTGCCAAGATTATTCTTCAAATTCCCTTACTAAAGGTTTCAATCATAGTTTTCTTAAAAATCCCTTACATAGCCTTCATGATTGAATTTTTCTAAAATTCTCTTACTATAGTCTTCAGCTATGATTTTTCTTAAAATTCCCTTACTAAAGCTTTCTGCCATGATTTTTCCTAAAATTCTCTTACAATAGCTTTCAGTCATTATTTTTTGTCAAATTTGCTTACTATAGCGATCAGCCAAGATTCTACTTCAAATTCTGTTACTAAAGTCTTCACTCGTTATTTTCTTTAAAATCTCTTACAATAGCTTTAATGATTTAATTTTTTTAAATTCCCTACCTTTGGCCTTTTGAAATAATTTTTTTTAAAATTCCCTCACTATAGCCTCATGTCTTGAATTTTTTAAAAATTGCCTTACTATAGCCTTTATCCAAGATTATTCTTCAAAATCCCTTATTATAGCATTTAAAATGGATTTTTCTTAAAATTTGTAACATTAGCATATAGTAAGGAAATTTAAAGAAAAAACATGGTCGAAGACTACAGTAAGGGAAATTTAAGAAAAATATTGGCAGAAGGTTATAGTTTGGGAATTTTAACAAAAATCATGGCTGAACGCTATAGTAAGAGAATTTTAAGAAAAATACTGGCAGAAGTCTATAGTAAGGAAATTTTAATAAAATTCTATCGTGAAGGCCATAGTAAGGGATTTAAAAGAAAAATATGATAGAAAACTATAATAAGGGAATTTGAAAAAGAAACTTGATAGAACGCTATAGCAAGAAAATTTGAAGAAAATTTATGACAGAACGCTAGTAAGGGTGTTTAAGAAAAATCATGGCTGAAAGCTTTAGTAAGGGAATTTGAAGAAAAATCATGGCTGAAAGATTTAGTAAGGGAATTTGAAGAAAAATCTTGGCTGAATGTTTTAGTAAGGGAAATTTAAGAAAAATCTGAGCTCAAGGCTTTAGAAAGTGAATTTTAAGAAAAATCACAGCCAAAGGCTAATGTAAGGGAATTTTAAGAAAAATCTTGGTTGAATGCTATAATAAGGGATTTTGAAGAATAATCTTGGATAAAGGCTATAGTAAGGCTATTTTAAGAAAATTCAAGACAAAAAGCAATAGTAAGGGAATTAAAAAAAAACATTTTTAAAGGCAATAGTAAGGGAGATTTAATAAAAATCATAGCATAAAGTGCTAGTAAGGGAATTTAAAAAAAATCATGGTTGAAAGCTATAGTACAAGAATTTTAAAAAAATCAAGCCTGAAGACATAGTAACGGAATTTAAAGAATATTCATTCGTGAAGTATAGTATGGGATTTTGAAGAAAAATGTGACAAAAGATTACAATAAGAGGTTTTTAAGAATAATATCGGTTAAAATTGTAGAAGGGGAATTTGAAGAAAATTCATGACATACGGTATTAGTTTTTTAAAAAAATCAATGTTGAAGGCTATAGTTAGTGAAACATAAAGAAAAATCAAGGCTAAAGGTTAGATTAAGGGAATTTTAAGAAAAATTATGGTTGAAGGCTATTGTAAGGGAAAATTAAAAATTATCATGCCTGAAGGCTATAGTAAGGGAATTTTAAAAAAATTCAATCGTGAAAACTGTTGTAAGGGATTTTAAAGAAAAACATGATTGAAAACTATAGTAAGTGAATTTGAAGTAGAATCCTGGCAGAACGCTACAGTAAGGAAATTTGAAGAAAATTAATGACAAGAAGCGATTGTAAGAGAATTTTAAGAAAAATCATGGCCGAAAGCTTTAGTAAGGGAATTTTAAGAAAAATCATGGCCGAAAGCTTTAGTAAGGGAATTTTAAGAAAAATCATGGTCCAAAGCTTTAGTAAGGGAATTTTAAGAAAAATCTTGGCCGAAGGCTATAGTAAGAGAATTTTTAAAAATTCAATTGTGAAGGCTATAGTAAGGGATTTTAAAGAAAAATATGACTTAAAACTCTAGTTAGGGAATTTGAAGAATAATCTTGGCAGAACGTTATCAAAAGAGAATTTGAAAAAAATTGACGACGTAAGCTTATAGTTAGGGAATTTAAAGAAAAAACATGGCTGAAGACTATAGAAAGGGAAATTTAAGAAAACTATTGGCAGAAAGTTATAGTTTGGAATTTTAACAAAAATCACGGCTGAAGGCTATAGTAAGAGAATTTTAAGAAAAATTATGGTTGAAAGCTATAGTAAGGGATTTTTAAAAAAATTCAATCATGAAGGTCATAGTAAGTGATTTAAAAGAAAAGTTTGACTCAAGACAATAATAAGGAAATTTGAAGAAGAATCTTGGTTGAACGCTACCGTAAGTAAATTTAAAATAAATTCATGATAGAAATCTAACGTAAGGGATTTTTAAGAAAAATCATGGCAGGAAGCTTTAGTAAGGAAATATGAAAAAAAATCTTGGCAGAATGTTTTAGTAAGGGAATTTGAAAAAAAATCTTGGCAAAAAGAATTAGCAAGAAAATTTGAAAAAAAAATTTGGCTGCTTATTTTATTAAGAGAAATTTAAGAAAAATCTAAGCTCATGGCTATAGTAAGTCAATTTAAAGAAAAATCATGGCAAAAGGCTAAAGCAGGGAATTATGAGAGAAATCTTGGTTGAATGCTATAATAAGGGATTTTTAAGAATAATCTTGGATAAAGACTATAGTAAGGTAACTTTAAGAAAATTCAAGACATAATGCTATAGTGAGGGAATTTTTAAAAAAATCATTTCAAAAGGCCATTGTAAGGGAAATTTAAAAAAAATCATGGCAAAAAGTTCTAGTAAGGGAATTTAGAAAAGAATCATGGTTGAATACTATAGTACCAGAATTTTAAGAAAAATCATGGCTGAAGACTATTGTAAGGAAATTTAAAAGGAATTCATTCGTGAAGGCAAGAGTATGGGATCTAGCAGAAAATTGTGACAGAAGGCTACTGGAAGCGGATTTTAAAAATAATATTGGTTGAAGGTCGTAGCAGAGGAATTTTAATAAAATTCATGACATAAGGTTATAGTTTTTAAAAAAAATCAAGGTTGAAGGCTATGGTTAGTGAAATTTAAAGAAAAATCCAGACAAAAGTTATAATAAGGGAATTTAAAGAAAAATTATGGTTGAAGGCCATTGTAAGAGAAAATTAAAAATAATCATGGCTGAAGGCTATAGTATGGGAATTTGAAGAAGAATCTTGGATGAACACTATAGTAAGGAAATTCTAAGAAAATTAATGATTGAAAGCTATTGTAACAGAATTTTAAGAAAAATCATGGCCAAAAGCTTTACTAAGGGAATTTTACAAAAAATCATCCTTAAGGTTATAGTAAGAAAATTTCAAAAAAATTCAGTCGTGAAGGCAATAGTAAGGGCTTTTTAAGAAAAATATGACTGAAGAGTATAGTAAAGGAATTTGACGAATAATCATGCCTAAAGGCCATAAAAGGGAATTTGAAGAAAAAAATCATTACAAAAGGATATTGTAAGGGAAATTTAAGAAAAATCATGGCAGAAAGTTCAAGCAATGGAATTTAAAAAAAAATCATGGTTGAAGACTTTTGTACGAGAATTTTATAAAAAATCATGGTTGAAGAAAATTGTAAGGAAATTTAAAGAAAACTCATTCGTGAAGGCTAAAGTTAGGGATTTTGAAGAAAATTGTGACAGAAGGCTGAACTATGAAGATTTTAAGAATAATATTGGTTGAAGGTTGTAGTAGGGGAATTTGAAGAAAATTCATGACCTAAGGCAATAGTTTTTAAAAAAAAATGTTGAGGGCTATAGTTAGTTAAATTTAAATAAAAATCAAGAGCAAAGGTTATAGTAGAGAATTTTAAGAAAAATTATGGATGAAGGCTATTGTAAGGAAAAATTAAAAATAATCATGGTTGAAGACTATAGTAAGGGAATTTTAAAAAAATTCAATCGTAGAAAGCTATTGTAAGGGATTTTAAATAAAAATATGATTGAAGACTATAGTAAGGGAATTTGAAGTAGAATCTTGTCTGAACACAATAGTAAGGAAATTTGAAGAAAATTAATGACTGAAAGTTATTGAAGAAAATCATGGTCGATAGCATTAGTAAGGGAATTTTAAGGAAAATCAAGGTTGCACGCTTAGAGGAAGAGAATTTTAAAGAAATACTCTCGTGAAGGCTATAGTAAGGGATTTTTAAGCAAAATATGAAGAAAATTCACAACATAAGTTTATAGTAAGGGAATTTAAAGAAAAATTGTCGCTGAAGACTATAGTAAGAGAAATTTAAGAAAAATATTGGCAGAAGGTTATAGTTTGGAAATTTTAACAAAAATCATGGCTGAAGGCAATAGAAAGAGAATTTTAAGAAAAATCGAGGTTGAAGGGTATAGTGAAGGAATTTTAAAAAAATTCAATCGTGAAGGCCATACCAAGGGATTTAAAATAAAAATATGACAGAAGACTATAAAAAGGGAATTTAAAGAAGAATTTTAGTTGACTACTATAGTAAGGAAATTTGAAGAAAATTCATGATAGAAGGCCATAGTACTGGGATTTTAAAAAAAATCTTGGCTGCAAGCTTCAGTAAAGGAATTTGAAGATAAATCTTAGTTGAATGTTGTAGTAAGGGAATTTGAAAAAAAATCTCGTCTGAATGGTTTTGTAAAGGAAATTTAAGAAAACTCTGAGTTGAATGCTTTAGTATGTAAATTTTAAGAAAAATCATGGCCAAAGGGTAAAGTATAGGAATTAAAATAAAAATCATGGTTGAATGCTATAATAAGGGATTTTGAATAATAGTCTTGGATAAAGGCTATAGTAAGGCAATTTTAAGAAAATTCAAGACATAAGGGTAAAGTGAGGGAATTTAAAAAAAAAACATTTCGAATGGCTATAGTAAGGGAAATTTAAGAAAAATCATGGAAAAAAATTCAAATAAGGGAATTTTAAAAAAAATCATGGCTGAAGGCTTTAATACAAGAATTTTAAGAAAAATCAAAGCTGAAGACAATAGTAAGGGAATTTAAAGAAAATTCATTCGTGAAGACTATAGGACGGGATTTTGAAGAAAAATGTGACAAAAGAAAACAATAAGAGGATTTTAAGAATAATATTTGTTGAAGGTTGTAGAAGGGGAATTTGAAGGAAATTCATGACATAAGGCTATAGTGAAGGAATTTTAAAAAAAATAACTTCAAAAAGATATAGTAATAATAATGGTTGAAGGCTGTAGTAGGGGAATTATAAGAAAATTCATGACATAAAGCCATAGTTTTTTTAAAAAATCAATGTTGAAGGCTATAGTTAATGAAATTTAAAGAAAAATAAAGGCTAAAGGTTATAGTAAGGGAATTTTGAAAAAAATTATGGTTGAAGGCTATTGTAAGGGAAAATTAAAAATAATCATGGTTGAAGGCTATAGTAAGGAAAAATTAAAAATAATCATGGCTGAAGGCTATAGTAAGGGAATTTTAAAAAAAAATAATCATGAAAGCTATTGTAAGGGATTTTAAAGAAAAATATGATTGAAGACTATAGTAAGGGAATTTGAAGTAGAATCTTGGCTGAACGCTATAGGAAGGAAATTTGAAGAAAATTAATGATGAAAAGCTATTGTAAGGGAATTTTAAGAAAATTCATGGTCGAAAGCTTTAGAAAGGGAATTTTAAGTAAAATCATGGTTGAAGGTTATAGTAAGAGAATTTTTGAAAAAATTCAATCTTGAAAGCTATAGTAAGGGATTTTTAAGAAAACATTGACTGAGGATTATTGTAAGGGAATTTAAAGAATAATCTTGGCAGAACGTTATAAAAAGGAATTTGATGAAAATTCATGACATAAGCTTATAGTAAAGGAATTTAAAGAAAAACAAGGTTGAAGACTATTGTAAGGGAAATTAAAGAAAAAACTTGATAGATGGTTATAGTTTGGGAATTTTAACAAAAATCATGGCTTGGGGCTATTGAAAGAGAATTTTAAGAAAAATCATGGTTAAAGTATGGTAATGGAATTTAAAGAAAATTCATTCATGAATGCTATACCATGGGATTTTGAAGAAAATTGCTATAGAAGGCCACAATAAGTGGATTTTAAGAATAATATTGGATGAAGGTTGAAGTAGGGGAATTAGAAGAAAATTCATGACAAAAGGCTATAGTTTTTAAAAAAAATCAATGTTGAAGGCTATAGTTAGTGAAATTTAAACAAAAATCAAGACTAAAGGTTATAGTAAGGGAATTTTAAGAAAAAATTATGGTTGAAGGCTATTGTAAGAGAAAATTAAAAATAATTATGGCTGAATGCTATAGTGAGGGAATTTTAAAAAATTCAATCGTGAATGATATTATAAGGGATTTTAAAGAAAAATATGATTGCAGACTGTAGTAAGGGAATTTGAAGTAGAATCTTGGTTGAACGCTATAGTAAGAAAATTTTAAGAAAAATAAAGATAAAAGGTTATTGTAAGGGAATTTTCAGAAAAATCATGGTCAAAACCTTTTGTAAGGGAATTTTAAGTAAAATCATGGCTGAAGGCAATAATAAGAGAATTTTTAAAAAAATCAATCGTGATGGCTATATAGTAAAGGATTTTTACGAAAAATAAGACTAAGGACTATAGTAAGGGAATTTAAGGAATAATCTTGGCAGAACGTTATAAAAAGGCAATTTGAATAAAATTCATGACATAAGCTAATAGTAAGGGAATGTAAAGAAAAATTGGCGGAAGACTATAGTAACGGAAATTTAAGAAAAATATTGGCAGAAGGTTATAGTTTCAGAATTGTAACAAAAATCATGGTTGAAGGCTATAGTAAGAGAATTATAAAAAAAATCATGGTTGAAGGCTATAGTAAGGGAACTTCAAAAAAATTCAATCGTGAAGGCCGTAGTAAGGGATTTAAAAAAAATATGACAGAAGACTATAATAAGGGAATTTGGTGAAGAATTTTGGTCGACTACTATAGTAAGGAAATTTCAAGAGAATTCATGATAGAAAGCTATAATAAGGGATTTTTTAAAAAGATCATGGCTGAAAGATTTAGTAAAGGAATTTGAAGAAAAATCTTAGCTGAATGTTTTAGTAAGTGAATTTCAAGAAAAATCTTGGCAGAATGTTTTAGTAAGGGAAATTTAAGAAAAATCTGAGCTCATGGCTTTAGAAAGTGAATTTTAAGAAAAATCAAGGCCAAAGGCTAATGTAAGGGAATTTTAAGAAAATCAAGGTTGAGTGCCATAATAAGGAATTTTAATGAAAAATCTTGACTAAAGGATATAAAAAGGCAATTTTAAGAAAATTCAAGACACAAGGCTATAGTGGGGGAATTTTTAAAAAAATTATTACAAAAGGCAATAGTAAGAGAAATTTAAGAAAAATCACGGCAGAAAGTTCTAGTAATGTAATTTAAAAAAAATCAAGGCTAGAGGCTATTGAACGAGAATTTTAACAAAAATCAAGGTTGAAGACAGTAGTAAGGGAATTTAAAGAAAATTCATTCGTGAAGGCTATAGAATGGGATTTGAAGAAAAATGTGACAGAAGACTACAGTAGGAGGATTTTAAGAATAATATTGGTTGAAGGCTGTAGTAAGGGCATTTGAAGAAAATTCATGACATAAGCCTATAGAGTTTTTAAAAAATCAATGTTGAAGGCTATAGATAAAAGAAAAATAAAGGCTAAAGGTTATAGTAAGGGTATTTTAAGAAAAATTATGGTTGAAGGCTACTGTAAGGGAAAATTAAAAATAATCATGGCTGAAGTCTATATTAAGGGAATTTTACAAAAATTCAATCATGAAAGCTATTGTAAGGGATTTTAAAGAAAATATGATTGAAGACTATAGTAAGGGAATTTGAAGTAGAATCTTGGCTGAACGCTATAGTAAGGAAATATGAAGAAAATTAATGACTGAAAGCTATTGTAGAGGAATTTTAAGAAAAATTATGGCCGAAAGCTTTAGTAAAGGAATTTTAAGTAAAAACAAGGTTGAAGGCTATAGTAAGAGAATTTTAAAAAATTCAATCGTGAGTAAGGGATTTTCAAGAAAAATATGACCGAAGACTATAGTAAGGGAATTTGAAGAATGATCTGGCTATCAAAATGGAATTTAAAGAAAATTCACGACATAAGCTTATAGTAAGGGTATTTAAAGAAAAACATGGCAGAAGACTATAATAAGGGAAATTTAAGAAAAATATTGGCAGAAGGTTATAGTTTGGGAATTTTAACAAAAATCATGGCTTAAGCCTATAGTAAGAGAATTTTAAGAAATATCATGGTTGAAGGCAATAGTAAGAGAATTTTAAAAAAATTCAATCGTGAAGGCCATAGTAAGGGATTTAAAAGAAAAATATGACAGATGACTATAATAAGAGAATTTGAAGAAAAACCTCGATTGACTTTTATAGTGAGGAAATTTCAAGAAAATTCATGATAGAAGGCTATAGTAAGGGATTTTTAAGAAAAATCATCGTTGAAAGCTTTAGTAAGGGAATTTGAAGAAAAATCTTGGCAGAATGTTTTAGTTAGGGAATTTGAAGAAAAATCTATGGTGAATGTTTTTGTAAGGGAAATTTAAGAAAAATCTGAGCTCAAGGCTTTAGTAAGTGAATTTTAAGAAAAAACATGCTCAAAGGCTAAAGTAAGGAAATTTTAAGAAAAATCTTGATTGAATGCTATAATAAGGGATTTTGAAGAATAATCTTGGATAAAGGCTATAGTAAGGCAATTTTAAGAAAATTCAAGACATAAGGCTATAGTGAGGGAATTTTTAAAAAAATCATTTCAAAAGGCTATAGTAATGGAAATTTAAGAAAAATCATGGAAGAACGTTCAAGTAAGGGAATTTAAAAAAAAATCAGGGCTAAAGGCTATAGTAGGAAAATTTTAAGAATAATCAAGGCTAAAGACTATAGCAAGGTAATTTAAAGAAAATCCATTCGTGAAGGCTATAGAATGGGATTTTGAAGAAAAATGTGATAGAAGACTACAGTAAGAGGATTTCAAGAATAATATTGGTTGAAGCTTGTAGTAGGGGAATTTGAAGAAAATTCATGACATGAGGCTATAGTTTTTTAAGAAAATCAATGTTGAAGGTAATAGTTAGTGAAACTTAAGGAAAAATCAAGGCTAAAGGTTATTGTAAGGGAATTGTAAGAAAAATTATGGTTGAAGGCTATTGTAAGGGAAAATTTAAATTAATCATGGCTGAAGGCTATTGTAAGGGAATTTTAAAAAAATTTAATCGTGAAAACTATTGTAAGGGATTTTAAAGAAAAATATGATAGAAGACTATAGTAAGGGAATTTGAAGTAGAATCTTGGTTGAACGCTATAGTAAGGAAATTTGAAGAAAATTAATGACTGAAAGCTATTGTATGGGAATTTTAAGAAAAATCATGGCCGAAAGCTTTAGTAAGGGAATTTTAAGAAAAATCATGGCAAAAGGCTATAGTAAGAGAATTTTAAAAAAATTCAAACGTGAAGGTAAGGGATTTTTAAGAAAAATATGACTAAAAACTATAGTAAGGGAATTTGAACAATAATCTTGGTAGAACGTTATAAAAAGGGAATTTGAAGAAAATTCACGACATTAGCTTATAGGAAGGGAATTTAAAGAAAAAACATGGTTGAAGACTATAGTAAGTGAAATTTAAGAAAAATATTGGCAGAAGGTTATAATTTGGGAATTTTAACAAAAATCATGGTTGAAGGCTATAGTAAGAGAATTTCAAGAAAAATCATTGTTGAAGGATATTGCAAGGGAATTTTAAAAAAATTCAATCGTGAAGACCATAGCAAGGGATTTAAAAGAAAAATATGACTGAAGACTATAATAAGGGAATTTAAAGAAATCTTGGTTGAACGCACTAGTAAGCAAATCTCAAGAAAACTCATGATAGAAGGCTATAGTAACGGATTTTTAAGAAAAATCATGGCTGAAAGCTTTAGTAAGCAAATTTGAAGAAAAATCTTGGTTGAATGTTGTAGTAATGGAATTTGAAGAAAAATCTTGGCTAAATATTTTTGCAAAGGATATATGAGAAAAATCTGAGCTGAAGACTTTTGTATGTGAATTTTTAGAAAAATCATGGCCAAAGGCTAAAGTATGGGAATTTTAAGAAAAATCATTGTTAAATGCTATAATAAGGGATTTTGAACAACAATCTTGGATAAAGGTTGTACGGCAATTTTAAGAAAATTCAAGACATAAGGGTATAGTGAGGGAATTTTAAAAAAAAACATTTCAAAGGGCTATAGTAAGGGAAATTTAAGAAAAATCATAGCAGAAAGTTCTAGTAACGGATTTAAAAAAAAAATCATGGTTGAAGGCTAGTGCGAGAATTTTAAGAAAAATAAAGGCTGAAGACAATAGTAAGGAAATTTTTTAGAAAATTTATTCATGAAGGCTATAGTAGGGGATTTTGAAGAAAAATGTGACAAAAGAAAAAAATAAGAGGATTTTAAGAATAATATTGGCTGAAGGTTGTAGTAGGGGAATTTGAAGAAAATTCATGACATCAGACAGTAGTGAGGAAATTTAAAAAAAAAAATTCAAAAGGCTATAGTAAAGAAAATTTCAAAAAAATCATGGCAGAAAGTTATGGTAAGGGAATTTTAAAAAAAAAATAGTTGAAGGCTATAGTACAAGAATTTTAAGAAAAATCAAGGCTGAAGACTATAGTAGCTGAATTTAAAAAAAATAATGGTTGAAGGCTATATTACAAGAATTTTAAGAAAAATCAAGGCTAAAGCCTATAGTAAGAGAATTTAAAGAAAATTCATTCGTGAAGGCTATAGTGTGGGATTTTGAAGAAAAATGTGACAGAAGACTATAGTAAGAGGATTTTAAGAATAATATTGGTTGAAGGTTGTAGTAGGGAATTATAAAAAAATTCATGACATAAGGCCATAGTTTGCTAAAAAAATCAATGTTGAAGGCTATAGTTAGTGAAATTCAAAGAAAATTCAAGGCTAAAGGTTGTAAGGGAATTTTGAGAAAAATTATGGCCGAAGGCTATTGTAATGGAAAATTAAAAATAATCATGGCTGAAGGCTATAGTAAGGGAATTTTAAAAAAATTCAATTGTGAAAGCTATTGTAAGGGATTTTAAAATAAATATAATTGAAGACTTTAGTAAGGGAATTTGAAGTAGAATCTTGGCTGAACACTATCGTAAGGAAATTTGACAAAAATTAATAATGAAAAGCTATTGTAAGGGAATTTCAAGAAAAATTATGGTCGAAAGCTATAGTAAGGAAATTTAAAAAAAAATCATGGCTGAAGGCTATAGTAAGAGAATTTTGAAAAAATTCAATCGTGAAGGGTATAGTAAAGGATTTTTAAGAAAATATGACTAAAAACTATAGTAAGGGAATTTGAAAAATAATCTTGGCAGAACATTACAAAAAAGGAGTTTGAAGAAAATTCATGACATAAGCTTATAGTAAGGGAATTTATATAAAATACATGGTTGAAGACTATAGTAAGGGAAATTTAAGAAAAATATTGGCAAAAGGTTATAATTTGGGAATTTTAACAAAAATCATGGCTAAGGCAATAGTAAGAGAATTTTAAGAAAAATATGACTGAAGACTATAATAAGGGAATTTAATGAGGAATCTTGGTTGAACGCTCTAGTAAGGAAATCTCAAGAAAATTCATGATAGAAGACTATATTAAGGGATTTTTAATAAAAATCATGGTTGAAAGCTTTAGTAAGGGAATTTGAAGAAAAATCTTGCCTGAATGTTGTAGTAAGCAAATTTGAAGAAAAATCTTGGCTGAATGCTTTTGTAAAGGAAAATTAAGAAAAATTTGAGCTAAAGGCTTTAGTATGTGAATTTTAAGAAAAATTATGGTCAAAGGCTAAAGTATGGAAATTTCAAGAAAAATTGTGGTTGAATGGTATAATAAGGGATTTTGAAGAATAATCTTGGATAAAGGCTATAATTAGGCAACTTTAAGAAAATTCAAGACATAAGGGTATAGTGAGGGAATTTAAAACAAACACATTTAAAATGGCTATAGTAGGGGAAATTTAAGAAAATCATGGTAGAAAGTTCTAGTAAGGGAATTTAAAAAAAAAATATGGTTGAAGGCTATAGTACGAGAATTTTAAAAAAAATAAAGGCTATAATATGGGATTTTGAAGAAAAATGTGATAGAAGACTACAGTAAGAGGATTTTAAGAATAATATTGGTTAAAGGTTGTGGTTGTAGTAGGAAAATTTGAAGAAAATTCTTGACATAAGGCTATAGTTTTTTGAAAAAATCAAGGTTGAAGGCTATAGTTAGAGAAATTTAAAGAAAATTCAAGGCTAAAGGTTAGTGAGGGAATTTTAAGAAAAATTACGGATGAAGGCTATTGTAAGGGAAAATTACAAATAATTATGACTGAAGGCTATAGTATGGGAATTTTAAAAAAATTCAATTGTGAAGGGTAGTAAAAGATTTTAAAGAAAAATATAACTGAAGACTATAATAAGGGAATTTGAAGAAGAATCTTGGTTGAACGCTATAGTACGAGAATTTGAAGAAAATTAATGATTGAAGGCTATAGTAACGTAATTTTAAGAAAAATAATGGCTAAAGGTTATAGTAAGAGAATTTAAAAAAAAAATCAATCGTGACGGCTATAGTAAGGGACTTTGAAGAAAAATCTTGGATGAACGCTACAGTAAGGGAATTTGAAAAAAAATCATGACAGATGGTTATAGTAAGGGAATTTTAAAAAAAATCATTGCTTAAATATTAAGGGAATTTTAAGCAAAATCATTGCTGAAATAGTAAGGGAATTTTAAGAAAAATTATGGCTGAAAGCTTTAGTAAGGGAATTTTAAGAAAAATCTAGGCTGAAGGTTTTAGTAAGGAAAATTTAAGAAAAATCTGAGTTCAAGGCTTTAGAAAGTGAATTTTAAGAAAAATCATGGCCAAAGTAAGTAAGGGAATTTTAAGAAAAATTTTGGTTGAATGCTATAATAAGGGAATTTGAAGAATAATCTTGGATAAAGGCTATAGTATGACAACTTCAAGAAAATTCAAGACTAAAGCTTTCAGCCATAATTTAAGAAAAATCTGAGCTCAAGGCTTTAGAAAGTGAATTTTAAGAAAAATCATGGCCAAAGTAAGTAAGGGAATTTTAAGAAAAATTTTGGTTGAATGCTATAATAAGGGAATTTGAGGAATAATCTTGGATAAAGGCTATAGTATGACAACTTCAAGAAAATTCAAGACATACTAGTGAGGGAATTTTTAAAAAAATTATTTCAAAAGGCTATAGTAAGGAAAATTTAAGAAAATCATGGTAGAAAGTTTAGTAAGGGAATTTTAAAAAAAATCATGGATGAAGGTTATAGTACGGAAATTTTAAGAAAAATTATGGTTGAAAACTATACTAAGGGAATTTAATGAAATTCATTCGCGAAGGCAATAGTATGGGATTTTAAAAAAAAATATGATTGAAGGGACGAGTCCACCCAACTCATTCGGTGTTTTCAGAATCCAAGTAGAGCCCTCACTCGGCTGGGTTGGAACTTGGAAGACCAAGGATTGAACCCCCAAGATCCATCGGCCTTGGCCCGTAAGGAATTGGGCCTTGGTTCAATGGTTTGGGCTTTCGGAGTATTGCTAGACTGCTAGTTATAGCTAGCCCATAAATCATTTATTTATTTATTTTATCTTATAAACGTAGCTTGCTTGGCCGCTTGATCAAGCTGCTTAAAGTCTAAGAAGAAGGAAAGAGGCCGTTTGGGAGCTCGGAAAGAGCGCGGCAAACTCAAAATACTAGTAGATCGGGGTGCCGTGGCGGAAAGCGGAGGTCTCCATTTACAGGATTCCGAGCCTTCAATGGAGGGAGCACCCGAGGAAAATCCGATGCACCGTCTGCAGGCGCAGCTCCAATGCCTCTCCAAAAGAGTGGAGGTGCCTGTTTTGTTCTTTCACTGTTTTATTATTTTCGGCAGTCCAGTTTTTGAATCATACAAAAAGTTGTGAAGTGTTGCGTTCTATCAGTTGGTTCAAATATTTCCAATGACTTTTGAAAATTTAGAGTAGAACTGATAAAAGGATTTGTAGGTATTGTGTCCATCGTTGCAGTTCATTCTCATTTCATTTTGTCTCTCTTTTATCATTTCTGCTCCAAATTCAGGAGTTAGAGCGGGAAAATGCGAGGCTATCATCTCAAGTTGCGAATTGCCGCTGTCAACAGGTTTAGTGTTTCGATCTCTTAACGTTTTTACTTGCTAGAGTTCGCACTTGGTTGCAGTTTTTGTTGGAAATTGACATTAACTACTGTATGATTTTGAAGTGGTGATGAGACACTTTAGACGAACAAGGCTACTAGAGCTCTACATAAAGATGAAGGCCACCATCTTAGCTAGGAAGATCTGCTATAGCTTAGAACTGATTTTGGGTCTGTTAAGGTTTCAGTTATAAGAGATTTGACTCCAGACCTGATGTTCCAGGTCGATGAGAAGACTAGTAAAGATGGCAATACGTCACAGCCTTCAGGGAAGGACAGAAGTAAAAGTCTATGCCATCCGAATATTTTTGGACCCTTGAAGGGTTCACAAGATGGAGAATCTACCAGGAGTTCAGACATGGAGTTCACACAAAAACTATCAGGTTACTATCCAATATGTGCCTTGTTTTTTTTTTTCAGCCTTGTGATCTAAGAAACCACTCATCCTGTAAAGTAAGCAGCAAGTTTTTGGAACATCAACTATTTAATGTCACCAAAGTTATTGAATGCAGGTTGCACAAGGACTATGTGTGGCTATGCCAGTAGATATGTTGCTTTAAAAATCATGTACTTTGGTCAGAGGTAAATAGCTAGCATAATATGATCTTGAGCTACTCTCTATTGTATATTAGATTCCTCATGCACTAATATGATCTGTTCTTGCTGCCTCAACTGCCTTTTTTTAGTGAAGGATGGGATTCAAATTTTGTATAAGATGTAATTAGGGTGATTAAAAATCTGGATATTTTTTATGGAAATTTTTTTAGTTGCAAAGCCTGTATTTTAACTCTGCTTTCCAAGTTCCACTCTGCTGAAATTATTATGCTGCCAACTTATAATAAGAAGTCATTCAAAGTAAAAGCATTGCATTTGTCACAAAGTAATTTCCTTACTTTGAAACTTGAAATTATTCTGCCTGAGGTGAAAATTTTTCCAAACAAGTAAGAAATAGACAAATGATTTTCAGGTTTTATGGTTTTGCTTCAGAGGCTCAAATGGATCCTACTGTTGAGGTGTGTTTCCTAACACTGTTACTTTATCTAATGCACAACTTACTCGCATATATTATTTCTTCCGCGGATTTGTCTCTCTATTTTTTGAGTAGCATAACAACATATGCAATGCTTTGAGGAGAGTATATCTTATGAGAATAAGGACTGTGCTCAATTCAAGAAAGGATATTGTCTAGGTCGTTTTCTTTTGACCAAGTCAGTAACAGAGCAGTATCGTGCATGTGTTTTGTATTTTTTATCTAGTCAGAATTATTTAGGGCATTGGAGAGGACAAAGCTTTTGGTAAGTGGGAAAAACAATATATGCTACTCAAGGTGCGGTAGGACTGATAAGGGCGTATCGGCAATTGGACAGGTAATTTGATCATGTGAAGAATGAGCCAGTGTTTTAATTCCTACTCCTCACTTGGTGCAGTGATTTTCGTTCTAGCTAAGAATTACTCATACATCAAGCACGAAGTCAAAATGTGTTTGGTCTCACTTTTTGCTTGGAATCCTTCACTAAACTTATTATGTTATACATACATGCAGGTGATATCTCTATTTCTGCGATCAAATTGCAAAGAAAGCATAGAGGACCTAAACAACAATGTAGCTGATTCAGTAGAAAAAGGCTTTTTGCCATCAATAGGTCTTATTTTGTCTTTTTAATGATTTCCAAATTTTTTAATCTACAACTGCTGCTACTGATACATATTCAGTATGGTATGTTCTGCTTTCATTTCAAATGTTGGTTTTTTCTCTTGGCAGTTATTTGTTCACATCTTCAACAACATAATCCTCATGTGTGCTAATAAATAATGTTTGACACTGAATGGGTTGCTGTGTGATTCTATTGCAATTTCTGAAAATTAGTGTGCCAATAAATTGTGATGAATGGAACAGACTAGTTTTCTTTGCTGCTTATATTCTATTTAAAGTTTCAATTGCCAATGCATTGTATAGAGACTTAGACCTCGTTATTGCAATGGAAAAGAGTTTTTCTGGAGGAGGATGAGGTGGATGAATCAGTTTACTACAAAATGGGAATCACGTAGTGATTAAGAGCACAAAATATTGGAGTGCAAGTAGGATTACATGCTTTGTTGTGGAATAAAGATGAGATCTCCAAAGCTTTAGCTACGTTGAAGGAGCTTGATGCCGTCCTAGTCGAGGAGAAAATGCTTGAGGAAGGTTAGGCTGGGTCAGTTAGATGGCTGCCATATTCAGTAGACAAGGAAATACCCATACAGTAGGAATATTCTGACAGTAATATGTAGACTGAACTAGCAATAGAGGGAGCAAATGCAAGTGCTGTTTGGAGGAGGATTCATCTGGCTGAGCAAAATAAGATGTTCTTAATTTTTTTATTTTCTGGGTTTACCATAAGAAATGATGAAGCAATTAAGCCATAAGAGTTTGGTTTGTTCAATCGCATGTTATTATTAATCTCCTTTTGCACAGAAAACAGAAAGTTGTGAATTTCATATTCTAGTTATTGATTTGGTCTGGCTTTTGCCCCCCAGAGAATGAAATTGACTATGTGAGGGTCCTCAACAAAGTCCTTCCAAGAGATATAAGAGTCTTAGGCTGGTACCCTGTTTCTAAAGATTTTCATGCAAGGTTCTTTACCTTCCTGTTGGTGTTACTATTACCTTTTCCTTCCTTTTTCTTTTTTAATAAAGCATTCATTTTCATTTCTCTAATGATTTCAACTGTTATTTTTTTTTGAAATTTCAGGTTTAGCTGTTCTAGCAGGGAGTACAAATACCTTTTCTGGATGGAAGGTCTAGATGTATCGGTATTAACAGTTCAATTAAAATCTCAAATTCCATTTCCTCAATTTTTACCTTGCAGTGTTGTTGAAGATGTTTTTGGATGCAATTTAACTACTTAACAGAAAATGGAGTTGGCTGCTCAGAAGTTTGTTGGTGAACATGACTTCAGGAACTTTTGTAAGATGGATGCAGCTAATGTGCACAATTACAAGCGAAAAATCACATATTTTACAATCAAATCTTGTGAAGAAAGGTAAACTATCTATCTGGTTGTGAGCCCTAATGTCAATCTATTTGAAAAATCACTGCTTTTTCTTCGCTCTCCTTATTGTAACAGGGACCCTGCCCACCCACTGTCACGTGAAGATTTCTTCCCTTTTCTCTAATATGGAAAAAAAATCAATGGAGGCTTGCTGTTTTCAACTTTTGATGTCTATCTTTAATTATTATTATTATTTTCTTTTTTTCTGATTATGCTGCATACCAGTCATCTGGACCAGGTCATGTTCCTGCTTAATGGCTGTCTGGTTTCTGACAGCATTCAGTGGAGTCTTTAAAAACTTTTCCTCTACTTATTTGATTGCTTAGTTGTTTAGAAAACTGATTGGGGAAGCTACTTGTTATTTTATCTTCTTCTGGTCCTTTTATCTCATGGTATTGAGGTTTTTATTTTCATAATCAGGTGCAATTATTATGGTAATGAAGTAGGGGCCATAACTATCAAAGGTAGTGCTTTTCTTTGGCATCAGGTCCGTTGCATGGTTGCAGTGCTATTTATGATCGGTCAGGGTCTTGAATCTCCCTATGTATGTACATGAATCCTTGGTTAGAACTAACTGTCATATTGTTTTTTAAGTGACTGTTGTTTTGTTTATCATGAACTAGTAAAAATTTGGAACATATATTGCTCATGTGTAAATGTATGAAGAGAAAGTACAGTATATTTCATTTGTTACTCCCTCTTAGTGAAAATTCTTGGTTTGAGCATTGCATTCTTATCTTCTTTGCCTTTTTCTGACCTATGTATTTGGTGCAGGTGGTTGATGAGCTTCTTGATATTAAAAGAACCCCCAGGAAACCTCAGTACCCCATGGCACCTGAACTTCCTTTAATTCTTCAATCTTGTGAGTTTGAAGGTCTTAAGTTTGTTTGTTCATCAGGTATTTAAGAACACTGCAACTTTATTTTTTTCTTTCCTTAATGAATATATTACATCTCATTTTATCTGCCTGGATTTGTCTGATCTTGTAGGACGAATATTACCATGGCTAATGGTAATTAGGGAACCATGTGTTTGATTGAGTCCAGTTTATGACAACAGTGTGAAAATGTGTCTTATTGTCATCAATCTGTACATCATAAGATTTACTTGTGTGCAGAGGCAAGGCAATCATTGCATGAACACTTGAAGAACGAATTCCAAACTTACATGTTACAAGCAACAATATTTCTTGAGGCACTCAAAAGTTTGTCCTCACCAGGTGCGTCAACAGGATAGTTCATGCGTTCTTAATCACCGATCAACTTTATATTCCTTTTTTGGCTGCTTACGTTTCTTATGTTGACACATGCCAGCTGCAGGTGGAAGTCCCTTGCACCATGCCAAATCGACTCGGGCACATGTTCCTCTCGTGTCACGGCCAACTGAACGTGAGTCCCTTCTAATGGAATCTTAATAGAAAACCTTTGATATCTTATATAAGAATAGTGCTACTCTGAGATTCAGTTTCCGTGTTTGATCTTCCCACAATCCCATTTCCTCCTTACCATCAAACATGTTTTGAGTCGTGCTGCATCGACTACTTCAGCATCTTATGAGGAGCGATGCGTTAAATTGAGCAATAGAGATGACAGAAGAAAAACCGGGACTTCTCCGAAGGACCATGAAGCAAAGAGAGATGAGACTTGAAGGTCAGCCTAATGGCAACTTATAGCTATTTTAATGAGATACCAAAAGGAAATCCTATTCCTACATTTCCTTGTAAGGTACAAATATTTATTTAAAATTTTGTGGAACCCTCCCAGTGTGTTTCTGCAGGTCCAAATTAATGGCTATTTTTTCATATTTACAACCTTGTTGTTGTAAATACAGGGTAAAAAAAAAATATTAAATAGAAGTAGAAAATAATGTTTTTTTCTTTAATCATACATTAAGAAGCGAAAAGGTTGGGTGGGTTCCTGCCCCCGTTCCTTTCATTTCTTCCTACTTTTTAAGCAGTGTTAGTTCACTATCCAGTACTCTGTTCCCAGCAAGTGGGTAATGATATTCAATGATTAACGTGTGGTCCACGGAGTATGGTAATTTAATATTTATAGGGCTGCCAATATACGATAACATGGACAGGTGTCTAGTTACTATTGGTTACCGTTGTCTGTACCTTCTTCTTCCAAGAGCAGCTGATCTGTCTCAGCCAAGTTATTCTCTGTTCTCAATCATTTCCTCACATGCCGCTCCTCGTAGTTTGCCTTCAAAGCTCAATTTCCACTTTTTGAAAAGTTCTCAAGCTTCGGAGTTCAAACTTTGAAGTTCAAGCGTGACTTGATGGTATTTTCCGGATATAATGTGGGCAAAATTGAGAATTCAGCCCTTTTCTTTTATTTGAGTTAATGGTAAGTTAAACCTGTATGCTTATTCACCATGATTTACTCTCTTAAGCAGTGTTTTAAAAACCGAACCGAATCAGTTGGTTCAACCCTATAGAACTAGAGTTAGAGGTTAATCCGGTTCTTATTAACGTTGTCCTGTTCACTATAACCAGTATAATTAAAGCACTAATTTTTGTATGTTTTCCTATAGAAATTAAAATTTATATAAACAAATATAGAGTATAATATACAATGGTTGAATCATTGGTCCAATCCGGGTTAAACATTCTACCGGTTTGAAGGCCGGTTTGGTCTTTAAAATATTGCTCATTCTAAGTAAACTAAAAATTTATTTTATTTCCCTTTTTGTGGTTTGCCCATTTTCTCCCTGCGAAAAGGGCAAAATACCTGCAGTGTCTGCTCTAGTTAGATTTGGAAAAGGGCCTAGTACTTGGATGGCACAGCGTGATGGTGGGTCCCATACCATATGCGCCCCACGATCCCCATTTGTTTACGATGACTCGCGGACTAGAGGGGGGGGCGGGGGCCTCTGTCCCTCTCCCGCCTTCCACCACCGAGAAAAGACACAGATGGCTAAATCCAAAACCTTCCCGCGAGAGGAACTCGGATCAAACGACGCGCCCTGCAAAACCGCTCCAGAGATTACCCCCAAAATATAAAAGAAAAACCCAGTGAAGGAGAAGCTCCCTTATCCGACGCCGCTCCTCTTCCACCACCCTCTCCCGCCTCCTTTCACATTTTTCTCTCTGATCGCAACTTCGCACAGCTCCCTTCCCTTCCCCTCTCCTACCCTCTTTACGCGTGTCTGGTGTGCTACAAATGGAGGCGGCGATGGATCTAATGAGGCGGATCTCGCCCAACGACTCCGATACTGCGCTCACCGCTCTCCTTTCCCTCCTCCCCGACCATTCGGCCGATCTACTCTCACAAGTTGATCAACCCCTTCAGGTTCCCCGCTTTCTCGCATTCCGTTGCTCATAATTTGGTCCGAGTGAGGTTCTCGGCGTCGCTTGATTGGATTCGCCCGCTTTTTTGTTATTTCGTTTGGTGTTTTGTCAATCTCGATGCTGCCGGGGTCTTATCGTTTAGTTTTTCCTTTTGTGGAACTGTGATTTGATTGAGTGATTGTACTTTGGGTCTTGAAACATTTCGAGTTTTGCTCTTTTCTTCTCTTCTTTGATTTGATACAAGTGTTTGTTAAAATTTCGTAATCTGGGTTCTTCATTTCTTGAAATTGTGAAGATTTTTTAATTCCGTTACTTCGTTCCATTATTGTGGTTGTAACTCTAGTATATGGGTGGGTGACGGTGGTTGGATAAAGTCGTGCCGAATCTTCTACTTCTTGTTAATAATTTTTTTAGGACGGGCTTTGGTCAATGGTTCCAAAACATCCTTTAATTTGAGCAGGGTATCTTGGAATACATTTGATTAGTCAATATAAGAGGTCGCCTTGATTCATTTACTGTTGAGTTTCTGTCGTGGACATTACACTTGTTGGATTAGTGGAACTCTAGCGAGTTTTTACACTTCAGAGACAAAACAGAGATGAAATTCTGAGATGCTCTAACCGGCAACTCTTGACAGGAGCGTAAGCCTCCAAATACCCCTGTAGTGGCACATCCTAAGCTTATACCAAATGTGAACTTCTGTTTGGTGTCCTGAAGCTGGATTTGACCCGATCAATTTGAACTATCCTTGTTCCGGGATAAATTTTAATCATCTATGTGATATTTTCATGGATGTGTTTTCATGATTTTTTAGTAACGATTTATCTCTCTGATTTAGAACTTATTCTAATCGTGTTTGAAGTGTTTAACCAGGTTTTGTGTGATGTTGACTCTGGAAAGGAGTTTTTATTGTGTGATTACAACAGGGATGCTGATTCATACAGGTAAACATCCTGCAAATAAAGTAATACCAAGATGAAGTTCCTTTTAGGGTAGTGTGTTTGAAAACTCTATTCCACTTATAGATTTATGTTAATTTCATTATTTTGTTAACAAGTTAGAAAATGGAACTCTAATCGGAAAACTGCTTTGGTAGGTCCCCTTGGTCAAATAAATACTATCCTCCATTGGAAGATGGGTCCGTTCCTTCTGACAATCTGAGAAAACTGGAAGTTGAAGCAAATGAGGTCTTTGCTATATATCGTGACCAGTGAGGTCCTATTCCCTAGTCTTTCCTCCTTTGTTCTTTCCTTGAGTAAGGTTGTAGATGGTGTTCGCTTAAAGAAGCTAAACTTTCAGCAAACGATGAAGCTGGAGGAGTAAGAGCAATTTTTAATCTGACTTGTCAGGTATTATGAAGGCGGGATTTCCTCTGTGTACATGTGGGAGGATGAAAATGGAGGATTTATAGCTTGCTTTCTGATAAAGAAAGGTACAAACTTCAGCTGTAAGCTGTAACATACTATCATCAGACATTTCATACTAATTGTTTTAGTATGTTTTTGGTTTGTGGGTGAAGATGGGTCAAAGACGGCAGATGGTAAAAGAGGCTATTTGGAGGAGGGCATATGGGATGCCATTCATATTGTTGAGGTAGCAACTACTTACCCAGAGCTACTATCTGTTTTCCCTTATGATGTAACATACACAAATTTGAAAAAGCCTTTCCTTTTCAAAACAGGTGGGGCCTGAAGAAGAGGGAACGGCCAACTACTGCTTAACCAGTACAATTATGCTATCATTAACAACCAATGGGAAGTCGCATGATACTTTCAATTTATCAGGTTCATTAAGAAGACAGGTAAGCCATCAATCTGTGACCTTCGGCCAAACATTGATAACTCTATCATTCAGCCAAACATTTGGACTCGCAAGTACGAGTTATGGCCTACTACTTGGGCCAATGTAATGTAAACATGTTAGGAGTCTGCTTTGTGGAATTTTCTCAGCAAAATCTCGTTTGGTACAAAATATTGCACAATCTAGCTACTTTGTGACTTGAGTCTAGTGTTTTATCATCTATATCAAATTGCCCCATCTGTAAATCATCATTTTAAGTACAATTCCTGCCACCATTAGCTCGAAGAATTGAATTCCGATGCATCTGTCGTTGTGCTGTTGCAGATGAGCATGCGTTTGTCGATTGACGAGGGTCACCTCTGTAACATGGGAAGAATGATTGAAGAGATGGAAAGCAAACTGCGGAACTCCCTAGACCAGGTACTGAAAGTTCACATTTGATCTATTTCAACCTTTTCTTACCACGGCCGCGAGCGCTCGTCTAACTGATCTTTTCTGCCACAGGTATACTTCGGCAAAACAAGGGAAATGGTTTTCACTTTAAGACCTCCCCCCGAAGGAGTCCAAATGAAATTGCCAGATTGCTGAAACTCACTATTTTAAGCTTATACATGCATAAACTATACCTGTTATGAATGAACAACACAGAGTGTCTTGTTGTGACCTTTTCGAGCTCCGGTTCATATTTTCTAGCGATACTCCAATGTCAAAACCATAAATTATGGGGAACATTCGACTTCATTGGGCAGTACTCAACAGGGGACGCACATTTCAGAACTTGAAGGATTATGTTACATCAAATTTCTACTAAAAGATATTCTCTATTTGCATGATTTATACGAAGATGATACTCCACAGGGAGCAGTGATCGGAGCAGTGATCGACAGAGTGAATGCTTGCAAGTACTAAGTAGTCGTTCTCAGGGTGTTTCAGACTGGTTTTCCCCCGGAAGTGTCAGAAGGGCCTTCTCCTAATTGGAGCGTCGCTTCTCCCGTGGCACCATCTGCCGGTTCCCCTTCGTCTTCCTCCGTGTCACTCTCATCTGCACGACAGTAAAATCTCGTCAGTTTCAGTCACAATGGAGAACGGAAACTAGATTTCCAGTCGACAAGCCTTCGTTGATTTGGTCTTCTCAGAATGTTGTGTGGAGAGGCTCTACTGACCTTCATCGTCCATCGCACCCATATTCAACTTCTGCAAATCCAAAAACACAGAATATCAGAACCTTCATGTGATACAGTACGTAATTTCAAGTGGTCTTTCAGATAAATAAACATCAGCTGCATACGGAGAAATCCATATCACCGAAATCCATGTCTGCTCCAACTGCACAGTTAAACAAGCAGTTCAGTGAAAAATATACAGATTTTAGCAATGCAGTTTACAGAAAAAGTTAAAATAAAAATAATCGAGTGGCAAATGGACTCACCTTTCTGTTCCTCTTCGTCTTCATCGACCCATTTGTCCCAATCAACCTTCAGAAACACGGGGGGCTTCCCTTCTTGCTTCAGCAACCTTTTCCACCATTTCTCCTCTGCTTTCTTGACGATGTAGCGTAAATTCCTCAGCCCGATGCTACTCTTGCTCTCCTGCAAATGTTCTCGTTACAACGCGTCCCCATTGATGTGGGTTAAAAGAAGCAACACCATCGGAAAGATTTCATACCTCTACATTCACTTTATCATACAAATCCAGGTCGATTTCGTAAAGTGTATTATCAGCTCCCGCCATGGCAGAGAAGACGAATTTCCCCTCTGGTTCTAGTTTGAGCTTTACATCCTCCGCATCCGGTAGCTCGATCGTGATGAAGACTTTATCAGACCTCTGCGCCCACTTCACTGAAGGGTGTCGGCTGCAAAAACAAAAACAACAAAAAAGGCTCAGCCAATTCTTCATATTTGATTGCGATTCAACTATACGATACCCGAAAAAGGTCAGCCAATCTACCCTGTTTCTATCTTCTTCAAAGATATCGTTATAGCAGGTCGATTGATTTTTGGTATCTTATGGGAGTCCTCTTCAATTTCAGAATAGAAACCATAAACAGGGTCACCACTCGGAAGCAGTAACAAGACAGAGAAATTCTGAAGTAAAACCCCATGCGAATCCCCGCACCACATCAATCTTATATAGATCGAGTTAACCCAGAAACAAGAAAAAAGACCAAACTTGCAAGGGATAATGCATATAAACAGTCAAACTGCTCTCACCCAGTAACAAGCAGCTTGCTTTACTCCTTTAAAGAACTGATAAACTTCCATGGAAAAGAAAAAAATAAAAATAAAAATAAAAGAGAACCAGTGGATAAACACCCACAAAAGCTTGAAAACAGTGAAGTACGAGCAGCAAGATCTTTCCTCTCCTTAATCAAATGTAGAGGTGCAAATTAAGCTGGGAACCCCCAAAGAAACGAAAAAAAAAAAAAAAAAAAAAAAAAGGAAAATGTTGGTATAAGCTTAAAAAGTTTACCTCATCTTCTCCCCTTTCGCAGTCTCCCTATCTCCTCTGCAAGGGTGTTAAACAATTTACAGTTGGGTATCAGACGCGACCGTGGCTTGTGCTTCCTGACTCGCACAAACGATACAAGAGTACGATGAAGGAGAAGAAGAAGGTATAAAAGGTGATTCTACAGAATCCAGCTCTCTCTAGAGGGTTCTGCTCCCGTCGGGGCTTCACCACATGACCCGCACTAGCGCCCGAAACGTGGCACTAGTGACCTCACTGCCTCACCAATCTCGGTTTTTTATTCCATCTGATGTCGGACCCTTCAAACTGTTTCTAATCCGGGATTAAGCTCATAATTTAACCCGGTTTTGAGCTAAGTTTAGTTTTATTAGTTACGGTGGCAAGTGACAGTTTTAATAGTTTTAGAGTTATTATTCTTACATAGGTATATAATACCATACAAACATGGTGTCGTGGTGTAGTTGGTTATCACGTCAGTCTAACACACTGAAGGTCTCCGGTTCGAGTCCGGGCGATGCCAGAAATTTATTTATTTTTGTATTTTTTTTTTATGGTTTCCTAAATCAATTTAACTTGATCAAATTTTAATTTTTAACTGTAATTAATACTTTTAAAAAATATAAATAATAATTTCATTTATGTATACTACTTAGTTATCCACAATTAATACTTAATACTTATGATTTGATTACTAATTCTGTTATGCTCCTAGCCGAAATTCTAAAAGCTCAAGGGCTGATGGAGGACATAAATTAGGATCATAACAAATTCAATTACGAAAATAATAATCTCATTTCTAAAATACTTAGATCTGGTGACTAATTCAATTTAGATTTCAGATACATTATCACTTCAGGCTGTGCATGTGTGCATGAGTTTTTTATGTTCTTTGTTGCTAAAATACATACAGTTGTATGTATGTATTTATGTATGTTCATAGTATGACTATATATTAATTTTTCTATTAAGTAATAATCAAATACAACTGGGCAACTCATACATCCAATAACAAATCGAGATTTCTTATTGAACCTTTAATAGCCATAGCTAATGGGTTCAAACCAAAGCAAGTAATTGAAATATCATCATATAAAAGTCATAGAAAACGTGGTGTAGGCTCATAAAATACCATTATAAGTTAGTCTTAGTATTAGTAGATGATCTATATTCAATATATTTTTGTTACTTTCATTTTTTTAAACCGAACTGACCACTGTTTTAAAATCCGAACTGGACCGGCCGGTTCAACCCAGTTGAACCAGAACACGAGTTGACTCGGCCCAGTTCACTATAATAAATATTAATTTTATCTTTTTACCTATAGAAATATAACATATTTATAAAGTATAGAGGATAATATTCAATGGTTCAACCATTGGTCCAACCCGGTCTAACCAGGTTCAACCAAAACCGAACAGACTGTCGGTTTGATGGCCGGTTCGATTTTTAAAACATTGGAACTGACTATGAAATCGATAGTATGTCCGGTTTTGCTCGAACTGGATTAGATCGGGTTGGACCAGTGGTTAAAAAATTAAATATTATCCTAATACTTTATATAATAATTTAAATTTTTTATAAGAAAAAAAGATAAAAATAATATTAATTATAGTGAACTATTCGGAGTAAATAAGAATCTGGCTTCCAATTCTGGTTCAATCGGGTCGTCCTAACCGGTTCGGTTCGGTTTCTTAAACACCGGTTCTATTTAAAATTTTAACTTTTCTTAAATTTTTGGAGCGTTAATCACCAAAATTTTAAATAAAAAAATTACTAAAATAATTCTTAGATTAAGATACACATTATAATCAAAATTTTTTATATTTTGGGAAGCTTTTTAGAGGTACCGTAGAGCATTGTAAGGAAAGCAGAGGTTGGATTGGATATGGACCCTACGGTGGGCCCCATAAAATCCATGCTCCGGCGTCTTTGCCGCGCGCTAGCTCTTCCTCCGTTAAAGTAACAGATCTCGTCCCGCGTTTTGGGAAACTTGGGAACCGATGTTTGATCTTCGCAAGGATTCTCATTTAGGGTTACGCGTGATATCTCTTTAAACCGTTAATACGACCGGATTTCCATCCTTAATTCTCTCTTTAAATTCGCATAAATCAGATCCCAGTTCTTCGTCTCGATTAGTCTCCAAAGGAGAAGAGACGAAAAACCCCAGTAAACTTCACTCGGCAAAATTCAGTTTTCGCTTCTGGCAGAGAAGAAGATCGAGAAGTCAAATTTCTTACATGGGCGGATTTGCAGTAAACGATCAGAACGCCCCTCGGGCCAACGCGTCCTCCTCCTCCCCTGCTCCTAATGGCGGAAGACAAGACACCGCCTCCGCCGGAGCTTCTCATGGTTCCAAAGACCAGGTACGTGATTACTTCCCTCCTGTTTCTCCCACATTCATGAATCCCCTGTTTCTCTCACTTCCATGAAAATTCCTGTTTGTTTTCACTTTCATGAATCCTCTGTTTTTCCCACTTTCACGAATCCCCTGTTTTTGCAGGGGTTTTTGTTCGGAGTGTATCATCATCCCAATGTGACTGCTGCGGCGAAAACGATTCGAATGGACCCGGAAGAGTTCGCCGTCTCCAACGATCCCGAAATCGAGAAGTTCGTCCACCACGTCAAGTATGCGCCGACCCGGAGAAGAAGGCTACCGGTCTTCGAAGAGATCACGGGCAAGGAGAACGGTTTCTCCAAGCAATGAAGAACGTCCCAACGCAGATTTCCTTCTTTCATCTCCTTCATCAAAAAATTAGTTTTTGACTTGGAAAAATATAGTTACTTAATGAATGTTAATCAGGTTTGAAGAACGGAAATATCACTTTGTTATTTATTTAGTGGGGGATTAAAATCTTTTTGATGTTTTATTAATACATACGATTGGGTTAAGATTTCACACTTCTCACTGATAATAATCTCTGGTCTATTGAACTGAAAGAGCTCTTTACTGATAACAAAATTTCCCAAAACAGAATCGTTATAAACATCCTTCATCTTCGCAAAATCGAGCAGTCCAAACTCCACAAATTGATACAGAAACACTTAAAAAATACAGAAACAGTCGTAGAGAGAACAAAAATGTATGTATATTATTAGGAAAACGTTTAAATGATCTCCATCAGAGATCTTCTCCCGCAGAAGGGGCTGTTGTTTGTTTCGGGTCTGAAACGCTTCTCTTCACCTTCTCCACCGTTTTGTGAATTACGTTTCCGGCCGCCTCCGCGGCGTTCTCCGCCGCTAATTTGCTCGTTTGCAAGCTCTTCGCCGCCGCATCTCTCACCTTCTTCCCCCCCGAGCCACCACCGGAAGGGTCCATATCCACACTGCAATATTCAACATCGAAAAACCCAATAGAAAAACAGAGAGAGCCTCTGTATGAATAAACCCAGATTCAATCTAACGAATCCAAACAATTTATGGCGAAAAGATGGAAACGGGTCGTCGAGATTACTTGGAATCAGGCGGTCTCAGATGCAACCGGACGAGATTAACCCAGGACCTGACGGTGTCCCAGGGGCCTAATGTCAATCCGATGGCTCTCTCGACGGCGTTCGGGCCCTGCGATTCCGTTTCCTCGTCTTTGGTTTCCCCACCCGCCGCTGCAGAGTGAATCAACAAAAGGAAAGCCAGACAGAGAACGCAGACTTTGACGAAGCTTCTGAACTTTATTTTCATGGCGGTTTTTCGATCTGAAAAAGAATGAAAGAAGTAGACGGGAGACGGATGGAAGTGAATGCTTTTGTAGCGGTGGCATTCTTAGGCAACCATGCTCGTATCGCGAGACACGTGCCCGCAATCGTGTCTCCTCGCGACGACGGACGGACGAAGGAGTTGATTGTATGGGCCGGCCCATCAGATGCACTCCAGTTGGACTCTTCATTCACATGCTATCCTCAAATATTATTAATAGTGGGGCAAAGAAAGGAACAAAACTCCGAGGTGAAAAACCGGCGCTTTTTAGCAGTGATTTGGGCTTAAGCTTCACTTCTCGCCTGCTCCTATTCGCTGCAAAGATTAAATTTAAGAGGGCTATTATTCTTCGTACCGTATGAATACGACTTAACAGCTGCGTCTGTCTTCCAACCGTCGCTACTGAGTGTTACGCGGCGACGTTTTTCTGCCTTCTCTCGTCCACATTTCGGGGCTTTAATTAAAATTTAAAAGACGCCCTAACGACTCACATCCGTCCCGTCTATGCCCAAATATGGAAAGTGGGACCACCCCTGCACTATCTGACCACACCTACCCTCGCAGCAACCACACTACCCCAGCCACGAAATTTCACATATTGAAACCTCCACAACTGATATATATATATATATATATAAACACATGAATTTCTTTTAATTAATATATATTCATGACCTTCCACAACTAACGTACACTTTTGATTATGAGCACATACAAGCAGTATATATATATATATATATATATAGCAATATTAATTATGATCAAATTAATACAAAAAATATAATTAATTGAATAAAACATACGTGCATGGGTATGTATGCACTCATGGAGGTACGCAGCTAGTTGCATCTCCTCTTGAGCTTGACCAGGAGGCCGTTCTTCATGTGGAGGATGACGGAGGTTCTAGGGCAGACGGTCTGCCCCGGCACCACCTGGACGTGGAAGTTGTACAGGGTCGAAGCCGCCACCATCTTCATATGCGTAAACGATATGCCCTTCCCCAGGCAGCTCCGCGGCCCGGCATTAAAGCTGAAGAACTTGTCGTTGTGGTCCCTCCTCGTCCCTCCCTCCGACACCCACCTCTCCGGCTTGAACTCGTTACAGTCCTCGCCCCATATGGCTTCCATCCTCGCCATGGCGTAGAGGCAGTAGTACAGCTTCATCCCCGGCTCCACCCTGTGCCCCGATGGCAACGTGTCCGCCTCCACCGCGCTCTTGTGCACGATCGGGACGGACGGGTACAGCCTCAGGCACTCGCACAGCGCTGCGTGTAGGTACGGCAGCCCGTTCAGCTCCTCCGACTCGAAAACCCGGTTCGGACTCTTCGGGTAGCGGGATTTTGTTCGGGTCAGCTCGTCCATGATCTTGGACTCCACGTGGGGGTTTCTGGAGAGTTCCCAGAAGAACCAGGTGAGTGCGGAGCTAGTGGTGTCCCTCCCGGCGACGAGCATGTTCAGGATCACGTCCCGGAGGAACTTGTCCGACTTCAGCTTCTCCATGGCTTCCTCCGCCTCGTGGTCCATGTACGAGGTCAGCAGATCCACCGCTTCTTCTTCTTCTTCTTCTTCTTCCTCTTTTTCTTCTTCTTTTTGTTCGTCCGGGTTGTTTTTTTTAGCCTTGGCTTCGAGGAGTTCGTTTCTCCTTGCGGAGACGTACTCGGCAATGCAGCAGTCGACGGTGTCGGACGCCTCGGCGAGGAGCTTCTCGTTGCCGAGGCGGAGCAGCTTCATGAGCCTCCACCACGTGCGGGGCACCGTGTGGCGGAGGAGGATGACCTCCTTGGCGTCGTCGACGGCTTTCGCGAAGGGTACGACGGGGAATTTGGGGGAGAGGCAGCCCGGGTCCACCCCGCAGACGAGGATGCAGGTGGCGTCGAAGGTGAAGCGCTGCATGACCTCCTGGAGGTCGAGGGCGTGTCCGTCCCTGGCGGCCCGGTCGAGGAGGGGGAGGAGGGCAGAGCCAACCTTTGCCCGGCTGGTCCGGTCGACGTAGAGTCGGAAGCGTCGCTGGCGCATGAGCATGTGTGCCCACTTGCGCTGGATGCGCCAGGAGTCGGCGTCGGCGTTGAGGATGCCATCGCCGAGGATGTCGAAGATCTCGCGGTACTCCTCCCCCTTAGGGTACTTGGCGGCGTGGGTGGTGCTGGTGATGTAGCTGACGTTGGCCGGGTCGGAGGTGACGAGCATGTCGAGGCCGGAGAGCCAGGGTCCCTTGAAGGGGACGGTGCCGCCGCAGGCGCGGAGCACCTCCGTGTACCAGTCGTGGATCCGGGCCGTGTTGGCGAGGAGGGAAGGGAGCATGCCCACGACGGGCCAGTTTCTCAGAACCGGGTTTCGGTCGAAGAGGGATCTCCATAGGAAGAAAAAACAGAGAGGCAGGAGCAAGAGGAGGAGTAGTTCCGAGGCCATGGAATTAGTCTGGTGTCTGGGCGATGGAAGAGGTGGCGTGCAGGCAAGTATTTATAAGGGGATGTATAGAGGTGACGGAATTAAACTCCTTTATTTATTTATTTATTATTTTTTTAAAAAATAAAAAATAAAAATTCTTGTGCTATTGGAAATTAATGACCTTATTTTCATCAGTTGGCGCAGTTGCCCAACATTAATGTTGTTTGGAATTCAATATTCGATTAGGTTACACATACATTCCTTCCTCGAGCATGCTGCATGCACGTAGTTGAGTTGAGAGGGGAAGTGGATATCCTATAGGGTCTTCTTTCATGAATGTGTCCTGCCTGAAAAGGGGAACAAGGACACGAGTGCGTATGCAGAACCAAATAGGGGTGGGTGGGGTGATGAGGGGAAGCGACGCTAAAGTCCAAAGCGTTGCTTAAATTAGTTAGAGTGCTACTTTCTAGAAGCGGGAGTTTAATTAATTTGTCTTTAAATCAAGTCATGGCAGGGCTGTGTGATGTGCATGGCATGCCCCAGCTGATCGAGATCGGATACACGCAGCCCTTGTTCGCAGCGAATTAGAGGGGCGCGCGTTAAAGATTATATATCGCCTGGATCAAATTATGAGTTGAATGTTTGGGTGGAAATCACTTGGTTTTGAGGGACCCATGTCATTCTACTTGAGCACTAGTACAAATTAAATGACGCTTTCGGTGACTGTCACAATTGCTTAAACAGATATATATATATATATATATACATATATGTGTACTTCGATTGTTTCACATTAATCCGACTACCATCTCTCTCTAGATCTCTCTCTCTCTCAGCTCTCTCTCTCTCTCTCTCAGCTCTCTCTCTCTCTCTCTCAGCTCTCTCTCTCTCAGAGCTCTCTCTCTCTCTCTCTCTCTCAGCTCTCTCTCTCTCTCTCTCAGACACACATTTGCACTCTCTCAGCTCTCTCTCTCTCTCAGACACACACATGCATTTGCTCTCTCTCTCTCTCTCTCAGCTCTCTCTCTCTCAGACACACACATGCATTTGCTCTCTCTCAGCTCTCTCCGTCTCTTTCTCTCTGATCTTTCTCTACATTCTCTCTCACACTCACATATTTTCTCTCTTTCTCTCTCTTCCTTGCGACATTCTTTCTTTCTGATCTCTCTCTACATTCTCTCTCTCTCTCTCATTTGCTCTCTCTTTGTGATTTTACTTTCTCTAACTCTCACACACACTTTTGGTGTAACGACTTGGTGCTTAAAAACGACCATTAATTCCTGGTACCTGCAAGCATTGATCTCCAACCCATTTTGGACAGTATCATTCAGTGCACATGGCAGCTCGCTTATTGCACTGCAAGTAGCTAGCCAGGCGGCGACAATTGCCCGGCGGCCTCCTCCTAATTCTTGGCTCTCCTTCTCCGAGGTCCCACCTATATAATATACATATATACGTACGTAGGTCTCCTGCATGCCCCTCGCTCTCTCATTCTCTAACAGCCACCTTCTCGGAACCCTCCCTCACCTACTGACTGATCAATCGTCCACATGATCAGTAGCTACGCCTCCAAATTAATTTGTGGCCTCTAATGATCCATCCATGCAGTCGTCGATCAATATATATATATATATATATATATAAGCCTCGCCACCATATGCTCTCTGCAACCAACGGCCCTTCTCTTCACCTCGTGCGTCCCGAATGTTTGATTGGCGCGCGAGTAGATAAGAACACACATACAGATATATCATACATGGACAGGAACCAATGTACGTACGTAATTGGGTCCCCTTCCCTTTTTATCTCTCCCTTAAATAGTGTTCGATCGATCGACACTTTTTTGCACTTTTCTACATGCAACTCCTGTCAAACGTCGTCCTAGCTACTGCCTCCAATTCATGAGGACAGCACTCTGGCCGGTAGGAATTTATTTCAAAACATTCGGTTGGTGAATTATGCTTCTTTGTAATTAATTAATTAGTTCCATCCATATCCATCGCTTCTGCTCGCGCTTCACTTCAACTTCTCGATCGTACGTGCATGGTTCCCTTAATTAATTAATTTTCACGGTCCAAGCTATATATAGTACTGATAGATCTCTTCTCTATCCAATTGCTGGAACACGTACGATTAATTCAACTTCACCAACGACAATCACTTTCTTGATAAACAAAGTACATGCACATAGCCCACAGGCTTATATATATATGTAATTGAGTATCTGGAGGAACTGACCATACTTAGCTGAATGATCCATGTCGCATCTTAAATGATTAATATTGGGTCCTTCGATTGTGATTACAGTACTCCACTTAAAAGATATTGAGGGGATGATCAGAAAAGAGAGAATGATACATTTATTGTCTTTAATTATGTCATTATCTTAAAACAGTATTTCGTAAATATATATAGATTCCATAATAGATCTTCTTTCTAAAGAGATTCTACATATAATAGATATTCTTTCTAAAGAGATTCGATAATTAATAGAGTGATAATACTTTTAAATCTTTTGCATTTTAACATGTGTTTTAAAAACTGAACCAAATAGGCCGGTCTGACCCGGTTCAACAAGAATCGAAGACCAATTTGGTTCTTATTGACTCGGCCCACAGTTCACTATAATCGGTATTATATAAAATATTAAATATTTGTAAAATATATATGGTGTATACTATTCAATGGTCCAACCCGGTTTAACCGGGTTCAACCAAAACCGGACATAGTGCCGGTTTGGTTTTTAAAACAATATTGATTTCAACTATATATATATATATATATATATATATAGGCATTGTCATCAGTACTCAAAATTATTCTTCTGTAAATTTTTTATAAATCTAAAATTATATGAGTGCATATGATCCTAAGTTAACTAATATTAGCCAATGCATTAAATATTACATTGACACTTAATTTATAGGGTTTTATCTTTTATAATTATTAAAAATATACTTACTTTTCTGTAACTAGCTAGCCAAGTTTAAAATAAAACCCCTCATTATGATAGCATATTGAAATTATCAATTTTAAAGTCCTCTTCTTAATTTATGCAATTTAGAAGATAATTTTTTCTCCTTTTTGTTTTCCTAGAGTAGCATATATAATTAAGGTCGTCATTTTAATTTGAACTAATTAAATATGATGATGTATCCTCACCAAAAAATATACAAATATATTTCATTCACTTAACTGTTTTTAAGTAAAAAAATTTTGATATGCAAAATGGTCGTATCAAAAGATATACAAAATTACATGTATCTTAAATGTAGATTTGAATTAAGATTCAAATAATTTGAATTTGAATTTGTTAAAGCAAACTTGAATTTGTAGCTTACCCTTACCTACTGCTGACGGGTGGATTTGTGTCCCATATGCGATCACATTAATGTAGTCATTCTCTCCTGTTAATGAGACTTCACCACATAACTACCCCAAGTTTTCATTCTCTCTAGGATATTGGTCAGTGGCAAAGTTAGCAAAGTCCTCTTAATTTCTCTAGCTAGCTAGGTTGCAACATGTGGTTGTAGCTAAGTGTCACCTCTCCTGATCTTGAAACTTGGCAGTGACTAATTAATTAAGTCTTCTCACAGGTGCATGTCTTCTTATGTGGCACCACCTCTTACGTGTCATCGTATCATTAGATAGCTAGCATGTCACCAAGTGTCGGTCAAGTGCCTATTTCTTAATTCAACCAAGTCCATGAGGCTGATCTATTTGAGTCCTAGCATCAGATGATTGCTCATGAAGGAGAGCTTTGACTGATCGACTGAAGACTATTTTCCTTTGATTAGAAGATGCAATTTAGACCCTTAGCTTGATGTCTTCTCTATTCAAGTTTTTATGTCTTCAATAAGTTAGCCCATCACAGGAAAAATTAGTATTTTTCATAACAAAAGCAGTGCTTTGCTTACAAAAAACATCACTTGAGTAAGTGTATTGCAAAGAGATAAAGAGTCTCAAACAACAATATTATTAATTCTCAACTTAAGAAAATGCATGGTATATTTCTCAGGTAATTAAGTAGTATTTCTCAACTAGAGGAAGATGATTTATGTGTGATACTTTTTACAGCAAAGCATTGCTTTATACATATACCAAAACACCATTTTTTCCCGCTAAGTAGTTGTTTTAACCTCTTTCTCAAACTTTTGCTCTTCAACAGGACTGGATCAGTACAATATTCCTAGTGAGCGCATACCATTTTTACAATTTTTGTCTAGTTGGTAGTTGAGGAGCTTGCTCCACTCATAATAGTTATTGGACGTATTGCTATTGATGAGGAGTAAATCAGATATTTTAATGACTTTTTTTTATAAAAATACAAGAAAAAGACTGCATAAACCAGTGTTTTAAAAACCGAACCGCATTGGCCGGTCCGACCTGGTTCAACCAGAATTGGAGGCCAGCCCGCGCGGTTCACTATAATCAACATTATTTTTATTTTTTTCTTATAAAAATATTAAATATATGTAAAATATGATATATAATATTCAATGGTCCAACCCGATCTAAACGGGTTCAACCAACACGCACGGGACATAGTGCTAGTTGGATGACCGGTTCGGTTTTTAAAACATTAGGATAAACCACTATTTTAAAAACCGAACATCAAACCAGCATAATGTCCGGTCGTGGTCGAACCCGGTTAGACCGGGTTGGACCAATTGTTGAATATTATACTCTATTCTTCATATATTATACCAAGCTCAGTTTTCTGGCCAGCGTGTCATTTAGGTGACTTTTGGACTGATGACGTGGCCTTTAAATATTTTTCTGTGGATTTTTTAATACAAAACAACACACAGAAAAATATAATTCATCACTTTAATTTAAATAAAAAGCCATATTATGGCGAACTTACAGTGAAGGAGCAGTTGCAGCAAATATCTCCTCGTAAATGCGAGTCGTCATCGCCAACCGTGCAGCATAGGCCCCACTTGCCCCACCCCTTATAAATTTTAATATTATTTCTTCTTCTTCTTCAACCTCGGTTTCGTTACTCCTCACTAGTGCGCGCAGCTGAAGAGAGTGATCGACGACGACGACAATGGGGATCCGAAGTTTCCTCGGGCTTCTCACGAGTCAGTTGTTTTCTTACCCGGAAATCGCGCTGATGTTCATCTGCTTCTTCCTCCTCCGGCGAATGATCGTCGTTCCGAAACGCTCGGCGGCGATCGAGAGCTGGCCGATCGTCGGGATGCTCCCGTCGATGCTCTCGAACACGCACCGGATCCACGACTGGTCGACAGAGGTGCTGCAGAAGTCCGGCGGGACCGTGTTCTTCGAGGGACCGTGGCTCGCCGGCATGGACCTCCTCGCCACCGCTGACCCCGCCAACGTGAGCTACGTCACCTGCACCGCCCGCGCCGCCGACTACCCCAAGGGACGCGACTACGCCGACATGTTCGACATCCTCGGCGACGGCATCCTCAACGCCGACGGCGACTCCTGGCGTGTCCAGCGCAAGTGGGCTCACCTCCTGGTCCGCCAGATGAGGTTCCGCCGCCACGTGGAGAGGACGGGCCGGGACAAGGTGGAACACGGCCTCCTGCCGGTGCTCGACCGGGTGGCGGCGGAGCGCCGGACGGTGGATCTTCAGGATCTCATGCAGCGGTTCACTTTCGACGCCACGTGCATCTTCGTGTGCGGGGTCGACCCGGGTTGCCTCTCGGCCGAGTCCTCCCCCGTCCCGTTCGCGAACGCCGTCGACGACGCCAAGGAAGTGATCCACCTCCGCCACACCGTCCCGAAGACGTGGTGGAAGATCCTCCGGTGGCTCCGAGTTGGGAACGAGCGGACCATGGCGGAGGCCACCCGAGTCGCCGACCAATGCATCGCCGAGTTCATCTCCGCCAAACGGAAACAACTCCTCGACGACTCGGCAGAGAAGAAGGAGAACAAGAACAATCAAAACGTTGACCAGAGAGACGAGGTTGACTTATTGACTTCTTACATGGACTGCGAAGCTGACGAGGAAATGGAGAGAATGAAGCTGAAGTCGGACAAGTTCCTCCGGGACGTGATCCTGAACATGCTCGTCGCCGGGAGAGACACCACCAGCGCCGCCCTCACCTGGTTCTTCTGGGAACTCTCCAGAAACCCACAAATGGAAGCCAACATCTTGGACGAACTCAGAACCAAATTGCCCGCAGATCCGAGGGAGACGAAATTCAGAGTGTTCAGCGCGGAGGAGCTTAACGGGCTGGTGTACCTCCACGCGGCGCTGAGCGAGTGCCTCCGGCTCTACCCACCGGTACCGATCATCCACAAGTGCGCCACCGCAGACGACACCTTCCCGTCCGGCCACCGGATTCGACCCGGGCTGAAGATATATTACTGTCTGTACGCGATGGCGAGGATGGAATCCGTGTGGGGGAAAGACTGCAAGGAGTTCAAGCCGGAGAGATGGATATCGGAGGAGGGAAGGTTGAGGACGGATCACTCCGATAAGTTCTTCACGTTCAATGCCGGACCCAGGAGCTGTTTGGGGAAAGGGGTGTCTTTCACGCAGATGAAGATGGTGGCGGCTTCTGTACTGTACAATTTCCACGTCCAAGTACTGGAAGACCAGATTGTCTGTCCGAAGATCTCTGTCATTCTGCACACTGAAAATGGGCTGAAGGTGAAGATGATCAGGAGAAGATGGGTTTAATTAATCCGATGATCAGTGTCGAAATATTGTTCTTATATCTAAAGTGTCTGCGAGAGATGAATATTTGTTTCATTAAATAAATTTGGTCCTATTTGTAATTAGGTGGCGTCCTTGTCATCGTCATCGTCTTGAATTAGTCGGCCAGCTGTGTATTTCTAGTTTGTCCATGGGAAACCAAAATATCCTCAATAAAGCAGTTACTTGTACTTTTTCTATAAGGAGAATGATAGAGTTACTCCAAACTAAGTACCTTCTTCCGACGTGGACGCAAAACTATGTTTCATTTACACGTACCTGTGGGAGATCAGATCATGAAATGTATCTTTCTATTGAGGAGTGCATGGGATAGATTTAGTATGAAAGAATAACAGTACAGGGCATCAAACATACTTTGAGTTTTACACTTGTTCGATCCGAGTAGTACGTATGTTCAAGCTTGACTCGATAGATTTCCCTCCACTTTGAATTCGAACTAAAGCTTTGACCTCAACTCTACATGCCAATTCGAAGTGAAGCTCAACAAAATATTGTGTATTTGAGGTAAGCTTGAGTCCAGCTGGAGCCTAAATTAATGGAAGAAAATAAGATAATTAGTGTGAAATACTTTATAATCAGGTTTTTTATTATTTTAATTTTTTTTAAAAAAATATTTTTTACATGCAGTTTATTTAGGAACAAATTTTATTTTATTAATATATTGAGTACAGTGTTTCAAAAACCGAAACGAATCCGGTGGTTGTACCAGAATCAATCAGATGACCGTCCACTTCTTATTTACTCACACCAGTTCACATAATTATTAATTATTATTATTTTTCTCTTTTTTCTTATAGAAATTTTAAATATATGCATATCTTCAAAAATTACAAGTTGGGTGTGAATTAAAAAATTTTGAAGGTACGTTCCTCTCGATGTGGTCGGTGAAGTTGTTGTTTTCTACGAGTTGACGACGAACTTCGAGTCTCTTAACAAGTGTGCATGAACGGTGACAGATATAATGTGTTAGACGAAAGTATTTGTGTTCCGTGTGTTTGTGACGAAACTGGTGCGGTGACATGGTAAGAAGATGGACGGTGATTTCGAAAATCGACGGGCAGTCTTGTGGTGAGCCTCCGAATATATGAATGATGGATCGATGGGCGAATATGCTTACCATAGCTAGGCCAACGAGATTTTGGCGTCAGGGTTCGACCAAAACCGTACGGGTTTGATAGCCGGTTCGATTTTTAAAACCTTGATAAAATCTATATTAATTTATGACGGCATTTATGATATGAAACACCAAGCAGGCCATTATTGTGTGCAGGTGGTGCCTTTTTATGATCTTTTTGCGATCTTCACCTTCAACCCATTTTCCACAGAGAGAATCGCAGAAGTCTTTGGACGGACAATTTGATCCTTCACCACGTCGACATGGAAGTTGTACAGGACAGAAGCTGCAACCATCTTCATCTGAACGAAAGCTACGTCTTGCCCCAAGCACCTCCTGGGTCCGGTGTTGAACGTCAAGAACTTATCCGAGTAATCCGTTCTCAACTTTCCCTCCTCCGATATCCATCTCTCCGGCTTGAACTCGTTACAGTCTTTCCCCCACACGGATTCCATCCTCGCCATGGCGTAGAGCGAGCAATACACTTTGAGTCCCGGTCGAATCTCGTGGCCGGAAGGGAAGGTGTCGTACGCCGCCGCGCACTTGTGGAGGAAAGGAACGGGCGGGTGGAGCCGTAAGCTCTCGCTCAGGGCTGCGTCCAAGTATACCAGACCTCCAAGATCCTCTCCGCTGAACCCTCTCATCAGTACTTTATAATGATCTTCTTCTTCTTCTTCTTCTTCTTCTTCGTCACCGTCCCGTGACTGCAGCTCGGTTAATGATCTGAGTTCGTCCATGATTTTCGCTTCCGCTTCTGGGTTCCTTGAGATCTCCCAAAAGAACCAGGTGAGTCCGGCGGCGGTGGTGTCTCTTCCCGCTAATAACATATTCAAGACCATGTCACGGAGGAACTTATCCTCCGGTAATTTCGTTTTTCTTTTATTAATCTCTTCTTCTTTTTCTCCTAAATGTTCGTGGTCAATGTAAGAAGTCAACAAGTCAATTTCTTGACCTAATGCTCGGGAATTCCGTCTCGTGGCGATGAACTCGGCGATGCAGCGGTCGATGATTTCCAAGGCTTCGGCCATGGTCTTCTCGCTCCCGACGCGAAGCCGCCGGAGCAGCTTCCACCACGTCTTCGGCACGACGTGACGGCCAAAGACGACCTCCTTCGCGTCGTCGACGGCTTTACAGAAAGGAACGACCGGGAAAGACGGGGAAAGGCAGCCCGGGTCGAACCCGCAGACCAGAACGCAGGTTACGTCGAACGTGAACCGATGCATCACGTCCTGGAAATCGAAGACCCGGCCGGGTTCGAGGTCCGCCGTGCGACGGAGCAAGGGCAAGAGCCCCTTCTCCACCTTCTCGCGGCTCGCGCGTTTCGCTTGCCGCCGGAATCTCGGGTCCCGCATCAGCGCGTGCAAACACTTTCTTTGAACCCGCCAGGACTCGTGGTCGGCGTTCAGGATCCCGTCCCCCAAAACTTCGAAGAGCTCCCTGTATTCGGGGCCCTTGGGGTAGTCGGCGGTGCGTGCCGTGCTGGCTATGTAGCCGATATTGGCCGGATCGCCGGTGCCCACCGCTTCCATTCCGGCGAACCAGGGTCCTTCGAAGAAGAGGGTTCCGCCGGACTTTAGCAGGACTTCCGTTGACCAGTCGTGTAGTTGATGGGCGTTCGCGAGCACGGACGGGAGCATACCGATAACGGGCCAGCTTCTGATCAAATATTCCGAGCGGGACGTGTTAATCTGAAAGTACCGCAGAGCTCGGAGGAGGAAGAAGCAGAAGAGGCCTGTCAGCAAGAGTAGTAGTAGTAGTAGTAGTAGTTCTTGACATGGGTCGTAGTAGTACTCCTGGACGTAGCTCAGAGGGCTGAGAAGCCATGCAAGGGCTGCAAGCTCCATTTTTGGTACTGATCTTGTAAGCTAGCTGTTTTACTGCAAGAGAAGACAGAGTCTGCTATAAACTGAGAGAAGAAAGGTACAGAATACCAAAAATGGAACAGATAAAAGCGACGTCTGGTTATAAAAACTTAAAAAAAAGAAAAGATATTAATTTTCTGGATAAAAATAGTGTTGATTATAGTGCAATACACGGGGTTTTGCCCTTTACAAGCAAGAGGGACTGTTTGTGGGTGGAAATTAGCCATGGATGGAGTTGTAGCGTTTTATTGTGGCTGCCAACCACTGTGCAACATCTTCCACCAGCAGTGCAGTGGTTCCTACTTAGATTTCAGCCATCAATTAATTTCTTATACTGTCAGTTTTTTGCCATACCCAACAAATAAATAGGGTGAATGTCACTTTCTAAATCTTGGGTTTGAGAAATATAAGAGTTACTTCTATTTTAGGAGGGTAGAAGTATTTATAGTTTCAAATGCATATAAATAGAAAAATTTCTATTTAAATCCTAATATTGTTTACAGGCAATTGAAAATGAGTGTTTTTACATGATTCATTCAAACATATTGGTATGTCTTAAAAAATAAGACCCATCATTTCATCTAGAAATATGAAGAGGCTGTACTACTGTTTTTAAAAACCCCTCGCATTTTATAGAAATTCTTTTTGATATTCTCTTAATATAATTCCTCATATGCACTTATTATAGTTTTCTTTCAAATTTTTTCTTTATATTTTTTTACTATAGTCTTACATCTTTTTTTTTTTTTTTTTTTATTTCCTTACTATAACCTTCTATCAAAACTTATTTTCATATTTTTTTATAATTTTTTTTTTTTTTTTAACTTTTCCTTTTTTTTTCTTAGTCTTCGTACACCCTTACTATATCCTTCATTTAAATTTTTTCTTTATATTCCCTTGCATATCGTCTTTCGGATATTTTTATTTTCCGTCATTATTGTTTTTTTCTTGATTTTTCTTTGTTTTCCCTTATTCTATCTTTCTTTCGGTGATATTCTTTTTATTCCCCTTACCATAGCCTTCTTTTAATATCCTTTTTAATCGTCACTTGTTAAAGCCTTCTGCCAAAATTTTGCTTCTTATTCGAGTTTTTTGGCTTTCTCACATTATAGTCTTCTTTTATGATATTTCATATTCATCCCTTTGTTGTTTCCTTATTCTCACAAAGCCCAAAAAAGTTAAAAGTAACACAAGAAAACGAATGAATGCGAAGAAGTATGTGTATTCACCTGTCTGAACTTCACAATCTACTAAAAAACACCTTTCTTTACAAGATCGATACATGAATTGCAAACGATTAATATGGGTGTGCCGTAATCCTTTCACTCAGACATACATTTTCCCTAACAAAACTTATTCCCTAAACATTAGTAACACCGGTGAAGGCATGGAAAAAAATGAATTGGCTAGGTGATCATATTTAGATACAAGGAATTTGACTTAGGTATTTGGGTGTTAACCAAAATGGAAACCTGAAGACGTGTAGGAATTGCTTGAGAGTTTTGGTAGCTTCAAGACGGCGACAACGCCAGCCACCAAGGCAAAGACAGAGGCAAGAACGAAGGCAGGATCATTACCTCCGCCAAAGAGAGCATCCCAGGGGCCAGCTCCAAGAGAGACGATCATCTGTAAAAGAATAGTAGCCATACAGGTTATTCAGTGGACAGCTTTTGATACACAAACTCATTCAGGCCTCTAATAGAAATTGTTTTACAGAAGATTTGCCAATATGGGTCAAAAGTGCAGCAGGGAACTTCATAGGATATTGACAATAATGTGATATGCCCTTATACTAACCTCCAGAATGAGTCCTTGGTGAATCGTGCAGACTTGTGTGACTACTACTGTGAGCAAATTATAACAGTCATCTACCTTAAAGTTTGAGAAAACATGGCCAGGTCCATTGATCAGGTCAGAGTTCATGTTGAAGAGGCAATGGACATAATAAGAGTAAGGTCCCCTAGTTTTTATGGATTTATGATTTAAAACAAGTACGCGTCCTATTATGAAAATGCATAGGTTTATCAGATAGTATAACGACAACTTCTAGATTTAGATAAATCTAGTTGTGACAAGGGACCAGCTAAATATCCCACATTTCTAAAGTCAAAACATACCTGCGGAATGACAATAGCAAGATTTAGAACGCCAATAGCCAAACCTGTTATGACAGAAAGATCAGCTAAAACCCACTTGCAGCAAAAAAAAAGTACCAAGTACAATTAAAGTGGCTCTGAGAGACCCAAACCTTGCCCTCCTCCTGTGTCGGCTGTTAATTCAGCTGTTAGTGAGAACGGAACACTATATGTGATCTGAAAAAAGCTCAAAAGTTAGTGAGCTGATTCTGAAGGAACTTCTGCAGACTGAGGAATATTAATCGAGAAACAAATGCAGATAAACACTTACAGCCAGAGGAAAACCGAGAAGAGCAAAGAGCACCAACGCTGCAATCCTCGTCGGTGCATTCCCACCAATAACATGCTGGATGTTTTCCGAGAGTTTACTTATAATTGCAGTGCTTGCCATACAGATAAATACCATAAAGTTGCTCGCAGCCCAGACAACTCTTGAACCAAATTTCCGACACATAGGTTCAATGAGGAAAGAGCTGATCCCAAGCACAACCTATGAAGAAATCCAAAATTTTAGTATGCAAAGGGAAAGCAAGTAAATCTCATAGTAAATTTGGTGAAAAGAAGAGAATATTCTTTCACAATACTACTAAAAAAAGAATCAATAACAGGTTCTTACTGAATTCAACAGCAAACCAAATGCACCTTCTCTGACACCTTTGTGATAAGCAGCAACTTCAGATGGGCTACCTTTTGGATCTCCCTCATAGACTTCCCGCCCCATCCAATCTGTATCAAAGAGGAAAAAGGGGAACCATGCCAACTGCATTGAACCAAATATTAATGAGATTCAAATAATAAAATAATTTGACAAGCAAAAATAACAAAAACAAGCATTTATCCTAATAAACAATTAATATTAAGAGGGCGGATACCCTCCACACAAGTGTAGGAAATTTTTTCCTACATTCACTTTTTAAAGAAGGCATGAAGGGCATTTTTGTAAAAGTGATTTGCAACTTTATTCACTTTTACAAAAATGCCCCTCACATTTATGACAATGACATCACTTTTTCTTTATTAAAAAGTGAGAGTAGAGAAAAATTTCCTACACGTAAGTGTAGGAGATCTTTTCTATAATATTAATGATTGTTCATAACAAAAGAGAAAACCACAAAAGAAATGACTACTTGACAGAACTCCTTACCCAGGTAAGAGCCATGACAATAAGCACCGAATGCATGGCAGGTGGTAAATGTCTCATACTAGTAAGAATATTGACCAAGACTGCTCCAGGTCCATCCATAACAGCTTCATTCTCATCACTTCTAGGTTTCAAGTCAAGACCCACTGGTTCTGGAAAGGTCATTTTCTCCATCCCTGCTTTTTCAGAGCCTACAGTTGACTCTTCAACTACATGTAGACTATTTAGCAATGGAGCAGAATCAGCTGAATGAGCTCTCTTATCAACAAGAGGAACCTCCTCAGCAAAATACAGGGTTGCAAGAGTACAGAGTGCGAGGTAAAGCTGTGAAAAGATCATAAGAATGTTAGCCAATGCAACCACAACTACACATATTTTAAATATGGATATACCTGTATATTAATTAATTATTGCAACTACGAGTTGAATGTCTAGAAATGAATGAGTTTGAAAACTGAAAACTGAAAACTGGCCCATGAATTAAACGTGGTGAACTAAGATTAGACACAAAAAAAGAAGCTCTTGGTTTAAAAGTGATACTATTCTAGTCATGAGGTTCAATCTCTCAGAGGGACACAATTTTAAGGCTTGATCTTCTGTGTTTTCAAATATTATCGACAAAAACAACCTATAACAAATCAGAGCTCTTAGTTCCTTATTTTTTTTTGAGGAAAGTGAATACATTTTTAACTCTCAATTACAAGTTTTACTCCCAATGCTGCTCTGGAGACTCTCTTAGTTCCTTATTGAAACAGGAAAGAACAAGTTATCAAGAGTATTAAGTAGATCAACAAAAAAAAGGACAGCAAAAACTAGAAATCATATTGTTCAGAAAATTGGAACAAGAAGCAACGGCAAAAAATATATACAAGAAAATGGCTGCAATTACCACTTACATTATTAAGAGAATACAAAAGCATAAACTAGCTTCACAACTAATAAAATAGGCGAAGTGGCAGAAACCACGCTTATCATATCTTCTTCCAAAAGCACAAGGAACCCCTACTTCCCTTCTTTCATATATCATAAGTAAAATGAATGATCCTCTTCTCAAATCATGCAACAAAATGATTGAGTTACAGGTTTTGGCTGCATGAATCCCATATGAAAATTCCACCGCGGCAATTTGTGAATGATACAAAGTTGAACTTATCATGTTTATGAAGAAAAATAGAAAAAATAAAAATGATTAAAGAAAACACCTACTTTAATATGAAGTAAAACGAGAGGGAAAAGGGGCCAACCTGCATGCCCCTGCCAGTGGAAGAAAGGGAGTGAAGAGCAGAACCCCAACCCTCCCCGGTGGAATAAGGAAAAGGAGGAAGGGATGCCTCCCCTCTATATAAATCACTAGATTGATATGGGGAGGGGGGAAATACCCCCACTTCTCTGGCGATAGCAACAAGGGGGGAACGGAGCACAGCTTTTCCTTTTGGCCAAGCAGAGTGGGACGGCTTATGAGCCCCTCCCACTCCTGCCTATAAATCTGTGTTCAGGGAAGGGGAGGGAAAATCTGCGCCCGGCACTTATTTTCAGTGTTAAAAACTCCACTCTTTACATTTTTAGACATTATAAACTAGTAAAATTAGTCTCCTTACACACTCTATTGACACAAGATTGTCAAGTACATAACAAGCAACAAGTTGATTAGATGGTGCTTCACTACCAAACCGAAAAACTTTACTTGAAATCTCAATCTTGTTCAAAGATTCCAACTAATGTGTAATAACTTTGAAGTCCTCAAGCCCACAAATGAACACCAGTTAAAGGGCAATGGAAGTAGATCATCATCCGCATATCCAACCCCTATCTTCAACTGTCGGATGCATGTAAAGACCACTACCAGCAGTCTATGCATGGTCTGCATTATCAAGTCATCAACCTCTTTCTTTCTCTCAAGTGGAACTTCTACAGAGCTAGAACTCTCATGACAAGTTTCAATGATCACATTTCCCATTATAAAGCATTCACCAAACTTTACAGGGGACATCAAATGTACATAAGAAATATGAAGTACTGGCACTGATATACAAGGTGGTAGAAATCCCAAATTGAAAAGTGTAAATAAATCCCACATTTTTTTGAAACTGAATAAATCCCACATTGAAAAGTGTGAAACAAAAAATATTGGTTTATGAGGTTGAGCAATAATCCTCCTAAGCAGCTAATCAATTTTGAAATAGATCCCCACTCAATCTTTACATGGTATTTTTGGAGCATGTTCCACATACTGGCAAGATGGGTTCCATAAAGTGAGAATCGGGTTCTTGTGTGATGTATTCTTTAACAGTTTGTTCCCAATTGTCAAACCTGTTATATGTAAGCATGGACAAGAAGAGTAGTATATTGAGAAAAAATCCTCCACTGAAAAATGTCAAGGGAAGTTAAAAGCTTGTAAGGTTGAATAACTCCTCAGTGGCAAGTCATTTTGGGATGCAATCTGGTTCAGGTCTTTACAGTTATCCATTGTCGTATTTGTTTGGACCCAATCCCTTCCATTAGATGACAAAAAGGATGTGTCTCAAAGAAGTAAATTGAATCAACAGTCTAAGTAGAAAAAGATTACTTATGCTGGCATCATTTTTTTGACAGAATTATGCCAGCCTAAAAAGACTCAGTGAGACAAGAAGCAGAATCTAGCCAAGAAACTCACCACAGCTACTAAAAAAGCTGCTTTTAGATTTCCACACGCTTCACAGCAAGCTCTCGTCTTCAAAAATGGGAACCATCTACAGAAAATCATAACCTCATAAGCAATCTAGAACATTACAAATTAAAAAATGCATGTTAAATGAGTTTAAAAACTACTTGTGTGAATACTGAATCCAGCAAAGCCCAAATCAGAAGATCAAATATATTAACAGCTCTGCTAGATATACACATGGGTCTTAATCAAGAGCCTCTTTTATCAACAGAATGCATACTAATAAACAATATGCAGATCTACTTTTTTTATAAAATAAGCAGGTTCACTACTTTTTGTAGAAAATAAGCAGGTTCACTACTTTTTGTAGAAAATAAGCAGGTTCACTACTTTTTGTAGAAAATAAGCAGGTTCACTACTTTTTGAGAAAATACGCAGGTCAAGAACAAAACTCTAATACCTCAAGCTGTTCACAAATACCATGCTGAGATTAGATAAATCTATGAAAACAACTCATATAACCAAAGACAGGGTGTATATTATTTGTGTGAAGTTTCTTCTTTATCAGCAAGTTTTAGACAATATAAGCATAAAATAAAATACAAAGAAGCGTATGTCACCTGTGCCAATTCCCATTAGCACCAGCAGAAAATCCCAGAATGTTTCCAAGGGCCATCCATGAAGCAAATGTTGCATTCGCTAGACTCTTTTGATCAGGTCCTATGAAGACATCAGTTAAACAATTTAGTCTATTTCCCACTGAGGTTACCTAAACCATCTTTCCCAAAAAAAAACCTTTTATTACTTCTTTAAAAATATATTAATCTAGAAAAGGAAATGAATATATCATGATACTGACAAGAACAATTCACCTGAGAGATCAGCTAGAAGGGCACGAGCTGGACCCTGCAATTTCCAAAGCCAGAGAATTTCAGAGACCTACCATAAAAGCCAACTCGACACAGAGAAACATTGAGATGCAACAGGACTAATTATCTTACTTGAACAGTATTGTTTGCAAGATCAAGCATCCAAAATCCAAAAACAAATACAATAGCTGCCATTGTTCGAGTTCCTTTATAAGTGCTGTTCTCATATAGGAAAAAGTTGTCAACAAATAAATCCTCCAAGTTTCACTGAAAATACAGTGTCGTATAATGAAAGAAAAGCAATCACCTGCAATGCTCTCTTGTATCTCCTAAAATGTATCCTATGTCTGCAGAAAATCCAATTATTGTCACCTAGAGTACAAACGACATATTAAATGGTCACAAGCATAGAAACTAAAATTAGCATTTTAATGGTAGAAAAACAGCCAGTAACTCACAGCAGCAGAAATCATGAGTGACCCAACCAAAATAAATGGTCTCCGTCTTCCATATTTAGAATGACACTTATCACTCCAAATACCGACACAAGGTTGAACCTAATTAAAGGAGGAAACACTTCAGTAGCATTATTGACAAAGAATAACAAGGATATTGACGTTGAAAAATATCCTGGCCAGCAGAAGGAGAAAACACAAGGATGGAAAAGGCGGGGAAAAATAAAGAAAAAAGGCTAGCTGATTCTTCGGTGGTTAAGTATTGACTGGTTCTATTACATACCACGAGGCCTGTAATAGGGCCACAAAGCCAAATAAATGAGGAAAGCGCATGTGCAATTCCCAGTGTCTGAAAAATAAAGAGTGAAAGAATGAAAGTCAGTAGTAAATATTAGAGGAATGAGTAAATGATTTTGCTTATAACCATATTAAAACAAGGGGCCAGATCCACCATTGAAAGAACCATTACAAACACAGCCAATATGATTCCATTAGCCATGCCTTTGATCACAATTCAGGAAAGGCGTATTCTGACAAACCTATTTTTTTTTCTCGGTGGGTGCACCATAGTATTGCCCATAAGCTGAATTTCAAATAATCATCCCGCTGAGCATTTTCAACTTTCAGTCTATTGCAGGTGAAATATGAAGCTATGCTACTAATACTTAGGAAACCACTCAATCATCATATATCAAGCTACTGTATTTTTCAGCTCTCAGTCCATCAGGTGCAAAGTAGAAATTCACTAATACTTAGGAAACCACTTGACCAAGCTGACTTAAAGACTTTAGTAGTAACATGAAGGCACGGATTGCTTCCATTAAATAATAGAGCCCTGAGCATGTCAACTCAAAACAAGAAACACAAGGAACAAAGCAGATGCATTCAACTTCTTGCAGCATACTGCAGGTTACCTCCAGACTTCCAAAACTCTACGATTAAAGTAAATAAAGCACCAGCATTGCATAAACATTTGGTTCAGTTGAAAAAAGAGAATCTAGTCACATATTTCACAATGCATGTATTAGTCATGACATAGATATACATATATCTGTTTGTTATTTTGATGTGGTGGGAGAGCAAGATTTACTTACTGTCCAGGTCCAACTCATAGGCACCACAGGTCTGCCTCAATATTCGTAACCCTTGACCTAGTAGGGAGGGATTTAAAAAGTTAAATGGATGTATAAAAGATTGCCACCCCTGACTTACTCTAACTACTGTACAGACATCCTTGCCGTGGAAACTAGGGTCTGATACACCGTTATAACACCATATTCTGAAAATGTCTCCTTTTTTACATTTAATTTTTTCAACCATCAATCATACTTTCAAGGGAAAAAGGTTCCAAATTCCTCAAAGCGAAGCCTCTGAAAAAACAGAATGACAAGGCCCAATGATACCGGTGAATTGATGAAATATGACTTTATTTTTCTTCGTTTGCATCTGCAGTTATCTGAACTGCAAGCAGTTGAAACAGAAATTAGCGTAAAGGGCATCTGCTCGCACATTCCACAAGTAAAACTCCGGAAGTGAGCCGTAACTTTCCACTCCAACCCCGACCATTTGAGTACACATACTACTAACCGATATTTCACCGCGTGAAAATTCATTCAGCAAACGCATTTAAAATAAATAAAGTGAGAGGGAAGGCCAAGACCTGGATGTAGGGCGTCAAGAGAGAAAGCTGCAAAGCCCAACCAAATTGAACTCCAGCGGCAATCATAGAACCCAGAACTAACGTCTTCAAGCTGCCATGCGGAGCAACGGACGGAGATGAAGCTGGAGATGGAGAAGAAGAATCCAGAGAAGCGGTTTCCCCGTTGGAGTTCCTAGATTCGGGACTGATCCGGCCGGAAGAGCCATTCAATCCAACCAATTCGACTTCATTTTGCTTTAAATGCTTGTAAGGGACTTTGATCGAACCAGAGTCCATCTTTTCCTTTTGCCCGTGCAGGCGAGTTAATTAAGCTGATTTCCCTCCCATTTTGGAGAAACTGCTCGCCGACCGCACAGATCAGAAATTCGGGGCGAACAGAGAACACTAACGGATCTGCTTTTGGAGAAATTTTGGAGGAGAAGGAAGCCGTGGTGAAAGAAAAATCAAAATGTCAGTTTCCTTTGCCTCTCCGTCTCCCCTTTCCTTGGGCTCCCTGGCCCCCCCTCGTAAAAAACATGAAGCCACTGGGCGCTGATTTTCAACGGGCAAAGGATGGTCGTGAGTATCGGCGTATCGCATATCGGACGATATACAACGATAAAGCAGACTTTGAACAGCCGACACATCGAATGGGCCTTTATGTCCCCAACATGGGCCGTTATGGATCGATATAAAGAGAATACATGGCTAGGGAATGAGAATGGCGACGGGATAGGATAGTATATTATATTATGTATATTAAAATTAAAATTAAAAAATTCTTTCCTCAATTTTATGGAAATTATGTAAGCTTTGAAAATATATTTTATGGAAATTATGTAAGCTTTGAAAATATTTTCGAGCCTTTATATAACGCAAATTTATGAACGAAGATATTAATCCATAATGCTTTATATATTTATTCATTTATTTGGTAATATTAATCCTTTGTTAATTAGTATTTACTATTTAGCAATATTTTTTCTTTTCTTTCATAAATAATAAATCACAGTTAAGGTAAATATTTTTCTGTACTTCCACATTATTTTTCTTCGTCCATAACAGAGTGCAAAGGTGGCAATGTTGAGTCAGTCCAAATATAAAATCGTAGTCAAGCCCTTTGACGTATGACGAATTGAACCGAACCAGGACGTGGCACCTGGTCGGTGGCCAAGCCCTTCGTCTGCAAGCAAGTCCTTTGTTCTTGCGGGCTTGATTTATGACCAAATGTAGACAAGTTCCATACTACCAGCTCCGAAGAGTAGAAACCCAGGAAGCTTCTTCTCTCCACGGTCCTTTACTTCCTTATTCCGCCATTTCTGAAGTCGACTCAGAAGGTTCTAAGGAAGGATCACAGAAGTCAATGCAGAGGAACCATGAAGCCTAGCTGTATTCATCCATTTCAATTGTCATGAATAAAATGCTAGACTGGTCTAAACTGCACAAGTTTCAGCAGTTGGTGTCATTTGACTCGTCGAATCAGAAAAGAGTCCCCTTTAAAACAGAACCCAACTGTTGTTTTGAGCCATATTAATCAAGCCCCAAAGTGATAAAACTAAAAACTGTCAGCCATTGTATAATATTTCAGTTCTAATGTGTTACCAGCATAGAGTACATACTAAAAAGTCCCCGTCTTTTTCCTGAATCTATATTTCATCCCAGTGCATCAATTGTGGTTGCTGCCATGATTAGCCAAATCGGCAGCCATTTTAGAAGCCTTCATTAGAGCACCAGAAACCCAAAGAGCACCTGTTGAGAAGTAACTGCTATTGACCACGGCAGTGGCAGCTGCCACTGCAGTCCTACCCGTAGCAGAAGCAACCGCTTTTGTAGTATCAACGACATGGTATCTCTCGTCCACCGACTTAGCAGCATCCACTCCCACCTTCACTACCTCCACTCCGGCATTGATCTTATCAGTGAGCCCAACCCTCTTGCTCAGTTCTGCAACTTTGGCGGCAGCACTAGCCGAGACCTGATGCGATTCGTCAAAAGCTTTGGCTCTGATGAGTGCGTCTTTGCCAAGAACGTATCCCTTGGCTACCATAGTCTTGACAACCTCCTGTGCCATGGTCACAGCTTCTCCAGTAGAATATACAAACTGAGAACTCTGCAAAGTGGCAAGGAATGTGATTTCAAGGATCCCGGGTGGAATTTTTCTCAATGTAAAAACATCTAGGATCTATTCATGCTTAGCGTTCAGGAAATTATGGTGTGCAAGGATTATAAGAAACAAATGAACTGGAGAGAGAGAGAGAGAGAGAGAGAGAGAGAGAGATCAAGACAGCTTACATTATAATTTCTAGAATCAGTATCCTCTTCAATCCTCCATGTCGGTCTCTCCCAAAAATCAGTGTCTTCATAATGCCCCCAACGAGAAATAGAGACTTGCTGGTCTGCAATTGTTGCTCCCTGCAAAAGTTCAATGCAGCAAATAAAAGCTTTGGTAACAAAATTAAGAAGGCTATATATTCAACTAGAATGGAGGAATATCAACCCACAACAACAAAACCAAGATTTAAAACAACAGCAAGAAGCATCACAATAAATCTTGGTTGCATAGGAGTATCAAAAGCTAGATTTTTCTTGATGCATTACAGAAGGAATAACAGAAACTGTAGGTGAACAGCCAATATGTTTGCCTCGACAAATGCTACAGGAGATTACCCTTTTTATAGACCATATAACACAAAAAAACGTGAACATTCAAAAAACTGCAGTCACACAAACAAACATGTAAAGGAAAGAAGATTTCCCTTGAAAGTGCATAAAAAGCTTACAGTAAGCAAGACAGCAGTTTCCAAGGCATGAGGATCTCTGAACGTCACATAAGCAGTACAGGCATAAGCTCCTGACCTGTTCACGAAATAAACATCAAACCGCTGCTCAGAACTACTGCATGGAAGTATCCAACAATGAGATGACTGAAACTATGGATACTCAGAACTCACTATCCTTCATCTTACAAACTCAAATGACACCTGCCCGTTTAAAAGTTAGAACTTTAATGGTAGATATGCAAGTTAACAACCATGGCCCCTAGGCCCTTGCCACCTAGAGTCCTCTCCTATATTTTGATATTCCATAGAGTATTTTAACAAATCATTTCAGAATCCCCACTCAAGCCTACACAAACAGAAGTAACTAAACTAGCCTCCCAAACATTTCTAGTTTTTTGTTGGTTGCGTACCTACTGCAAAACAACCATGGCTCAGCTAGTACACACGCTCGTAGATTTCAAAATTGTCAATCTATGACAGGCTCAAACAAAAGCAGCATAAATGGACTGTAGGCTCAGAAAAATGAAGTGATATATAATTTATCACCAAAATGATCCTCTTTGGTGAAATTTTAGCTCACAAAACAGTACCTGCAAGAAATTTATGACACAACTATGACTCTGTTTCATCACAAACCAATTTAACACTATGTCCTTGCCATCTATGTCTAGAATCCATCCCTTCAGAGTTCAAATCTACTGGATTCCTTCATATGCTTGACAACTCTCTCTCTCTCTCTCTCTGACTGACTCCTGAAGTTCAAACACTTGTATGATCCAAATTAGGGGTGGCTTACTGGAAAAAAAAAAAAAGCCACCAAATACGGGAGTTCATGAACAGAAAATGATTTCATTCACGGAGAGAAAAATTACAAGTATAGATAAAACACAAAATGTCTGAACAATTACCTGACTATTTCAACATGCTCAATTACGCCAGAGAATGCAAAGAAATCAAAAACATCCTTCTCTGTTGCGTGAGGTGACAGGTTTGTAACCTCGATGGTGTACCCCGTTTCACTCATTGTCACCCAAACGATAAAACTCGGAATGCTTTTCTTTCACCTGACACAGCAATCAAGAAGAGAAGAAGAGCATGAACTGCGTGTTTAAGGTAGGTAGAGCAGAAAGGAAGAACAGGACAAAGAGAGTCAGGCTTCTGTTACACTGATCACCAAATGCTCGTAAACGTATTCGCGGTGAGAGTATCTCATTAGCATCTCAAAAAATCAATGCGAAATATTACACTTAACAAAAAAATATCATCACGGGCATCCTTCTTAGCTACGATTTCCACTTTCCCGATTCATACCTTACACGACTTTCTTCCCCTGTATAAATTCCTGTGGGCGGGAGAGACGTCCTACTTTCTTCCACTCCGCGTCATACCAAATCACTGAACCCCCCAAATGGCAGAAAGCAAGCAAAAGTGGAAACAACACAGCACGAGAGGACAAAATAGTATTTCAACGAGATAAAATACGGACAAAGCCCGAAGCCAGAGCAGAATCGAGGGCGTGGGGGAAGAAGGCAAGAATGGCAAAAATTAATCTCACAGCAAACCCAATTCACCAGTTTTCAGAATCCTCAACCATGTAGGGGAAGTCGGAAGACACAGCACAACCGCTTCCGAAATTGATCTCGACTGCCAGCTCTGCTACCCCAGAACTAAATACTCGCCACACGGCGGAATTTTGCCATAACCAAGAGAAGACATAACCGAAACCATCTCAAATTTACCAAGTATCATCTCACAAACATAAATTTGCCGAACTTGAACAGCGAAGAATTCAATGGCTTGCACGCGAAGGAAAGTTTTACTTTTCTCTACCCAAAACAGAAATAAAAAAATAAAAAACAACCCACGGAAAATTATTCGCAAACCAGCTGAAAAAAATTGCTAAAACGAGCTTAATTACCTCTAATCGTTGGTAAGAAGCAAAGGGAGTGGATAAAGATCGAACTCCATGGGCGACGGAATTAGCTTCTTCAACCTCCCGGTAGACAGTTCGGCCGAGCTCGTTGCTATTTTATACCTCCGACTACGACGAATTACTGCTATTCTGCTAAGTTCTGTTACGTTAAACAAACTGATTAATTTCTGTGGGCCCTCATTTGGCCAAATCTGGGCGGCTCATTTAGGTCCATCGAGATTCCCAATGATTTTCAAGTCAAGTTCAGCATGATCTGACCGTTCAATCTAAGGCGGATAAGGGACCACTTCACCGTCCATGCTATTGCATATTATTGCGTGCCATTGATGTGACATATAGCTGCTTTGAGATGGGCTTCGGTTCTTAAATAACTAAAAATGGCCTTACCCCTTATACACATGGTGGGCTTGGGCCTTCACTATTTTCGACAATGTTCAAACCTCCTACTGCCAACACCACAGGGTTAATTTTGTGCCGCCAACCAAATTGCGACATGTCATGGTTTTTAAATATCATACGAGTAAGTCTGTCGTGTCACAATTTGGTTAGCAGCACTAGATAATCCAATCCACTTGAAAATTAAGCGAGTGCATTCTTATAATGTGTTAATTAATGAACCAAGGACTAAGGCTAATGAACAAAGTTTAAGAGGGTATTACTTGAATTGGATAAATAATATAACTATTTGATAACTTAATGAGTTACAGATTTTCATAAATGTTTAAATCGAGTAATTTCTGACTAGTTAAGCCAGAAGTCGTTTAGCTTCCATTAATATTAATCAATACAATATATTTAATAAAAATATATTTAATAAAAAAATGAAGAGTAAATGTTGAAAACCTTCATTTTAAGGAATTTATGAATGAAAATCTGACTAAATTGATTGTTACTTATGTTACGATCCTAATTTAAGTGTCTACTTCTTCGCGTTCCTATAAACCAGACCCCAAATTTTGTTTATAAATTCTCATTTTTCAATTTCCCAATCAAAACAAGTCTTCCTCACTCTCCTAATTTCACTCTAATGAATCAAATGTATGAGACAAATACTTCACTTTAACAAACCAGCCATGTTCTTATAGAAAACAACCTGTGTTTGTATATAAATGGAAGTTAGTATCTTGTCAACTCTAGAACCTTAATTAGAAAGTAAATATAAAAATGAAAAAAAAAAAAAAAATCTTCTTAAAGTAAACATACCCCTGTCCACTAATAAAGAAGGGCAAATCCTAACCCTAAAAAATAAATTAATTAATTAATAAAAGGTGTATTTTGGGCTACACAAAAAAGGCTGGAATCTGCGTTACATATTTCTGGACTTTGATGGCCTAACTCTCAACAGACCATTTTCATTGTTCCCTGAAATGGAATTGAGTAACCAAACATCTTGTGCATTAAAGAAAGCTCCAAACTAAACATTTGAGGCAATCAGAAAAAGGACTGGTCTCCTTTTCAGGCTGAAAGTCTTCATGGGGCCAACACCTTACCTTGATAAAAACCCTAGTATGAGAATGGGAGAAAAACTTTGGTGGAATTGGCAGTAGTTTTTTTTTTTTTTTTTTTTGGAAAAGTATGATATTTGGGGCTCATATTTATGGTTTTACACTTTTTTTCTGAAGACCCAACCAGTCATTGAACTAGTATTATGGCTGGATGTTACCCTATTTAAAAAAAAAAAAAAAAAAAAAAAAAAAAAAAAAAAAAAAAAAGTAGAGGAGAGAGAGAGAACACTCAACTCCTATAGTTGTAAAAAAAGAAATTTAAATAGGTCGTCTCATGCTGGGTCGAGTTGGGTCAATTTTTTATCGGGTCGAGTTGGGTTTGGGTTTACAAAATAATAATTTGGGTCAGGTTTTCTACGGGCTCCATGCCACCCGTATTATGTTTTTACTCTTGTTTGCATACGGATAGTATCACATCCTCGTACTACAGTCAGTTGTTTGGAACACAAGTAGGTATATATTTGTCCATTTGTGCGTTTGTTGTGCGTACATACAAACATGTATAGTACATATGGGCATGTACGTATTAATTCTATAAGAGTGCTGCGCGTGGCATTTGTTGTGCATACAAGATGGTACGTATATGATACATGTACGACGTTGTCTTTTTACAAAAGAGATAAACTTATTATTATTATTATTATTATTGAGAAAATTAAAGGTTATATGGACTTGGTTAAAGTGTACATTCGATGTGTTGTTATGTACACATTAGAACACGTACTACTTGTGGGGATGTACATGTTCCTATCTGTGACATATGTTGCCATAAAATTGTAAGCAAGGGATCGAGGCCATCTGGCCATGATCAAAATAATACAAGCAAAAAAATTAGACACTTGTTGTTGGTCTGATAGGAAACAATGACTCAATCAAATGAAACAAAAACAAAACTTTTGAAAGCAATTTATTATGGGATTAAAAAAATTTTAAAAAATAAAATTATAAAAGAATTAATATAACTAATTTGTTGTTATTTTTTTTAATCTTAGAATATTTGTACTAATCAATGTTATAAAAACCAAACCGGCAGTATATCCGGTTAGACCCGATTGGATCAATGGTTCAACCATTGAATATTAAGACTCTATACCCGTGTTTTAAAAATCAAATCGAAACGACCGGTCCGACCCAATTGTTTCTTATTGACTCGGGCCCAATTCACTCTAACCAACATTATTTTTTTCTTTTTTTCTTATAAAAATATAAAATGTATGTAACATATGATGTATAATATTCAACGGTCCAACCCGGTCTAACCGGGTTCATCCGAAACCGGTCATAGCGCAAGTTTGGATGGCCGAATCCGTTTTTAAAACATCGCTCTACACTTTATATAATTTTTAAAGGAAAAAGACAAAAATAATGTTAACTATATAGTAAACCGGTCTGAGTCAATAAGAACCGGGCTGACCTTCAATTCTTGTTCAACCGGGTTGGATATGCCGGTTCGGTTCAGTTTTCAGTTTTTAAAACACTACTACTATTGGTTATTAAATCCAACTCAACACTTCAAAACCAACAATTAGTAAAATGCAACCACGAAATTCACATGTCTAATTCATTAACCTGAATGCGGAATTCATAATCCGGCATATATAGACTGCTTAGACTTGTTGTTCTTTTGGATTAAGTGACCTTTAATTTGGTCTTAGGGTCCACCAGACCCGACTAAACCAATATAATAATTCAAACCCAAAATTTAATATTCTTGTGTTTGGTGAGGATTTCAATTCAACCTTCTTTGACCCTTTTTTTTTTTTTTTTTTTTAAAAAAAAATAAATAAAATTTCTTGCCATTTTTAATCAAATCCAAATATATGGAATATTTAGCGTGATTGATGGCTAGATTTGGAGTCAAATTTGTCCTAATGATCACATTTTCTATGAAATCAAATACCCGGAAAAAGAAAAGATTTAGGCTTTGACTCCACGGTCTCGGGGTCTGATTTATTGGGAAACCGAAATGCTGGCTTGATTTTCTCAAACCGCCCGCTTTTCTCTTTCCGTTAGTTTAAATGATCATGGGCTTGGATTAAGGACGAAAACACAAATTAAAGCAACTCGTTGTTGGTGAATGAATCCACGCATGCATGCCCTTCTCCAATAGTATCGAGCTTTTGCATGTTTTTGACCTCACGATCGAGCTTAAACTCGTCAAAAGGTCGGTCTTTTGTTTGTTTGACTGATTGACCAGGCCTGCGTTCGTGTTAAGGGAGAGAGATGGAGAGAGACAATGGCATGGATCTCAATGTCGTTGAAAATAAGAACAAAGATTATAATGGCTTCCCTTTGTCTTCTCTCTCTCTCTAGATCTCTCCCTCACTAATCTCGGTTATTAGCCACTAAGAGAAACAAATTAAATCTCAGATATATATTTACTGTTAAAGGTTAACCATATATGGCAACCGGGCGGGGTGGGGCTGGCCCGGTTCACTGTAACCTCGCAAAATCTCGACCCGATCGGCCGGACCAAGGTATTACCAAAAATTTAAAATAGTTAAAAATAATAAAATTAAATATCAGTGTTTTGAAATATGACCCAGTTGAACCAGAATCGGAGGCCAGTCCAGGACGTCTTTGTTGACTCGATCCGGTTCACTATAAATCAGCACAACTAAAGCACTTCTTTTGTCTTATTTCTTATCGAAATATAAAATATCTATATAAATTATAGAGTATCACATTCAAACTTGGTCTTCGACCAAAACCTGATGTACTATCGGTTCGATGGCCGGTCCGGTTTTTCAAACACAGAGAAATCTATTATTAAACATTTTAGAATTTTGAAAAAAAACAAAAAAATGTTACCTAGAAGAGAGAAGAGGACCCATGGAGTGTGCACTTTAGAGCTTCCATTATTGCCTCTGCTTGTTTCATCTGTCTTCCTTCTCGACAAGGCTCTCCTTCCATGTCTTTCGTTGCCGAAACCAAAAGCTGATTCGGACCGTGATGCGAAGCAATTTGCTCGATCCATCGAACTCTCTGAACAACCCCCCCCCCGGGACCACCCACATGCCCCGGACTTCCCACCCTCCGACAGAATTAATCCCTCCATCATCCATAAAAAAAAAAAAAAAAAAAAACCACCCAATTCGGTTAAAACTCAGAAACAATATCGATTCCAGTATTCACGAGTATATATAGATCAATGTTGTTAATCCGCCGCATTCGGAGGCGCTTCCAAAACACATAGGCTTTTTGCTTGTGCAGAAGCTACGCCGTGTACTCTCGCTGTCACCCGGTTTGTCAACATAGCCGCAGACATGGCCTTCATACTGGGGTCGCTCTGTTTTTCCCAACTAATTAAAACTTCTGATCGATCGAGTGATCTCTTTTCTTTTATCATTATTATGATCAACCGGGTTTGTAATGGAATCGGATAATGGAAGAGATCAAATTGAAAGAAAAAATGATGTGGGTCGGTATAATATATGATCGACTGTTTAATTTTCTCCTGAATCATTTTTTTTTTTTACCGAGAAGGAGCCGTTGCAATGTCAACTCAAACAAGTAGTCTTCTGAAACTTTGCCGGATGGATCTTTCCAGATTGCTCGATATATAAATATATGTGTAATGGGGTATTTTTGATAGCTTTCGAAAATTCATGATTAAAAAGTACTGATCATGCATGAGAGGAAACTATGGCTCTGTTGCCTGATGATCAGAAAGTTTTGCTTGGACCATACTCGATCCGAACATGGAAAAAATATCATGCAGTTAATTTTGTTTTTTTTTTTTTTTTTTTTTTTTTTTTTTTATGAATATAATATCTCTAGAAGTACTGGGTCAACTGGGCTTAATTTACTTAAATCATGTTACGGGTTTCGGTTGAAGTAAGACAAACCAAAGATGCTCCTCCTCCTAATTAATCTGTGAAGAAGGTGAAGCTAGCAGCGAGTGACAGACGAGGTAGGTCTGATATGATTCTCAAGTCTCTACTCGAACTCAGTAGTCCAGTAGTACTTCTCCAGACTCGCTTCTTGAAGGAACAAAAAAAAAAAAAAAAACAGAAGTTGCACCGATCAGTCATCACTGATCACTAAATTAAGCAAGTACTACCTCAAAGTGCATCATGAATTAAATAAAATGGATCGGCCGAGAAGGACCCAGTTACAGTTAATTGAAGTAGTTCAGTTCAATCTTTTGTGGCATATTGAAGTAACAACATTAATATTTAGATCAGCAGTACTGCTATATATATTTAAAGTTAATTTGCAGTTCATTTTCGTTTCGACTTTGAAGTGATCATCAAAGTACGATCGATCTTGACAGACCCATGAAGGACATATATATATATATAGAAGATGGAGAACATCTTTTTGGACCAATGGGCATGCATGACCCGGCTGAGCACAACTTTTCCAGAAAAAGTTAATTAGATGAACCGAAAAACTGTAGAAGCACAGTGTTTCTGGATTTGCATATATATGCTATTCGCGTTCTTGTTTGGTCTCTGGTGAAATTAAAGTGAATTCTCATGCACACGCAGAGAGGTAAGTGGGTACAGAGAGAGAGAGAGAGGGGGGGGGGAGTGAATGAGGTCAGTCAAAATTGTAGAAATGGAAGTGTCACGATCAAAGATTCGAAAATTTAGTATATTAAAGTCATCGATAATGGCGAGGGCTCCGCATCTTAGGCCTAAAAAAGCCTCCAACAATTATTTAATGGAGGAGGGGAGATAAGGAGGAGTGGAATTAATGAGAAAACAAAAATGGGAAATTTTTCAAAGTGCAAGTACTTTTATTATATAACTGAAGTTACCACATGTTTGGGCAAAAGGGTGTATTGGAACGCAATCCAACCCTCATCTTGGTCCACCGACCAGAGCCTAAGCAGGAAGAAGAAGAAAGAAAGAAAGAAAGAAAGAAAGAAAAAAAAAAGAAGGGAAGAAGAAGAAGAAGACATTGGAAAACCAAAATTCTTCAGAGACGACCCATTACATGAGTAAACTCCTAATTATCGCTGCTTGGGCGCTACTGGTGTCCGTGGTGGCCAGCAGCTCCGAGAGCCTCTCACTGAGATCATCCACCTCTCTATGTAAGCTCCTGATGTAGTTGCAGGTCTCCTGTAGAACCTTCGCTGCAGATACCTGAACATGACAAGTATATCTATAAGATCGATCCATAGAAGAAAAAGAGTCTTCTTCTTTTTTCGTAAGAAGAAAAAATGTAGAGTAACGAAAAGAGGTATATATGTATGTGTGTACCTTGTCTGAGCTTCTCTCTCGAATCTCAGGGAGTAGAGCTTGTAGCTTGGAGACGAGATCAGCGATCTGGTCGTCTGATATCCTGGAAACCCCAGTTTGCCTCGAACGCGATCTTCTGCTGGACATGTTTTCTGTGGGTTTGTTTGTGTCAGAGAGAGACTGAGTTGAGGAAGACCCAAAACCGAGAGACAACTTGGGATGGATGGAGCTGTCAGAGAGAGAGAGAGAGAGATGGGTGTGGAGGAGATAAGGAGATAAAAGAAGCTTTATATATAGCTTAAACGGTAAGGAACCAGCTGCAGAGAGATGAATGAGGAAGAAGATCAAGAAGATGGGTATAGCTAGAACTAGTAAGAATAAGCTCGCTAGAGAAAAAAACAAAAAAGAGAGAGAGAGAGAGAGAGAGAGAGAGAGAGAGATCTAGAGAGAGAGAGAGAGAAAGAGAAAGCCAAGGGGAAGGAAGAGAGAGGAAAAACACGGCACAAGTGAGGAGAGGAACACAACACAAGTAGTGTTGGGTTGAAGAAGACAAGTGCATGGGAGAAACCAATGGGGTATTATATACATATATAATATTATATATTACATATGTTTTAAATAGGCCTTTATTATTACATAGGGGAGAGAAAGAGAATTACAGAGATACGCCATATAGCCATCGATTATTCAGAGAGATATATTATTATTATTATTAGAGATAGAGAGAGAGAGAGAGAGAGAGAGAGAGAGAGAGAGAGAGAATTAGAGAGAGAGAACGAGAGAGAACGAGAGAGAGAAGAGAGAGAGAACGAGAGAGAGAACGAGAGAGAGAACGAGAGAGAGAAGAGAGAGAACGAGAGAGAGAGAGAATAGAAACAAGAGAGAGAGAGAGAACGATAAAGAGAGAACGAGAGAGAGAGAGAACGATAGAGAGAGAACGATAGAGAGAGAACGATAGAGAGAGAGAGAGAGAGAGAGAGAGAGAGAGAGAGAGAGAGAGAGAGAGAGAGAGAGAGAGAGAGAGAGAGAGAGAGAGAGAGAGATCGAAGCAGGGTAGAAACAGTTCCCTTTGGAGGCAACGACGAGGCGGGACTTTGTGTCAGCCTCTAAACGCGCAAGCCATGTTATTTTCCCTTGCTAAGTTACAAAACAATTTTCATTTTTTTTTTCTCTCTCTCTGAGTTATATATGCTGATCTTGATCGGGTGGAAGCAAAGGGGGGCGAAGACGGTGACGGAGGTAAGAGGTTGCCGCGTTGACCCGTCAAAGGAGGGGGCCCCCCGCTCCTTTGTCATCTCCGGTCAGCCCAGAACAAGACACGTGGCGAGTTCCGTCCTGGGCGTTACACCGACCCGGTTCCTCGGAGCGTTACCTCTGGCTTCTCTCCCACTTGTTCCGCCTTGCTGAGGTAACGTCCCCCTTTTATAGCAAACAAATAATATATAAAAACTATACACAATACACTAATTACATAAAACTTGTCATCACCCCCACTCCACTCTCGTAACCCATATCGAGAGACACATAATCAAAAAAAAAAAAAAAAAAAAACACTCTGTTCATGTGGGGACCCAGACAAATGGGCCCTCCAGGCTTTTTTTTTTTTTTTTTTTTTTTGGCGGGGCTATATAAAATGTTAGGAAGTGAGAGAGGAGGATGGAGCATGGTGTTTGATGTACATGGAGTGATGTTTGGTGGTGAAAGGCCATTGAAGAAGTCTGTTACAAAGAGCCAAATAAAGGAAGAAAAAGCTAACCCGATTGTCCAAAAGAGCAGAATTTATCAATAAAGAGCCAAGACATGCAGCGTGGTCAGTCATTCGAGCAAAACCCGCTCGCAGACAGACGAAGCAGAGAGAGAAGAAGCAGAGCCACAGATCTCGACTCGGAGATCTCGCTCATGTGGAAGAGCTTCAGTTTCAGTAACGTGGTGGATAAATAACCCACATGAACCCGATTCTTACTAGAAAGCTGCTGCAGAGGAGAGGCTGGTGATATATAACACAGATATCTATCTATATATATATATATATATATATATATATATATATATCGTTTCTTTGATTTTTCATCTCTCTCTCAATTTCTCTGGATTTATTAAAACTTCCACGATGATGCTATAAGATCAGGTTTCACCTACCGAATTCATGGCGTTTTCTCTATTACAACACGTGATGAAGTATGGATGACCCAGAAATATTTCATTGCAAATTGGTGTTACCGTTACTGAATTTCGGCTTCGAACTGTTTTCTGGTTCTTAAGTTTGACGAAGACGAGAGAGAGCCACTGAATTTTTCCATGATGAGAATGTAAACGTGCACGAGACTCTTCCTATAGTCTCTTCCCCTTCCCTGCAAATTCATGAGATGCACATGGTGCAATTTGAATGCGAATCGAGAGGAAAAAGGAAAAGAAAAGTAGAGAGAAAACACGTAAGAGTCATCAACATTAGGGTGTAAATTTGGTAGCATCTTCTGCATTTGGAACGGATTCAAGTGAGATACATATCACGCGCAAGAGAAAAGAAAGAAAAGAATGGAATGTGTTTTAATGGTCATGTGGGACCTAACGTGGATCATGGACGCATAATTAATTAAGTTGGATCAGAGCTTAACTGTGATTTATCTCCTTCAAAGCTTTTGGCCTATATGCTAGCTAGGTCTGCAATGTGTCACACCAAAACTCAAAAAAAAAAAATCTGCATGATGCATATATATTTGACTACCCAATGGGACCAAGCGATTAAGAAACTCACTGAATGAATGAAAACTATCATACTATCGTATATAAAAGGATGTATAATAAGGAGTTCCAGATATAGAGTGGCAACATGGAGCCAAATATTGCATGGAAGTGAAGACCAAGTTCCCTCAAGGTTGATTTAGAAGAGATGAACAGTTTTCCTTTATGGGAAGGTTATTGTGAGTACTGACTTCTCTCAAAGAAAAACAAAAGTAAATCAGAAGAACAAGACAAGGAGAAATACATATATATCACAAATGTGGACATGAATGATCAATTTGATTTAACTGGAGACAGCTTACCATCAAGGGAAAGATATTCCTGGTCAGTTTTCCGTGATCAATTTGATTTAAATCACCATCTGAGTACAATTATTTCCACTGTCCAGTATCTGCCAATAGTACATAAACTGAGTCAGCAAAGACGGTGTTAAGTAATCTTAAATGGAAGAGACAGTACCTTAACTTGATCCCAGCGAGAATATTAAAAGAAGCATATATACTAGAAGGACCTTCAACAAGGTATAAAAATGGAGGAACTGAAATAATTAATGGAGGAGGATTTGAATCCAAGGTTGCCCGGGCCGGCGCACATCACGGGTCACATGAGTTTGATCCAATCGACAGCTCGGACAGTAGCCAAAGTCACGAGGGAACCCAATTTCTTTAATCTCCACAACCTGTGGGCGTCACGCTCCCTTGTTTCCAAACAGTTGCCAAAGCTTTGGAGCCCAAGAAAGATTGATTCATCTTCACAAATATATTTCCATAGCTTCCTGTGTCATTTCATCGAATACTCTATATGCCTCCTTCTGCGCACAATAAAACATGTAAATGATATGTTCCTCTGCCACATGACATTTCTTATAAATAATACCAGTAGAGGTTAATTGTTCATTATTCACAACTCTCCTAGCTCAAGACCCACTTCATGTTTCAAAATTCAGCTAGAAAAGAGGAAGTGATCAGTCGGCTTCAGTTCGTCCCAGAAGATCAGCAAGAAGTTTTCAGCTTGGCCTAAGCAGTGTAGCTTACTGCATAAAAAACATAGTTTTATCATTTCTCTTTCTTGTTCACCACATAAAAAATAGGAAGAGTGGTGATTTGATTGCTGCAACGAGTAGATATCATATAATATGAATATCAGTCATATGGGGCTTCTCCCAGTCGGTGAAGGCCATCCGCCATTGGAAGGAGAGCTTCAACGAGGGCCTTAAACCGTCAGAATTAAACAAACTAACACCGACCTGACATGTTTAATGATAACCCATTAAATAGAAGAGTGCAACACTGGTATATTTTAATGGTGTCCTGGAGGGTGGGGCTCGTGCGAGGGGGAGACGAGGAGTTGCTACTTGCTACAGCTCGTGGGGAAGGAGGAGGAGGCACTCAAGGTGAGTTTTTGGGTCGTTGAATGGAGTTAAAACAGAAGATTGAGCCTTGACTCGAACTCCCACACCTTGAAAGGACAAAACCCAGAAAAGATATGGGCGGAAGTAAAGCTAATAATTCTCTGCATGTGTTCGTTCGAGGTTATATCATCATCTCCTGTTACTCGGATATTGTTGAAAGTTGAAACTTGAAACAGGGGAGGGAGTGAAAGAGAAAGAGGGAGGCAGAACCAAAGAAACCAGAGTAAAAACTTTCGAGAAAATTAAAGCCAAACAAGCACAAAGAAACAATTATACAAACATGTGATGTGCGTAGATTTAAGGAGTTACCAGCTGGGATTATCATGGAAACAACCTTTCCCTAGTCTCTTCAGAGATCAGATAATTCCACAAGAAAGAACGAGTGCAACCGTGAAATCGATATCTATCAATCAATAAACAAAGACTGCAATCAGAAGAAAACAAATTACGAAGCCAAGGAAATGGACAAATTAACAGATACTTTATTAAGTTTTCCAGCACTAACGATCAAACTCTGGCATCTACATTACGTACCCAAATTGGCCAGATGCATGATAAACCCATAAAAATGAAGTGGCATTTGATCTTTTGACAGAGTGGCTCAATCATCTTTGACCGTGAAATCATTCACTAGACGCAGACATCCCCCTCGTGAGATTGAAAAGAGAGAGAAGAAGAATAAGAAGAAATATCTCACTGTCATCAGTAACAGAGACGCTTCCAGCCGTTTCACGACTGTCTAATCACGTTCAACACGATTCAGTGCATCCTCAATATTAATTCTTTCGTCTCCGTCCATCCTCGACTCCGTCTAGTCTCACTGGATCCTTCTTCCGTCCAGCGGCGGGCTTATAAAGTGATAATATATACAAACCCATCATGAACAAAATCCAAAGAAAAAAATCCTAATTTTAGGAGTTCCGATTCTTCCTAAGCGGCACTGCAATCAGTGGCACAAGTTCGAGAGAAATCAGGGGGCCGAGGCGAATCTGATAATCCGTCCCTCTATAATACTAGGAGAAAATCAAGGTGGCGCCTGCTTGGAATCGCTGTCGGGGTGATTAGGATCACTGAACTTGGACTCGAAATCGATCACAAGGAGCTGTTGTCCGCAGAGAAAGAAAGGAGGGGAGGTGAAGACCCACTTCGGATTTGCATCATTAGTGGCGGCAGTTCAGAAGAAAAGCTCTTGTCAGCTCATGTTTTAATGATGGGCAAGACGGGCTCCCAATCATTTGGAGAAACCACGCGAATTTTGGGAACATTTTGGTGTCAGAGATATCAATCTCTGTGGGCCAATGCCGAGATGCATCAGAGAGATTCAAAGTCCAGCCAAAATCTAACACCGTGACACGGCCGAGTCTCGGAGGGTTTCGTTACCTACGTGACCCGACTCGGATTTTGATGAACCCAGTGTTGAGGCTCGAGATTACGTAGAAACTAATCTTAATTATGTAAGACGGATTAAGTGTTAAAGCGGTCAAAGCTAGGCGAATGTTAAATAACTTAAATTAATAGGGGTCTCGAGGCCCCCTGATGAGATTAAAAGACGAGATTAGCAGAGAATTATGCTTTGGGGATGCTAACAAAGTGGAGTCTTCAATGAACGTAGTCCCTCGGTTGTGACACCCGCCCACGAGCGTGCACAGTGTGGAAAAACTTCCATCCTTTTGAGAGCGATTGCTCCCGTCCTTTATTTTAATAACACGGTTTAGGGTACGGGGTGTAAGAAATTTAACCTTAAGAACAGGTAGGACCCACTATAAGTAGGACACACTATAATGGGCCCGACCATTAAAATAAAAGTTGGGTTTTGGGACACAAAATTACAATCTTGAACTCAGCCCAAATTCAATTTCTGACCCCCCAAAGTAAATTAAAATTTTTAAATATTAAACGCTCCACCCAAGGGTTGGGATCACTGTTTTAAAAACCGAACCGGACTGGACGGTCCAAACCGGTTGAACCAGAAGCGGAGGCCAATCTGGTTCTTATTGACTCGGCCCGGTTCACTATAATCAACATTAATTTTGTCTTTTTACCTATAGAAATATAACATATTATAAGAATCAATTTTGTCCAGTCCGACACTTACGGTCCAAATCAGCACCGTACCACCCGGGTCAACAAGTCAAAGACTGACCCCAGTCAGATCAACGGCCAAGAGCTCAGTTGCCACGTCAACAACTTACATGGGCGACATGTCATCCAAGGCAGCCACGTCAGCAGCCAACAAGGATCACACATGGCCCTTGCCTCAGCCCAAGACAGCTCCACTCTTCACGGGAGACGGTACGCAGAAGCGGTCGAAGCAAGTTACAACCACTCCGATAAACCTGGTCCATACAGTTAGAACTAGGTAAGCCTATAAAATCATAGGCTAAGGGGGGGGAACGAGGACGGATCAAATCGATCAGACACGCAAAAATTTCAAGAGCGTACGTCAAATTCCAAAAATCCCAAATCACCACCCAAAATCTGAGAGAGCAACAAGCATTCCTGCCGCTGTCTCGCAAATCAAATTGCCGTGAGCCAATCGGAATACCAAATTTTTCGTCAAAGCTTAGGCGAAATTCAAATTCGTCTCGTTCGTTCGTTAAGGAGACGTACGTTATTGTTCGTGTCTACTCGGCTATCGTTTGTTCTTGATTGGAGATTGAATCAAAGGAGTACTAGAAGTCGCACTCCACACAATCACCTAAAAATTACCAAATTACCCCTCAAATTATTTTGTACACTGTACATCGGATCCATATTTTTTTATCCACATATTGTACTCGTTTACACATATTTATAAAGTATAGAGGATAATATTCAATGGTTGAACCATTGGTCTAACCAGGTTCTACCAAAATCGAACAGACAGTCGGTTTGATGGGCGGTTCGGTTTTTAAAACATTGGTTGGGATACCAAAAACAAAGACGGGTTTGGAGTCCCAAATCACATGGGCAGGTTGGGGATGGGTTCAGGAATGTAATCCCAAAGGTTTAGTGTTTAGGGTTTAAGATTTAGGATTAGGATTTTTATAATGTTATATTCATCTTTTATTTATTTATTGGAGACTATAGAGTTTTCAGTTTTATATATAGATATTCTAGTTTTAAAAAGTGATAAATGGATAATAACATAAAGTGAAATTTTGCCTTAAATAAATCGAGTTTGGTGGGTCAGGTTGAGTTGGGTCGGTTTTTTGTGAAACTCGTTAAAGATTTTATTGGGCTGGGTTGGGTTGGTTATGGATCAATTTATTCTTGTATGACAGATTTGATTCTTTTGGCCCACACCTACTCCGTGAATATGTAAATATCATGTGAGACCCATTAGAAGTTTGAAGTGGACTAAGACATAAAATTGTACGTTGGCCTGTTGAGCAGTTACATTAGGCCCATGTAGTCGAGCAAGAAGAAGTCTGATATGTGGGCCTCCAAGTTTTCTGTCAAAAAAACAGGCAAAATCCCAAATAAAAATAAATAAATAAATAAATAAAAATAAAAATAAAAAACTCGAGTATGTCATAGACGGTTGCCCATGAGGCCCAGGGACGGAGGGCTTGTAATTAAGGCATTTAGTATCTTAACTGGAGTAATTACGGTAGACTAGTCAGTCTCATTGAAATTAAAAATCAATGTTATAATCCTAAGTCAAGTGTCTCTTTTTGGAAGTGGAAACTCTTATAAAGTGCTAATTTCTCCTCCTTTATAAAACAAAACAAGCACAATATAAAGTTATTAGTTCATGTTCAGAACCTTTTGTCACATGAATGAAGCATTTAATAATTAAGGAGGAAACGAACGCCCCATGCAGCCACGAATCATCGCCTCCGCTCCCCATCTCTCCCCAAAGCGATGCATCAAAGCTAAAAATTGCCCGAAAAATTTGAGGCCGTCGCCATGCTTCCCTCTGCCCTTATTTCTTCCCCGGCGTTGCCATCTAAAAACTGTCTCCGATCTTTCTGTCGGCCTCAAACGCCATGAAATCAAAGCGGCTTTAACGGGTCCTGGAAATTAACAAGTCGCGAATTCTCGGAAGCTTTTCGTTTTAAATATACGACGCATTTAAGAAGCCCCCACCACCACCTGCGTCCGTTGCAGTGATTTGGATGAGCTTTAGGAAGATTAGTATGATCCCCTGAGGTGGAAAGGCCTTCGTTTTTTTTCAGTTCCGATAAAGAGATGTCTGCTTTGTTGCCTTTTGTCCCGTTACTTTTAGCTTTTCGAGTAATGGACCACGCTGGGTTCATTACTTCGTTTCATCACCCCTGCCAATGACTGCTGCAACTTTCCATTTGGGCAGCTAATGATTCTGAATCTTTTTCGCACATCTTTCTCGAAAGTTTGAAGGTAGTTCAGGTTCAACCCAAGTTAGAAAATTTTGGTTTCTGTAATGATCAACTGAACCAGAAAAAAGGCCATCACTTCATCAACGATCGTCGTCTCCCTCGCGAGAACAAGAGAGAATTGAAACGGAGGGATGGAACGAAAGAAATTATTTTTCTGGTACATCAGATTCAGATCAGATAAAACTAAAACTCCTCCCAAAGTGGAACAATATCTACACAGACACCACCGTCCTTTTTTTTTTTTTTTTCTTCCTTTTTCCTCCACCGGCCTCGCGAAACTCGATCGATACACAAAGTTGCCCAAAAAAACGGAGAGAGTTAAAAATCAGATCAAATGTGGTGGTGTTGGAGCTGCAAGAGCCTGGAGTAAGCCCCGTCGGGCCGGCCGACGAGCTCGGTGTGGCTGCCTTGCTCCACAATGCGGCCATCCTGCACCACCCCGATGCAGTCCACGCCCCGGATGGTCGACAGCCGGTGCGCCACCAGGACCGTGGTCCGGCCCCGCATGAGCCGCTCCAGGGCCTCCTGCAGCACGCACTCCGACTCCGCGTCCAACGCGCTGGTTGCCTCGTCCAGGAGCAGGATCGCCGGGTCCTTCAGCACCGCTCTCGCGATCGCGATCCTCTGCTTCTGACCCCCCGACAGCTGCACCCCGCGCTCCCCCACCGCCGTCTTGTACCCCTCCGGTAGCCCGCTCACGAACCCGTGCACGTTCGCCGCTCGAGCGGCTTCCGTCACCTCCGCCTCCGTCGCGCCCTCCTTACCGTACGCGATGTTGTCGAAGATGCTTGCCGCGAACAGCGCTGGCTCCTGCTGCACCAGCCCGATTTTCAACCGGAGGGATTTTAAGTTGAGGCGCCGGATGTCCTTCCCGTCGACGCAGACTTTTCCGGCGGTGGGGTCGTAGAAGCGCTGGATGAGGGCAATGACGGAGCTCTTCCCGGAGCCGCTGGCGCCGACGAGGGCCTGGCTCTGGCCGGCGCGGATGCGGAGGTTGAGGTCCTTGAACACGGGGACGTCCGGGCGGGAGGGGTAGGAGAAGTCGACGTGGCGGAGGTCGATCTCGCCGCGGACCGACTCGACCGGTTCGGAGTCGGGGTCGTCCGGGTCGATCCGGGTGTGGCGGTCGAGGATGGAGAAGACGGAGCTGACGGCCTCCCCGCCGCGGATGATCTCCGGGGCCAGGCTCACCGTCTCGGCGACGGAGTTGGCGGTGATGACCAGGACGACGAAGACCTTGATGACCTTGGAGAAGGTGGAGGCGCCGTGTGCAACGAGTCGGGCGCCGTACCAGAGGATGAGGGCCTCGGAGGCGTAGAGGGCGAGCTGGGAGAGACCGAAGAGGAACCCCGCCGACTGGCTCCGCCCGAGGCTACGTTTCTGGGGCACCCGCAGCTCGTACCGGAACAGCGACAGGATCTTCTCCTGGGCGTTGAACGCCGCCACCGTGCGGATGTTGCTCACCCCCTCCCCGGCGATCATGCTCGTCTTCGCGTGCGCCTTCGCCGTGTCGCCGGCGAAACCCTTCAGCGACAGTTGCTGTGAACAGAGAAAGACGACAACTCAGACTTTTGAAAAAATAAATAAATAATTTTTTTGAAGAGGAAAAGTTCAAAAAATATTGAAAACCCAGTGAGGCAGTATATATGCTCTCAGACTGACATTTCTGTAAGAGAAATTAAAGAAACAAATAAGAGTACGAAGGTAGCAGACACAACTGCAGGGAGTGAAAACAAGAAGATGAAAAAGAAAAAACCAAAATGGTAATAGAATATGGATCACGGGCCGGGGAGCATCACTCGGAAGTTGAAAAACCACTCCTGCTCTTCTCACTTTTTCACCCGAGGTCGTAAAGCCTGCCAAAAGCTTAATTAATCCGGCACTTCGCTCGTCGTTTTAAATTAAATCCTACATCTTTATAGGGGTCTGTACACTGTAGGCTCCTACTGCTCCCACCCTACTGTGTGACGCTGAGAATACAGGTCAAGCAAACAAATACCGAAACCAGCAAGTAAAACAAAGTCGTAGCTGTGAAGACCGCAGCCATGGCGTCCGCCACTGTTTCGCACTCTTCTCTTCGCCCACAACCACGGAATATCTCGAAAGGTACGCGCACAAATAGTTGCAGGGTCGCAGCGACCCGACGCGCGACGATCGAGATGTTTGTGTCGTTTTCCGTCGGGCGCAAAATCTACAATGTCTTGCGCGAAGAGATTCAGCTTTCAGACCAGAAGCGCACAGGCAAGACGACAAATATCAGGGACCCGCCAGGTTGACCAACGGAAGACCAAGAATGGGCATCGGGAATACAACTCCCTTCCCGTCTGTATGAAACACTAATCTATGCTTCTTGCGGACAAAGATACGAATGTTAGACTGGAAACGGGCAGTAGTTACCTGTGCAAAATTGGCGAGCACTAGCAGAGGGAAGGTTGCGAGAATGAGGAGTGAAACCCGCCATTCGACAATGAAGGCGACTATGAAGGAAGTGAGGAGTGAGGTCATGTTCTGCAAAATCACGGAAATCCTCTCTGCTATGGCGGACTTCACATCAGCAGCGTCGGTGGCTAACCGAGCAGCTACGAGGCTGGAGTTGTTCTCTTCCTCGTCAAACCAGCCCACCTCATTCCGCAGAATTGCTGCAAGAATTAGATACAAGTCTTCTTAGAAGAAGAATCAGAAAGAGTAAACACAGTCATCTATCGTAACTAAGGAAGAATTAAACTGGCACCTGCAAGCATCATCCTCCTCACTCTTGTCGTGAGGTTCTCGCCCATGATACTGAAAAAATAATGTTGCACAAGATACGCGACGACAGCATAGAGTCCCGCTCCGATATAGATGAATACAAATTCTCTAGTCTTTCTTTCCATCTCATTTGGATCACGATAGTAGAAAACTTCGATCATGTTGCTCATGACTAATGCGAAGGTTGGGCCTATGAAACCAGAAAGCACAGAACCCACCGCGCCAAGAATGGCGTAAGGCCACTCGGGGCCATTTAGCTTCAGAAGCCGACAGAAATATCCGTCCGGTGCCGGGTGCTTCCTCTCTGTATCCGCGTTTGAGATCATCTCTATCCGACCATCTGCTCCTGTGCTATACTGGTAGCTGAGGTTCCTTAAACTTCCCGACCTGAGGCTAAGTGATTTCGTAGAGAGGGAGTGGCTAAGCCGCGAAGAGCGGGACCTGTGCGTAGATGGGATACCGAAGTCTCTGTTTCTGGCCATTTCCTGAAAACGAATCAACGATGCATAAGCCCCGGACGACCCTTTGGCTAAAAGTTCTTCGTGCGTCCCGGTCTCCACAACCTGGCCTTGTTGAATTACAGCTATTGTATCCACATTTCTGATGGTTGAGAGACGGTGGGCGACAACAACAGTCGTTCTGCCAACCATGAGGCGGTCTAGAGCTTCTTGGACAATACTCTCGGAGCCTGCATCAAGGGCACTGGTGGCTTCATCAAGGAGGAGGATTTTCGGGTTCTTCAGCATTGCTCTAGCAATAGCAATTCGCTGCTTCTGACCACCAGATAGTTGAACACCCCTCTCACCAACCTAGATTTTGAAGAAAGAGAGAGCACGTTATATCATTAATTAACAAGTATTGTCACGAAGGTATTTCCTAATTGATAAATCAGATATTCTAAATCGTGAAATATTGTAGCACCTGCTTTTCTACTTTTCTACTTTAAAATCAAGCCAATGTCACACACATTGACAAATTTTGCACTAATTAACTAGAAATATGAATTTATGAAAGGAAATACCTACTTGAAATCAAAGAGGACGAGTGTCCAAGAAAGAGTTGATAAATCATGCATTTAGTTTCATTCAGTTGAAATTGAATCTTTTAGCCCACTGTTATTGTCATCAAGAAATAGAAAAAATATGAAATTACAGTAGAACTGAAGACAGGATTATTAGCAAGTACTTCTCTAGTAGAAACATGATTCAGTTCCAACCCGCAACTCAAATGAAATTAGACATCAAACCAAACGCAAGGTCTTCAAAGACAGAATTCTGAACCCACCAATTCCTTCTTAGAAGAAAACAAAAAAAAAGTATACCTGTGTATTGTAGCCATTGGGAAGCAGAGCAATGAAGCTATGAGCATTTGCTGCAGTTGCAGCAACTTCGACTTCTGCAAGAGTAGCATCTGGCTTTCCATAGAGTATGTTTTCAAGTATGGTAGTTGCGAAAAGTGCAGGCTCCTGATTCACCATACCAATTTGATCTCTAAGCCATCGCAATTGAAGTGTCTTTATATCTACATTGTCCAGAAGGACCTGACCTGCACATCAGATGAAAAAGCAATTACCGAAGAGGCAAAAGTAGAGAATCCCATCTTACATATCCAATAAATATTTACTTAGTTCTGTTTGGTTATTTACCCTGATTAGGATCATAGAACCTTTCAATTAGAGCAACAACAGTGCTCTTTCCAGATCCACTGCCTCCGACAACTGCAAGAGTCTTCCCTGAGGGGAAAAAGATGGAAAAATTTCGAAAGATCATCACGTCTGGACGCGATGGGTAGCTAAAGGCGACATCTTTGAATTCTATGTTTCCATGGACCTCAGTGAGACACTTCCCGTCCAAGGGATCCTGGATTATGGAGGGTTTCTGGTTGATTATCTCCATCAGCTTATACCCAGCTGTTTTCCCTTTGCTAAATGCTCCCAGATTTGAAAATGATTGTCCTAAACTCCTGTGGAACAGATAAATTAACAGGTACTTCAGACAACATGTACGATATTGATTTATCTTCTAAAAAATATATAAACAACTGCAACCAACCGCACAAAATAAATTTCGCAGCAAGATTCATCACAGGCAAGCCCTATTTAATAGGGTAAAGCAGCAGCAGAGAGAAAGGACAAGCTCCTTTCATTACTAAACCAGAGGATCAAATAAAACATTTTCCGGAAACGCTTAAGAAACCGAGCGTATCGCAAATACTCAGTTGCAGGTTCTTACATGCCCCCAACTATAGCAGAGAAGATAGCTGTAAACGCCTTCCCACCATCCGTCTGCCCATTGCGGATAAAAACACCAGCATACCAGAAAACGAGGGCCCATGACATACACGCAATCCCATACGTACACCCTATGCCAAGACCTTTAGCCATCCCCGCCTTGTAGCCGAGCTTCAAAGTGTTCTGTATAGCTTCAGAGTAGGAATTCAGGGCCTTGTTCTCGCCCACAAATGAGTAGACCGTCCGGACTTGCGCAATAGCCTGATAAGCAGTAACAAGTAACGCGAGAGTTAATGTAAACGGAGAACAGAGTCAGAGGGTACAGTTATAATTCACCCACAAGACCATACGAAAAGCTTCTGCAAGTTTAGTCCTTCTCAGTCCTTCCCAAGGTACAATAAAGTTGGGCTATGAACCTATAATGCCGCAGAACAATTCATGGGCAGATCGATCCGTCAAAGTTCAAAACGGGTAGAGATTCAGAGAACGAAGACTCGCCTGTTCAGCGATTATCCCGGCATTCGCGTAGGACTCCCGGCTTTTGGAGGTGAGGCCGGTGAGGGTGTACGCGTACAGTCCTCCGGCGAACGCGATCCCCGGAATGACGGCGACGCTCAACAGCGCCAGCTTCCAGGCGGAGACGAAACCCACGACCAGACCCGCCAAGAACGTGGAGAGGTAATGAATGAAATTCCCCACCTGCACGAAGATGTGCACGTTAGACACCAGATAAGCGAGTCGCTAACATGCGCCTGCGGCCTGAACTGACGCGACCTCAGGACCGTCCCGTTTGTTTTGAGTACGACAGGAGATTAAACCAGTGGGTTCCACATTATCACAATCATAAGAAGCTCGCAACGGCCGCGACCATGGAAGCTCCGTGGCATCAGATTTGCTCCTCCGAGGAGAACGAAGAGCAGAAAAAAGGAGGGAGACGAACCTTCTCGCTGATCGCATCTTGAACGAGGAGAGTGTCCGTGGAGACGCTGAAAACGATGTCTCCCGTCCTCGCGTCCGTGTCGAAGAAGCCCACATCTTGTTTCAGAACGGCGTCCAAATACTTTTTCCTCAGTGTGCTGACCTGCCTCTCCCCCGTGTACATCCAGCAAGCTATCTCTGTAAGAAGAAAGGGGAAAAGCAAATGTCAAAACATTAGATTTTCTTAAATGATCTATGTTGGAGTTGGAGGCGACAAGGAAGGGGAGAAGAATAAATCGAAGGAAAAGAAAGATATGTTGCAGTGATGGCGGCAACGAGAATAGTTCAGGAGAAACTTGCGATCGGAGGAAAAGTTTTGAGCGATGGCTTCTCCGCATGCGATGACCGAACTCGAGCGGTTCGCAGAACACGCGTCCCGTGTCGGCCACTAAAACGGAGTAAAGATCGAACTTCCCCGAGCAGGAACCGTATGCTTTCGTAAAAGGAGAGAGAAAAAAAAAAAAAAAAAGCAAAAGGCTCACCTGCGTAAGACGAGAAGCACACAACCAGCCCGAGGTAGACGAAATACAAGGCGTACTGCAATGGGAAAAGGAAGCACAGATCTGAGAGGCTCGCAATTGAAAAAACGAAACCAGATATATATATTCCGTTCTATTTTTCTCGCCAATATGAGGACACAAACCTTGGAGACTTCATCCGTCATCTTCTTCAAATCCGATTGGTTTTTCCCAAACCCGTTCACCAAATCTCCGAACAAGAGGAAAAAGACCGGCATCGCGGAGCCGTGAATCACAGCTCCGACACTCCCCGTCACCATCAAAACCCAATCGTACCCGTCAGCAAACGAGAACAGCTTAAAGAACGGCAAGCTCTGTTCCTTCTTCTTCTCCGCATCCTGCACGGGCTTCGCATCCGCACCTTCCGCCATCGTAACACTCCAGAAACCACCTCACCGGCTCAAACTCAACTCAACTCTCAGCTCCCCGATTTACAAAACCCCAAACAAGATCCCAACTCCACCCCTCCTCAGTACTCCACCCCCATTAAACCAGGCGCACGAACTCGGAAAAGCGATCCAGAAAGATTCCCCGCTCCATAATGTCAGCGTTATTGCTTATCTTCCTCCGCCATTAGAGGTGAGATCGAAGCATTTTGGCTCTGGGAACTGACAGGGGTCTGCGTGGTTGATCAGTCCGAGACGGGTCTCCGGTGCTGCTTTGAGCGCAGAAATTAAAGAACCGGGGAATGACTTGGGGTCAAAGAGACAAGGAGCAAATGAAGGAACGAAGCGTGGCAATATTTATAGGGTCCGATTTTAACCCGACTGGGGTAAACCCTGGTAACTCCGGTTAAACGGAATCTGAGTACCCGGGTTTTCACTTGGAGTCGTTTGCATCGTTTTCCGCGCAATAAAAATAGTAAATAAAAAAATGGATATTTAAATTTATAAATATATCGGATTAAGATTACTAAGTACTAACTACTGAGTAATAAGTCAGACGCTAATTTTTTAAGCATTTCGACTTAATTACAGCTCTCTTCTTTTCATAGTAAAAAAGAAAAATAAAAGAAAATTAATTAAAAACTGGCGGCCCGGGCCGACCTCCGACTCGGGAGTCGCCCGGTCTACTTCGCGCGATTTCACATAACGAGACATGTACTCTCAGGGTGGGTGGCTGAGTCGGACCGCGTTGTCCGAATCAGGTCCGATTCACCTCGGACAAAGAGCAGCAAGACCATGCACGGTAAACGGATAAATAAATAAAAAATCATCAATCCAAACTAAATAATTGTTTCACCGAAAATCCGCCGGTCCTTTAGAATAAATTGTGTTAAATATCAGAAAATTACGGGTCCAATTTCCTAGAATTCCTTTGATTCTATCTCCGTTACAATTTTGTTGAAGTTGTAGCTTTTGGTGAGTCATTGTCGGGATTCGAGTTACAGAAACGGGTGTAGTGTACACGATCTGGTGTAGCTTTTGTCGGTTGGACGGAGGTATTTGTGCTCCGCGTGTGTCGACTTATTATGTTGTCGGCAACGGTGTAGAAAGGTTTCTGGTCGAACTGTTGAGCGACGAACCGTGAGTGACTGAACTTCTCTGGTTCGAGAGTTTCCGTGAGAATTTTCTTCTCAGCAAGAAGGCTGTCGATCTTTAAATTTTTCCACCCCTGGGACAGGGAACTTCTGGCTATTTGTAGCCTGTCTGTGCAGTTGTTGAGAGACGTTGCCTAGAAATAGGGCTCGTACTCCTCTTTCTGCTCGAGACCAAAAATTCCCCCGTTGAGATCACTTGAATGAGGATCGTGAACCAGACTTGTTTTATCTGTATGCTGACTCATGCTGATGTGGCGATGACTCATTGAGTTGTAATTATCTAGATGATGACTCGCTGAGTCGTTGCTGACTGGATAATAACTCGCTGAGTCATTGCTGATTGGACGATGACTGTGTTGACGATGCGACGAGACGGATGGCTCTGGTGATGGGCTGTGTTGGATGACCTTGAGAATCGTCGAGGCCTGTCCACGAACTTTGTTTGTTGGATTAGTGGACTCCTGTACTTGTTGAATTTGGGCCATGCACATTTTGGTGCATACAATAATATTAAAATTATAATTGCATAATCATAAATAATAAATCACGTAACCCAACACTGGAGACTCAAGATTACATAAATATTATAAAGGTAAATTTAAAACATTAAATTCTATATAGGTGGGAATTACTTTGGGACTCCCCTAGTGGCCTAGACTAGACTGGGGAATATGTATGGGCGTGTCGGTTTAGGTCGGTTCTTAAAAACCCAAACTCAACCCAACTTAGTAACTCAAAACCCAAACAAGGTTTTAAAACCCGACCGGCCCAACATAAAAACCTGAACCCAACCCGCCTAAACTCGACTATTTATACCAATTTTTTAATAACTAGAAATACAAATATAATGCCAATCGGGTTCGGGTTCCTCGACTAACACGACCCAACGCCGACCCCTACTTGGGAAGGGTCAGAACTCAAAACCAAATGAGACAACCCGATGGGTCGATAATTAAAATGTTACTAAAAAACCAGGTGAGAAACCCCATGTGGGACCTAAGAAATCAAGTGTCGTTTCCATTGGAGTCATTTGTCCAAACCCGTACCTCGCAAGAGTAGGGACACGCCGATTATAACCGATCCCTAACAACAATTGGGACGTAACATAAGTGAGGAGAGACATAACGTACCTCCTTGATCAAAATTATTAAAGACCGTGAATCATAGGGATTTGAGACTACCCTATCCCCCACAAAATCCAATGCGTATCACACAAAATGTGTAGAATAGGACAAGTTATTAATTAATCTCACAGTTTTAACCATGGTATTTTGGCTTGAAATGGAACATAACTCACGCATCTTAAATAAGGGCTGTAATAGGACAAATCCACCAGATGTCTAAGATTATATGTTACCTCCAACAAGGCATTTATGATATATGGTATCTAAGGGATTATTTATGGCCATCAACTGTGTTTCTCCTTATGCTAGAAGACTATAAGTCACAAAACTTTTCCGTTAAATTAATTTTTTAAAAAATATGCAATTTTAGTGCTAATCTAGTTTTTTAGAGTTTAGGGTTTAATCCTCCGGCATAAACCTGGTTATCCCTAAACCCTAAAACTAACTTGTTCTAAACATGATTTCTACAATAGAGTAAGCCGGCCTGCTATTGATAGTCAACTTATATGTTATTGAGTTTTTCGCTACTCCATTTTAGTACCAACTAGTATGTTATTGACCACCAGTTATATATGTTATAGGTATCCTATGTGTGACCGAGTCAACTCATTACTGGACCGAGTTGACTCCTTTCACTAAGGCACTAGACTTGAGAGTTAAGAGATAAGAGACCCCAAACCCGCCATTAATAATACGTTTAAAAATAATATTTCTGAAGTATTCATAAATCATAATTTTTATTTTTATTTTTTATTTGTATATAATCATAATTTCGTATTGACGAGTAAGAGAAGCAATAATAAGAGAGGACGTCGGACGTCCTTGTTACCCACGCCACCTGAAGAAAATCAGATTACTACTCTGCCCGTGGAGCGAAGAGGAAAAAGAACCGTGGCCGGCGAAATAATGAGGGTAAAAGAAGAAGAAAAAAGAGAAGATGAATTCCCGAAAGTGACCCGACGAGTATCTGCGGGTGACAAGGACGGCAACAGTGAGACAGGGGAGTAGTACAGTAAATTCGCAGAGGCCACGTAAGGAGCCTGAATTCGGGAACGCGGGAAAGTTTCCCGGTACGAAGGAATTCTCCGGCCTGGGCAGAAGAGGGGAAAGGAAGAGAGAGCAGAGAGGTCTGAGAGAGACGAGAGTCAAGTTCACAGTGGTTCTCAGTTCCACTGTGTTTCTCACCTTCTGGCCTCTGCTCTGACATGGATGGATGCCCATTTTTCCAGCTTCCAGTTAGCGAAATGCCGAGGATGGAGCAGAGGAGGGACAAGTCGTCAGTGAGGTTCTCAAAGCGGTAAAGCCTGTCCCTCCTGCTCCGCTGCAGTGATTTCTTTAAAGGTCCGATAATTGATTTCAACTGTTGATCACTGTTCTAGTCTCGAAGTAGCCCGGAAGAGAACAGGAATGATTTTTTTTAGTTGGGTTTGTCTTTAATCTTTTTACCGGATTTTGGGGTTTGGTAAAAAACACGTACAACCTTCTGCACCTCTGTTTTCTGCCCTTTACAATGCGAATTGAACTTTCGCTTTTCCTGATTATGTCCGTTTCTTGTAGGAGGACGAAACATCATAACGGTGGGACTGCTTGGTGGTTTCCTCTAATTGCGCGGACTAGTCTGTTTGGTGGTTTATTGCGCTGTTTTGTTGTTGAGGAAGAAGCCAATGGGGTCGGAGACGAGGTTGAGCTGATGGGAACGTCGCAGGTCGTATTGAGAGCAGCCCAGTGCGCTGCACCTGTATGTGAAAATGTCTAGGAGAAAAAAAAGCTCTACGGCGGGCGGGGGGGTCTGTCGAAGGAGAAGACACATGAGATGTTTGCGTAGGCCATGTGCATCTTCGCTTGGTAAGAAACTAACAAATGGGAAAAAACTAAAGAACTGAAAGATGATTGATTATATATTCGTATTCTAATAGGAAATCAGGACCGCTGAGGTGACAGGAGAAGAGGACTTTCCTTTGGTAGTTCTCTCGGAAATGAAAAATCTCATCCACTTTGGGAATTCTTGTCTGTGAAGCTGTTGGCGGGGAACGGGGGAAGGATTTGGAGTCGAACATCAAACTGAAGTGATCACGGGACCCAATTTTGTGTGGATTCGTGCAGCAGGCAGCGTGGCTCTATTATCTCAAATGGGGTTCCAGGATTTTCGTTTACATTTCACCTCAACTGTGATTTATATATATTCACACTCTTCTATGTAACCATTCAAGAATCTAAATACAGGAATTCTTATCTCGAGCTCAGGTATTCAGAGCTGCAGTGCAGACTGAACAACCCAATGTCACTCTTGTCTTCATGCGTTAATCACTGAGCTATTATACCATACAAGTAATTTTACTTCGAGTTTCAAATATTCTTCTTATATTCATCTGTTTAGATAAAATCATCTTCACCATCCCTCAACCCTCATGGTAAGTTGTGCTATGTCTGTTTGAATCATGCCCTTCAGTAGAAAGATTCACTCAAAGTCATGGATAACACAGTTCTGCCCCTGTTCATGCAGCACACTGAAGTTTCCTATGGAGGTGATGATCATGGTGATGCATGCTGAGCTGAAGAATCATATCTTTGACCCAAGGTACAGGTATGGATTTGAATTCAATTGTTTCGTCACTGCTCATGTTTCCCACTCCCTGATTGAATAGTATTGATTTCTTATACAAATCTACCTTAATGGTCAACTTAATTATCCACAATTGAATAAACACTAGTTCTCAAAAACAAAATCTCATCAAATATTTCCCAACCAACAGACCACAATCAGGTACTGTATATGATGTATATCAGTTGAGATTCTTTCCTTGTTTATGTATCTAAGATACAATGGTCAAGCTGTGATGAAGATTGATGGGGGACAGGCCACCATACTGAAAAGGCAAGTTATCTATCTAAGCTCTTTTATGGTCTCTATGCATTCCTTGTTTCAGTTCAATAATTGATCGATAATAAATGAAAATAGATAGAAAGTTACTATAAAAATAACTGTAGCTCTGTGTGCACAGAGGCCATTGAAGAGAACTTGCAGAGGGTTAGGAAGGCTGGCTGCCGAGTGGCTGTTTCTGGTTAAAAAGAAACCCGTGAAAAGGTCCAAAGGTCATCTCTGTTTTACCCCTACCCCTGTTCTTTAACTGTCAAAGGAAATCAATGCAAGGCTTCTTGCTTGGCTTCTAATTGCATGTGAGAATCTAGAACCAGCCCTACTCTAGGGAGACCCTAGATTCAAAACTCAAGAACACTGCTGTAGATCTGAGTGAAACCTTTAGACATTGATTAAACTAACCAGATAATTAGCCTCACATGATTAACATTAGTTAATTAACCTGTTCTTCTCTGGCCAAACCTCATACAGCCTTGAGCTCAAAGAACCCCACCCTTTACAGTCACAAGATCACTATGTCACTTGTACAGATGGACCACAAGTGGCGAGATCGCTTGGGGTCCACCGATCTCATCTAAAACGGTGCCCTTAATCAAAACCCTTAGTTGTGATTATGGATTTCTTTATTGGAGAAAACGGACGGCCTGGATGAAGTGTGAGGAGATTAGCTAGGTTGTAAAGGGTGGAGCATGGTCGGGTGATCATGGAACAGATTAAATGTACTTGTTTGTCGTTTGGTCACGTAGGATTTTGGATATGGACAGCGAAAAAGGGGCGACCAGCTTTTGTTATTTGAACTTGCTTGGATTAGATCTTAAATTAATCTTAAAGTAAGCTCTTGTTTATAGTAGGGATGTGTGGGTTTAAGGCTTGGCCTAGTTGGATCCGTTCTAGCGGTTGGGTTCGTCGGAGACAATGGTTCGCGTTATGGTGTGGCTGGTGGGAACCACGGCTTCCCCACGATGGATACAGTCCAGTTTGTACTTTGTACAAAGGGTGAAGACCATGACATGGTGGGGTCACGGGTGTGATAGAGCGATCCTGGCCGTCAGATTGGAGAACCTTTTTATCTTGGTCTAGCGTGGGTACTCTTCTCTTTCTCCATTCCTTTTGCAGACTGTAAGGCGATAATGTGGGGTTCTGCTTTCCTTTCTTTTCTTTTGTTTTCATAAAGGTGCTTGTTCTTTCGTTAACGATAGCAGCGGAAAGATGCATAACTAACCAGTGTTTTAAAAACCGGACCGGCCCGGCTAGTTTGAGCCAGTTGACCCAAAACCGGAGGCTAATTCGGTTCTTATTACCTATAGAAATATTAAATACATGCAAATTATTGGGTATAATATTAGACAAAATTCGACCCGGTTTAACCGGGTTGATCAAAATTGGACATACTACCGGTTCAATGGCTGGTCCGGGTTTTAAAATACTGTAAGTAAGTGAAATTTGGACATATAACTTTCGGAATAATGAAGATTGATAATAATTTTAAAAAGCCGAAGAAAGGGAGGAAGCCTGTAGCAAAGCCACTTATGAGAATCTGGAAATCCCATGGCCCTGAAATTCACATGCGGATGAAGCCGAAAAGCATCACCATCGCAGCTTTTGGTCCGTCGCCTTCCATGGTCGGAGTTTTTTATTTTTTTTTATTTGCGATATTATTTCTAGCCGAGTTCAATATCGTAATCATAAGTTACAATGAAATGATGCTTCATTGAACGCTCGGGCCCAGACCGTGTCCACGTCGGATTGACACGTGGTGGGTTTTGCCCTTTATTTTTTAAAATTTGAACTATTTTAGTAGTACCATTTGCAATTCTGAATTCTTGTTTATATTTTTTTATTGTTGTAGTCACAGAGTTTCTAAACATATCGAACAGTATCAGTCACTACTTTCAATTACTTGTTCCGAGATCGCAAAAGCGGGACCCGGCGATTGTAGGACCGGAGTTCCAGGTGTCACCCATGTGCTAAGCAGGAGAAGTGACTTAACGGTGGGGCCCAGATGAGATGCCTCGAGGTGTCGCTTCCATCAGTCGGCCACGTGCTCCCAGCTGTCTTCGTCTCCCTCGTGTAGTACGTCGGCACGTCCGCTACGTCCGCCTCCTAAACGACGGAGGAAACCTACCTGGACCCGCGGAGTTCCGTGGAAGCTGCTGTTACACTTACATTTGCTGCCGAGAGAGACCTGCACGGCTGTAAATATAGGGCCCATATCGTCTATTCTAGCTTAAGGCCCATATCGTGTATTCTAGCTTAAGGCCCATATCGTGTTTCTAGCTTAAGGCCCATATATTGTTTCTAGCTTAAGGCCCATATTTTGTTTCTAGCTTAAGGCCCATGTCGTGTTATGCAAGCTTGCTTAAGGCCCATGATGTGAAAGAAAGCTTAAGGCACATAATGTGAAAGAAATCTTAAGGCCCATAATGTGAAAGAAATCTTAAGGCCCATAATGTGAACGAAATCTTAAGGCCCATGCCTTGATGTAAGCTTAAGGCCCATGCCGTGATGTAAGCTTTAGGCGCATGCCGTGAAGTAAGCTCAAGGCCCATGACGTGAAGTTAGGCCTGGGACGTGTAAGCTTGAAAGCCTTGTCGTGCAAGTAAGCTTAACGCCCAAGACGTGCAAGAAAACTTAAGGCCCATGTCGTGGAAAGATTCTTGGCCCATGATATCAGATAGGATAGCTCTCTTATGGATACGTCAGTAATTGTTTTCCCCAAATCTTAAGGCCCATGCCTTGATGTAAGCTTAAGGCCCATGCCGTGATGTAAGCTTTAGGCGCATGCCGTGAAGTAAGCTCAAGGCCCATGACGTGAAGTTAGGCCTGGGACGTGTAAGCTTGAAAGCCTTGTCGTGCAAGTAAGCTTAACGCCCAAGACGTGCAAGAAAACTTAAGGCCCATGTCGTGGAAAGATTCTTGGCCCATGATATCAGATGGATAGCTCTCTTATGGATACGTCAGTAATTGTTTTCCCCTAAAAGTATGTCACGGCTCAATTTGGAAAGAAGGTACACCCTGGAAACTAAACTTGCTATGGTATGGGTTAACGTTTATATTTATACATACCACCAACTTGTTAAAAAAAATTTAGATTGTAGGGCAAAGGAGGGCTACTACAAGTACAAAATTTGTAAGGTTGGAAGCGAACCGGCAGTCATGGTCAGACAATGCAGTGCTTCGGCCTAACCATGCCCGACTGTTCGTTTTCAACCGAACAAATTTTGCACGCTGGATGAAGACGCGGGGGACCTGCATCGCAATTTTATAGCCGTACGACACACATATATATATGGCGGGTGGGGTGGGGTCGCGTTCGTAACGACATTCTTGTTTTATATCCCAGGAGATGCCTCAACTTTCCTATAGAGATAAATAAAAGATATGGATTTGGAGGGCAATACCAGCTGACTGAGGGGCAGGAGTGGGAGGAGATTTCCCGCCTTTGCATTCGAATTTTGAAATTCGAACGCGAACGTGAGAGAAGCGCCAACGGCCACTGTCAAGGGTCTGCGCTTTCGAGTCTTTCGGGACGTTTTCGAATTTCGAACGCAGCCAATACCTAAGTAACACTTGTCCTTGTAGAACGGCCACCTTTGCATCCTCCACCTTTCTATATAATATAACGAATACCCTTTCCTCTCCTTCAACTCCGCTCATTTCTCTTGCGCTAAAGGCGTCTTTGCATACGTCTTAGCCGGCTCGGAGTGCTTCTCCCTCCCACTTTCCCCTCTGCGCAGCGAAATCTCAGTTCTTGTCATCCAAGATGAGAGAGTGCATCTCCATTCACATTGGGCAGGCAGGTATCCAGGTCGGGAATGCCTGTTGGGAACTTTACTGCTTGGAGCATGGCATTCAGGTTAGTCCTAAACCATATCACTCCATATTTTTTCTTCTTCATTCATCTCCTTCCTCTGATTAATTGATCTTCAGAAGAGAATGGCAGTAAAAAATGTTTTTTATTCGTCTCACTGACCTTGGATTCTTTCGGATGCGCTTTTCCTTTCTGTTTGGTTTTAGCCCGACGGACAAATGCCTGGCGATAAGACGACTGGCGGAGGAGACGACGCTTTCAACACGTTCTTCAGTGAGACTGGCGCAGGGAAGCATGTCCCTCGCGCTGTTTTCTTGGACCTGGAACCCACTGTGATCGATGAAGTTCGCACAGGAAACTATCGTCAACTATTCCACCCCGAGCAGCTCATTAGCGGTAAAGAGGACGCGGCTAATAACTTCGCCAGGGGACATTATACCAGTAAGAAAAAGCTATCTTGATCCCTTCCAATCCTGTTCCTCATTGCTCCATATTTTGCGTTGAAAGATACTAAAACTCACGATTTGTGCTGTTGACAGTTGGGAAAGAGATCGTTGATCTGTGTCTAGACCGTATCCGGAAGCTTGCGGATAACTGTACGGGCCTCCAAGGTTTCCTTGTGTTCCATGCCGTGGGCGGTGGGACTGGTTCAGGGCTTGGATCTTTGCTGCTGGAGAGACTCTCTGTTGATTATGGAAAGAAATCCAAGCTCGGTTTCACTGTCTATCCATCTCCGCAGGTTTCAACATCCGTGGTTGAACCCTACAACAGCGTTCTGTCGACTCACTCTCTTCTTGAACACACCGATGTGTCTGTTCTCCTCGACAATGAAGCCATCTATGATATCTGCCGAAGATCCTTGGACATTGAACGGCCCACCTACACCAATCTCAACAGATTGGTTTCACAGGTAACGTAAAACAGCCTTATTTGAAAATATTTTGAATAAAAAATGTAACCCGCCTGTCTACTTATGTATTTGCATCTGCTCTCGTCTTTTCCAGGTTATTTCATCTTTGACTGCATCACTTCGTTTCGATGGAGCACTCAACGTTGACGTGACAGAATTCCAAACTAATCTGGTTCCGTACCCACGTATTCATTTCATGCTTTCCTCTTATGCGCCTGTCATATCTGCAGAGAAAGCCTACCACGAGCAACTTTCTGTTGCGGAAATCACCAACAGTGCATTTGAGCCTTCTTCTATGATGGCCAAATGTGATCCTCGTCATGGAAAGTATATGGCTTGCTGTTTGATGTACAGAGGAGACGTGGTTCCAAAGGATGTCAATGCAGCAGTCGCTACTATAAAGACAAAGAGGACCATCCAGTTTGTGGACTGGTGCCCAACCGGATTCAAGTGTGGCATCAATTACCAACCTCCTACAGTTGTTCCTGGTGGGGACTTGGCTAAGGTTCAGAGGGCAGTTTGTATGATCTCAAACTCAACTAGTGTTGCAGAGGTGTTCTCAAGGATTGATCACAAGTTTGATCTTATGTACTGCAAGAGGGCATTTGTGCATTGGTATGTCGGTGAAGGTATGGAGGAAGGAGAATTTTCAGAAGCTAGGGAAGATCTAGCAGCACTTGAGAAGGATTATGAAGAAGTTGGAGCTGAATCTGCTGAGGTTGAGGATGATGAAGGAGACGAGTATTAGTAGGTTAGAGAGTCTAGCTGTTGTAGACCAAAACCAATAGACTAATTGGTTTGAGAGGTCAATATCTTTTGTTTGAATTGAATTTAAGATGGTTTCTGTACTTCTTTGCAAGCCCTCAGAGTTGTTTCTTTCGAAACAATGTGGAAAGAAATACAGTTAAAACTGCTAATAATGTCTTCATACAACATTTTTCTTTTTTTTTCTCCACTCTCTAGCTAAAGTTAAATTCCTACATTCATGGGAGACACTTCATTCTCTGCAAAACGCAATCATGAAGGATTCAGCTGACTTAGATGTTGTAAACTCTCTAAGTTTATGGTTAAGTCTCTCACCTGTCTTTCAATTTCAATTGCGGATTGAGCGAGCCTCTTTTTTAACACAGTCTTCTCATTCTCACAAGACTCTGTCTTGGTGTCTAGCAACAAAATAAAACACCAGTGGGGAAAGAAGGGATTAATGCAAAAAATTGCAAGTTCTTCATACATTTAAAAACAGAAATCTTACCATAGTAATAAGTTGACAGAATAGTAATCCGCTCAGTTGGCTGAAAACATTAAACAGCAGCTTCAGTGTTCAAAACAAAATCTCAGAAAGTAAGTCAGAGAAGTAATTCAGAAAAAAATTCATGACCATCAACAATGATTTCGCAACCTGTGGAGTCAACCTGGACCCGGAGGCAAACCATGGCTAGTGGTCCCTCAACTATGCTGTAGATCTCTATGCATGACTCTTCGGTAAAATGTAGTCCTGGACTAAGGCATGTAGAGCAGTCAACACATTTTCTGCTACTTCCCTAGTCAAGGGCCTTTACTTGTTTTTTCTTAGGTTTTATTTAGGTTGATTTAATTATGTTGTAATTTGAGGATATGCCCAACTTCTGAGTTAATTATGATGGTATATCCTCTACCCTTCTTCTCTTGTGTCTAATAAATTTTGATTGCTTTTCCAAAAAAAAAAGGTTCTTTTAAGTACTTATTACTGGAATATAAATCAGAATGCTGAGACTCATAATTAGGGGGGGCCAAGTATATACCATCACAAAAATTCCTTCTTTACGAGTAGGCACTTCTTCCATCTTTGTTAATGTGTCATCACCTCTAGTAACTTTACCAAATATTGCATACTGAAATGCATAAGCATATGTCAGACTAATCAAGGACTAAAGTTTTAACAACAGCGAAGAATATAAACTTATACAAGGATTACCTGACCATTAAGGTGAGGTGCATTTCCTAAAAGAATTGAAAATGAAGACTGGGCACTATTTGGATCAGCGTATCTGCATCCAATTACCAATACATGTCAAGCAAGCAGAGATATCCCGAACTTCCCAAAATGTTTCCAGCTTTTTCTTACCCCTTTCTTACAACTTTGCAAAGCATTGCCTATAAAGCCCAAATTACAAAGACTAGCACTTAAAGATAGTGGAGTCAGCAAGCTACCTTCCCATTGAAAGTATGCCCCTTACATGTTTCACATCACTAAATTCACCAACAATAGTTTTATCAGCTTCTTCCTTTTGCTCATCATTCATTGGAGCTGTTCTGCCACCAGTAACATCAGCCACTTGGGCGACAAAACCTTTATCTACCTGAGACCATGTCAAGCAAAATTACCCAAAAACAATTCTCTTTCATCCCAAGCATATCATAATCAGGATTAAGAGTGAATACCCTGAAGAAGTGATTGGTATTATAGCATCCCAACCGAACAAGTTTGAAAATATGCTCTACTGTTTTTGGTGCAACACGAGGATAGAACCCAAATTCAATGTCCCCAACGTTAGTCTGCAATGAAATAGTACCAAAAAATTACATAATAGAGAAAAGCAGTACAACATAAGGCATGGATAAATCGGAAAGATCCATCAGAAATCAAGCTCCCAAGTAAATCAAATAGAGAAAAAATCAACATCAAGCCTTCCACCTGAACGTAGGAGATCTTCCAATGAACAGCTTCTTGAAAAAGAAAGAACAGACGAAAATATAATAAAATAAGCAAATAAAATGCAGTTTTCTCCCAATTTACCATAACAACAAAATACGAGCTCCTTTTAAAAATGCAAAATATAGAAAACCTCTCAGCCAAACAGTTGTATTTCTGGAAAAGCGACGTACGTTTACATTTCTCAAAAAATAAAACACGTTGCTCTGCTCATTCTTACCCTTATGGACAAAAGTAGTAATGCAGAAGATGTAACAGTCGAAGCTTTATGACTGGATTCCTTGAAGCCTACAACTAGAGGAAGATAATTGTTGTGCTCAAAATGCCCAATAAGCAACAGATCTCACTCGGAACAGAACAAACATTTTACACTCCCAATAAGCAACATTTCTCCTGAACCAAAACGTGCAAATTACTTCATCCTTCCCCAAAGCAAACAATCATGGCTATATTTACTAAGCGAGACTTTATAACAAGTGCATTCAAGCGTATGACTGCACTCCTCACATTCTACTCCGGGAACAAACTCTAGATCTAATAAAAATGCAGAACACGCGGAAGATCCCATTCCGATCAAAATTCGCAGTTGAGGTTCTCAAATTTTAGGTTCCATATTTCCCGAACTTTGACTTGCGTCTACAAAATCTAACAAGTAATCGTTCACCTAGAGAAGAATAATAATAACAATCGGAGACAAAATCACGTGAGAAAGAGAATCACAAAGACAGAACGCGATATTACCAAAATCAAAGTAATGGAGATTGGAGGCGACGGACCTGGAAAACTACACGAGCGGATCCAAGCTCAGCATCAACCGAAGAGCAGACAGGAACTAGTGCAATGCAGAGAAAAACGAGCAACGAGACCAAATTAGGGAACATTTCGGCCGGATTGGATGCTCACCAGCGTCGTATTGTACTTCCCGCGCCAAGGAAGATGTCGTCGCCGCGCGAAATGAAAACAAACAAAAAAAAAGAAACAACAAACAAATAAATGAAGGTAAGAGACATTTCTCTCTCTCTCTCTCTCTCTCTCACGCGTTTCATATCGCTCCGTCGCACTCGGGACGTGCCAGCGTCCCTCGCGAAGAGAGTGTTAAGCGCGGATTATCCCTCGCGCCCTCCGATTTGGGACGGGGTCACGGGAGCCATTATAAGATAACAAGAACCGTCAACAAAGAGGGTGGAGGCCCGCTAATAAATCTCTTGCACGAAAAACGCCCATGAAACCTAGATCCACTTAAATAATTAAAAATAAGATGATACTACTTCTTTCATTATTTCATGATAATAACCAAACAAGTTTAAAATATAAATTATAAATCCTAGTTAATTTTTGCATTTTGATAAGTAATACTATAGACATTCTTATTGCAAGGATGGACATGTTACTCGTCGAGAGTAGTCTTACAAATATACTTATTACATATTTTCCCCTTGTTTTAGTGTATTTCATATTTTTGTTGAGATAAATTTATATTTCATCTTCGCATGTAGAGAGAGTGCAATGTGGTACACGATTCACTCACTATGTCCACTCAACTCTCATCTGAAAATGAAATTATGATAAAATCTGACAAAACTTATATTGAACTATTAAAAATATTTGAATTTGTATATATGATTTTAATAATATTTAAAAAATTATAAAAAAATATATTTATAGAACTAATACTCCATTGATCATTAATGAGTCACTTAATTATTTAAAAAAAAAAAAATATATAGTTAACATTTAAATAATGTCTTGATTAAGAAAGCGAACATGCAACGTTAATTGAAGAAATGCAAATGTGGCAGCATGTGCTTGCAAGGGGGTCAACGGTTAAAGTGTCTCTTTCGTAAATATTATTAAAGTCAATTTCGTAAATATTTATAAAAATTATTATTCAAGACTCGACCGAGTCAACACGGATTCACTAAAGGAAAAATGACTCAGTCGTCCGATCCAATCCCAATTTACAGGTCTCCAACTCGTCCTCGTGTCAGCGCAGCCTGAAGAGAAATTCGTGTTAACTTATCCCACTCAATCTATTCTCCTTTTTTTATGTAGAAAAATATTGAACAATATCTTATTCCTAAACCTTATCTTAATCCGCCGTGATCTTCGAGAGGTTTCTCTAATAAAAATCAAACGACCCCGGCCTCCGACACTGCTCCGAGGCCGACCTCCCGCCCCGTCGCCGGTCGCGCCCTCTGAATATTCTGCAACTCCTCCTCACAAAGCCATGTGACGGAAGTTCCCCTCTGAGAATCACAAAACCGAAAAAGCTTCCCTCCTCCGTCGCCGAAATCGCCCATGGCGTGTCGCACGGACCAGACCCTAACGTGTAACATTCCATAACCACAGAGTTAATCCCCGAGAATATGTGCGCGGTTTCACATCAGTGATCGTCAAATCTGACTCAAATCCGAAATCAGTCTAGTCTTCCCTCTTAACTACACATCTTTTCGCCGTGAAAAGATTCGTCACTGCCCCTTGACAGCCGCAACAACCCCCTGACCCACTAAATTTTTCTATTCGGAATCATTTGTCTCACCCTCCCCACCCGACCCCATCGAAGCACAGTACTCTGTAACTATGTTGCGGCCTGTACTCTCCCTTTCCTCTTCTTACCCTTTTTCTCCCGCCCCCCATTTTTGCCCAGGCAAGGAAGCCAAGCGAGTGCCCCGGTCTTGTCCGTCTTATATGCCCTCGAAAACCTTTTTTTTTTTTTTCTACACGAGTCGCAGAGATAGGTTACAGATAATCTCACGAATTCTCTCCCAGAGAAAGATTCTATACGACTCTATAGTCTATTATACCTGTTAAAACCTGGGGCGGCCGGAGCCGTGTTTCGGTGTTCGCATAAGGAGAATTTCCACGCGGACTGCGACACTGGTCGATACCCATTGCCGCGACCGAAGCGCACCCGGGGTAAAATCATCGAAAGGGATGGGGCATCGGTTCGGCGGCCATGGACGGGGACATCTGCCGAACACCTTCCGCCACTATTCTTCTTCTTCTTCCCTTCCCTTTCTCTTCTTCCCTTTTTCAAATTTTTTTTTCGGTTTTAATAATTCCCTCTCCAGCTTGACTTTTTCCGGGAACTTCCATTAAGCGCTTCCGAGTTCCGCCGTGGAGAAGGCGAAAGGAGGGCCGTCGGATTCCCGGTTTTGCCGAAGGCGTGGGACCCGATCGGGGCCGCGTCGCTTTCCACCACGATGGGAGCTTTCAAAGCTGCGATCGGGATGGGCCCCGTCCCTGCGTCCTGACTCGTGTCTTTGATGGATGTATCGCTGTCGAAAAGCACTTTTTTTTTTTTTTTTTTTTTCTTCCCTCATGGGTCGCGCTTAATTAAAACGGGGAACACGATATGCACAACAAGCGACGAGCGTATACCGGTCTACGTACCGTATCATAAGATGTACGTAAACATACAGCAGTCAGAAAATTATTGTACGAATTCAGCATTAAATTAATTATTCGTATTAGAAAAGGATTAGAAAAAATCAAGGCATGGCTGATATCGTCAAAGTCTAATCATTAATGTCCATGAACGGATGGAAAGCAGAAAAATAATTAATCCACTTGTTAATCAAATTTAATTTAAACCACTCTCCAAATCAAAGTCTAAGCTGGCAGTGGACTAAACTGAAGTTAATGAAGACAGCCAGAGTCTGCCTCAAGCAAGGAGAGGTCTCACTCTATCTTAATCACACATTTGATACTGCAGAGGTCTCCTTTTCTTCCTTTTTAAGGCGTGATTGGCTCTCATTCTCGTTTTCAAAGAGAAAATTAATGTAACGGAAGAACTTCCAAAGTCTGTCAAAGACATCATCGGAGTCCGGTACAAAGATAGAGTCCAATTGACCCCTGTTGCACCCGCGGGTCCAATTTGAGTTTCATAACAATAGTCACAAATTATAACTTCTGCTCGATTCGATTCGGCCTCTTTTAGCTTAAAATTATAAAAATAACCAAAAAAATGGGGTTTATTAAATAATATATTATTACTTAATATTTAACAAAGCAATAGAAAATTAATAATTGAAAAATATTGTGGAAATGAAACATTGAATATTGACCCGTTTGGTCAAGGTTCATGTAGATGACACGCTGGAACGTCTGCCATGCAAGTCCAATTAACCGCAGTTGAACCCGCCGGTCTAATTTGGGTTTAAAACATACAGTATTCTTAGTAATAACACACCATTATAAAACTCAAAAATCTTCTTAAGCCAATGGGGACACATTGTCCACCCTAATTGGCTGCATGCAATCATGGTTCTCCCCACACAAAGTGCATAAAATTTTATGAAATCACTAGACAATCCACAAATTGGATGGGCAAAGCATTACTCTCTAAGATACTCGACATTGATGAGCTTGCCCCACCACAAACCCCTACATTGTGAACTTTGCACCTTTAATAATCACGCCATTGTCCCCCACTAACATCCCATATCTAACATTCTCCACATAATTAACCTTTTTTTTTTTTTTTTTTCTCTTCAATTTTCATGTTAAATAGTGTGCACTTTAAATCTAAGATTATTTGATAATGTGTATTTAAGCATTTTGGTTACTCCACTTAATTTTAATCTTAAACTTGCTCCAAATCGCAATTATTTTACAATTATGTCTATTTTTCATACTTTTATTTATTTACTTGTTTATAAAAGGTCTTGGAATGGTTATTTACAACATAACCATAGGAACATTTTCTTTTTTTTTTTGCTTTATATTAAATCACTTCCCTCAAATGCTGTCTCCTCCTCTTATCATCAATTTTAAATACAGTTAATAAAAAATGAAAATTTAAAACAGATAATTTCAAAGTTTTTAAGAAGAGGAGGAGGAGGCCTTGTTGTAAAACCATCCACCTCATACCCTACACCCTAAACCCTAAGCTATAAACTCAACCACATGCAGAATTTTTACGCCCTACGAAGGGATTTTGGGAGGGATAAAGATTTTCGTAATTCTTAATTTATAACATTGGGAATAGGGGTTTATAGTTTCTTAATTTGAAATATGTCTTGTATAAGATTCGAGAAGAATAACCGTTTACGACCTTTGGATACAAGGAAAGAAGACACGTGTACGAATCTTATAGACTATAATATCAGCTCATGATAAAAAAATAAAATAAAAAAATCCATAAAGTATTAGCAACTAGTGACTTCGTTAATCGTCTCATGTCTCTAACCTGCGCCATGGCGCGTCTGTCGCACCGACCACACGGGGGCTTTAATTTATTAAAGAAAACAAATTAAAAGAAACGAAATAATTAAATCTTTCCATTAAGTCATCAGCGCCTTTCTCCTCCTCCAATAATGCGCCACATGACGCCCCGCCTCGTCTTTTGCCCCGTCGTCCAACACGTGTCGTTTTCCCATTCGTCATAGCTGCGCCTCGTTTCAACGAGATTTGGAATTATTTAAGGGAGGGGTTAGTGCACGCGAGAATCTTTTTGGTTGGGTGGCGTATTGCTTCGTTTCAAAGTTGGGGCTCTCCAAACCAGTTTCTTTTAAAAAAAAATAAAAAAAATAATCACATTAATTTATGATTAATTTATTTAATCCTTATACTTAGGTCTAGAACATTGTCGAGGTGGATGATGGTTGCACATGTACCCCCTCCTTTTTATAATCCCCCTCCCCCCTTTTTCTCATCTCATTTCTGGGTACTAATATCTCGGCAACTTCTCAAACCCGTGTTAGTTTTAATTAATCGAGGAGGGTATTTTACATCTGCCACGTGTAGGGATGCAAACGTGCCACGCCGGACTAATGAGGATCTGATTTGGGATCGGAGCGGGAAACGTAATATGAAAAGCCACGGAAAGGAGAAGAAAAAACATTCCTGGAAATTTTTTCCGAAGAGAAAAAGAGGGGGGCGTTAGGGAAAGCGTCGAGGCTTTTTTGGGGCGGGGAGAACGCACTCGGGCTCTCTCCACGTGCGCCGACACCGGCGCGTCCCCCGACGGCGATGTCGTCCGCCACGCCGCGGCGCCCTTGACTCACACGCGTCGGCTTCTATCGCGACCCAATCAAAAAGGTGAAAGCCGGGTGTCGTCTCCCACGCCGCCGCCGACTCCGTCCCGGCGTTGTCTCCGAGACGGACGGACGTCCTCTCACGTGAGAGGGAAAACAGCCGCACGATCGAGGCCGGCCGAATCGACGGAGGGGATTCGAGTCCGATGGTGGTCCGACGTGGCGTCGAATGAGGGGGGGAGGGTGGGGGGGAAGAGCCGTACGTGACAAGGCCGGCGGCCGCCGACGACCAATCTTCGACGAGTAATCTTAGGCCGTCTTATCAAAGCCTAATCTTATCTTCTTCTCCCCGACGTGGGACTATCTTTCTCCTCCTTTTTTCCGGTTTCCGTAACAAAACTCGCAGTTCCACATCAACACGATTTGGACCGCCGCCTCGTGTCACCGTAACTGTCAAAATCCGCGTGAAATTCAACTCCCGCGCCGGAGTTGAAAATTTGCAAAACTCGGAATTGAAAGTTGAAAGAACGAAACCTCCACGAGTCCACGACACTCCTCTTCCTTTTTTTTTTTTTTTTTTTTTTTTTTTTTTTTTCTCTCTGTAGAAAGGCATTTAATTACAGTACGGGTGACATATAAATAAATAAAGCCACCGGCCGTGAACTACGGCCTCTATGGTGGTACTTTACAAGTTCAGTCTTTCGGGCCTGCCAAAAACCGTTGTCTTTGCACTAAAGAGAAGGTGATGGGGCAGGGGAATGTATCCTTTAATTCATTTGCTATTAGTTTTAAAAGGAGATATAGATATAGAATTATACAAAAATAAGATTCAATTCATTATAAATTTTGACAACTATTTTTTTATATTTTAAATTTTATATAGTATGATTAAGATGAATAATTTCATAAACATGTTTATTGTCCAATTAGGATTCGTGACATTAATCGACATTGACCTAAATTCTCTTTGAAGAATGAAAAGATAATTATGAGTCAAACTGGAAGTGGGTTCGAACTTAATTATGTTTTTTTCCATGAGTAATTAAAATTAAAAATTTTTAAAAATCATCATTTAACAGCTAATGAAATGGGAGACTTTTGACTTTGAAAAATTAAGGTGAAAAAAAAAAAAAAAAAAAAAAAAAAAAAAGAGGTATGGGTAGAATAATAACAACTTTGTAAAGTCGAGTAGGATTATAGGACTCTACGTTCCAATTAAATTCCAGCAAAGCGGCTTTTACTTGAGCTTACCTACCAAACCATAGCAGCTCTTGATGACTTTTAATGAATTCAGAGAACATCTTAATTCTTTTTGTACTTTATTGACTGCCCCTCTGTGATGTCTCCCTTTCACTTCAATGTGGTCCACCCCCGGCCCCCATTCAAAACAGGTCATGGGGTTTACACGTCCGTCACCCTAGTCGACCGGAGGCATTCCCCTCGAGCAAGATTAGGTACATATTATGACACAGAGTTGGCATATGTGAACACTTAAACAAAAAAAAACAGCTTACTTATTTTATTTTATTTTTACACTTTATATTATTGTCAAGAAGTACAACTTCAAGTAAGAAAAAAAATATTTTCATTAAATGTCTATTTTTTAATTTCGCAAAAGTATCGTTTTTTCGACTGATTTTACTGTGTTATAAGTTCTACTATTAGTATTACTAATGTTAGTTTCTATATAGTATAGAGTCTACATTACCCTACTTTTCGTACTACAATTGATCCTAACCTTGTATATATAATTTATAGTAAGGTCTTATATTTTCATGTGACACTTTTTTTTTTTTTTTTTTTTTTTAAAAAAAAAAAATGTATCAGAGTATAAGTGGTGTATATCATGTTGTGATGGAAATGGTATAAGGGCCCTAAACAAAAAAAAGGGCGGGGGTCCTAGCTAGAGTCCAAATTTCATTAGTGCTTTCATACTCTCTACATGCGGTGGAACACTTCTATTCCTTTTGTTCCCACGTGTATGTCTTAGGATAATCATAACGCGGGTAAGCAAGATGATGGGATGATGATGTTGTCGTTTACTGGGGAGGGGGTCCCACCCGACCAACCACACAGCCCATTTTGTGTCTACGTGCCGATATAGCTTGTGTGGCGTCCGGTGCCTTTCTAGAGAGAATGGTAAGAAAAAGTAAAATTCGGGCATTTTTTTATTAAGTTTTGTATTTAGAGGCATTGTTTTAAAAACCGAACCGGACATCAAACGGGCAGTATGTCTGATTTTGGTCAAACCTGGTTGAACCGGGTTGGACTAATGGTTCAACCATTAAATATTTTATGCCCTATATTTTATATTTTCTTAATATTTATATAGAAAAAAAGACAAAAATAATCCTAATTATAGTAAACCGGGCTGAATCAATAAGAACTGGACTTGCCTCTGGTTCTGGTTCAATCGGGTCGAATCGGTTCGGTTTTTAAAACACTGTTTAGGGGCATTCATATCAATAATACAAAATTTGTAAAAAAGAAATTTTGTATTTAGGTGTATATTTTTATACAAAAAATAAAATATTTATTTTTATTTAACTATGGACCAATGTTTTAAAAACCAAATCGGCCAATTTTAGTCAAATTCGATTAGACCTTTGAACATTACACTCAATGTTTTAAAAACCGATCCGGATCGGCTGTCCAACTTGGTTGAACCAGAACCGTTCTTATTGACTCAGCCTAGTTCACTATAATCAGCATTATTTTTTTCTTTTTACTTATAGAAATATAACATATTTGTAAAACATATTGGATAATATTTAGTGGTTGAACCATTGGGTCCAATGTTCAACTAAAACCAAACATACTGTCAGTTTTATGGCCGGATCAGTTTTTAAAACATAAATTACACTTTATATTTTATATATATTTATATATATTTAATATTTCTACGGGTGAGAATACAAAAAATAGTGCTAGTTATAGTGAACCGGGTTAAGTTAATAAGAACCGGTCAGGTTTATGATTCTGATTCAACCCGATCGGACCGGCTAGTTGGTTTGGGTTTTGAAAACACTACTATAGACACCCTAAGCAGTTGAACTGAAATTGGAGGGTTTTTTTTTCTTGTATATTTTAAAAATAAATATAGCATAACACTCAATATTTGGAGTCTTTGATTATTATCTCAATTTATTTTTTTGTTGAAAAAATTACTTAATTTATTTTTCTTTAAACCACATAAAGGGTATTGTACTTTTATATCCAATTTTAAGCTTGTAAAAATCTAGTTCTAACTATTTGACTTAAAAAAAAATAAAAAATCCTCAAATTTATTTCGAAAGCTTTATATTATTTTCTCTTAGAATTTAGAATGCAGATACTAGGTATTATTTTCTTCTTGTAAAATAAAATTAAGTCATACTAAATATATTCAAATGGAAATTTTGACATTTGCATAATGTAGCTTTAACCAACTTATCTTTCCTTAATTTTTTTACCCAATTTACCTCGATAAAATGTCTTTTTTCAGTCCATATCATCAAGTTAACATGGTTTAAAAACAATGTTAATTCCAAAAAGAAAAGGTTAAGAAATAAAAGTCCATAACTAACAACTATAAGATGTTTTTTAATTATTGTCCTAAAACCCTGAGAAATGGCATCACATTAGGCAATGAAATTGAAGCCTCCAAACTATAGTTTATAACAAATACCCTAATTTTCACAAAGTTAACCATTTATTAAATAAATCGGTATGAATCTCGAGTTGTCGTGTTTATATCCCCCACTTTTCTTTACCGGATGGGCAAGGCTGCGTTTGGCAGACATGTAACAGATTTCTTTTATCATGTAACCATTATAATACTTATTTAGATAGGAACCCCATAAGAATAAAATAATGAAAAGTTTGCAATGATTATGAGAATCTAATTCACCCTAAAAAAAAAAAAAAGAAAAGGGCACAAAGCGGATGAAGGAAAGAAAAATGAAAAATGTTGAAGCAGGTGCTGCTGCCCTTGTTCGCCTTTCCATGTCTCACATGACACACCGGACCTCGTGGCCGATCGTAACCAAATATATGCTCGTGTCGTGGTACAGATTTGAATTCCCTCGTGCCGTGTGGAAGCTAGCTTTTTGACGAAAATATTTTATTTTATTTTATTTTTTACAAAAAAAAAAAAAAAAAAAAAGCCTGCCGTGCGGAGGAATAGGATTCCTATCAAATCATTAACCAAGGCATCCTCTCCGAAATGTTCTATTCCCAATTTCATTAACTCGTGCTTGGCTATATTACTACCATTACTAATTTACTATTATTATTATTATTATTATTATTACAATTTCATTTACTCGTATTTGCCTTTCATGATTAATTTATGAAATAGGGAAAAGGAGGTTTGATTAATTGATTTGCCTATAGTTTGTTTTTTCTATTTATAAAATTACCTTACCTTTATCAAAATTGATAATAAAAATAAAAATAAGGTGTAGTTTTTAATTTATATTTTGGGCATATGGGTGGGGTTTTTTGTGTTTTAATTTGTACTCGGGTAGCTTTTTGTTTTAAATCGTAAAAAAATAGAAGAAATTATTTACTTGTCTGCTTCCCACCCAAATCGGATTTTGACTTTTGCTTTCTCTCAAATACGAAATAAATGAACAATTAGGATTAAAAAAATAAAATCAAATTAAGCCCAAAACGGGCGCATTCGTAATAATGGAAGCAGGTACATCTAATTAAGTTCATTTATTGACTGAGATGAAATAAGTTTTAAGAAAAGACAAAGTTTGCCACTTATTGGTTTATGTGAAAAATAAATGAAACCAAAAAAACAAAAAAAAAAAAAAAAAAAACATTATTGTTATTTTACCCATTTTTATCAATATCGGAATTTCATCATTAATATAGCTCATTTATTACATACATCTAACAGCAAGGTTCTTTTTTCTCTTTTATAATTAATTAAATATCCCTAATTCCAGCCGACATTTGAACAAAATAAATAATTTGAAATATAGGGTTTTATTTTTTATTTTTTATTTTTTATTTTTTTAATATCGTAAGTAGAATATAATATATATCGTAAAAGCAATTTAATATGTGTCAACGTAAATACTAAATAGATATTATAGATACGACTATACGAGTAATGAGGCGATAAAAAGACGCGAGAAATTGGCGGGAAGAAGCGTAAATGTCGCGGGGTCTGCGAGTCCGAGTTCTGACCCTTGAAAGCCGTGTAAGCAACGGAATTTGCTTTGCTTTTTTTCTTTCTTTCCTCGCCGTTCCCGCGGCCCGGCGTAGCGGGACGGACCCGATTCTCGAAAGCCGACGGTGACGGCCGATACGCCTAGGTAGGGCCCGCGGTGGGGTTTTTAAAATTATTATTATTATTTTTTTAAATGAAATAAAAAAATAGGAGAAGGTGGGGGGGAGGGGGACAGATAAAGGCCCAGATAGGCTCCCCCACGAAGCCCAACCCCAGAGCTCCAGATTTCGGGCGTGATTTGCAGAGAGAATCGGACCAACGAGGAAGAAGAAGAAGAAGAAGAAGAAGAAGAAGGGAAAAAGAAAGAAAAAAACGAAAACCCAGAAACAATAAAAAGGGGGGTGGATTTATTTACCGAAATCTTCAATTATCGTTCTTTCTCATCTTATTGCCTCTAACCTCTCCCCTTTGGGCCAATCGTGAGTCTGCGTTTCTGTTTCTGATTCTCTCACCTTGTAGTTATTCTTCTTCTCGTTCTCGTTGTTGTTGTTGTCTGTGTTTTCGTTTTCGTGATTTGGTGATTATTCGTAAGAAAATAAGATTACGAGGGAAGAAAGAGAGATTGCCAAAAATACTAACGGCTTCGACAACCCATCTTTTTCCCTTCCTCAATTTAGGAAATATAAGATTAGGGGTGCAAAATCGGTCGTCTTTTTTTATCTGGAACTCGAGGTTTCTGTGATTCGGGAGATCTAGTGGGACGAATCTCCAATCAGGTGGGGAGGGGCTCCGGCGTATCGGATTTGGTGGGTGGGTTCGGTTTTTTTCCGGCGAGTTTTCATCGGAGTTGGGACGAATTCGATACCGGGAGGGGAGTTGCGGATCTCTGTCCGAGGGGGAGGTGTTTATTTATCAGTTTTTTGGCGGATCGGCAGTTTCCGGATTCGAGGAGACCGGGATAGCGTCGTGGTTGTCTCTCCTCCGTGCTCCCTCCCCCTTTGTTTTTTCTTCGGGGTCGCGCATTTGAGTTTTGGAAAATTGGAGTTTGTGGATTCGTTTCGGTGGCGGGAAAGAGGTTCTTCTTTTCCGGTTTCTTCTGTTTATCGTTTTCGGTTGAAAGATCAGTTTTTTCCTTTTCGTTTATCCATCCGACCAGGGGGACGTCCAATTCAGAGACGGGGCGGAACATCGGGAATTATAAGGGGGATAGATAGGGTACCGATTATTTCGAGTCCGGTGCTGGACCCCGTGCGCGGCGGCGGAGCGGAGGCGGAGGTCAGGGATCTGTAAGCGCTCAGATCCGTCGACAATTCCAGTTTTCCGGTTGAATTGCCGGAGACATGTTGGAGGGTCAGTCCTCCTGCTTGGTTTCGAGGGCGTTGCCGAGCTCCTGTGAGAAAGATTGCTTTTACATGACTTATCGCGTCCCCAAGGGCAAGCAGCAACGCCGGAGAAGCGACGCTTCTGGTAACAGGGGTCACCACTCCGGTGACCAATCCGATACCAATTCTCTCATCCCTCAGCTCGGTCGAGACATTTCCATGTCCTGTTTCGCTCGTTGTTCTCGCTCCGATTACGGGGCGCTTGCCTGCATAAACCGCAGCTTCCAGAGTCTTCTGCAAAGTGACGAACTTTACAAGCTTAGACGTCAATTGGGTATATCAGAGCAATGGGTTTACTTCTCCTGCAACGTTCTCGAGTGGGAGGCCTTCGATCCTTATCGAGGGAGATGGATGCACCTGCCCCGCATGCCTGCAAACGAATGCTTTATGTGCTCGGATAAGGAATCGCTCGCCGTAGGAACCCAGCTCCTCGTTTTTGGAAAAGAAGTCAATTCCCCCATTATATTCAAGTACAGTATTCTGACTAATTCGTGGTCTGCTGACATGAGTATGAACACACCCAGATGTTTGTTTGGTTCGGCGAGTCGGGGAGAGATTGCTATCATGGCCGGTGGCTGTGATGTTCAAGGTAAAATACTCGATTCGGTAGAGCTGTACAACTCCGAGAAAGGAACTTGGGAGGATCTCCCGAGTATGAACAAGCCGAGGAAGATGTGCTCAGGTTTTTTCATGGACGGGAAGTTCTACGTCGTTGGTGGTAATAACCTCTCCGAATCTCTTTCCTGTGGAGAAGTGTTTGACATGGAGACGAAGACTTGGACCATCATCGAGAACATGGCCCCTGGAAGGAGAACCGCTGCAGAACCCCCTTCACTGCTTGCTGTTGTAAATAATGAGCTCTATGCGGCAGATTACACTGGTATGGAGTTGAAGAAGTATGACAAGAAGGGGAATTCATGGGCTACAATTGGGAGATTGCCTGAGAGGGCAGTTTCAATGAATGGCTGGGGCCTTGCATTTAGGGCCTGTGGTGAACGGTTGATTGTTGTTGGAGGTCCGAGGGGCTTGGGTGGTGGCATCATTGAGTTGAACTCTTGGGTCCCAAAAGATGGACCCCCCGAATGGAACTTGCTTGCGAGCAAGCATTCGGGGAGTTTTGTGTACAACTGTGCCGTGATGAGCTGCTGAGGAGTTCCTGGAAGTTTTGGTTGGATCACTGTGTTGTACGCTAAGATGCTGGTGTTGCCGAATGATCTGTATGAGATTGGTTTGTTCAAAGGCATTGGATTCTGGCTAATGGGTAATCTCTGCCTTTTTTGAAATTTCAGATTTTACTCAAGATTCAAATAGAACGTTTCTCCATGGGAAGTTGGGAGGGTGCTTTCCTACTATTTCTTTTTTATTTTCACCATTGGTTTGGCATTTTGTAGCAATTGTTAATGTTCTGCCCCCTTCATCTGTCTCCATGAGAGCTTGCAGTGTCTGGCATCAGGCAGAACTGGGGTAGGCTAATAATTTGGAGCGCCTAATTGCTAGGTCAGAAGGAATACTTGAGAAAAAAGGTTTTAAGCATAAAAACAGATAGTGTTGTTTCAATTTATTTTCATCGATGTGCTTTACATTCTCCTTTAAAGGAAAGAAAAAAAGGGCCATGATGTTTTTTCTCTCAAATGTGGTCTTTACTTTGAGGAGTTCAGTTTATGGGATGTGATGTTGTCTGTACATCTATTTTTGATGCTATTGTTCAAAAGCTAGTTTTGTGTAGGAAACCATTTCAATGTTGTTCTCTTGACCTTTTGCTTCCCGTGTTACCTTATTCATTCCTCTCCTCTCTTATATTATCGTGCTTGTGATATATTCTTCAAAAATGACTGTAACTGACTTATGGAGCTGAACGTCCATCCTTCTTTAGCCTAATCACATGATAGCATCTCACTATATGTTTTTGATTCTCAACTTTCAAAGAACTCGCAGAGTGAAATATTGGTCAGGTTTGGCAGGACAAAACCAATGGAAAAGAGGAATGAAATCTTTTGAAGAGTTATAAACAATAAGCTTCTTTTGTTTCAGTTGGTTACAGAAGAATAAGAGGAATAGCTTATTCTTGCATGTTTTATTCCTAGGTTTGTTAAAGACAGGGAACGCTGTAAATCCTGTTGTGCTGGAACCAACAGGAAGTTAACTTGATTACCTACTGTTTATATGGGTTACACCATGCTTCTTGAGAAAACCTAAATCTTCAGTGACATTAGGATCCCTAATGGAATCGATGCATTGATATTGTTAAGCATCGAAAGTAGGTATAAATCTTTCATTTTCTGGATCAGTGAGAACTATAACACAACAACGGTTCTTGTCGGTAATTCCTGGTAAGAAATATCATATTTCTTGTGGATGGTTGCTAGTCTGATACAAAAGCAGAAATCTTCATTTGTGTTTGATTGGGCGGTCATGTGGCAAAACCAAACCCCCTTACCCTTGTGTGTTTGGTATTGTGAAGCATGCACAGTTTCTTTTCTACGTTTCTATTGTCCTGAGCGCTACTTAAAACATTGAACTGGTATTCAATTTACACTTAATTAGCAAGGTTGACTGATACCTACTGCTAATCTTCTTGATTTGTTTGTGATGTTTTGGCATTCAGCCCAGATGAAATTAATTACTTTCTGCCATGAGCAAGGATAGTAGACTCTAATGTCCATTCTGGTAGACTATAATGTGCATTATGCTTCTTAAAGAACCCTCCAATTCTGCATCTCCAGTAACAAAAAAAGGATCCATATTATGCCAAAATGAATGTTAAGGCATGTGATTAGGAAGTCACAAATGTTTTCTGTTCTTCCAAGCTGCTTGGCTTCTACCACCATGCATCATTACATTAATTGAGCAATTTTAACAATCTGGTTAACATAAGATTAGGCCTTTATCTAAAAGAGGATAAAAAGTGGAGATATGTGATTCACTTACTAACCTAGCTTACATATCCAGTTCATGTTCTTCAGTGGCAAAAAACTGTTCTCTCTAGCTCATCTTGCATATAACATTGAAGGAAAGCTCTCATGGATGTTTCTCTATCTACCCCAGTTTTCCTCTTGCCTGTTTCAGTGGACTAGTTTCCATGTTCTCTCACTGCTAGTGCAGTCCAACCCAGGACAGGAAAAGAATAAAGCTTGGAGTTCTCCAACAGGAGACATTAGCGGAATATTAAACTGTCAAATCCTTGTTTAGTGAACCCATCAAGCCCCTTGAGAAGCCATCAAGCCCTTGATAATGGTGGCGTTCTTATCCGTAAACCCTATCCTGTTGCCTGGGACAGGTCAACAGATTTGTTTTACCACTTGTTAAAGAAATGTTCCCAAGTGCTGGAAGGACGGTTTGTCTGCTCGCAATTCTCAAGCTGTGACCCAGAAGAATTCTTTTGACACCGGCTGGATTGTCGATCAATGTGCTTTTTTTTTTTTTTTTTTTTCCTGCAGTTTTGTCTGGATACCCACTCAGTTTCCTGGCAACTTGACGTTTCTTATTCTTCCTTTAGTCCAATTCGAGTTCAGAGACTTCTTATTCGGGAAAAAAAGCAAAGAATGAAGAATCTGAAGAGCTTCGCACTAGTCTCTTTTTCTGCTGCTGTTGCTGCTGCTGCTGCTGCATTGTTAGTAATAGAAATTCGAACTTCATATAATTGCAGAAGCTGAAGCATTCCTCCATTGCCATTTAACCATACGTTGAAACTTCGAAACCGCGACTTGGAACTGATCGCGGTACATAAACTGGACCTTCCCTTGCTCCATTTCTGCACATTTCTATTGAAAGGCTTCTAGCGCTGTTTGGAAGAGATCGTCCAAGCACCTACTTCTCCTCTTCCAAACCAGCTTTACCTCAACGAGGCTAAAGTCAGTTCGTTTTAAATACACAGAAGAGAATTTCATATGTAAACATGTTTCGTTAATCTCTCTTATATTGGGTATAAATTATAATAAGTGTTGAGCTATGGTTTTTAAAACATTGGTTCTCTTTTTGTAATAATAATAATAATTCTTATTACCACTATGTAGACATAAGATTTTATTGAGCTTTATTAACAACAAATCATATAATTAAAGTTTAAAATATTTTATGAAAATCGGATTTGGTCTTGGAAAAAATCCATTTAATTTTATTTTTATGTGAAATTTGTTATATTCATGGATTTCAGTTCGCACTTCGCAGCTATTCTTTTCTTCCTGGTAACGCTTACAGCCGAGAGCAGAGAGGTCTTCCTAAGAATCGACGAAGAACACGAGGCGTGAAGAGAAATTTTCACCTCGACGCGGACCACGCTCTTATTTTCTGGCGTGAAATCGTTGATGCGGAGATGGGAATTGTCCAGGTGATGGATTGAAAATGGAGGGGACCCTCGTTTTGCCGCCCTTTTCTGATTTCTCCCCTTCTCTTCTCTCCTTCCTCGGGCAGAAATTTCTCGAGAGAGAGAACCTTTTGTCTTCTTCGAATGTCGTCTCCGAATTGCAAAAGCAGTGTGAGGGTTTGGAGCTTGGACTCGCAGATCTGAACGATCGCCTTGCGTCCTGTATTGCATCGTATGCTTCTCGTTCGGAACGTGTAGCGGGCGTTTTGGATACAATTAAGGGTGAACTGAGCGATCTCAAGTCGTGTATTCGTGCTTCCGAAGTGCTGATAGGTTTGTTCGTCCGCTCATTTCTCTGTTGCTCAGAATTATTACCCATTACTTTTATTACTCATTACTTTTGTTGAGTATTATGGTTTAGTTCCATTGTAATTGTGTTATTATTAGATGGAGCCAGTGAGGAGCAATCAGGGAGAACCGAGCTGGTTCTGGCAGAGGAATTGCAGGCGCTTGCCAAAGAAGTGGCAAGAGTGGAGACAGTCCGTGCATACGCAGGTGTGTTTTTTTGTTATTTTTTAAAGTTGACATGGCTGCTCACGAGTTACAATTGCATTCATTCATAAATTTAAGGAAATTAAGGCTTGTAATTCTTCTATAGTGGGTTTTCATGGACTTCTACAGAAGCATAATTGGTGATAATTAGTAGCTTAACCGGTTGACTTTGTGGTTGACTTTGTTGCCACTCCAAGCAAATCCAAGCTTCTCCTACTTCCTGACAATCTCCATAAACATCTTGTCTACTCAATGGTGCATTGAGTTTATGCAATTATATCTATTTGTCATGTGCAAACTTTGGCCGTCACTTCTTGCAACCCAACGTTGGTTTCAATACCTGCACTTTAGAGACTGACTGTTACATATAAGAAATGATTACCTCTGCCTCCACCGTTGCTGGTTTGAACTTTCTAACTGGTGCCTTTTTTTGAAATTGTTGTTTTTTATTGATTTTCTAGTAATTTATTACAATACAGTAACTAAATACAAGTTCATAGCCCCTTTAGATTCCCCATTACAAGTTGATCCCTGTCGACCCCCACTTTAGCTAACTTATCAGCTATTGAGTTTGCAGTTCTAGGTATATTGTTCCACTTCATTTGTATCCCTGCTACCATGTCTTTCTAACTGGTGCCTTGCCGCTATGAAACTCTTTTTCTTAGTTGTAGGGCACTTCTGCGATTAGAAATAAATGAGAAACCAGTCTAATATGTGTAGAGGACACTTTGGGCACTGAAATAGGACAGCATAATTTTTTTTTCCTGTAATGTACACAGTATTGCTTGTTATTTCTTATTATTTATTTTGATTTCATTAACAGTGGGCTAATTGCAGAAACTGCATTGAAGCTGGATACCCTGATTGGTGACGTTGAAGATGCAGTATCATCATCGATGACTTCCCTGAGAAAGTCTTCCTCTTCACCTGGTTCAGAAGTAAGATACTTTTGAGGAAACAACCATGCTCTGATTCTAAAATGTTGCTCTGGCCATAATTTCCAATTTTTTAACCTTCTACTGTAGGAAATGCGACTGCTTGCAATTAAATCTTTGAGGGACACAGAAGACATCCTAATGTCTATTACAAAAACTAGGCCCCAGTGGACCCATCTCGTCTCTGCTGTTGATCACAGGGTCGATCGAGCTCTTGCTGTTCTGAGACCCCAGGCAATTGCAGACCATCGATCTCTGCTTGGTTCCCTTGGGTGGCCACCACCCTTGTCCAATTCAGCTGCAGAGAAATCATCTCAGCTTCCAAATCCTCTATTTTTTATGGAAGGAGACCTGAAAAACCAGTATCGCGAAAATTTCCTTGCTCTCTGCCATCTGCAGGAGTTGCAAAGATGCAGAAAGTCTAGACAACTTGTGGGGCATAACCTGAAAGTGTCTCTGCAGCAGCCACTTTGGGCAATTGAAGAGCTAGTAAATCCTATTGCAGTAGCATCACAGCAACATTTCTCAAAGTGGATTGAGAAGCCAGAATTTATATTTGCTCTTGTTTATAAAATCACAAGGGAATTTGTCGACTCCATGGATGAGGTACTCCAGCCTTTAGTTGACAAGGCAAGGCTTGTGGGTTATAGTTGCCGAGAAGAGTGGGTTTCAGCAATGGTGATCTCTCTTTCTACATACTTAGCAAAAGAGATCTTTCCCACATACCTAGCACAGCTAGCAGAGGAAAGTACCGGCACTGTATCTTCACAGGCTAAAACTTTGTGGCTTCATCTTGTTGATTTGATGATTAGTTTTGATAAGAGAATTCTGTCTTTAGTTACAAGTTCAGGAATCTTACTCTTTGTTAAAGAAGATGAGAAGCTAATGAGGATCTCCGTGATGTCCGTTTTCTGTGACAGACCTGACTGGCTTGAAATATGGGCACAACTTGAGCTTAATGATACACTTGATAAGTTAAAACCAGTTATGGAGAACGAGATAAGTTGGACAAAGAAAATTGACAGCTCAGTTCTTTTATCTGGGTTGGAAGATTACAAATCTCCTGCTGTTTCAGCTGCTATTCTAAGGAATTTATCAACTCTTGTTGACCGGTGCAGGCCATTACCGAGCATTTTCTTGAGGGCGAGGTTCATTAGGCTGGCTGTAGCACCAGTTATGCAAAATTTTATGGATTGCTTGCTTCGCAGATGCCAAGAAGCAGAAGGACTTACTGCTTTAGCAGATGATGATGCCTTGGTCAAAGTCGTCAGTGCAATTAATGCAGCTCGCTACTGCGAATCAGTCTTGAATCAGTGGGCTGAGGATATCTTCTTTCTGGAAATGGGTGTTGATGAAGCTGCTGAAGACACATCAGTAGATCCTGGGACCTTCATTCTTCAAGAGGAAATAGAGACACTGAAAAAGTTTCAGACAGAATGGGTGGAGAAGATCTCCACTGTTATTCTGAGAGGCTTTGATGCTAGGTGCCGTGACTATCTGAAGAACAAGAAGCAGTGGCAGGATAAACGAGAGGAAGGGTGGACTGTTTCTCAGACACTTGTTGGTGCTTTAGATTATTTGCAAGCAAAGCTATTGAAGCTGGAGGGTAGTTTAAACGAGATTGATTTTCTCAGACTTTGGAGAGGTTTGGCAACTGGAATTGATCAATTGATTTTCAGTGGCATCTTAATGGGTAATGTGAAGTTCCATGATGGTGGAGTTGACAGATTTAAAGAAGATTTAGAGGTTCTATTTGGTGTTTTCAGAGCTTGGTGTCTGAGGCCGGAAGGGTTCTTCCCAAAACTAGGCCAGGGCCTAAAGCTGTTGCAGATGAAGGATAAAAAGATCAAAGAGGGGTTTGAGAGCGGAAAGGAGAGATGGTTGAGGGAGCACAAGATGAGGCCTTTAAGTGTCTCTGAAGCGGAGAAGATCATAAAAAATAGAGTTTTCATGAACTGAAGATCCTATTCTCGTCTCGTGTCTTCCAAGTTTTCTTTGTTTGTAATTCTTTCATTGAGAACCAAACCACACAGATATTTACACTTGGGATGTACTTCCCTGCTAGCTATCTGGGAAATTCTTTCAAAATAGATATAGTAATAATCATAACTTTGGTTGCCTTTTGTGCCAGGTTTGGACCATTATAGTGGCTGATAAAAGAAAGCATGCTGAACATCTCTTCTACTGCAATCCTTGAACAGCAATCTCTTCAAATACTCCATTCTTACTGAGATTATATATCTGCACGCTTAAGTTCGCAAAATTTGATATTATCAACCTGAACCCCAAGTATCAATACCAATACGACCATACAAATAATTCCAAGAAACTTATATGATTCTGAGAGTGGATCTTAGTTCTCTGGTGGTTAGATTTGATCAGATTTCCATTAAAAACTCCATGAATGTACTCGATATAGTGCCCAACCCTCGAAGGATCACAAGCGCAGTTAAAGAATTTGAGTAACCCAATTTCAATGTAGCGTCTGAAACTCTTCCGAGTGCCTACTTCTGAAGTACCCTTTTTCAGTTTTGGTTACAAGATTTTATATGCAGTAGAATTTGTTCCCAAACGACCAACAGAATTAATCCCCTTCACGCATGTGGCAGTGGCGGGCATGGAGTGGCCATGTCTGTGCCCTTTATCCCTGAATTCTTGTGAGCACAGACATACGTCTCCATCTATATGTTTTCAGAATCTTTCTTCCTGTTCAGCCGAAGTCCGTAGCTTCATTGAGAGGGACATAGAGTTGGATCACATCGAAGGAGGGAGATGGGAAGGATATTTACAGTAGAACTGGATGGAAACATTTACAGCTGCAAGCACTGTCGAACCCATCTCGCCTTTGACGAAGATATTGTCTCCAAGGTATCTCTTCGCCTTCCATGGCCCACGATATGCTGTTTATGTCATCCATTCTCTGCATTTTGGAACCTTGTGCTTGTTCTCGATAATCCCTCTTATTCCTTCATAAACAAATCCGGCAATTTACTGTTTTCCGATTGTTTTTCCTGTCGATCCTGTTTGCGGAGAAGAAGAATAATCAATCTGTGGGGAACCTTCGTGGGTGGTTGAGAAAGTCAGCTAGATTCCCATTGCGGAATCGTCTTACTTATCATTTTTTATCTGGATCACAAGTCACAACTCTGTCAGAAACTGCGACTAATGGGGAAGTAATATATCAGTGCCCACTTCTGCTGTCACCATATTATTAAACGCATAGACCTTAACATTTCTTTAAATCTTGTTTGTAATATATTTATAGTCTTACATCTGCACACAACCGCCTTTGTGGCTAAGCAGCTCAAGGTTTTATCTGCTCAATTTGATGCGAAATAGAAGAAGCTGGTCGTCTCTTGTTCTTGAGCTTCGGAGTTACTCCTAAGCTATGTTACGCTGATTTGATTAAAATTGGCTGTCTTCCTATTTTTCTATTGCTAAAATTAGTTCCTGCTATTACTGGAGGAATGTCAGAGCAGATGAGAGTGAGATCCTTTTGGATCACGCATTACTTTGGAACAGAAGAAGAGAATAGAGTCTTTCATGCGTGGCTAATGTTACTAAAAGAATTCTGTGAGTCTTAATTCTCTTTCTACAAGAAAAGAAAGTAGAGTCTTTCATGCCTGGATGATATTACTAAAAGAAATAAGAGGGTCATAATTCTCTTTTCTCTGCTAGAACCCATTTTCAATATAATCTCAGTCGTTTTTTTCTGAGGCTAAGAACTCTCAGCTTTTGCGACATTATTTACTTGAAACTAGTTTTGGTAGGATTAGATCTGCGAGAAAGCAAACTCAAGAATTGAAGAGAAACTGTGATTCCACTACCTGCTGTACTCTTTGCCTTTTAACTTGTCTTGTCATCTGACTAGAAAAACTTGTTTAACATATAATGTGTTGCACTACATGTATGATGTATGAGGATTTCATTCTGTGAGTCTTGATAAATGCTGCAAGACAGTTTCCACACTAGTTTGGTGGTATGATGTGTAAAGAAGCTATTGCCTTTGATCTGATCTTTTCTTGAAACCGTTAGTGACAAGTTGCTCATTGCATTGTCTGATTCTGGTGGTTCAATTATGTCCTCAGTTCTACCAGCAAAAGTGACGACAACTGACTTGACTAATTGATCTGTGCCTTTTCGTTCAGTCTTTCCATTGCAGATATGGGAAGGCTTACCTCTTCAGTAATGTGTAAGTTCCTCTACCTTCTCCCTGCTTCTTTTTTATTTTCAATTCACATTTTCTTAGGTTTTATTGATTTGTGCAAATTATACACATATACTGGCCATGTTAAAACAAGAAAAAATATGCAGTGGCATGGAATAGAACTCTTCTCCGTCTGCATTGGTGCAAGTGAATCTATGCGCGGAAGGGTGAACTGGGTTATCCAACTGTGCAGTCAGGAAGTCATTTAAGTGGATGGCTATTTAGATATGAGGTTCTGATGCATATCAGCTTTACCAGGGCAGTGGCCGCTGTGTCTTCTACCTGCTTCACCCTTCCATTTCTTAATCTTACCTTGATTACTATCAGGATGTTTTAATCTAGGCAGAATCATTTCATATTCACCACACCCAAGTGGTCTATTCATTTTCTCTTAGGTTTAGTGTAACTTTCTTGATCTGAATCTTGTCAGTGTGTATATCTCAGTTGGAGATAAAGAAGAGAGGATGATGATGACTGGGATGGAAATATGTAAGTTTCAGAGGCTGATCATTCTTGAATTGACTTTCATGGTACATAGACTTCAATCACATTTGAGGTCTAAAATTTTGATAATATTGTGCAGGAGGTTGCTAATGACTGGAGCCAAAAGTATACAGAAGGGAAGTTTGTTCTTGAAAGGTGCAAACCACAAGCAGAAAAACCAATTTCCAGCAGATCATCTGATTTGGAGATTCTTTGCCGATGTCTGTCTACTTTCTTTCTTCAATGTTCTGAGAGTCAATGCTTGCTTCTTATACAGGTTTCAGGTACTGGGATTTGAGGGATCAAATTACTGGATAAACCATGAAGCCTTGGACGGCAGTGATGCAGATTGGGGATATATATAATAACTGTTAAAATGTGAATTCATCTTTGTTATTCAATTGGTGTTTTTCTCTCTTTGGTCTTGAATTGCCACGACCAACTGAGCTCTTAAACAAGAAGAAAACTGGTATTTGTTACAGACTAGTGATTCCCAAATAATACAGATGGTCTTTTCGTGATTGCTGGTCCTATCTCATTTTTTCATTACCATTGCCTTTTTTAAGTCTCACGATTGCCTTCACTTTTCTTAGTCCTTTCACGTTTCATCTGTAAATGAAAGAAAACAGGCGGATGCTGAGCTCCCTTTCATTGCCAAATAAAACAGGAGAGAGCTGCCATGGTCACATGGTATTGAAAGCTACAACCGAACTGTTCTTGCAGATTTACTGCACCCAACAGCTAGAACAGATCAGATGGTCCCGTTCCCTCATTTTAAGGAGGCTGAACTGCTGGGTTGTTGCTCGAGGACCACATGCTTTGTGGCTTCTAAGAGTCTCCATTTATTTCCTTCTCCACTGCAGCAAAAGAAGCCGAACCCAGCTCAGATTCGTACATGCTGTACTTTTAAAGAAAAGAATCGTTCCGTCTCGAATCTCTGGGGAGACTCGAAGGCGTCTGGTTCTCAGGCTAAATCCCATGTCTATCATGGATCTCACTCTCATTTCTTTAATTACCGGCCAGCCTCTGGAAACTCTCCCGTTTACTTTGACCATTTCTCAGATCAAGAATCCGTCTCTCCCACTCTCTCAAGTCTCACCCAATCCCTGGATCAAAGGAAAAAAAAAAAAAAAAACCATCTCAGAAGCTCAACGAATTTTAGGAAATGGGATTCAGTGCCGCTTCCTTCTCCGCCATTAATGGCGGCAGTTTTGGCACGACGCCCCTCCCCTGTCCCCACTCTCTACTTCCAAAAAGCTTTTCCGGTTTCATTCTTCGAAAGCCCCTCCTGCGAAAAGAGGCCTTGAGATTTGACATTTCTCGAGCGTTTCTGCCGTAAAATCATAAATTTTTCACCCTTTTGCTGAATCCGAAGCCATTACTAGTGTACTCCCTGATCGAAAACTTCTGCTGTGGCTGTACACAAGGATACAATGTACTTCATAATATCTATCATTCCTTGAATTTTGTCCTTATTAATATTTAATGGGTCTTGGATTTTTGCATTATTGTTACTACTATACTATGCAGAATATTAAAATAAAACTGAATATAATGATATTATTGAAATTTTATTATGTATTGCATTGAGGAATTACACCCATTTAAAATTTTTAAAAAATATTTTATGCAATAAATAACCAGAAAATAAATAAAAAGGGAATGCAAAAAAAAAGGGCATGAAACAATATTTGAATAATGAAAAAAATAAAATAATGAAAAAATGAAAAAAGACAAGTTCTTTCCAACTCGATCCGAGTCGATTGACGTGATTCAGATTCGATGCGTCCGAGTTGAGGTGGAACACCATGGTTAAAATACTCTTTAACTCTTAAGAGTCGTAACTCGGTCATCCAATCCATTTGACGAGTTACAAAATATAATTTTTTAGTGTTTAGTAGTGTAATACGATAACGTAGTAATCTTAATTTTTCTTATTCAACGTTGGGTTTTCCTCGAAGCCGTTGGATCAGAATCTAACGATCCACATCGTATCATCTCCGTCCACGGTCGGCTCCCTGTCTGCCATGAAAAGCACCGCACGTAGCTGGACACCTAACGTAATTAACCAACCGATTATAATAATATCGAACGATTAGAAAATTAATCACGGCATTAGCCGATGAGGATTAAAAAATTAAGTACGTGGGGGTTTAAGTTATCAAGGCCCTTTTTTCTAATCGGTCTTATGGGCGGGCAGATCCGGAAATTAATTTATTTTAATCCATTAAAAGAGAAAAAATGACGCTTCCCGAGGCAGATCCGAGCCTCTTATTATAAAGGAGACAAGAAGAGGATGCTTTGACCGTTGTTCCTTCGTTGGACCTAAATCTGACGGCCCGCGTAGCCATACTGGAAACTTGCATCTGCATCGTAACCGTACACGTGGCAAGTCGAAAAACGACGCTTGGATGCCGCATTTAGTAATGTCAGTACCACGAACGGCTTCCTATTTTAATATCTCCCTCCTGGCCAGGGAAGGTACACGTGGCACGTGCGGCGTCGGATCCAATTGGACGTCTCGTCGCCGTCGATCTTGATTTAGTACCCCGAGATTGAATTCAGGCCACAGACGAAATTAGGGTTTTTGAACGGGTGTCAAATGACGGAGTCACCCCCAACCCCTGACCAAGGCCGCTCTTCCCCGGAATCGCTCGTCTAAAGGAGAGGGTAATTGAGTAAAACAACAAAGCCGGGACCCATTTATGGAACCGGAATCCATCCACGCCACTCGTACCCGAAAATTACCAAAAATGCCAGCTCAGAAAACGACAAAAAGCCTAGCGAGGGCCTCGCTCCCACGTGTCGGATGGCCGCCACGAGCCAAGAGCGCCCCCACGAACCGGGACCGTGGATCTCGCGTACGTATTTATCGTATCGAGGGATTTACGCCGCCTTCCTCTTATTCCCGTCCGCCCCCTGCGCTTACTCTTCCCAGTCCCGACTCCCCACAGATCACGAAGTCGCAGTTTACCATTTTATCGCGAGAAATTTTCGCGGTTTCTCTCCTCAAGTTTTTTCATCTCTTTGACCGTAGTTCCCGCCACCGTCTATAAAACCCCCCCTTCTTCGCCACTCTCCCTCGCTCTCATCAGTTCAATACCCGGATTCATTTTTTGGGGATTTTTTTTTTCTTGTTCTTTAAATCTTCTCTGGTTTTACTTGAGTTGGGTCGGAAAAAAATGGCAGCGGAGGCTGAGACGGCGCGGAAGAGATTCAGAGAGGAGGAAGCGGACTCGGGCACGGAGACGAAACGTCAGTGTTCTTCTTCCCTGAACAACATTCTGTCGCTTCTGGAATCGGAAGAGGAAGAGCCCACGGAGGATCTCTCCAACATCTTGACGACCCTTGAGCAGGAGCTGTCGACTTCCTCTTCGTCTCCCTCGTCGTCGGAGCCCGGAGTCGAGTCCCTGGCGGAGCCGGCGTTGGAGACGGCGGAAGTGGCTCAGGCGGAAAAAGGCGGGGAAGGTGAGGTGGTGATGAAGCACCTCCTCGAGGCCTCAGACGACGAGCTGGGGATACCGAGTTGGGAGAATGGGGAGGGCGTGGAAGCGCGGGGTGAGTCGAGGGGGGTGGGGGAGTTTCTGGGGTACGATGGGTTCTGGGAGTTCGAAGACGAAGCTGCGAATTACTACACCTTGTTGCAGTCGGAGCTCTTCATGTCGTAGCCGGAGAGCCGGCGAGGAAGGATCGAAATTATTTAAAAAAAACGAGAAAAAAGGAAAAAAAATTGTGGGATTTTTTGTAGTTTAGGTTTGGTTAAATTAGTTTTCTCAGATGAATTTCCCTGATTATTATTTGTAAAAAGAAAAGGGAAATTCTATAGAACTTGACGACGAGAAACTCTTGCTCCAGACTCCAGAGGCTTTTTTTTATGCCTTGGCTCTGTTTTTTTTTTTTTTTTTTTTTTTCCCAACTTTGTGTCCCTTGCTAATATGCACTGGGAGCGGGTGTACGCGACCCCTCCCCGACCCCAAAAAAAATCTATTCAGCTGTTTTTTTTTTTTTTTTTTTTTAGAAATATAAAGACAAACACAAACACGAGGCTCGTACACCGACTCTGCGCTATTTGTTTCTCTCCAGTGTGGAGTTACCTGCGCTCTGCAGCTCATTTTAATCACTCACCTCACTCGCCACTAAAGTGCGCCCGCGACGATGCTTACGCGAAGTGGGCCCACGGAGGGGTGACGTCTCGTCGGTCGAGTCACAGTGGACCCCGGCTTTAAGTAGATAATTTCTGTCATCTGACACGTCAGAGGCCTGTCAGGCCCAGCTGTACGTCTTTTGTCTGCTGTCGCCACGTGGCCACGATGATTCGTCATATCTAATGCCGTGACTGTGAAAGGATAGGACGTACATCCGAAGCCCCCACGTTGAAATTTTGTATTTTTATTTTAACCAGATATTTATATATAAACGCAAAAATTCAAGGATGAGAATCGCGAGATGGTGAGATCCCAAAAAAACAAAATTGCTGTACGTTTGTGAAGAGATGGGATTCGCCCGTCGCCGGTTTGACATCCGACTGAGAGAAATGAGAATCCATTAACGAAACAGCTAAACAGAATTATAGATCCGAAGTGGGTTTTACCGATCTGAATCCGTTACTGGGTCTCCGCTTTGGATAAGCTAAGCTCTTATCACCCTTATTTAGAGACACAAATCTTCAACCATGTGATCTGAAATCGCGACTTGAGTGAGGATTTCCATGAATCTGATCTGGGTTTGAATCGTTCCAGGAAAATATGGAGCGGGAGAAAAACTGCGACGGAGAGTAAGACGGCGACGTAAAAAGCCAGCGGAATAAATGAACAGAAAATGAGAAGGGATTGAGGTTTGAAGTTCGAAGCCTGTGTCTGTGGTACGACGAATCTCGCCTTTTCCTCTGTCCGCTGGCGAACGCTTCCTCCAGGTTCCATGTCTTTAATTAAACAGGGCCCGGAAGTCGAAACGAGGGCATTTACTTTGACAGATTCGTAAGAAGATATCGCACCAGGGCTTTTAAATTCCGCGGACAACAATCAAAGTTGCTAAGAGCAGGGGACATAGATATTTGTTCGATTCGAAGCCATTGCGTAAAGGGCAAGAGAGAAGAGGGCGGGGGCGGGGGGCGCGGAGTATGAGCTTCGAGCGCGGACACGTAAGCGAATCGGCCGACAGTAATTTCGTCGAACATCTGGAGGGGCCCCTGTTAGTCTTGACCTCTTGGGTCTTCATCACCCTGCTTTGCCCGTGTGCGTACGCTGTTGTGGCCACAGGCCAAAACGTTCCTGACTCTCATGAATCTTTAAATGTGGAATTGGGAAGGGGGAGGGGGGGAGCGGGGGCCATTAGAGATTTACAGGAGTTTCGCTTACGCACATCGAAATGACGACAAGCACTGCGAACGGTGCCAACCACCAAACCAATTTCGTTAGCTCAGACGTCCGCTTCAGTCACCGGTGACACCCTCCGTCGTTTCAGTCACAAGCGGTCTGCCTCCGCTGCGGCCCTGGGAGCCTTGCTCTGCTTTCCTCTTGTCCTTTTCTTTTCTTTTTTGCCCAGGACGGACGCTTACTGGGTTTCCATTTCTGATCCGAATTCGAAAACAAGACGGTGGCGAATCATTGAAGGCGCTGCAACGTTTTCAATGCCCGCGGATCCGTAGAGTCTCTGAGCCACTCTGTCTCCATCCTCGCCTGCATCCCCAGCCCATGTTCTCCTGCGCCCTCCGCCTCGAACAATTAATCCCTTCCTCCAAGTTGGTGTTTTTCCGTAAATGGTCTCTGTAATAAATCTGTATCGTTTTGTCTTTGACCTCAAAAGAAAACACGAAAACGAAATCGGAGCCTCAGATATCTCTTCTCCTTCATGGGTCATCGACTTCTCACAAAATAAAGATGCCGATTGCCGAGCGAGCCATGGACGAGAGTCGGAAACAGAGCATCGTCTCCGCCGTAAGCCGCTGCCTCTCGATACCGGAAAAAAAAAAGTGGTTCCAGTGACTTCAGTCTTCAGAGAGAGAGAGAGAGGGACTTCGTGGCAAAAACTTAAGAAAAAGGGAGTACTTCATAAAAGAAAGAGATAGAGAATAACTATTTGGCGCCAATGATAGTGGGGCCCCCATCTGTTCCGCATCAATAATTCGTAAAGAAAACGTTTATCTCGTAAAGTCCCGCGCCACTTTTTACGAAACGAGAAGTCAGGGAACGAGAAAACGAAAACGGATAATAATAATGTACGTTGGGTTGCTTATGCAGTTACGCTACAGTAAGTAAGACTCACTTCCTTTGCCGGATTCCGATGGGTGATTATCTCGTTCTCAGGGTCGACGAGATGACGACACGATAAGTTGTCGAAGCGCGATATAGGCTGTTGGCACGTGGCGGATCACGTGACGTCGGTGCGGATTTTTTGAGGTTCCGAAACGTTATCGGAACAGGAGAGTTGAAGACATAAAGTCCAACGGATCGCACACACCGGCTTGGTAAGGAGCACATGGCACGTGCGGTTACTATTTACGTAGAATTTGTTATTTTTATTTTTTTGCTAGAAAGATATAATCATGTAAGAGTAAAAATATAAATCTCTACAAAAATAGAAAAAATGAAATTCTTATTTACCGTTCTATTGGATGTGTGTACCTGTTCACACTCCCATCCCGGGCCCAGGAAGGGGCTGTGGTGGGTCCCAGAAACAGGGACAAAAGCCACATGGCAAGCCCACGAAGGTTGAATCACCACCCGGCCCAGTTCAAAAACGTCGGAACAGGAACAGCGACCGGCGGCAGGATTCATGGACCAAACACGACGGTTGGTAAATGCAGACAAAGAGTTTTATTTTTATTTTTTGTTGAGATCGAGACAAAATCAAAATTTCTTCCCTCTTAAACAACCATTTTCCAAACCCTTAATCTTCCCCACGTAAAACCACTTGTGCTCCAATTAAGACGAACAGAGGTCGCAAGGATTCCATCAATTCGAGCCCATTACTCTATTGAAGAGTATCTTTCTGGTAATCCGCCGCGCAGTTTTTGTATTAAATCTCTGCGTTTCCACTTCCCCCACGGATCCGAACCGAGGCACCTGCCGAAAGGAACAGCCCTCGGAGACTCCATTAAACGGGACCGAGAGTTGCAGAGAGATGGTCGCGGAAGTTGCCCAGATGCGAGACAGACGGGACCCCATCGAATCAATCTTTTTCTCAAACCGGGTTTGTCCTTACCTCGTTCCTTTGATTGGGTTCTGTCCCTTTACCTATTTAAGAACCTCCCTCCCTAGTCCCTCCCCTGCGTCTCCTACTCTTCTCCCTCCATCCGAAGTGAGCACACGTGAGCTTTTTTTTTTTTACTTTTTTCTGTAATGGCAGGCGGCAGGACGACTGGTTCGAGCAGGAATATCGGTGAGGACGAGATTTACGAGCTCGTCTCCAGACTGGAAGCCGCGCTGCCGGAGCTGCATCGGAAAAGCACAAACAGGGTAGGTTAAAATACCCATGATTTCAGGAGTAGATTATATAAACCTGGAAGACACTACAGCGGAAGAAAATGAGACTAGGCTTTGCCGTGAAATGTTGCAGGGTACCGCGTCCGGGGTGTTGAACGAGACCTGCCGTTACATCACGAAACTGAGACGAGAGGTGGGCGATCTGAGCTGGAGGCTGTCCCGCGTACTAGAAACAATGGATCCTGAAAGCACAGAAGCGAAGATAATAAGGAATCTTCTGTCGTGATTTCGATGTCTCTCCGTGCCTCTCTGCAGTTCTGCTTCGTTTTTCTCTCTTTAGTTCATAGAGAATGATCTCTTTCCTGCTCTTCACCACCAGCAGTGATTTGGAAACATGCCGCTCCTATCCACCTCTGCCACACTATAATACTACATACAACGTAATTGAGAAGAAATAAGCATAATTTGTGAATATAATATAATATTAATACCCCATTTATATACTCTCATCTAGACAAGCACTCAACAGCAGATGCTACAAGGTTTGTAGCGCCCAATTAGATAAAAGAACTAAAAGCAATGACGGAATTAGATAATGATTCCAGCTTTGATAATTCGTGTTAATCTGCCGGGTGGACGAAAACCTTAGCCGACAAAAAAGATGCCCGTGGATTTTCATGACAGGACGATCCAACTTTGTAACTTCACCAAGACGAACGAAAATCCAAGCCTCAACAAAAATCTTAAGCATCCCTTTAAGGAATTTATCGGGGTCTACATCCCAAAATATCATCTGGCACCGGACTTTCTCGGACTCGGATCCGGTGGCTGGCCATGCCAATCACGGGGCTGGCCTCGCACGGGTCCCATCTCTTGGCGCCCCGTGATTGGCATTGGCCACGCGCATTTTGGCTACAGGATCCGAGTCCGACTTTCTCAAACTTCCCTAGGAAACATGCAACTACTGCATCATAAAACAGAAATCAAATATTAGGTCATGTTCAATTCTGTGACCTAGATCCTCACCACGACTACCGCAATCTAAAGAATCACAAGCTTGGTTTGAACTCAGGGCCGGACAATGTCAAGATCAGGGCAAAGGTACTAAACGCACTCTCAGAACTTGTTCCTTAAACTTGCTTGTTGTCTTCCACTTGGCCTTTACATGAGTAACTTTGCCACAAACTTGAGGAGGATCATGATGTCACGCCATCTGTTCAAACCAAACTCATTTCAAGGTAGCTACTTCCATCCAAGAAATTTCAAAGTTCACCACTTCTGCCAAACGCAGTTGCAAGTTATAACAAAAGGAAAGTGCAGCAGTAGACAAAGCATTACATGTACAATAAGTTAATTTTAAATCCATTTAGCACCCACTGCTTTTGACCCTGCATCAGTATCAACAGAAACACATGACAACAAAAACAAGCAGAATCTACTATTTGTTTGAAGTGCCAAAACGTTTCTGGTAGCAGAGATTTCACCGTTACCCAGTCAACATGGCAAAATACTTTGCTTATAACTAATGTTAGCAGCAGTAACTGATAATTTTTTTGAGACACTTCGCTATGTACCTATGCATAACATCCTGGGTATTTGATTTATTTTAATTTTTATCTAGAACAGTACCTTACAACACCATCTTTGGTTCAGATATCATCTCCATACTTTCTGTTTCTTTGGTTTGAGACGAGCAGCTAATATTATTTTTAATATTTTTTTAATTTATTTTTTTATTTTTAATATTACTTTTATTTTATTATTTTTTATTTTTATTTATTTTTAATATTTTTATATTTTTTTTAATATTTTTTTATTTTTTTATTATATTTTTTATTATTTTTTATTATTTTTTTCATTTTAATATTTTCATTATTTTTAATATTATTTTAACATACATTTTTACTAATATTTTAATTTTTTATTTTATTTTTTTTATTATTTTTAATATTTTTTCATTTTTTTCATATTTTTTAATATTACATTATTTTTACATTATTATTTTTTTATTATTTTTTTTATTTTTTAATATTATTTTATCATTATTTTTTTTATTATTTTTTACTATTTTTACATTTTTTATTTATTTTTTTTTTATTTTTTTTTTTATTTTTTAATATTTACTATTATTTTTTTTATATTTTTATTTTTTATTTTATTATTTTTTATTACTTTTTTATTTTATTATTTTTAATTTATTTTTATTTTTACTTATTTTTTTATTTTTGCATTTTTTTATTATTTTTTTAATATTTTTTTTTTTTTATTTTTAATATTATTTTTTTTATTTTTTCCATTTTTATTTTATTATTTTATTTTTTACTATTTTTATTTTTTTTACTATTTTTTTTCATTATTTTTATTATTATTTTTCATTTTTTTTAATATTATTTTTTTAATTATTTTTATTTTATTTTAATATTTTTTTTAATATTATTATTTTTTTATTTTTTAATTTTTTTATTTTTTTTTTATTTTCATTTTATTTTTTTATTTTTTTATTTTTATTTTATTATTTTTTTTATTTTATTTTATTATTATTTTTTATTATTTTATTATTTTTTACTATTTTAATATTTTTTTTTTTTTTTTTATTTTTTTAATATTTTTTTATTACTTTTTATTTTTTTTATTTTTATTTTTTTTTTTATTTTTTTTTATTTTTTTTATTATTTTTATCATTATTTAATATTTTATTATTTTTTTTATTATTTTTATTTTTTTTATTATTTTTTTATTTTTTTATTTTTATTTTTTTATATATTTTTATTTTCTTTATTATTTTATTATTATTTTACATTTTTTTTTTTTATTTTATTTTTTTTTTATATTTTATTTTTTTTTTATTTTTTTATTTTTTATTATTTTTTTATTTTTTTTTTTTTTATTTTTTTATTTTTTTTTTTATATTTTTATTTTTAATATATATTTTTTATTATTTTTATTTTAATATTTTTATTATTTTCATTATTTTATTATTTTTAATATTTTATTTATTATTTTTTTTTTTTATTATTTTTATTATTTTATTTATTATTATTTATTAATATTTTAACATTTTTTATTTTTTTCCATTAATATTTTTATTATTTTTTATTATTTTTTAGCATTATTATTTATTATTTTATTTTTTTATTATTATTTTATACCATTATTTATTTTATTTTTATTATTTTATGTTTATTTTTTACCATTATTATTTTTTATTATTTTTTATTATTATTTATTATTACATATTTTTTTATTATTATTACGTCGTTATATTATTTTATTATTTTTCAAACCTATATTAAATTATATTTTTTTTATTATTTATTATTATATTATTATTTTATTAAACCGCCATTATTTATTATTATTAATTTATTATTTTATTTTTTTATTATTATTATATTATTTTATTTATTATTATTATTTATTATTATTTATTATTTTACAAATACGCCCTATTATTTTATTATTATTATTATTATTAATTTATTATTTTTATTATTTGCCTATTATTTTATTTTATTACAAACATATTTTATTTATTAATATTTATTATTTTATTATTTATTATTGGTTTACATATTTATTATTATTTTTATTATTTATTATTTATTTATTATTTATTATTGCGCCTTTATTATATTTATTATTTTTTATTATATATTTATTATTATTATATTTATTATTATTATTTATTATTATTTATTACATTATTATTATTTTATCGCTTTATTATTTTTATTTTACCAAAAACCATATTTTATTATTTTTTTATTGTTTATTTTTATTTAAATTATTATTTTTTATTATTTTATTAAAAACCATATTTTTTTATTTCAAAACCATATTACATATTTTATTAAATATTTAATTATTTTATTACATATTGACATGAGATTATTTTATTTATTAAAAATATTTTATACATATATATTAAATAAATATATTTATATCAAACCATATATTACATACGCCAAAATATTATTTATTACATCAAAAAACCATATTATTTTATTATTAATTTTATTATTATTTAAAATATTTTGGTCAAAAATATTTTATTTTTTACATAAAACCATATTTTATTATTATCAAAACCCATATTATTATTAATAAAATATTATTTTACATATTATCAAAACCATATATTTACATATTTCAAAACCATATTTTATTTCAAAAACCATGCATATATCAAAACCATATTTATATTAAAACCATATTTTATTATTCAAAACCATATTTTATTATTATCGTTCATTTTTTATTATCCAAAACCATATTTTATATACAAACCATATTTATTATTAATGTCCATATTTACATATCAAAACATATATTTTTATTATTTCAAAACCATATTTTTTATTATAAAAAACCATATTATTATTATTATCAAAACCATTTTATTAAACCATATCATTATTTACATATCCATATTATTTATTAAAAACCATATATTATACAAAACCATATATATATGGCAAAATATTATTATATCAAAACCATATTATTATTATTATCAAAACCGATATATTATTTATTAAACCAAAACCATTTATTATTTTCAAAACTATATTATTATACATAATCAAAACCATATTTAGGATGACAAAACCATATTATATTTTAAAACCAAAACCATATTATTTATTATTAATCCATATATTATTATGACATAACCATATTTTATTTTAATTAAAAACCATTTTTATGGACATTATTTCAATACCATATATGCAAATAAACGATATTTTATTAGCACAAAACATATATTTTTATTAAAAAACCATATATATATTTCAAAACCATATTAAAAACCATATATTTATTTTATCAAAACCATATATATTTTATTACAAAACCAAACCATATTACATATATTTCAAACCATATTATTGCATTTATTATTTTAAAAAACATATATTATTATTTATAAAAGGCTGATAGAATTCAAACACAATTTCCACTTACCAATTGGATACAATAAGGCACATATGCTTAAACAGTATGGAACTTTGACACTTCAAGCAAGATACCGGTACAATTTTCGGTCTACTTTGTCCCTCTCCAAAAACTCCCGCTCTATGAGAGATTCAATCCTTTTCTTTATTACAACAGGGTTTGGCAGAAATCGTGACTGCAGCTGTTTAGTCACCTCTGCAACAATATTGTTATGATCCAAAACCCTCCGAGATTTCATAATCCTCACAATGGCCGCTTCTATTTGAGGCTTTCTATCTTCTTCAACTCTCTGGCGGGTCTCTTGCTTCTCTGGCTCGGATTCCTTCTGTGCCACCACTGTACCTATCTTTACCTTATAAAACTTGCTTGAGAACTTGTCATTGAAGAAGAAAACATCATCTTCACCAATATCCTTGCTCATGGGCTCTTTGCGGAGAACATTCTTTCCCTTGACGCAAGCCAGTGACTGAAGACACCTCTTCAAATCTGATGCCGGGATTTCTGTTGCCTGCTCAATTTCTCTGTAGTTTAAACGGTCTGATGAATTGAACAACATGAGGATGCACATCTGATACGTTGATACATTTAGCTCATGCTTCTGACCTTTCCCAAAGGTTGCTTTAAGATCTGCCGTGCCCATGTTTGTTTGCCATGACAATCTCCGTCCAGTGTGTGTCCCAAGGTAGTACGTTCGGAACTTCTCACAAACCCCCAAAATCTCTGCAGGCAAGTTACAAGTGGTAGTTGGCTGTGTGGGCCATGAGCCTGTTGTTAGAACTTGGACAGCAAGAGTAGGACTATCGGCACTGGTCTCAGGAGACTGGCTTGCATAGAACCCTTGCATGGTGTCTTGAGAGGTCTTCATGTCAGTAAACATACCTTCCAGTTTAGATGTAAACTGATATCCACATTCAGTCTTAAGCTTAACAATAAGGCTTCTCTCTGCATCATCCGAAACAGTCTTGCCAGACAGCAGTCTTTTTGCAAGGTGCTGTTTATAATACTTCTCAAAGACATCTTTCTCTTGGAGGTACCGGAAAAGCATCATTACCTTGTCAAGAACAACCTCCACATCCTCTTCACTAACCCCCTTTAGGCCTTTACGAAGTTTATCATCAACAAATAAAGATATGAATTCTGGAGATCTGGGGTTCAAATTGATGAAGTACTCAAAGGAAGAGTTTAAAGCATTCTGGAAGGTCTTGTCATTGTTGAAGGCAAGGTGGATGATCTTGTCATGTTTATCCTTTTCATCTAATAACCGCTGAACAAAATCCACAGGATCCTTTAACCTTTCTGGGTCAGTCACCAGCTGCTTCCCAGTGTCTCGGAGGTGAGATGTCATCACATCTCTAATGGTTGATAGGCCATCTGGGACCCGACGAAATAGGCTGTACATCCGTGCCAAATCTTCATATTTATCATCAATCAGCATATTTACTAAGCCTGAGTTCTCCATGTGGACTAACCTCTGCATATGGTTGGCAATCATTTCCCTCTCAACCACATTAGTGATTTTGCTTTCACTTTTGGCATCTAAGTAGTGGGAAACTCTCTCCATTTCTTCATTAAGACGCCGTTCGGCTTTCTTCAAATACTCACCACAGTCACAGCATTCAATAAACTGCTGAGACTCAACACTATAGAAGTTGGCCGATACTTCCAAAAAGGGTTTTTCAAAGTCCTCCTGGTAAACAGAAGCTCCCAAATCCATCAACATCTTTATAATATTCCTCATCAGTCCACGATTTATCACTTCACCAGTACGTTCCCTATGTACAAGCTCCAAGAGAGTGTAAAGTAGCCTAGTCTGAATTTTGCTAGAGTGGATGATATTGTCACGCCACAAGTTCAAACCTAGTTCATGCACAGGAGTCTTATGATTGCTCGGAACAAAAGTTCGATCCATGTACATCAATATATCTCGGATCATCTGCAAGGCCTTATTGTGTTCCCCCCACTTACGGTTTAGCTCTTCTAGAAAGAGTCCTCCCTGAGCAGCTTCAATTATTTTTGATATTTCCTTCAGATGCCACGTCATGGTGGTAACAAGTCCAGAGTAAAGCTTTTCACCATATTTGTGAAGTACCATATTATAAGCATTCCTGGGTTCACATGCAAAATCAAAATATTAGAACACCAGAGGAAAAAAAGAAAGATCAACACAATTGCAATTCAATTGATCTTATTACAATATTGGGCAGAGAGTTGTAATTGCACCATCCGACCAACAAACAACTGATAATAAGAGCCATCCATACACAACATAAAAAAATGAAGCCCAGGGTTAATCATTTCCCACGCCATTTAAGGTGGCCAAACCATCACTATAAGATTATCTGCCTACTAAATAAAGTCACTCATCCTCTATCACAAAATTTAGAACTTATACAAATAAGTACTACAATTGTTGAGGGCAGTGTTCATTAACCTTTGATAGTTTGTATTATCTCTTTTTTGCACTGGCCATATTTTCTGCTCTATCAACTGCCCACAACTGCACCGCTGCATTGATGGGCACAACAAATGACTCTAATGTATCTTTTCTTTTTTGGGAAAAGACAATTCTCAATGGCCATATGGTTCTTGTGTGAAGACTGCATCCCACAAAGGACTTCAGTTTTAATGTTTGTATTTGCAAAAGATGTTTTAGTAATAATAGAAGATAACAAAAGGATATTTCCTTGGATACACGCAATCCTCAGTCACACAGCACCGTGTACGACATAATTGTATCAATTATGACCAGAATTATGTACAATCCGCAAACCACACCAGTTAGGGGCACAAGTACCAGGCACAACAAAATCATTTAAACAAAACAAAGTAGTTCTCAACATCCAACTGTCAAAATTTAACATAACTCACTTTCAAACTTCTAAGTTTTCAACTCGACTGCCACAAGAAGAAAAACCCAGATTTCTTTTAGGAAACAAGAAGAAAAACCTATTACCAAATGCAACACCACACCCATTTTTCCCATTGAAAAGGACCCTGAAAAAATGCCAAAGGCCCATTTGTAAAGAAGGAAAAAAAATAAGTAGGTTCAAAACTTTGTTAAAGCTGCAGTATCCAGCAGTAACTATTTTTAAAATATTTTTTGAGGAATTTTGCCATAAAATTCGAAAAGTTATATTTAGTTTTTGAAATCTGCTTCTGCTCTACCAAGAGTTTATTGCAACTAAAACAACGCCATAGACCAGTGTTATCAAACCCAGCCCGGACAGTTCAACCGGTTTGGGCCGGACCCTATGGACTTTCCGAGTTAAACACTATAAAACCCGGCCAAATCTAAAAAACCGCTCGATCCGGCCGGGTTTCGCAGTTTAACTGTTAACCCGTCAACCCGGAGGACCGGTGAAAACCGCAGGTCGACAGGGTTAACATTAACTTGAAACAAAAAGTAGGGATTGTCGGTCCTGATAACTCACCCATCTTCCCGCATGGCTTCAACTCCTCAAAGACTCCCCAGACCTCCCATTTCATCGTCAAAGACCAGTGGTGGAGCCAGAGACAGTTCTCATTTTTTGCTCTCGCCTCCAAAACTCAGAAAATAAACTCTCTTCCGAGCTCTCTCACTCTGACTTGGCTTTGATTTGTTATGATTACGAAGACGAAGAAGGGAGATTCAGAGGACGAGGGCACCGTGGTTTATACACAAAGAGGGGAGCAACCTGTTTTCCACATTTCTTTGCATAAGCTTCAGTTTTTCCCTCATTTTCCCTCCCTTATTTATTATTTTCTTCAGATATCTTTTCTATACTCTGTGATAAGAGATTTCGAGAATCGGGGATTTGGCAAAACTGTTTTCTGGTCTGATTGGACATATTTTGAGTGAACTTTATGATTTTTTTATTCATCTAAAAAACTTTTTTTTTTTATCGTACTTTGAGATGTTTGATTTATCGAAAGTCCTGGACTCCTTGAACTCCTGGGTATGGATTCTTGCCACCTTCTTATATTCTTCTATTTTTTTATAAGAAAAAAAGAATTAATGTTCAGCAGCAATGCCAATTTAGTGAAAAGAAAGAAAAATTGTGCCAGAAGCCACAATACATTCGGTTTAATTGCTAATTGTTTACAGCAAGCAGCGATTTGTAAAGAAAGACGAGCAGACTTAAAAAGAAAACTGGCAATAGTCCTTAAGAACACTAACCTAAGGAAGGAATATTTATTACCAGAAGGCAAATATGGGAAATATACTGTAGGAATCCGCATCTTCGCTATTTAGGTATAAAAAGTTTTTTATTCTAAGGTTTTATCTTAGAAGTAATACATTTAAGTAAATATAAAATAAATATGATATCAGGTCATACCGATTCAACCGGCGGACTAACCCGGTTAAACCGGGTTGACCCGGCCCAGACACTTTTCCGGGTCATGGTCCGGGTTGGGTCTGATAACATTGCCACAGACAGTGGAAAAACACCAAAAAAAAAAAAAAAAAAAAGGAATAAGTAAATCAAAGTCACGGTGGCCTACACATGTTTTCCTCAACATGAAACATGATAAATATGAATAGTTGAGTTGATTTTCAGCAGTACTGGAGACAAAAATGTAAAGCAAAAAACAGTCAACCTCAAAAAACTCCAAAATAGTTAAACAAGAAACATGGTCAGAACCAATGACAGTCATTGAGTTAACATATCTTCCCTCTTGTAAGCCTACTCCCCCCAACCCGACATTCCCAACATACAGGTCAACCTGAGAGTTGTGGATCAAGCATCAGGATGCATAGGAAGGCTTCAGTCATGACATCTGACCCATTAAACTGGGTGAACCCGATGTCCTCAAGGCAATGTTATTATACTACTTATAATTGATCCTTTCCTATGTAACTGTATAGGTTTTGACCCATTAGAGTGGGCCAACCGACAATCAATTGAAGTCAGGCTGACCCACAATCGAAGCCTTCCAATTATTGTCTCAAACTCGTAGAGTAGGCAAATGTCCCTCGTGAAGTTTACTAGGCTTTTATACTCCAAAATCAACTTAACCTACTCAAATTCATCCACATTCCTTTCTTAATGTTAGAGAGGAACAAACAGCAAAATGATGATCATAGACAGGTAGAGAACTTTCATCGAAGAAGACACATAACAGGGAACAAGATCCTCATAACAGAGTGACAGACTTGAGATTACCAACAATTTGCCGGACAGTTTTGAAGTTTCTGAAATTGAATGGGGAGCCTAAATGCATATGAAAGTTATATGCCTCCAGACAGATAGCACTTCGTATCAAGCACTAACAACAAATGGGTTCTTCTTGCAGACAGGAGTTAACCTTCATCAAACTGAACGAGATCATTTGCCAATTGTAAGCAGGTTTGATAAATTGTTGTAGACAAAATATATCAAATGACTATTAAGCAAATTTGGAAGGCTAACAACAGCATCTGCATCTCCAAATATGGTTTCAGCCCTCACCACCAGCTCACCAGGTAATGTTCCGTTGATATACCACCAATAACAATAAAAAGAACAACAGCACCTTCAGATTACCAATTGCCAGAAAGAACACGGTAACAAACATGAAAACGATATCCAAAAGCAAAAACAAGAGAAGGAAGAAAATGAAAAGGCAAACAGAAAAAACAAACAAACCAACGGAAGATGATCAAACCTGTAAAGCTCTTCGAAACTAAGCCCGCTGGCGTTGTGATTGTAAATCTCCTGAATCGCGTGCTCCAACACCTTCCACGTCTTCTCTGCATATTTCGGATCCAACTCCACCCGATGCTTAAACGCCTCTATTTTGAAATTTCTTCTCTTCTGAGTACTCATATTTTCTCGTACCGTCTGAGATTGACAGAACCCCCAAATAACCAAAAACGATACCAAACAATCTTGACTCTCAGAGACCGCCTGAACCTTCCAAATAGACGATCAAACCCGTCCTCGGTAGCTAAGAGGACAAGCAAGATCCGACGTGACTCTTCCCGGAGCAGGCATTAAACCCCCTGGAAATATCCATAACCTTCAAAACTCGGATAATCCCAAAAATAACCCGTACGAGACGTGAAAAGCGGAGATACAATGAAGAAATTAGGTCGGTGGAGGGAGGAAAACAAAGAATCTGGGGACAGGAAAGGTGGTTGGGGAGACCCAAATGAGGGATTGTGAATTTGTGAGCAGGGAATCAAAATGAAAACCCGGATTCCGATCGAAACCCTCGGATGTCGTATTTATTTAGGCTCTGAGCTTTTATATACACACGAAAGGTTGCGTCGCAGAAGCCACCCGCATCCCTGCGCTGCGAAATTACTTTCCTGTTCTCTGCGGGGCGCGCAAGGACACGTTGTGGGTCCCGCCTTTTGTCCTTTACAAGCGTCGATGTCGTCGTTTACGTGTGGAGCCGGTACTGGGTCCGAGGACCCGTGCGGATAATCATGAACCGATAAACGATTGCCCCTCGATGTGTACCGGCCGATAACTTTTGCTACGATGATTCGTTACGTAAATCCCCGCTTTACAGTTTAAATTTTTAATTAATGATGTAAATACCGAACCGGAACCACTCATCGATCGGGTAGAGAGGCCTGTTTTGGTCAAACCCAATTAGACTGGTTTGAACCAAGGTTGAACCATATAAAAATGCTACGGTATATTTTCTATAATATCAATTTTGTATGCATGTCAATAATCATATTGTGTTGGTTTGAGAATGCTTAGTGGTGAAAACAGGTTGTAGGTATGATTCCTGGCTCTTATTGGGGACTCTCTTTTTTACGAACCGGATTAAGAACCGGACAGGTTTTGTGGTCGGATCGACTCGGACCAGCCCAACAGGGCATTTTTACTCTTTTTAGGTAAATCCGAATATAGAACCAAAACCAATAACCTTCTGATTCTGGTTGGGCAGGGTTAGATATCCCGATCCGGTTTGGTTTTCAAAATAAAACAAACCAATTGGTCTGACCTAGTTGAACCAGAATAAAAGGTCGGTCCGGTTCTTATTGACTAGGCCTAGTTCACTATAATTAGCAGTATTTTTATCTTTTTTCACATAAAAATATCAAATATATATAAAGTATATATGTATAGAGTATAATATTCAATGGTTGAACCATTGGTTATGCAATCATATTTTTAACAGAAAGTTTATTATCTTAAATGCAGGTATTGCGTTATTTTGTATTTAAAAAATATATTATATACCATTAAAAACCAAAAGAGTTAAATAATAAACTTTCCATTACTCTTTTTTATTGCTGTATTATGAGCACCAAATCTGATTTTGCATGATGTATGGGTGTTACACTGTACTCATTTGTAGTAGGGGTGGTCACGGGTCGGGTTTGGGTTGGGTTTTTAAAAACCTGAACTTGACCCGAGAAGCAATACCTGAAACTTGAACCCATTTAAAACTCAATTGGGTTTTTAAAACCCAAACTCAAACCCAAAATCGACCTGAACCTTTTTTTGCAAACCCAAACCCGACTCCATCAGATAAAAACCCGTCTAGTTTTCAAAAAATACAAAAAAAACCAAAATAAGAGAATAAGATTAATAATATATATATATATATATATATATATATGCACCAAAATGTGCATGACCCAAATTCAACAAGTCCAGAGTCCACTAATCCAAGCAAACAAGGTTCGTGGGACGGCCGCCTCGACGATTCTCAAGGTCATCCAACCCATAGCCGAGCCATCCGTCTCGCCACATTATCCACACGGTGAGTCATCTTACACCCATGCAACGACTCGAGTGAGTCATCGCCCGGATCAGAAGCAGCTCATGAGTCATCGCCATCGCCAAGATACGTTATCCACTTCAAACGTGAAGATAAAGACCAAGTCCGGTTCACGATCCTCATTCGGGGGATCTCAACGGGGAATTCTGGTCTCCCTCCCCCCCCTTCTTCTTCCTCAACTTCACGAAAGAGTAAAGAGGAGCACGAGCCCCATTTTTAGGCAACGTCTCTCAACAACTACACAGATAGGCTACAAATAGCCAGAAGTTCCCTGTCCCAGGGGTTGGAAATTTTGAAGATCGACAGCCTTCTTGCCGAGAAAAAAATACACTCGTGAAAACTCTCGAACCAGAGAAGTTCAGCCACTCACAGTTCGTCGCTCAACAGTTCGACTAGAAGCCTTTCTACACCGTCGCCGGCAACGTCATAAGTCGATACATGCGGAGCACAAATACCTCCGTCCGACCGACGAAAGCCACATCAGATTGTGTACGTTCGTTTCTGTAACTCGAAGTCTCAACGACGACCTCGCAGGATCTAAAACTTCAACTAAACTTGTAACGGAGATCGAATCAGTGAAGCATAGGAAAGTGAACTTGTATTATTTGATATTTAAACACACCCTGTAACACAAATTTATTCTAAAGTAATCGACATACTCTCTCGGTCGCGCCTCTTCGCGTACCGGCAGATTTTCGATGAAACAATATACATAAGTCATCGGGTTGGGTTTGGGTTTTCTAGGGTAAACCTGAACCCAACCCAACCCGAGATCGGGTTTAATTTCCTAAACCCAAACCCAACCCACAGGTTGGATTTCGAAATCCAAACCAACTATTTTCGGGTCGGGTCGGATCGGGTTCTCCGCCAAAGACCCGATGCCCACCCTCCCATTTGTAAAAAATCTCATATCTTGTAAAGCAGAGAGTTCACCACGTTAAGGATATGAAAATAAGGATAAGAAATAAAAATTTTAGCCTTTCTATAAATATGTTAATATAAGTATGATAAACATATTATTTTTCTCTTTTGGCGCGATTGGCAGTGAGGCGTGAACATCACGCGGGCACGGTAACAGGGTATGTCCAGAATCCAGATTCTTTCATACCAGGAACTTCCGCGCGAGTATAAAGTGTTCTTCGTCTTCAGCTCTTTAGAGCGGTCCGAATTCAGAACTCGGAGCTGTCAAAGATTGTAATCGCAGAAAATAGCGGAGGTTCGATACTTCGTGTCTCTGGTTACGTTACTTCTTCTTCAATTTCGCGTTTCGATGTATTCCTATGAATTGTTTCTCCACCATCCTCTAACATTCTCTTAGTTCGCACTTTCGTTTAGGCCATTTCTGAGCGCAGTTATGTTGTATGGGGTCATCGTGATGTTATTCGGAATATATTAATGAGCAGCTATCCGATTTTGCGAACGCACTTTCCGTGAAACTTATCGATTACTTCTTCTTGTTTGGATAGCGTTTATTTGTTGTTGACATAATGCTTTGATTATTAGCGGGTGGTTTTTCTCTTTGCCTTAGTTTTATCGTGATCAAGGGGAGATAGTAGTACCGTGAAAGGGCTAGGGTGGGTATTAGGAGGTTTTTTAGGATGTTCATTCTCACTGTTCGTTTGAGAGTCCTGATATTTTCCTCAATGAGTGTTTCGCTGATTGGCCTGACTAGTACATGTAACCGAAGACTAAGATAGGGAATCTGTGTAACAGCGTATGTCTGCATTTCTTTGTCTAAATTGGCGTATGGAAAGGAACGTAGAATGCATTTGTCGATTATAACGTTTTATTAAGTTGAAGGAAGAAACGGTACGAAGTAGTTGTGTATAATAGGTACTATCCACATTTTTGAGAGGACTAAGGTAGCGACACATAGCAGCCTAGTGTATATTTTTTATGTACATCAGCTCATGAAAGGTGTGCTGGATGCATTTGTTAGTTGTAAGTTGTGACAAACTTATTATTTTGAAGAAATAATGTTCTGAAGTATTTGTTAATTAGATAATTTAGTTCTTTACTTTTGTTTTTCTTTCAAAAAATAGTTGAGGTTTTTAGAATACCTAAACATGTACAGTGAGTCAAGGCATGCCAAAGAGGTCCAAGGTCAGGGATGAACAACGAGCAAGTCATATATCAAGAAGTTAACCTCGTGACATAGTTTCTAAACATAGAACTGTTCTTACTTTCTTTATCCTTATGGACAATGGCGCGCAGATGGAGAGAAAGGAGGGGGTACAAAGGTGATTGTTCTGTATACTCTCACATCGGCCAAAGCTCAATGGTTTTCTTATGAGTTGATTTTAATGGTTTTGTGTCTGTTTAACCATATATGACTCGGCTGGGTTGATTTGGTTATTGAGTTAACGGGTCAAGTCGGCAGGTGGAGTCATCCCTTCTACGAAGGGCAAATTCCCTATTACTGAGAAGTCCATCCCTACTGTCAGTCTGCATGAGTGCACTTCAATGTTTCAGATAAAAATATATTGAATTAACTACTCTTAGTGTTGTTTCAAGGGAAAGGCTGAGTTACCAAGTATGGATGGATAGACTCAATGATGGTTTTGATTTTATTTTCCTATTTCGATTTTTGGTTAGCACAAGTCTAAACATATTAGCACTTTCTTACCATATATTGTATTTTTGAACCACCAAAAATACTGTGTTATTGTTTGTGTTTCACATTACTGAGAATGGCTTTTTGTCTATCTGCTTTTTTTTTGTTATTTTCTTTGTGAGTTTATCCTGCTTAGGTTGGTACGAGTCTAAATATGCTGATGCTATTTTCCAGCACCCAGTCTGTTGTTTTTGTCATGGGAGAGAGCTGTGTTGATCATCCTCTGTTTGGTGGTGCCTTGTCCAGTGCCTTTCCTCTCAGGTTTCAGGTCAGCAAAGAATCCTAATTATATATAAACTTTTTTTTGCTCTTCTCATTAAATCTAATTTAATTCTGGAAGTGATATGAAATTTATAATGGTTGAAATGTCAATTGCTTTGAATTATAGGATTTGAGCACAATCAGAGACGTACCTAACAATCAGGTAGCTTGTTGTTTATGAGAATTGCTTTTCAATTGATCGTTTTGTTTTTTCTGGTCTGCACTTTATCAGCAACTGCCATCTTGAGCTTGTTTTGTTATGGTAATTGTGAAGGAGGCATTTGCTGACCCTAACCGTGATGAGAGCATTATATTTGAATTGCTAGACCTGAAAAATGATGTTCATGATGCTGGGAGTGCTGTTTGGTTTCTACAAGATCTTGCCACAGAGCAAGATGCTGATGAGGGTGTGGTAAGTGTTAGACAAATTGCTGTAACTTTTTATCTTTTAGAATTCCTTGATGACTAATAAACATCTTATGATTTTGAATTTTGAATGTTTAATATCTCATGAACCAATTGTGTATATGAGAGCAAACTTGTGATGATGGTAATTGAATGTAGTGTATGCTTTTGCAGCCTTCAAAAAGTGATGGGAAGTACCTTTCTGCCCTCGTTTTTCATGTCGTCCTGCTTTGATAATATAGTTACATATTTTTTTGTTCATTCCTGTGGTTTTCTTTTTTATTCCATTTGTAGTGCAACCTGCAAAGGTTTTTATAATTAAATTGTCTAATAATTTGGAAGTCTTCTCTCCATTTATCCTTGATTTTTGAATGATAAGCTCCTTATATGGCTAAAAAACTTTTTCAGTTCCTTTCAGAAATTAATCTTATTAAGGAAGAGTTGATGGATAACTTGTAACTTTTCTTATTCATTAGGTATTGGAGTATACGAGTACCACGGAGGAGGTAGCTGCCCTGCGTTACAGAGACATACCTGCAATACTTAGCACTGCAATTGGTCAAATGGTAGCTACATCAATATATAAATTCTGTACTCTGTTAGTATGATGTTTTCTTAGGATTTTATTTTTTATTTTCTGTGAATCTTATGGCAATGTAAGTGTTGGTAGGTCACTCCTATTTATATGGAATATACATTGTTAGTCAATTCGTGTATATATTTTGGTTTATGAAAGTTTGTCTTTCCTGATCAATTGGTGTTGCCCATATTTCTTTGAAAGAAAAAAGCATTAGCCATACATTAAAGGTTGCATTAACAGCATGGGAGAAAACAGGAGGGAAGTCATCCCGCTGTTGTACTGATATTTGTGATTAATTTTCTTACAAAAAACTTCAGTGTTTTAATTCCTGCTTCTGTTTTTTGTATTACTCAAAAAAATACAGTTCTATGACCAGTTATTTTTCTGTTTTGAATGGTGGATAGGCCATTTCCAAGGGAAGACAAGGAAGAGAAGCTCAGAATATTGTAAGGGTAGGGACTCTTTTCCAATTCGTTGGCTTTTGAAGCAACTTTGAGATTTCCATGGAGCTCATGCATTTGCTCTTGCAGGTATACCTTGCAAATGTGCGTCTTAAAGGAGTTGGTACTGATGTTCTTATTGCTGCTTATGAGCCAATTTTGATAAAGTACTGTACCAAGACTACACTACATCGTTTTATTAGTTATAATACATTTTCTACTTCCGAATTTTATGACTAAAAATGATTGCTATTGCCCTTCAGTGTATTAGTTTTTTTATGCAAAGTGTAAGCTTTTAGGTGACTCTAGTAGTCTTCTTTGGTTTTCCTTGTTCTATTTTCTGCTCACTCTCCAATTAGTGTGCTTGCATGTTACAGTTTTGCATTTTGTATTCTGGGTGAATCTATGAGTCATCTGTATTAACCATAGATCCTATGACCACCCTTGTAGTTATGAATCAAGTCAAAGGAAGTTCATACCTTGTATTGTGATTAGTATGCAAGTTCATAATGTGCCAAGTTCTTCCTTTTTTCTTTTCCCAAAGTTTTCCTTAAATGTATTGTACCCCTAAAAAGTGTAGGTGTTGTTGTTTATTCTTAACCGGAGGAGAGGAGAGTGACTTGAACGTTAATTCAGTGGTCGGAGGGGGGAGGGGAGTTTATAATATGATGGGAAGTCTTGGTTTCAGGTTAGGGGGTTTAATGTGAACACACTATTTCACAAAAGCCATGTCACTGAAGTGTGATTCTGTTGGTTGATAATTGCTCCTGGTATTGGTGGTATCTTTTTTACACCCCCTAATTACTGGTAGCAAGTTGTAGATTTGTAAAATTGTATAGTAACTGTAACGCTTGCAATTTTGTTTGTTATTTTTGTACCTTTTGTACCATCATTGTTGCCCATTGGCCATTTAGCTGGACTGTGGATGAATATTTTGGCAGTAGAAACAATTATATTATCCATGAGATAGGACCACTTATATCTTTTAGACCCTTTATCGTTGAATCTTACATCCACCCTTTAGGACATTTTCTTTAACACTCTTTGTTTGCATGCCAAGTCTCTTTTACAATTTTGTCTGAATCATCTCTTCTAGATTAGCAATTTTGTGCTGTTCGCATCCTTTAGCATTGGGGCTTTTATTAGCTATTGAAGAAATTCTTTGCTTTTTTCATTGTGTCATTTCAGTCCTCTCAGTGAGAGTGCTCAGACAGTTGGAGCTGGCTTAGCTACACCTGCTATACAAATGGGTTCCCTGCCCATGTCGGAAGTCTTTAAAACTGCAGTCTCGAGTTTCAGAGTACATCAATGGAGTCTTTTTGGTTCTGGGGCTTGATAGATGCTAGGGATGCAGTTACAACATACTGATTATGGATAGATGATGATAAGTGCATGAACCTTATTGTCAATGGAAGTGGCTTCCTTTAAGTGGAACTTGATTGAATGCCTCAGAAGTTTTTGGAAACCTGAATATTTGAAAAAATTTCATGGTAATTTGATAAATGAATGAAAACCAGGCCACCTTGTATGGATGAATTTATCATGATCTTGTAATTCGTTTTTGAAAAATTTGAAATATGTTATTAATTGTTCTATCAATTGTTTGGTTTATGGTCTCTTGGCTTTGTGCCCCATTACTTTCCATGTCATATCCTTCATCAATTTTCTCACTTGTCTTTTCTGTTGAGGCTTTGTCATACATGAACGGGATTTTCTATCTTTTCAATTCTGCTCTCCTTACTCAGGCTGGTCTTTGGTACACTTTTTTGGAGTTTCACTGGAGGTGTTTCCCCTAATATCACTGTCACTGATAGTTTGTCCCCTTGACCTCATCAGTGAGTGCCTTAACATACTCCCTACTTTGTCAATCTGAAAATTCTGCTATGTACGGAACTTCCATAAGGTGACAGGCCTGGAGTATAAAATTTTGTTTAGAATTGCCTTAGTGATTCACCATTAGAGCAACCACGGTTGCCTTTTTCTGGAAATCAGCATTTCGCAGTTGGACATACAACCCTCCACAACATACCAAAATATTAATGGACAGAGTATGCCCCTGCAGTTGCAAAAGCTCCCGGGAGGTGGAAATATGTTGGTGGTGCAATCTGTGATAACATAGAAGTCCCTAAGCACCTGCCTGCAACTTACACAAAGCAATGGAAACAACACTGAAGAAAGGTCTCCAATTTTATGGAAGTATAGAAGGCAGTAAGAAGCATTCTAACCAGAGCACTAACCGATGACATGGAATCACTCGCTCAAGGGCCGAAACAACGACAGCCAGACCTTCTTAACTGCGTTTCAGAAGATCCCTCGCAAATATTCGAGTGTCATCTAAAGTTTCAATCAACTTCATCTGTCTTCCAAAGGGGAAGTAAACTTCCTTTGCATGACAAGTACTCTCGACCCTTTTCCATGGCAGACAACGAACAGCCAGACAAACGGACGTTCTTCGTTTCAGTCTCTGTATAGGAACTCGGAAGTCGTACAGAAGCTTAAGATGTCATGTTGCCTGCCGACATTCTTCCCACCGATGCAAACGGGTGGTTTCCTACCGGTCAATGTTTTGTTCGAAAATTTGAGAGAACTGACGGTCAGCCCTGCTACTTCGCCCGCTGTTGATTGCATCCATGATCCGCCACCTGATGTTCATTTCCACCATCAGAAGTAGTAGTTCATTCATTCCTATCCCGGGGCTCGACGTTCCAAAGGCCCCTTCGTCTCTTTTCTTTGCTCTTCGTCGGAAACCCTCCGGTGCCGGGCGTTATCTGCCAGAAATCGGTCCCGGTTTTCCTCCTTTAATTACCGTCTTTTACCTTGCAGTCTTGTTCTTACCCGCTTCTCAGAGCAAGAGGAAAATGCAGAATGCCCCCTCGACTTGAGTTGTCACGTCGAGGCGGGACCTCCCTGGGTTTCTCTCCAGTTCTTCCTGCAAATTACTACATCAGGCCGTTACTATTACTTTCCCGACATGTTTTTGACTTCGATAGACATGAGAAGAAAAACAGGCACCCTCGTTAGTCGTTACCATATCAAATCCAGTTTCGTCTCGCAATTTTCCCTTCATCGTCGTCTCTTCGGGTCACGACTGCTGACTTGCAACAGGGTTTGATTCGAACGGGCCTTGTATCTCCCCCTGCCATTTCCTCATCAGACCTTGTCTCTGCTCTATCCTCGTGAATCTTGCCTGTCCTAGGAACCTCGTCATATCCTTACTGTAATTTTACCTCTCGGGACAAATTTTTGCTTTCATTTTATATTCAGCTCAAAAGGTATAATAACTACATTAAGCAGAATGAAATGAAAGGTAAATTAATAAATTATAATAATATTTTCTTTTTTCTTTTTTTTAAAAAAAATTGTATGATACCGCAGGCCGAAGAGCATTATGGTTCCACATTTGCAGTAAGACCAGAGGTAAGAAGCCGGGAGTGGGCCCGCAGGAGGCGGACAGCGTAACAGCTAACTTCATACCTGGTGGGCCCGGCCCAAAAAAAGCGACTCGGCACTCATGTCGACCAGTTGGGGGCCCGGCACAATCAGAGAGGTGCCGCGGACCCCACCTCACATTGCCGTATTCAATTTCGTCAGTGCGTGTAGGAGAAACCCGAAGCACAGTCTCGGCTCCATTATTCAAACCCTCGCACCACTTGTCCCCCCTTTTTCCCAAAATCGGGCCCACGCGTAAGGAACACGAGACCCATCTCCACTTTTCGGCCTCGGCCCACCTCGCTATTCCCGGGACCCTCCCCCGAAGGCCCACCTTGTCGTCCAAGTTCCTCGCCCTGCCACGTGTTGCCCAGAATCTCGTTCGGCCACTCACGAACTCAAGAGACCCAGAGACTGGATCAAGCTGTGACCCAGACAGGTCAACTCGGTTCTTCGAGCGACCGGTTCAGTAGCAGTAGGAGTAGAGTAGACCTGTCCTTCCTATATTCTGGTACCGGTCCCCTCTCCCTCTCAGTTCGGTGAACTCCGATTTCCAAGAGACGGGATCGGACCAAGATTAGACCAGTCTTCGGGTTTAAGTTTGACTCGACCCATTTAGGTGAACCCAAGTACTGATCCGGGGTTCAGAAGGTGCCGGTTAACCATGACTTGGCTCAGTAGAAGGTGCCGGTTTCAATGAGAGTGGAATTGAACCAAGCCGGCTTGTGAACGGTTCTATTTAGGCTCGAAACCGGCTCGAGCTTAGCTCGAGTACTCAATATTTCCTCCCCTAAGTTTAGAGATCTTGGGTTGTTGTCTCGACGATTAAAGAACTGCTGGACGGATCAGTAAGCGTGTTTTTTATAATAACTCGACCCGGCCGACCAGTTGCCTTCCTGGTCGGAAGGAGCCGGGTCCACTCTGCGGGAGCGGCAGGGTAATAGGCGCCTCGGGCGGGGGGTGTTTCGGGAAATTCGCGGGTCTTCGATGAGAGACAGGTGTAAAGTCAAATACGGATAGATCGGGTCTGGCGGCCAGCTTAGGCCCCAGAGGCAAAGGGCCGCAACAGGGGGGCAGCGTCGTCGACGTGATGTGACCAAACTGTCAGTTTAAATCCGTGACGTCAGCCCAAAGGCGGGGCCCCCCGTCTTCGGTGCGGGACCCGCCTCGCATTCCTCTCTAGGGCTGACGCCAGCGCGCAGGGGGGGGGGGGAGGGGAGGGGGGGGAGGAGGGCGTAGTTGGTTTGTTGTTCCCCGGGGCAGGAAGATTCCAACTGTCTTGATGACGTGGCCCTGTCAGGCCACCCACCATCCGGGCCAGAGGGACGAGAGAAGGACATTCCCTTGAGAGCTGGACACCCGGGCCCCTCCTAACCGCTGCGCTGTCCCGAATAAATGGACAGCTCTGTTTTATATATATATATATATATATATATATATATATATATATATATATATTATTTTATTTTTTTTTTTTTCCTCTTGAAATTATCATAATACCGTTTTATTTACATGCTGAACAGCTTAAGTCTTCCTTACATTTATAATTTACGGTTTTTTTTTTTTTTTTAATTTCCTTTTGAGCGGAAGTCTTTTTTATCGAAATGGGCATGCATTGAGTCAAATTGGGTTAAATGGACCTGTTTATTCCGATTCGAGTGTTTATTGGAAGATTTAGGATTTGGACGGGAGGGGTTTGGGGTGCAATCCACAATCATGTCCTCTTGAATTGAATAGTTAGTATTTAATGTGAATTGGGCGTCTAATCATATGATTTAGCTTAGTTTAATCAAGGGGCATGAATGCCCTGAAGACCTTTTTGGGTTTTGGCAAAATATATTGTTGGTAGATATTTTATATAAGTAAAGTACAACATGTGGATCCCAACGCATTCTCTTTCCTACCCACTCAAAATATTTGGCTCTTGAAACCCACTTTAAGCTTATTCTAAAGAGCTAATTAAGCAAAGTGTAATCAAACACAGGGGAGTTTTATAAGTCACATAATTAGGATCATTATGTGTACGTTTCTCGTATATACTTTTAATTAGTTTTTCCTTTGTAGTTTTATGACACCTTAATGATATATTATTTCCCTTTCCATATAAAGCCCACATAGAAAGTTGTACTATACTATTGCGCACTGTGGAGACTCGAACTTAAGACCTCCTGTAACGATGATTCGCATGAGACCATCTCTCAATCTATTTCAGAATGTTTTCATCCCCCCTCACCAAAATGAAATAAACCTCAAGAATTAAGGCCATCAAAGTTTTCAACTGACTTTGTGCTTGACAAAACTCTTAATCAGTAGCCTTTTAAATATATGGACCCATGTCTTGAATTACAAGTATTAGGATTGGTTTTCCTAATTACATAAAAAAGATTAATAAAATAGTTCTTTGCTTATGTAAGTAGACCTGACCATCAATATCCAAGTAAAGAGCTTGAATCTAATATATAACATATATATAAGCCAATAAAAAAATAAAAATATGAATGAAATCCACTGTAGCCAAAGTTGGCAGAACCCAACTTTCCTTACTTCCAAATAATTAACTTACTCTATTTACAAAAATACCACGTAATATATATTATCTAAATTTTACACTTAAAAATTAATAGTTGAACATGAGTAAAAAGAAAAAAAAAAAAAAAAAAAAAAAAAAAAAAACATATACTTGGACATAAATATTAAAACCAATCACACATATATATATATATATATATGAAAATAATATGATTTTTATAGGCTGCCGACTTGAATTCCTAATTTTGAAACTTCAGGTTGGAAACAATATTCAAATATTTTACCGGAGGGATGAGAAGAGTGTTACAGCGGCTTCCTCGGGATCCTGCAGTCAGCCTGAGAGTCGCCATAAAAAGGATTTGAATTAAAAAAGTACCTCCAAAAAATGATGGGTTCCATAACCGAAAACAGAATGCACAGTAAATGGTTACTGTTCTCTTCCCACCTAGGCCTTCCTCCATTTACTCTCTTCAATGCCGTAAAACCAAAGAAACTCGGCAGCAGCAGCAGCAGCAGCAGCTGCTTCTCTAATTAATTCTCAAAAACGCTGCCGGAGTTATGTATATATATCTATCCTGTCTTCACTCAGTTGGACTTTCTCATGGGGAGATAAAAATGTGGCTGCGTTTCGTCAAACACGTGGAAGCAGAGTCCGAGTGGGGGAAGGCTTTTTTTTTTTTATGTTGTTGAGAAGATTTTCAGGTCCAGCAGCCAAGATTTGAGAAGGTAACATCTGATTAGGAGAGAGAGAGAAAGAGAGCGAGAGAGCGAGAGAGAGAGAGAGAGAAGGGGAGAGGGAGAAGAAGCAAAACAAAAAACAAAGGTGGAGTCTGAGCATAAATTGTATGTAAAATAATAAGGTTACATGATATCTTATTTTAATGTTATATATATATATATATATATATATATATATATATTCGATCCCTCACTTGAATCTCTGTTGATAGAATTGTCGGTACGTATGTATGAATTGTGTAATACATTAGTTGATAAGTATTGGATTTTGAGGTATATATATATATATACAGCAATTGGATTATACGTTGATTACTGTTTGGTTAATGTCCATTACTGGATAGAGATATATGTATGACTATATGTCAAGCATAATATTAACCATTGATTACTGATTGGTTAAAGTCCATTAATACTGGATATATAGAGATATATATATAGATTATACATTTAACATATTGTGCTGGATTTTTACTAGGTGAATGCGAAATAATGGTTTTTTAAAATCTGAAAACAAAAAACAGCCCTCCAAATACAGTAGTATAAACTTTACAAATCTCTCAAAAACCCTAAACACCATAATCAATTTATGTACCCTAAATAGTACTGTATGTGCTTTGATACCAGTTTGTAAAAACCTAAATTGAAAAATTTATATATGTATACTTGTAAAACTATCTCTAAGTACTATGGAATTGACTTTATATGTATGCGAATTTTGATGAAATATGTACGTATAATATACTTAACTAGCATATTTCTACATATCTATGATCCAAGAGTTACATTACATGTTCCGGCCTGACTCGAGTAGAGCTCGCCATATTTTCCAAGCGTGTGGAGTTAATTCTAGAGTAAGTACTTAAAACATATATATGGTTAATTAAGTGTGTATATATATACATGATGTCAATTGATATAAGTAAGCTTACATGTACGGTATTTTGTTGGGGGTGAGTTGTAACGGATTGACACCGAATCGGCCGGTACCGATAACTAGTGTTACGAATGAAGAGAGAGGGAGGGAGAGGGAGGCAAAGGAGAAAGAGAGGTAGGAAAGGGGAAAAAAGGCAATGATTACTTGAATGAGATGGGTCCCACGTATATTATCTTTTCTTTACAGACTCTGGTATTTTTGACTTGGGAAAGGGACCCACCTCGGCCACCACTGTCTTTATGGATTGAATGATAAAGAGCACCGCACGTGGAGTCTGAGCCAAGGGACTGTCCAGCCACAATAAAAAGGCAAGAAAGAAAGACTTGCCAAAAGAGAAGAAAGGAAAGAAAAGGAAAAGAAAAAAACAATAATAATAATAATAATAATATTGGGAATAAAAATAAACCAAGGTTACTATGGTTAATAAACATTATAAAGCACAGTCAAGGAGAGAACAGAACCCAACCCAATCCAACCCGCCCCAAAAAAAAAAAAAGTCCTCCAAAACACTTGCTAGCTTTGCTTTTCCCATGCCACCATATAATTTCCACTCATGGTTTTTGTTGCTTAAAGCTTGTTCCCCTCTTCTCTCCCTCTTCCTCTCCTTCGATCCCTCAAAAATTCTCTCTGCAACAGGGTTTCTGCAAGGTTTTGAAGAAGAAGCAGAACAGGATCCTCAATTTTCCATTACTGTGATTAGCAGAAGTCTTGCCTGGTACTTAGGTATACATCTCGAACTTCTCGCAGAAAAAATCAGTGTTCTCTGAAGAAGAAGAAGAAGAAGGGTTTGGTGTTCTGGGTTCTTTTTCCAGCTCGGTAGTATTCACTAATTTCGAGAAGAAGGAGAAAGGGGTTCAAAGTATATTCATGGTCGGTTGATCGCGTATTTATATATTTATATATATATATATATACATTGGGAGTACTGATCGTCGTAACCATGAACATGGACGGAGATCATAACGAACTCCGGCGGCCGAATTTCCCGTTACAGTTACTGGAGAGGAAGGAGGAGGCGGACGCTTGCTCCAGCTCCGGGTACCCGTCTCTGGCGATAACCCCCGTGACGGCGACGACGGCGGCGATTGCTGCGGCGGCGGATTCGGCGTCGAAGAAGCCGCCTCCGAAGCGGACGTCGACCAAGGACCGTCACACGAAGGTGGAGGGGAGGGGGCGGCGCATCCGCATGCCGGCGACGTGTGCGGCGCGCGTGTTCCAGCTCACCCGGGAGCTGGGCCACAAGTCCGACGGCGAGACCATCGAGTGGCTCCTCCAGCAGGCGGAGCCGGCAGTCATCGCCGCCACCGGAACCGGCACCATCCCCGCCAATTTCACCTCCCTCAACATCTCCCTCCGCAGCTCCGGCTCCTCCATCTCCGCCCCCCTGAAATCCACCGCCGCCTACTTCAACCACCACCACGCCGCCGCAGCCGCCGCGCCGCAGCTCCGGATGCGCGCCGCCGCCGCCGACTGGGACCGCACCCTCTTCGCCGGGTTCGAAACCCCCTCCTCCCTCATCCTCAACACCACCACAACCAACAACAACAACAACAACCTGTTCTCGCCTCCCCCGAAACAGGAATTCTTCCGCGGCGCCGCCTTCTCCGACGTGTCCGAGGACATGAACGCGGACGTGAAGAAGCGGCGACCCGACCACGAGACGACCTCGACGACTTCCACGACTTCCACGACGCAGCACCACCATTACCTGAGCCACGGCCAGATCAATCCGACCACGTTCTGGATGGTGACGAATAACCCTAACAGCCAGGGCGTGGGGGGAACGGCTGAGCCGCCCATATGGACGTTCCCGGCGTCCAACTCCGGCGTTTACAGGGGGTCCATGTCCGGCACCGGCCTCCATTTCATGAACTTTCCAGCACCAATGGCGCTGCTCCCGACCCAACAACTGGGTTCGACCCTCGGCGGCGAGTCGCACCTTGGCACCCTCACCGCTCTCAACCCGTACCGGCCGATCTCCAGCGGCGGAGTTCCGTCGGAGTCGTCCGGAACACATCATCATCATCATCAACAACATCCAGGTGGTGGTGGTGGGGGAGAACAATCACGCCATGATCAGTAGTTGTAGTAGCTACTACGAGTATTAGCCTACCCTTTTTTATCACAATTCACAAGATCCTTCTTCTTCTTCTTCTACTTCTTCATCTTCTTCTACTTCAGTTAAATATATATCTGTATGAGCAACATAGCTTGCAACACAGGTGCGGTTTTGTGTGCCCTAATTTGGAGTTGAGAGTTAATTTTCATTTTTTTTTCTTTTAATTTTCCTGATGATTGTGTGAAGTACTGAGAAGAAAACTGAATATGGGTTTAGCTTCTTTGCCCAAATTCTTTTTTTTTTTTTTTTTTTTTTTTTTTTTTCTTTGGTGTTTTTCTGCTGATTTTTATCTCACAGAGAGACTATCATACAATATATATATCACAGTACTAGATGTCATTGATTCCCTTGATTGATTTGATTACTTCTACATACATATGTGTATGTTTCTTCCCTGATCTTATATTCCTTTCCTGGGCGCCTTTGATGATCAGTCGAACTACACAATATTACTCTCTTCAGCTCCTTATAAAATCGAAGCTCAAAAAGCTATGAAATTAGCCATTACAGAAGCTTGATTTTTGCAACCTCGGCAGCTTTGGATTCAGTGGAGAATATCGATCGTGGATTGAAATGTTTGATACTTGGTCAGGGGCCCCAAGGGAACGAGATACTGTGCATGGAAATTAAATGACCCACAAAATCTATGGCTTCTATCACATGAGTTGCAGCTGCCATTGACAATTTCTGATCTTCTGGAATCTGGACCACATGATGAACAAGCTGGGTTCCCAGGCTAAAACCTAGAATATGTTGTAGAGTTCAGCTAGCTAGCCTTTACAGTTTTTTTTTTTTATCATTCTTATTTATTTTTTTTTTGTTTCTCTTATAAGCTATTGCATGGCTTATATATATATATATATATATATGGACCTACATACAATTAAGTTCATGCAGGGTGGCCCAAGGGAATTTTCTTTGAAGGTCAAGGGGGGTCTCTTGAATTAGAAAAAAGAAGAACTGAATGTGTCAGGTGTTACCTAGGTCAGATGTAAATTAATTAATTAATTAGCTGTTATTTCAAGCAGGATTAATTTTTTAAGGAAATCTTTAGCTTTTTTTTTTTTTTTTTTTTTTTTTTTTTTTTTTTTTTTTTTTGTAGAAGTTTCAAGAAATCATCTGATATTAGGGCCGGTTTCTATCGTCTCTTAAATCATTTTAAGTGAGAAAGTTCAGACTATAAACCTATATTTGGAGATAATTAATGGTAGCTATATAGTACTCTATCTGCTTCAACTGGAATATCATAAGACAATGCGTGTTGCAGTTTCAAAATATTTTCAGATTGAAACAAGCTTAACTTATTTATGAATATATCATACTATGGAGTCAGGTATATATCCCAAAAAAAAAAAAAAAATTTAATTCTCTATCATATATATCATACTATGGAGACAGACCGAGTAGGCAGTTCTCACTGTACATGTCCTTCTAACGGATCAGACCAGGCTTAACTGATGCTGGGTTGACCCAATGCAACCCAAATCACTTTGATCTCCCAATCTTCGCATTGGTCCATTAGGTGTTAAGATTCCATTTTAGAAAACCTTGATTAATTGTAAATAAATTTAAAAAAAAAAATTATGTGAACCTAGCAAATATGTATCAGGGGCCCCAAAATCCAATATATTATATCAGATATATATATATCAAGTCACGTATATATCGGCACACATCCGATATGGGCAGTATATATCAGATACCTCAAAATCCGATATGTATTGGCCGATACGATCTACCCCTGTAGGAGGCCACCAAAATCAGAAAACTAGTGACCCCTCTATCATTCTCGAGCCGGGTCTCTTTTTATTTTGCTAAATTGGGGCACCCCTTTTGAAATTAGGGCAAAGTGAGAAACTTTCCCAGATTCATAAGATTGAAAGAGAGAGAGAAAGAGAGAGAGAAAGAGAGAGAATGAGAGAGAAAGAGAGAGAGAGAGAAAAGAGGAAAGAAAGAGAATGGGAGAGAGATGCCTCCCCCTCACCAAACTCCTTTTGCTTTCGTCTATCCCAAGAAGATCATGGGCTGTCCTCTTGACCCATGACACGTGAGAGTCGGCAATCATTAATATGGGAGGAATGATCGATAACGAAACTTGTCAATCTTCACTAATCAACCCTTTTAAGGCTCAGATTTTGGTTTTTCTTCGGCTCCCAAAGCGGGTTCTTAGTTCCCCATGCAAACGCAGCTTTTCGATTCGGTAAAACGGAAAAGGAGAACCTGATCTGTATTTTATTGCTGAAGATGCTCCCTTTGAATGATGGTTTGATAGGCTTGAAATTCGGGAACTTTGGGAGAGGGGGACTGAGACTGACTCTGTAAAAAGGTCAAATTTGGTAGGAATCTTCCCTTTTTCAGTCAGATTGTTGAGTGATGTTACCTTGATGTGGGGTGACTTTTTTTTTTTTTTTTTTTTTTTTTTTTAATCTTTCTTTATCCAGGATTTTGTTTGAATTGACTTAATGAATTGCTTACTTTAATTTATTAGGTTAATCAGTAAAAAATTAGATAGTGAAATGCTGGGAGTCAATATAATGGTACTTTTGGATTATACTATAAGTTCTACACAAAATCTATCTATATTTATTTTTTAATTCATTTATTTTATTTGGTTAGCATTTTTATTTTTATTTTTTAGACGGTGAAAAGAAATATTATTAAAAAGATTTTTAACAATATATACATCAAGTATGGAAGTACATAGTGAGAGGTCACCTACAGGTCTTGGTATAGGTACACTAAATTTTTTTCTTAAAAAAATAAAAATAAAAAGAATAACTGTTACCATGTCATCTTTTAAAGCTCATGGCTTTAGGACCTGTGACATGGGCAAGTTGGCTTGAACATTAAAGGTGGTAGGTCAAGTTTGGGGTGGGACTCACTCTTTTTGTCTCTCATTCTAGGAAAACCCCTCCTTGTATACCTAAGTTGGAGTCAGTAATCACTCATATTAAAAAATGTCCTTGTGTGAGATTTATTCTATTATGGATAGGGATGGGCACGGGTCAGGTTGGGTTGGGTTTCTAAAAACCCGAACCGACTTATATTCCCGAAACCTGAATCCGTGAAAAACCCGAACCCGAACCTGACCCAAATTATGATATTACAAACCCACACCCAACCCAACCCGGGTTGGATTTGGAATCCAAACCCGGATTTTTTGGGTCGGGTTGGGTCGGGTTACTCGAAAAACACAACCCGATGCCCACCCCTAATTATGGAGATGCACCCCTATTCTTTCTCTCTGGAAAAAAATTGAAGGGGATCCCCTCCCTTCCTATCTCCAACTATTGCAGAATAATGGGGAGGGTGGCTAGTCCATCCTACAGCCAATTTTAGTTGACCTTAGTTTAGTCTAACCAAATCAGTTAATAATTGAATTGGGTTCAGTTTGACATTGAAGTTAATCATAGAGGAACACCTCGAAAAATCAAAAGGAAAATAGAATTAGATCGTTTCCTTTTCCATCTTCTTAATCGTCGTTGAAGCGATTGACTCGAAATATAAGCAATTTCCACAATACTTGTCTTGAACCTGAATAAACCTATTTCATATTTGTTAGTTCGTTTACCATATATAAAGTTAATTGTTATTTCTGTCCTTAGCCTACTTGTATGTTTATCTAAAGATAAAATACGATTCAATTTTTAGAATTATATGATTTTTTGGTAATTTTCTTCATTATGAGAATATCCTTATTTTCAACTTTATGTATATACATTTTTTTTTTTTTTTTTTAAGACCACTTTCACCCCTAGTTAAAATAGAATAAAATCATAATCATCGTTTTTATTTTTTAAGCACTAAATGATTAACAAAGTCAAAAGCGTTAGAGCTGAAGAAATACAAAAAAGTTAAACTAATCTTACTTTAGTTATATAAACCTGGGAGATAAATAATCAAATCGAAAGCTTAAAGTATAAGTCCCACATTTATCTCTTTTACATGGCTCTCGATGATACCTTTACAAATGGGTCCCAAAACTCCGCGCTTGTCGGAAAATATAAATAATAAAAAAAAAAAATCGAAGGGGTACCCACCCTACAATATATTTTCCTCTTTTCAAGTTGAAAATTTACTTTTCTTTGTTTTTTCCATGATCGGACCTTCTTTTATTATTATGGTCATGATTTTGACGAGATGTGAATGATATTTGATTAGACGTGAAGGTATTTTATTTTTATTTTATATTTTTTCCTTTTTTAATTTCGTGTAGGATCTCCATCCATCAATCCAAGGGCAGTTTGGGCTCAATAACCTTTTTCTCGAGGGTCCACCCTGTCGATTATGGGCTGGGTGTCCTCTGTACTATACTTAGGTGGCATGTCCTCTGTTTCATGTCCCCCAATTTCGCTTTTGGAAACGTCATCTCAATGAGATGAAAATTGAGACAAGTTGGGATAAGGGGAGACTTAGGGTAGTTTGTCCAAGGATATGATATATATGTCTATTAATTTTTATAAAATAATTGAATTTTTAGTTTTTTTCTTTTGTATATATATATATATATATATATATATATATATATATATATTCAGGAGGTAAAGTGTATATCTTTTGCCATTATGCTTTTGAGTTTCTTGACGTTACATAATTTTGTTTCTTTTATGTTTTTTAGATGGATGGTCAAGTTCATCGTGAATAACTTGCAAAAGGACTGAATGTTGTTTCTATTCATCTAGCCAAACTAATAATGGAATCTGCTCTAATTGACATGTTTTCCAATGTATCCATCATTGTGGGTTTTCATGTTTTCTTCCACAACCAGAAACCAAATATGCGGGATCAGATCAATAACCGTGTCAATCAACGGTCTGGATCTAGATCTATCTCAACGGTCATATCGAACTCATCTTTGATAAAATAAATGAATCTCAAATGGAGGTGCCGAGTTTCGAACCCAAAACCTCTCATATATTAATCAAGCATTTTCCCATCTTAGATACATCTCAATTGTAGAAATAAGATAAAACTTATAGAAAATAAATTAAAATGAATTACATCATTTTAAAACTACACAACATATTCTAGGGGTACGAGGATGGTGACTGACCAGGCTGGACCATCATGTGAACCCTAAACCATTTTCCAAGGGTAGAATCCGTTTCATTTTGCCTCTGACTTGGATGAAAATGGGGTATGCCATTATCTGATCTCTACTGTTACATCGTGTACTAATTTGGAAGGTGTAGGTGATGAGTATTTCCATATCCGATTACCCAATTACGCGAGGAAGGAAGTATATCCAATGTTGTAACGACCGGTTTTGGGATCAAACCAGAAAGTTGTCCGGGTCCGGTCGAACCGGTTCAATTGGGTTAGACCGCCGATTGAACCAGTATGACATCGGTCCGCTGGGTCGTTGTGTTCGCGGTTTAATCACAAAAATCAGACAGATTGGGCGGTTTTTTGGCTGCTTCGCAATTTTCTGAAACCGGACCGAGAAAGGGCTCCGGTACTGGCCCAAAGCAGTCAAACCGCCCGCTCCAGTCCGGTTTTTATAACAGAGGGTATATCAGTCATTTTTCATAATTTTCAGTATTTATTTATAAAATGATATGATCAATCTTGTTAAAATTACGATTTAAGATATTTATTTTAATAAATCATATAATAAAAATTGTATTAATAAATTTTTTTATACTTTTAAATCATTATTATTAAGGTTACATGTAAAGTGATCTAAATATTTCATTGTTTAATAGTTTTATAAAATTTTTATTATATTCTATTTCTTATCCAATTATCTGATAAATAAATGGATAAATGGTACATGAAATAACTTTTTGGCTATACTGTTCTACTGAATAATAATAGGATGTTATACAAAATAACCCTATTATGATCCATTTATATACTATTTACACATCATGAAATACTCTTCATTTTTTGATAGTCTACCATGGTCTATCTACCAAGCTTATTTAATCTTCTCTTAATCCATTATTGGTTTTTACACTCTAAATCACTGTTTTAAAAATTGAATCGGACCGGGCGGTCTAACCCAGTTGAACCAGAAGTGGAGGCCAATCCGGTTCTTATTGACTCGTCCTAGTTCAGTTCTCTGTAATCAACATTAATTTTGTCTTTTTACCTATAGGAATATAACATATTTATAAAGTATAGAGGATAATATTCCATTCGTCCAACCCGGTTTAACCAAATTCGACCAAAATCGAACATACTGTCGGTTTGATGGCCGGTTCGATTTTTAAAACATTGCTCTAAATGATATTTTAAGCCAATCCAAGGCTTACATTCTATTAAATGGAAGAAGTTTCTTGTATTTTTAGGGTAGCTTAAGATTATAGAGAAAATACTGAGGTCCTTGTGAAAAGCGGTTAAAACTTAAAAGGGTAAGAAGTCTAATATCCACGCCATTCATGTCTTATCCTTGGCTCATAAACCCCTCATTTATTGTGACAGTTTTTGGTTTAATGTAATTTATACAAATTCATAAAATGCATCAAATATCAGGTGAATAAATCTAATAAAATGCTAATGTGAAATAAAAATGTAGTGTATGTGAGATTCTATATTTGGTAATTTTTTTTAATTTATAGAAAAATGCGGTTGGGCCTACCGACCTTGCTTTCTTCAGCACATATTGGGCCTACCGTCAAGCTGATGAAAACGAAATCTCAAAAATATGAAGCCCATATTTGGAAATAGTGGGCCTTGAGGAAACCTTATTGGGCTCAACGGGTTAAAGTCGAGCCGCAGATCAACGAGTGACAGGGACGTGACATATTGCAGTCGACTGCCGCTCGTCTTCAGTATGATCAGCCAGGAGCAACGTGGGAATTCTTGTAGAAGGAGGCGATCGAGAGAAGATCGATGGCCAGGCTGCGACATTGGTGGAGCCGTGGAAAGCCCGTCGCCGCGATCTGGTTCATCTCTGCGCTTCTCTTCTTCTCGGTTTTCCGGATGGCGATCAGGAGCTCTGTTTCTCAAGTGCCCCCTGCATCGGATCCAGGTACGTCTCCGTTGTTTGGTTATTCTTTTTCGAAAGGGGGATCGAGTCGAGTTATTGGTCGTGATGTTGGTGTATTGAGTGTGCTGCTGAGGAATTGGGGAATAATTGGGAGTCGTGCTGACACCTCGCAGGGCCGACCGTTTCGAATTCTGAAAAACGGACGCTGTTGTACGATAAAATGGCGCGGGATTTGGATGAGAAAGGTGCTGTGTTCCTCGCCGGGGGACAAACTTCTCAGTCCCTCTCTCTTTCTGATATTTTCACTTTGAAGGATGGTGTGGTCACCCCTGTATTGAAGGTATAAGTTGGTGATCTTTTGGCAATTTCTCTTTGAATTTTTTGCGTTTTAAACTTGTCCCAGTATTGACCTGCAGGCTGCAGATCCTCCTGTTCGTGCCAATGTGTTGTACCTGGACCCAGTGTTTTCAAACCCAATATCGTGAGTGTGTTTCCGTATTCAACCATAAATTATTTCGTTGATGAAGTGTTTGATGTTGTTATTAATCGTTGTGAAAAATATTTTTTTCCTTTAGAGTTTTTCTTCTTGTGTCGATGAAAACTCAACTCCAACACCCAATTTCGAGCTGACATTTGTATAAGGGGGACTCTTGCGATTTTTTTTTTTTTTGAGGAAAGTGAATACATTTTACTCCCAATTACAAGTTTTACTCCCAATGCTGCAGTGGAGACCCGAACCCAAGACCTCCCACAACAATAACTCCCATGGGACCACTGAGCTAATGCCCAAGAGCCCGACTCGTGCGAATATTTGATCTCTGAATGAGAATTCTTGTCTCAAATCTTTGTATAACTTGATCAGCCATTGACGGAGAAATTGGATTAGATTGTAATATCTACGTAGAGTTACAGTGTATTAATGTTGCTGTATAAAAGAATTATAACTCTTGATGCTGAAGGTAAATTTGTTGCCCAACTCGCCAATAATTACATTTATGGAGGGCATTGGTAAAGTTGGAAACCAGTTGACTTAAAACAAGATGGCCCTAGTTTAATGAAGTAAGAACCTTGTAGACAACGCAAAGAAAAGGTTCTGCATTGCTTTCCCTTTCATAAGTGGTGCAGTCATGCATGTTTTCCTATGGTTTGCTGCAGGCAGGCTGTAAAGGAGACCTTTCTGCCCCATTTTGACAAAGGTGATTGTCCCCTTTTGCATGTTTCATATGTTCGTACCTTTAATATATAAGTCTCGAGAAATTGAAGAATATGGAACTGTTTTTTTTTTTTTCTTGTTCTCCCTAGTTAAAATATTTAGCCTTTCTTTTCATCATTCTGTTTTTTGAGCACTGACAGAGATTCTCCATCTGGTACTGTGTAGCAGTCTGGTTCCAGAATGCAAGCGTGTATCATTTTAGTATGTTTCATGCTTCACATCATCTACAACCTATTCCTGCAACAGAAGATGAGGTAGTTGCATAATTGTGGTTGTTATGTTGTCCGGTTTCTTATAGCTCTCCTTGTATTAAATTGTTGTGTCTTTTTGTGAGATTGAAGCCGAGGCCAAAGCAGTAAAAGTAGTTTCAGAAGCACTTTGTCCGCTGAAGATCGTGCTAGATAGAGTGGTCTTAACGTCAACTGGTGTGCTTCTGGGGTGTTGGCAGGTAGATAATGCCAATCTGTGATCCTTTTTCATCTAATCTATTTTTTCTAATCTTACAATCTGCCATTTATAATTGCTAAAATATGGGCTATTTGAAAATAAAAGATAGGAAACTTTGGAAGCTATTCCAAGTGTTTCTGACTCCCATAAGAATTTCTTTTTCAGCTGACAATCTATTTTTTCACTGGTATATTCCTTGTTCTGGCTAAAGACTTGTATCATTTCAAAGTATGATAGCTAAAGGCTTGTAGATTTAAATGACATGTCATGGTTGAGTTGAAATGTGACAACTTCTTATCCTTTTCAAGCTTCTTACCAGGAATAGTCCTTTTTCTCAGATCAGATGATGATAAGTAAAAATCTTTTATGTTTTTGATATTTCATATTTAAGTGTTGATTCTAATCTTACTTTCTTTCGCTGCAGGTATTATCTGGTACAGACCCGGTAAATATCCGTGCAAATTTGAGAAATGCGCTTCCTCATGCACCAAGAAAGCAACTTGTAAGCTGTAGATCGAATGATTCTCTTTATATTTCACCTATTTCGTGTAACATAATACGAGCCATTTGAAATGGATTGTGCACCCATCTAATTGGAAATTGAATCACACACTTCTGCATTTAAAAGGTCTCACACTTCTGCAAATGGATCCTTGTAACCTGAATGGTCAGGGTCTAAAAGTTTAATTGTTTAGACAATCATTTTCCGTTGTGTATACTTGATATTCCCCCGAGTTTGAGGTTTGTGTTAGAAATCATCTTAAATAATTCTGCAACTAAGACTTTCTGGTTATTGCAGTTGCAATGACATAACAGTTTCCAAGTTATTTGAAAATTTAAATTTTTACTTTTTCAGCTCTGGCAAATTGCAGGACGTAAAAGCATAAGGGCAAGGTGAACAAGAATAGGAGAGGAAAGAAAATATTGGGTCTCCCTGCAACTAAGTTTATTTTTTTATAATTATTATAAAGCAAATAAATGAAGAAACCCCCAGTGCTCCTCATCATCGAAGGCCATAAGTTTTATACCTAAACAAAGTAGGAAACCTCAATGCAGTAGGAATTTAAGTTTTATAAACTACTGAAAGATTCACGTGAGCTGCCTGCCATGCTTGGACATGAACATGCAGGCTTAAGGGTTTCAACAGCTTATAGGTCTAGTAAATGTTACTGAACAAGTATATGAAATAAAAAGGGCTATGTATATTTCCCTTCAAATAAGCTCCTGGTGCTCCATTGAGTGGCCAGTTTCATTATTATTTCAAAGTATGATATATGGGAAAGCAACTTATGCATGTAATTGTCGCAGTTGGAAATGAATTGGCAATGGAATTGTTTCTAGTCTGAAATCTCTGCAAAGCTTGCAGATTCAGTTTTCATCTCTATGTTGTGTTAATGCTCCTTTCCCTTCGTGCAGTATGATACTGTTATGCTTCACACGTCATTTGCAAGGATTCTAGGACAACCAAAAATTTCATTGGAGGTAGAGACTTTTGAGCAGTTACAACCTAATTGTATCATACTTTTTAGCAGTTATGACCTGATTCTAGTCAAATATTGGTGATGTTTGTCGGATAACTCATGAAATAATGAGCATGCTAATGTCTGTTTTCCTATGTTTTCTACCATATGTTCATCATGAAATCTGTACAAATGTTATAAATTTCCACTTTTTTTATTCTCTGTTCAAGCAAATAAAAAAGGGTTTTCTCTGTAAAACGACTGCAAGATGCAAGTGCTAAACATGTTAATGACAGATGAAAAAATCCTGTGTTTAAAAAAAAAAAATGCACAGAGGACAACAAGAAGATTACTATTAGAGAACAATAGCTGTGTTTACTTCCCGATTGAAGCAAAATCTAATCATTGTTTAAACTTAACTTCGTTTGTAGGTGGAAATTGTATATTTTATCTGTGGAGGTTATGGTGCTTTACTGCTAGGGCCAAAATTCTGTTAATCCTTGTGTCTTACTCTTGTTTCCACCTGTTTCTTCTTTTTTTATTTATTTATTTTTAATGTCAAATCTTTCTCCTCTATATATTCAGGATAAGCCTGCAAATCAACTCCAATTCTTTCATCAGCTGGTTGAGCAGATTAATGACCGGATCCATGGTTTTAAGGTATATTTCCTGACTATGAGCCACTTTTTTCTTTATTCTACTGGTTTCTTGCTGATGGAAGTAAACAACTAGTTCCTTCTTCTTTTGGCGGAAAACATAGTGAAACTTAAGCAGTAATTGTGAAATATTCAGGCCACATTGTCAGAGCTGTGGTATGTGGAAGAATTCGACGTCCTGGCACTTGCTTTGGATGGAAGGATGAAGGTGCGACGGTTCCCTTTTGGTTGCAGGGAAAATTGATCATCTCAATCATAAAGAGAGGGCAATTATGCAGAAAGAACCGTGACTGAATCATACAAAGTCTTGTTTAGGTTTTTGTAGCCACGTCTAAAATTGCGTTCAATCCATGACCACATCATTTTCTTCTAAAATTGTATTCAATCCATGTTAGCAAAACCACGTTCATTTTCTCCTCAACCTGTTCCAGTTGCCCAATGCCCATTGTGTATACTAAATCATATTTCAAGCTCTGGCCTTTGGGTCCCTGCTTCCTCAGCTTTCCCAAAGTAAAAGGACCATCTTTTAAAGGCATCGTTGATTTCCATTAATCAAGCTTGAGCCTAGAAAGAGTATGCTCACCGGTAATATAGTTGTATTTCATATATATAATCTGGTTAGGATCACCTGCACTAGTATAATAGATTTTATTTAGTGTTACCAATCAGATTAAGATGTAATATAATGAGTATGTATGTATAAATATAACATTTTAATTTTTACTTTGGTATTTTAATTCCAAACATGGTAATGTGCCTCTCTTGACGTATCACAATCTGGGCCGCTCTAGAGCTCTATGGGACCGTGGTACCAGGCGATCCAAAGCAATTATAATCTAGGGTAACTGTGAACTTTGGACCCAACTTGGGATAAAAATCCAATTCGGATTGGGTCGACCTAGATTGGGTTGGATTTGCCTAATAATGTGCGAGTTTGGCCCTTAATTTGACGTTAATCTTGGAGACCAGATAACTGGGTTAAGATAAAGAATAGAAATTAACAAATATTGCAGAATTTAATTTCCTGAAAGATTTTAAAAGTAATTGACAATAAGTTCTAGAAAAATGCAATCTTATCGTGTACTAAACTCCGTAAGCAAAGTTTTAATTAGACGAGAATGAGGTTTTATTTTATTTTTTTAAATTTTTTTAAGGAATGTGTCTCATTTTTTCTTAGTTATTATCTCACTACTTTCAAAACGTAGCCATTACATTGACCATAGCAATTTGTCCTTTTGTTGACATTGGCAGTCTGGCGGCAGCGTGGCTCGTGAACGGCGAACCCCGCCCTCATCCCGCAGCACGGCGCGAGCCACCTACGAGCAGCACGGCCGAGGATCTCGCTTCACTTTTAATCGCGGCGTGTGCCCTGCTCGCGCTCTTGCCCCGTTACTTTCCCAGGGCCAGTGCCGTCCACAGGCGCCGCGTGCGTCAGATACACACCCCACAGACGCTCCCCCCCTCATTTGTCCGCTCTCTGCTCCTCTTCTATTTTCCTTCGCTTCGGTCCTTCTTGGACGGCTTCTGCCAGTACTCCTTTCCTCTAATTCTGACTTTTGATTCTGGGTTTTGAGGTGAGCGCTTCGTACTGCGTATTCTTATCTTTTTGTGCCCTAGATATGGTGCTTGGATATGTTGGAGCCTTTCCTCTTCATTCTTCCATTTGGGTTCTGTTCTTGGTGGTGCTTGTTTGACTTCGTTGGTGTGGGGAGATTTTACGAGCGACTGCAGACTGGTGTATCTTGAAGTTGTGGTACCTTGATTGTGGTGTTGTTTTTGTTGTCTTTTGATGTGTGTTGAAGTTTGTTCGTTTTGTTTAGCGTTTTGAACGGCTTGGTTTGTTCTAGAGGGGATGTATCTGCTTCGTGGATATCTGCTTCTGATCTTTATGCGTCTTGAGTCTGACTTGAGAGTTTTTCAAGGTGGTTGGACAATAATGGCCGGCCGTCAAATTTTGTTTTGGTTATGAATGAAAATTTTCGAGTCTTGAGTATTTGCAAGGGGAGAAAATGAGTTTTCTATAACTTAAATAGGGGCTAATTGTTGTTTTCGCCTATGGGATGATGGAACGCGTGCGTATTTATCAGCAGTTATGAAAAAAAATAAATTTGGGGAGTATATTTATGGGACTGACACTGTCGTCAGTCTTTGGATGATCATGCTGTTGTAATTTATTCTGGATTTTTCTGTGTTCGGTTTGCTCTTTGCTGAATGTTATTTTTTATTTATTGGTTTCTTTTGGATGATCGGCAGAGTTTAGAGCCTGCTTTCGGAGGGGCATATCCAGGATTCAATTAGAGGCATATGGTTGTGTGCCAAGCGAAGAGTCGGAGATTGGTTTCGTAAAATTTCCAAGAACCATGGTTAACGAGTCAAATGTGGCAGTTGAGAAACCCGTTAGTAGGTTAGTTTGCTATCAGATTGATTGCGCTTTCCTCTGCATCCTAACTTTCTGAAGACCAAATAGTAGATGATGATAATACTGAATCAAATGTTTTAAGCACCATCCCATTTCAAGCCTTCTCTTTGGATGTTATGGTTTCTCTCTTGCTTTCTACTCGGCATCTAAAACCAAATTTTGCCCCAATGCAGGAATTCACCAAACAAAAAAAACCTAGGGAGAGTTCCAAAAAAGATTCACAAGGCTGCAAGAGAGAAGCTGAAACGTGACCATTTAAATGACCTCTTTCTAGTGCTTGGAAATGCACTAGGTAACTGTCTCCCTTATGAAATCTCTTATTATTTTGGTTGTTTTTCAATTCCTTTAAACTTGGCATTTATGTTTGATATGGGAAACTCTAATATTTACCTTTTTAGAAGTAAGAAATTTGTGGGGCTTGGTCAATTTCTTTGCCTACACTGCTGAGATGCTTATTTTTTGGGAAAAAAAAATCAGAGACAATTTTTATCTACTTGTATTAGGATTTGGTATCTGGTTTTAGAGAAACGTGTCTCCTTCAGTGCCTCTCTAACGGTTACTTTTTCTATGCTTTTGTTTAATTTTGTTGAACAGAGCCAGCTCGTCAAAACAATGGCAAGGCTTCAATATTATGTGATGCCTCTAGATTACTCAAGGACCTGCTTGTGCAGGTGGAGAGCCTCAAGAAGGAGAATGCAACCCTTTTGACTGAGACGCACTATGTAAATCTCCCTATACTAGTCTTTTATATTTTTTGTTATGCTATAATGTATATTGTGCACCCCTTCTTTGCTTAGGTCACATTTCTCTCAGCTTTGCTAATTTGCAAATTGTTTGGTTGGTCTAAATCCCCTGATTAGGTCATCTTATGAAATTATTGAAACTCTATTCTTATTGTTCACAGATACGGGCTGGATAATAGTTGAGTAATTTTACTTAAGTAGTGGTTGGATTGCAGGTCACTGTTGAGAAGAATGAACTGAAAGATGAGAACAGTGCCCTAGAAGCTGACATTGTTAAGTTAAGAAATGATTTAAGGGAGAGGTTGCAGTCCCAAACCATATGGCCTAGTGGCATGGATGCAGCTACCAACCAACCCCATCAAGACAACTCAGCTTCTACTTTGCCGGAAAACCTAGAACAACCACAATCACCCCCGATGGACCCTTCTTTGGAGGCCTCATCCATGGCTACTCCGGTGTTTGTGATCCTTCCTCAAAGTCTCCAACCTTATCCAGACCCCAAGTCGATGCAGGAGCCATCCAAACCTCCATCCCAAGTTAAGAGGCCTCACGCCAGGTATCCCACCCCGTCGGATTCATGGCCTTCACAGCTCCTTGGGAACCAGCTCACCAGAAGTGTTCAAGGTGATACTGAACAGATCAGTGACACCAGTCCAACTGCAACAGACGGTAGACAAGAAGAGCATGCTGAAGCAGCTAGGACAGATCCCATATATCCAGCAAAATTGTTGCAGTTAGTGGAGAAATAAGTTATAAGAAAAGGCGTTAGGGCTTCAGAGCACTGTCTTTCTTTTCTAGGGCTTTCTTGCAAACTGATTATTCTTCCTTGTAAATGGGGTTTGCATGGATAAAACCCGGTTCATTGTAACACAGGTATCATCTGGAATCCATTACAATATCTGAAGCTGCTTCCTGGTTACTGAACTGCAGGACTCTGCTTTCAACTTTTGTTAATCCTAATCACCCTGCATTATTGAGGACCCTAATTGACCATGATGATTGTTTAGTTTGAAACCAGCAAAAGTGGTGTTTTTTCAGTCGGTGTTGCCTTCTGGGTTTCTCTCTTTCCCCTTTTCTCTTTCTTTTTCAAGATGCCCAAGCATTTCCTTTTTGGCGTCATTACCCCGTTCTGGACACGAATGGAATGGCCTTACAATGCAGAGGGTTTCATCACACTGATTAGCCTAAACCTAAAGCCTGCCTGAAACTGGACCTGCAACCACTGGTTTGTGATCCTTAATCGCCTAACCGGAGAACTTGTCGCCTTGAGATCCGTTATCAGCTTTTAGTTATTAATTAATTACGAACTGATTCTGAGAAGGAGATTATTATTATCTGACCTGTATCTGTTATATAATCTACAGGTTTTGGTACTAATAAAGATTATAGGAAAAGCTAATGTAATACCTATCCTATGGAGCTTCATAACTTGTCAAGCATGTAAGTATTAGGGAAAATAATTCATCTAAAAGGTTCAGGCTCATCTGTAGGGAATAACAAAGTATATAATAATACACAAGATTAAGACTTAAGAGCCATATTACCAGTGTTTTAAAAACCACACTGGACCAGCCGGTTTGACGTAGTTGAACCAGAAGGCCAGTCCGGTTCTTATTGACTCGGCCCGGTTCATAGTAGGTCTTATACTTATAATTAGCCCGTTTACACGGAGAACAGAAGGTTCCAATTTCCGGCCTAACAGGTTAAACCCGTAAATATTTGTACAAAAGAGTGGTATTTTACAAGTGGCATCCACCGAACTGGCTTTTTGTCGCGGAGACGCGTTTGAGTGGTTACAGCTCTGTGCTGCTTCCTTTGTCTTTTTCTTCACACTCTCTACTGTGCTCCCTCTGACTCTGGAAGAACTGGCAGAAGATCTCCCTCATTCCTCTTCTTGATCAGTGAAATAAGCAGATTAGCGGGATGGGCTCTGGGAATTTTCTCAAGGTGTTGCTTCAGAACTTCGATGTTCTTGCTGGGTAAGCGTTATTTTGTTTTTTTTGTTTTTTTTTCTCAAAGTGTCGTGGCATTTATTTTTTCTCACAGTTTCCTGTATTTTAGGATGTTCTGGGTTTGTTTTCTTTTTCCGGAGGCCGTTGGGGTTGAGTTGCTTGGATTGGAAATCTTGTGGGGTCGTTTCCGGAAAAATATGGTTCTTTTTGTCTTGAGAGGAAAAAAAAAAGGGCGATTTTGTGGTTCTTCATTAGTAATGTGAAAAATGAGGTTCGGGAAGTTGCAGTGATTGTTAGTCTGTGGAAGATTTCTGAGAGTTAGATTTCCAGGAAAAGAAATCTGCTGCAAGCGGTTCTGTACTGTTCCTTAATTTTATCGACATGAAGTATTGCTTAGTGGTAAAAGCAGAAACTTTTTTGGTGATATTCGAGAAAATGTTTCGAGTTCCAATGAAACTATTTCTTTTGCATTTGAACTTCATATCGTTTTTGTTTCTGTTGTCACATCCCATTTGGAAGTAAAATCTGTTTCCCGGCGAAAACAGAACTTGATTTTCCGGCCGATGTTTTGTCAACTTAATTCATTTTTTCTCTTTGTCGAATGGATTTGTTGTGGAATGATTCAGGACGATGCATTACTTTGTTTGTGTTTACGTTTATTGGAATTCTTCCCGAGCTTTTTAATATTCTTTTTTAAGTAATTCTGTTTTTCCTAATTCGCTTTGCAGGCCTCTGGTTAGCTTAGTCTATCCTCTGTAAGTGCGACTTCCAGTGAAGATTGTGAAATTGTCCTCATGTGTATTCTTTGCTTATCATCTCTGTTCTCTATCATGCTAACCAATGGCGTGGTTTGTATTGTCGTCAGTTATGCTTCCATCAGAGCCATAGAGACTAAGTCTTCTGTCGATGACCAGCAGTGGCTGACTTACTGGGTTCTTTATTCCCTGATCACACTGTTCGAACTTACATTTGCAAAAGTCATTGAATGGTAAGCTCTGAATCGAACATATGTAGGTTATCTTTTCTTTTCCTCATGTGGGATATGAATGAAGTAATAATAAAGAGACTGGACCAGGTGTTTATTTATTTCCTTAAGTTCGTTGGGACTGATAATGACACTCGTGCAGAAGTCAAGCTGTAGCTGGCAGAGAAATGATAAAAGTTATCTCAAGGTGTACAAATGGACTCCTGTTTTCCACTGTTTATATTCCGTGATACTTGACTTAGCCATTGATGGCTCTCGGTATTAAGTTTTGATCCTGAAGAAACTTGGAGCTCCGTTTTCTCCAATCTTTCTGTGCCATTGATGGCTCTCGATATTAAGTTTTGATCCTGAAGAAACTTGGAGCTCCATTTTCTCCTATCTTTCTGTGCCATTGATGGCTCTCGATATTAAATTTTGATCCTGAAGAAACTTGGAGCTCTGTTTTCTCCTATCTTTCTGTGCCATTGATGGCTCTCGATATTAAGTTTTGATCCTGAAGAAATTTGGAGCTCCGTTTTCTCCTATCTTTCTATATGTATTTTTGTATTTTGCTTGGTTGAGGGGATTTTTTGTGAGACTAGGTTAACTGTGTGCTACTTGCTTAAACCCTATTCTGATGTCCAGGGCCCTTAATAGTTCTGTCCTTCTTCTTGGAAGCATCTCTCTTATGACCAATCCAACCATGAAAGCATTGATGGAGTGTCATAATTTCTAGTGCTTTAAAGAGTTTGTATACCCTCTTCTATTCTTGGTCATGGTTGTCAATTTTTTTAACATTTTGACTGGTTATGACTTAAATGGGTTGTTATATTAGTAAGTTAAATTTCTTTTGATTCACTCATCAAAGCTGGAACCAAGGCCACCAGAACTTGAAGACTTCTGTCAGATCAGTTTGATAGTTAGGCTTTCATACTGATTCCATATTAAGATGGTTTCAAAACGTCCCTTGGTTTGAAGGGGCCTCTTTGGTTGAATACACATAGACTATTGATATTTTCACTTCATTTCTTGTAATCCAGGCTCCCCTTCTGGCCCTATGCAAAGCTAGTTCTTACCTGCTGGTTGGTCATACCTTACTTCAGTGGTGCAGCTTATGTGTATGAACATTTTGTTCGTCCCATTTTTGTGACACAGACAGTAAACATCTGGTACATCCCCCGCAAGAAGGATGTCTTTAGTCGCCCAGATGACGTTCTGGTTGCTGCAGAAAAATATATTGCAGAGAATGGCCCAGAAGCGTTTGAGAAGCTCATTAGCAAGGTATGCTCATATGTCGTACGCTTGTCTTGTGGTAGCTCTGATTGGTCATGTACATAGGTATAGTTGATTATACGAAAGGGTGATGTCTCTCAGCTCTGTTCTCATAATTGTTAATGAATGAGGAAAAAGGAAAAATAGTATAAGAAAAGGTAGCTTTTTTTCTTTTCAAATGGCGACAAATAGTGCAGTTTGAGGCTAAAGTTAACCTTATGTGCAGTCTGATAGGGAGCCCAAGGCCAAAAAGAGTAGCAAACGTGTGACATTTGATGAAGATTATCACTACAAGGATTCCTACAACCACAGTAGTTATTTCCATCAGGTTTGATCATCTTACGCCCTACTTTGGTTCTCCTATTCTTGAATTTTATGAACTTCGTCCTTTGACCTCACTGTTTTTCTACCATCTATCTCCAGTCTTACTCGTGAAACAGTTTCAATTCAAGGGTCCTTGCAGGAGGTGATTCAGCGCAGGTGCTGCATCTCCTAACTCTATGACTCTGTAAATCTTTGGCTTCTTGAAGTTTTGGTACAGTTTTCCTTGTGATTTACTCAATGTGGACCGCGAGTGCTGAAGATACAGATCAAGTTTTCCCCCTGTAGAACTAATATATATAAATATGATCTCAGCATGTAATGAAATGGTTTGTTATGGTGCATTTCATCCGAAAGCTGTTGTACATGTTTTTATGTTATTAATGGAGCCTTCCGTGCAAGCCTTACCCAATCCCCACGAGCAGTTTCAGTATCAAGTTCAGGTGCAGCTCATCTTTCTCCTATGAGACCTTACTCTTTCCTCGGGTATTGCTAGATGGTAACAGAAACATTCTTTTCTTTTCCCTAGTTGCAGTTTTAAAGCAAGATTTGGTATTGTCCTGCACTTTTCTAAACGACGATTTGAAATGTTAGACACTTTTACACGGGTAATTTTTATTAAAGGATAACACTACAATACAACATTAAAAATATGAGAAAAATGTTACTCTATATTCAAGATATTCAAGATACTCTGCATTAATTACCACATAAAAATCAAAATTTACTTGAAATAAGCCAAAATTATATTTCTTCATGCATTTTCAAGCAAGAAAGATTTAATGACCTTGAAGTCAATATTTTAGTTATAAACTAAAAAAAAAGGTTTTGGATTTATTAACAGATATTGTCAAAAACATGTTCATAAATGTTTGCGAAGCGGATGGATTAAGATGGATCAAATTTACTTCTCTCTGCGTGACAATTTCCTCCATAGCACAACCAGCTAGTTTCCAAGAATGAGTTGGTAACGATACCAATACTCCTGTTTCACCTGGTCAGAAGACAAATGAAATAATGTATTTGATTTAATCATTACAAACGCATACGGCACAAAGACACGAGAAACTTTCATCTTACAACACGGTTTCATCGTCTGATACCTGGAGTTGTGCGTATTTCCTTGTCTGAATTATAGCATTCCCCGTGAATCAGATCCATGAATTGACTTAGTCCTTGCTTCAATAACACTACCATCTGAGACAGTAAATTTAGCCAATGCAGCATATGCGTCATGTTTGTAAGAGGTTGAACTAACAAAAGCTTCAAATATTCAGAACTGTTTTAAACCAACCCCTTACTCTAAACGCCCAAAACTGCTCGTCGCGGGGCTAACAAATTACCGCAATCCAGACTTCGTGCAATGGTCACAAGATTCACAACAGAAATTAAAATTTACAGCACAAAATAAAACACAGATGTTGCATGTGACCAATCTCTGATGTACATTAACACATCTCGGATCATCTGTACCCCCTCCGGTTTAAGACTTATAGAAAGAGCCCTCCTGAGAGCTTAAATTGTCTTTGAAATTTCCTTCAGATGGCAAGTCATGGTGGTAATAAGTCAAGAATAAAGCTTTTCACCATATTTGAGAAATGTACCATATTATAAGCATTCCAGGACCTCACAATGCAGAATCAAAATATTTGAATACTTAAAGAAGAAAAAAAGATAAAAAATGCTATTTATTTATAGGGTCAATTATAAATATCAAACTAATGGACAACTTATAAATAGTTACTCTATATAACATTGATAAGACAAGGTTGCAAACATTACATTAAACCAACACCAACAATCAACACGAGCCACTTATACCAACACCAAGTGTCAGTTGTTTCTTATGCCATTTAAGGTGGCCAAGCTTCACTATAACAATTTATTCTGCCAACTAGATAAAGTCAATGACCAGTCCACATGCAATCTTCAGTCAGAAAGCTTTCTCCTAGGATACATGCAATGCTCATCATTCAGAAAACAGAACAGACTCTCCTTGGATACATGCAATGCTCATTGTTCCGGTTACAGAATAAGCCTTCTGCTTGGATACATGCAATCCTCATCATTCAGATAACAGAATAAGCCTTCCGCTTGGATACATGCAATCCTCATCATTCAGATAACAGAATAAGCCTTCTGCTTGGATACATGCAATCCTCATCATTCAGATAACAGAATAAGCTTTGGGATACATGCAATCCTCATCATTCGGATAAGATGACATCATGTACAAACACAATCACACCAATTATGACCAGAACCATGTACAATCTACAAACCACACCAATTAGTGGCATAGGTATAGCAGGCATGACAAATAACTCAAGCAAATCAAAGTATTTTGGAGATCCAACTGTTAAAATATATGTAAGCCCCAGTTGGTTTTAAACTTGTAACTGTGCGGTGTCGGAGTGAGTGGAACAAGAAGAAAACCTTTTTTCCTTTTTTTTCTTTTTTTTTTTCTTTTGAAAACACACGAAGAAAACCTCTAAACACATTGCAACAGACAAATGCATCTTTCTTTCCATAGCAAAGGACCCTATCAGAAAGCCAAAGGCCATATCAAAAGATTCAAAGGACTGTTTGGTTGCGTAGAACTTGATTCCATTTGTTTAAAAGGAAATAAATGTGGCAACATCTACATTGTTATTCTCAGGAGAATTCAGAAGGCAACACCAAATCACCATTCTGTGTGTAATCTAAATATCATTTTGGGCAGTGTCATATTGCGGATACACACCCAAAATCAGCATTTCTCATCTCAAGCCATTCTGACCAGCAATCGCATATCCATATGAAAGAAAGAGAAAAAAGACTTATAAAGTCGTTACGTGATTGCCGCTCAAAAGGTTTAAGAACCCTCACAGGTGTTAGCCCCCACAAATGAATTAAGAGTTTATGCTTCTAGTATTGGACAAGCATATAATTGAAAACATGACTTCGCAACAGATTTAAAGCTGTGGAGCCATTTGAATGTTTGCATGACTAGTCCTTTCTCCAATCACCCCACCAACAGCTTCAATGCCTGGACTACCAAGAGAGGAGCCATTGAAATATAAGGCAAACCAGACAGCTGGTGGGGGTTTCCACACTTCCATAACCTGGGTGTGTTGTGAATCTCATAACTTTATCCCAAAATTTCCTCATGTATTCTCGTGTTATTCTCATGTACTGATATTGTATACTATCATGTAACTCTATTACTTCTCTGAAGTAGAAATTAATAACAGTACTGAATTTAACAGTTTCCAGATAAAAAAGAAAAAACATTTTCAACTTAATTTAACAGTTTCCAGATAAATCCATGCTTGGCTTCTAATAGAGTGGAATCCAAAGATTGGTTAGTGATTTCCTAAAAAAAAAAATTCGCTCAGTGAATATATAGAGATCAAAATAAAATGTATGTAGAAGGTGAATTTGTTGAACTTGGTGAACCACGAATGAGCAAAGGAACAAAGAAGCAAAGGCGGACAGCAGACTCACCATCAATCAGCTCCACCCGTACGCCAGTGTAATGGATGTTGAGAAAACCTCCCTGGAAGTGTCAGCTAATCTCCACTAACTAGAATGACAATGGTCTTGTTGATTTTTTTTAATTTACCAAAGTGAAGAATGTCTCACTGAAAAATAAAGAGTTTTTGGATGCAATGAACACTACAAAAAATTAGCACATGTAGTTAAATAATGGAGGATAATGACATCAGAGGTTTTAGCATTACCCTAAGTGATAATGTTGAGAATTGGTACACTTATTACTTACAATGACAATTTTAACCAAGCTAAGATTTTTTTATTTTTGTTTTTGAACTAGTGAACCCCATTACCCACCTAATGTCCCGGTGGAGACTCGAACTCGAGACCTCCCATGATATCTACCCACATGAGACCACCTGAGCTATTGCTCAGGGCTCCAACCAAGCAAAGATATAATGCCTTCATATCATTTCATCTTTGAGAAAGATGGAAGCAAGTGGTCAATAATCCATAAAGGCATTACATAAATAAAGGTTGATAGAACATATACACATCCTCTCATAATATATCAAATTCTCATTAACGAGCATGTGACAAATTTCTTCATGTGGTTTCTAATGGCTTCACTCTTGACTATACTGTTACTCTAAGTTCTTTTACTTTTTCTCCATCTACATAATCAGAATCTAATTATTTCTTCAATGAGACATCTCTCAACTTCTTCATAAAATCTGAATAATCAAAGCACTCAATGGACCATTGACACTCAAAACTCCAGACACTAGCTGAAACCACCAAGGAGGTTTTCCAACATCCTTTTCATATTGAAATACTTCACAATCCATGGGTATCTTCATCGCATTCTCCATCAGCCAGGACTCCTTCCTGCTCTTTAAGTAAAAGAGCTAGTGCTGCCAGCCATGCTTTTTGTTAGCCATAATGAAAACATTCCTCAATCACAACAGAATTTATGAATTAAATTTTGAACCCACACACAAGGAGCAACATCCAGTGTAGCCCATGCTAAGAACAAATATCAACTGAATTCAGACTCATGCCCCTAAAGTTTAAAAAAGATAAAATGTTGACATAAAAAAAGTTATTGGGCTAGAATGCCAAAATGGCATTTCCTTCAGACCCATGTCATGGTGGAAGAAAGTCCTGAATAAAGCATTTTCCAAAATTTGTGAAAAAATTCAAATTATAAGCATTATTTAACACAAAATATTAGAACACTTAAGAAAAAGAAAGATAAATGCAACTTAAATTTAAAATATAAAGTCAAATATAACTAAACAGCGACAAGTAAATAGTTACTCTATATAACATCAATAAAACAACATTGCAAATATAACATCAAACCAACACCAAACAAATAACAAGAGCCACGTTACCAACACCAAACAACTAAAGCCAAGTATTCTCACTACAAGAATCTATTCTGCCAAATAAATAAAGTCAATACACTATCTACAAGCAATCCTCAATCAATCGAATAACAGAATAGGTCAATACACTATCTACAAGCAATCCTCAATCAATCGAATAACAGAATAGGCTATCTCCATGGACACACGCAATCCTCGTCGTTCAGATTACAGAGCACCATGTACAACACAATCACACCAATTATGAGCAGAATCATGTAGAATCCACGAACCACGTTTGTTAGTGGCACAGGTATAGCAGGCATAAAAAATAATTAAAGCAAAACATAGAAGATCTTGACATCCAACTGTTAATTTTATAAATAGGTCTAGCACAATTTTCAATAGTAACTGTTCTCTTGCTGCGTGACTGCCAGAAGAAGAAACTCTGTAACTACAACGCAACAGACAAACACATCTTTTTTCCATAGCAAAGGACTAGCAAAGGATTAGCAAAGGACTAGCAGAGAGAGAGAGAGAGAGAGAGAGAGAGAGAGAGAGAGAGAGAGAGAGAGAGAGAGAGAGAGAGAGAGAGAGAGAGAGAGAGAGAGAGAGAGAGAGAGAGAGAGAGAGAGAGATTGAATATGAAATCCAGCAGTAAATTTTGACAACTGTAATATAATAAATCTCCTGCACAAACTACAAAGACTTTCATAAATCAAGAATAAGACCCAGTAGAAATCCTATGAAATATCAGAAAACAAAAACTGAGGGCTCAGAGAAGTCATCCCAGGATTGGAAAACAATTGCTTGCTTCAACACAAATCTTAAGGAACACCATGCAGCGTACAAATATGACGAGCAAAGAAAAGCTCCACCGGAGAGTACAATGAAATGATGATCGAGACAGGAAGAAAAGTTCCGGTGAAGGAGGCATACATAATGCGGACGAAAGTCCTCTCAACAGAGGCAACGACTTGAGCTTATCAAGACTCTGCACGACAGCGTGGAAGTTCTAGAGTTTGCGTGGAAAACATAACTGCATATGAAAGTTATATGCCTCCAGGTGAATACCATTTCGTATTAAGCACTAAAACTAAACAGGTTCTTTGCAGACTACAGGCGACTGCCTTCATCGAACCGAACAAGACCATTTAAATAGTAGTTTCAGCAATCGCCACCACCTTGTCACGGTATGTCATCGTCGTTATATTGGTAATAACAACAAAAAGAACAACAGCTCCTTCATGATATCAATAGCGAGAAAACATCACAACGGTAGCCAACAGGAAACACCCTCCTAATGCCAAAAAAAAAAGGAAAAATAGAAATGACCTCGAAGAAAATAAAAACTAACGGAAGATGATCAAACCTGTAAAGCACTTCGAAGATAAAACCGCTGGCATTCTTCTCGGGATCCCGGATGCCTAAACGGCTAAACGCCTCTATTTTGGAGTAATGTTTCTCAGTTTTTCTGTGTTTTCCTACTGGGGGGAGATGGGGCCGGTTGGTGCCTTGGGGGGGTAAAGGGCAAGACGGAGCGGGGAGGGAGGGGACACGGTGGGGGGGGGGGGATGGGGAGACGGGGGGAGAGGATGGGGAGGGGGGAGGGAGAGGAGACGGGGAGGAGGGAGGAGACGGGGCGGGAGGAGACGGGGTGGGGAGGGACTGGAGGGAGACCGGGGGAGGAGACGGGGGGGGAGAAGGAGAGAGACGGAGGGAGGGCTCAAAGGAGGAGACGGGGAGGGAGGAGACGGGGAGGACAAAGGAAGGGAGGAGGAGGGAACAAGGGAGGAGATGGGGGTGGAGGAGACGGAAGGGAGGGAGGAGACAGGGGCGGGAGGAGGACGGAGTGGGGGAGGGAGGAGGGAGACGGGCCGGGAGGGAGGGCCAGGGAGGAGACGGGCCGGGGGGGAGAGGGCCGGGAGGAGACGGGCCGGGAGGAGACGGGCCGGGAGGAGAGGGCCGGGAGGAGACGGGCCGGGAGGAGACGGGCCGGGAGGAGGCGGGCCGGGAGGAGGAGGAGACGGGGAGGAGACGGGCCGGGAGGAGACCTATCAGGTTTTAAACTATAATTAAAAAAATGTCTTTTTTTTCTCTTCACGGGCTTTCCGCTGGTATTGAAGGAAATCGATAACGTTCGGAATTCATATATCCGTTCCTGTAGGCCGTAGCAGATCCCAAGACCAAGGAAAAAGCCTTCGTAGCATATTTGTCACTGCTTACCGAACCTATAACAAGGACAAGGAAGGATGAAGCTTTGTGGAAACTAAGTGGAGGTCCGAACTTATGTTGAATAATGAAGGGTATTAGGAAATAGTTGATGCAGCAGCTGACATGGAAACAGAGATGGTATGAGGCGGGCTTAGTCGATTAAGAAAATCGAAAGAATATGAAGTCGCAGAAATAAAAAATGCTCGACAAACTACAGTTTTCTTAAAGAACGACACACTAGACAAACAACATCGCTACAGGACAAAAATATAACCTAGCAAAAACTAGTTGAACAGTAAAAACCAGTTCTAAGCAATCCCTTAGCCATTCAAGAACCGAAGACAAATTTGCAAGCATTCATTTAAAACAAATGGCAAAATATCCGTCACCTCTCACAAAGAGGGATGATAAAAGTACAAGAAAAACCGACACCTTTAAACTAGGCAAATTTAAGTATCAAGTTGTTACTATGTAGATATAAAATAAAAAGACAAAATGCCGAAAAAACATCTCAGGCAGTATCCGCTTAATCTTCATCCTCCTCATCTCCATCTCCGCCAGCAGCTTTCTTTGCAGCAGCCTTCTGGTTCTTTCGCTTCACTCTTCCAGGGCGACCACCCCCAAGGGGACTTGTCAATGAGAAGTCGATATGTTTTTGGGAATCGACCCTCACAAGGAAGGAGGGAATGTTAACCACTTGCCTCCCGACTCTAAAAACAAAATAAAACAAGATATTAGAAATTACAGGTAGCTAGAAACACCAAATAGAGATTAAAACGAAAACTAAAATTACATCCCTCATCGAAAGACAGGACAAATAATATACTCAAGCCAAACGCAAGCATAAACACACAACCAGATATTTCATTCAAAAGAGCCACAAGCAAGTAAGACTACCAAGACAATAACAAGCATCACATTAACAACAAGAAGCTTGACGGATACCACAGATAGCAGCTCCAAAAAATTCCAAAAGAACTGCGAAGGAAACAGAAAAAAAAGGAAAAAGAAAACAAACTTCCCCACCCTCCCATTTAGATACAGTACAAAGAGCAGCCAACACAATAAATAAGGCGTGCAAACAAGTAAAGAAGAAATGGCAGACAAGCTCTGCACATGGCAATATACCACAGAAACAGGTCAGTCTGTCAATCAAGCATACGTACCCAACTCTATAGATTTACACAGCTTCTTAGGAGCCAATAGAGCGATAGAAATTCACTCCTAAGACATATACTAAGAAAGATGCTCAGTCATAGAAAAGTCGATCAAGACGTAAGACAAAATCTCACATATGAAAGCAATCATGAATGAGCAAACTTGTGGTATTCTGCTGATTAATTTACCTGATGTGCCTTTGCCTGATAAGCACACGAGCATGATGGATCGACTTAGCCATTCCAGCCTTGAACACAAGAGTCTGCAGACGACGCTCCAGAAAGTTCTCAACAGTCAGGGCGAGGACATAATCAAGCTTGTTCTGGCTTTCATCCAAGAGCCCATATCGGTTCATCCTACGAAGAAGGGCCTCTCCTTCAAAGATTCTACGAGGGTTTTTCTCATCAAGAGTCAAAAGTTCCCTAGCTGCATTTCTGATGCGGCTCAAAGCATACTGAACCCTCCAGAGTTCCCTTTTACATCTTAGACCATACTCACCAACAAGCTTAAGTTCAGCATCAAGACGCTCCTTCTCATAAGGACGACGAGGCTTCTTAAATGTCTTCCCATCTGAGAAGATTCAGTATTTAGTAATGTCAACTGGTGTGATAGATGTAACAGATAACTTAACCTTAGCCACAACCACTAATAAAGTTGAAAATAGAGGTGAAGAAAAAACACTTTAGCGAAGTTTTGTTTTGTCATTGCAGACAAACTATTAAACCAAGATGCACAACCATTACGGGAGAAAAAAAAGGAAAAAATAGTGACTCCTCTGACCAGGATAGAACCTACCAATGCATAAAAGCTGAATATAATTTTTTTTTTTTTTGAAAAATGCTTTGAAAATTTGTTTAATTTAAAGATATAAAGTATAACAACATGCATAACCTCGAATGCATGTTACCTAAAAAAAAAAAAGAAGATATCCATCACTAAATAAAAAGGACATTTTACCCAGGGACGTAAGTTTGGGTCAAGCAGCAGAATTAGATAAATATAATTGAACTCAGGACGTAACAGTAAGAGTTTCAACATAAATTAGAACCAAAAAACAATGGAAATATGATTAGAAGACCAATATATAGAGGAACCAGTTTCATGAACAAGCAAAGATGAGTACACTACCAGTGATAGCTTTCGTAAAACAAATCTACCGCAGGGGTATAAAAACAAAATGAACAACCAGGAAAGACTTTCCTAACGGAAGAGATAACTTCGGAAGAAAGGTAAAGTATACAACATAATAGTAAAAACAAATATCTAAAAGTCCTACTACGAACCCAAAACAGGGCAAAAAATTAAAATGACACAAAAAGCAAAAAAAATAATAATAAACAGTTTTACAGAGGAGGAGACAAAGATCAAATGTGTGAAGCAGTAAAAGAAATAGCTTAGGAAACAAAAAGCTAAAACATAAGGTACAAGCAAAAGTGACAAATTAAGACAAAAACCTACCGCAGAAAAAATAAAACGCCCGAATTTAGACCGGCAAGGAAAACATATCACTGTTAAGAAACAACATTTGTAGAAGCACGGAGCCTAACAGGGATCAAAATCCGTGAAATGGGAGAAAATGAATTTCAGTATAAAAATCAAAGGAAGAAGAAAACTTGAACAAACAATGTAGTTTTAAAAAGTAATTCTAATACTACGGCACAATTTACAAACTCATACATAGACATGGAGATTGAAATACCACGATACGAACCAGAGGGAGAGTAAATGAAGCTCAACACTAGAAACAGGAATCTGACAAGTTCTGAGACAATAAGCTTTAAGAAATAAAATAAAGAGACGAATGCCCAAAGACAAATCACTTCCATAACAAATAAAGCGCAAGGATCTACAACAACATATACACGAAAACTATAAAACAGAATCGAAACAAAGAGGAGTGAGTAATTACAGTTCCGGTAGAAGCTAACGTGAACCATCTTCTACACGATCCCCGTCTTTCTCCGCCCCCTCTAAAAACCCTACGCTTAAAACCAAGAGCGGTGAGCGGCCGATCCCGTTCAGAAACGAATTTATAGGTGCCAAAACCCTAACGAGGTTGGGCTGCAACAAGATTTACCAGTCTTTGGCCCAACGAATGCAATATGAGATTAGGCCGCTTCTACGCGGGTTTCTTAAATAGCACCGATGCTTTGTTCCAGCGAATACACTGTGGGTTATACTCACCAGAAGCCCAGAGATATATGGAATGGGCCACGATGGAATTAAATACAACCTGACCCACTCGATCCATCTAGAAGTATTTGAATCAAAAGTTGAGATCTAAATAAGTCTTATTGAGGTAATTAAGCCAAGGTAGTTTGACTCAAAGCTCAATAAGCCAACTCGTTTGTATTTTAAAGTTATATAAATTTTTAGCTAATGTTAAATATAAAGTCAACAATATAAAAATAAATTTTATTTCAATATAAGCTATAAAAACCAGTGTTTTAAAAACCAAACCGAACGGCTGGTCCAACCTGGTTGAACCAGAATTAGAGGTCAGTTTGGTTTTTATTGACTTGGCCCAGTTCATTATAACTAGCATTATTTTTGCTTTTTTACGTTTAAGAATATCAAATATATGTGACATATGATGTATAATATTAGACGGTTCAAACCGGTCTAATCAGGTTCAACCAAAATCGGACATACCACGGTTGGATGACCGGTTCGGTTTTTAAAACACTGATAAAATCCATATAAAATATAATTTAAAATAAAAAATATATAATGATTTTAAAGTATTCTCGTTCAACAAACACTAATTTTCTTCGTTTTTTCCACTAAAAAAATGGTGGGATCTATTCCGTCGAGCTTGAGCTCAAGATTGAACCTACAAGAAATCTACTAACCTTTGGCTGAACATACTACAACTTGTTTCCGACGCTAGTTAGGACCATCTGATTTTATTTCATCTCGAAAGTGGGGTGCCCAGACACGGATCCGCCGCTGCGTAGGGGGTCCCATGTGTTCCCCCCACCCCCGTGATTCGCTGTAGCTACCTACAATATGACCAACGGATCCGGCTCAAGTGATGCCCTGTGATTCGTGCCCGTGCGCGGGCTTAGGTGGCGCGTGATTCGCTTTGGCTGCGTTACCATTTGACTAGCGGGGCTTTTTTTCTACATGGAATGAGAAAAGTAAGTGTTGCCTATTCAAAAATTTCATACAAATTATACACTTCAAGACTGTAGCACTAATATATCACATGCATCGAATTGTAGGACGAAAGCTTCTTTGAGAGAGTAAATTTAAAGGAGAAAGGACAGGAATCTTTACAAATGTAAGATAAGGGAAGGGTGAAAAATTGAAACCATTTAACTCGTACTAGCACACTATCCTTTCCCAACATAGAAAAAGAATATAGAATAAGATAAATTCCGAACGTAGAGCGGTGGGGTCGAGGGTTGGAGAGGAACCTATATTAGTGAACCATGACAAAGGCCCGGATCCGATGCTTCGCTTAACTGGGGCGAGTGCGACAGTCTTCGAAGGTTGGAAGGTCCCGTCACCGAAAGTTCAGCCGCTCGCCGCACTATCCAACCCGTTCGAGATCGTTTTCGTGCCCTTGTCGCATTCCAGTACACCACGACGTCCCTAATTTCCGTCCCGCATTATTTTCTGACCAAAATCCCAAACTCCATCAATCTAGTTTTTCATTTTCGTCATTTCGATTATCACCTTAATTACAAATTTCAAACGTTCGAAAATTTAAGATTAAAGGTTAAACCACCGCTAAATCCACAGACGCGCGTCTGAGCGTCAGTCCCGATCGCCGATTCGTCCCCTCGTTGATCCATGGGCCCACCGGTTCGAGCCCACGACACGGGCGTACGGACACGATGAGACCTCCCCTGAGGTGGGCCCGCGTGCTGCGCTTGTCGGTGGTTACCTTTCGCCGTGCGGGGGCAGTTGTGGTCCTGGACGAGAGCATCTGAGTAGGTGCGAAACGGAAAATAAAAACGAATGGACGGCCAGGATCTACAGACAGAGCTGCCTCGCCGCGTGTAAATTAAGTATGTGAACTCGCTTGTGCGGATGGATCTTCGCGCTTAAATACGGCAAGCAATTGCTAGTAAATTTGAAATATATATATTTTATTTATTTACGTGTTATATAGTATATACTTTCATTTTCTTTACTTTTCTTCTAGCGGGTTGTATTTATTAATTATTATTGTCTCTTCAATCTTCATGCATTTGTCTTTACTCACTCCGCCTTCCTTTCCTCTCCGTCGGAGCCCTTTCTCCGGCTTTCTCATCGGAAAGGGGAGGGCCTGAATTCCTCCGTCCGGAGACGTGGTTTTGAATGTAGGATCCTGGTTCTCGGCATTTGGTTCATCGATTTCACTTTTGTTGAGAGGCTTTGGTTTCTTTTTTTTTTTTTTTTTATATCATGCGGATGGCTTAGTTTTTTTCGTTGTCATTGTTCGTAGGATCGTTGGAAGGTTGGTGGGGAGAAATGGCGACCGTGGCAGCTAATATCGGTATGATGGATAGTGCTTATTTTGTAGGGAGGAATGAAATCCTGACGTGGATTAACGCCACACTTCAACTTAATCTCAGCAAAGTGGAAGAGGTATGGACGTGTAGTTTGGTGATTCTTCTCGGGTTTAGCGCATGTTTCTTCATATTTATGTATTGCCTGAGGGAAATGGGGGTTGTTTTTGTGGGAATGGTTGGGTGCATTGTCTATACATGCAAATTTTCGCTGCTTTTCTATGTGCAGGCCGCATCTGGTGCTGTTCAGTGTCAAATGATGGATATGACCCATCCTGGGATTGTTCCAATGCACAAGGTATGTACCGCCATTCTGTGGTTTTCCTCTGTTTCTACAATGGATCTGTATTTCTGGGATGTTTAGTTGGAATTTGATGCCTATTGTAGGTGAATTTTGAAGCCAAAACAGAGTATGACATGATACAGAATTACAAGCTTCTCCAAGAAGTATTCAACAAGTTAAAGATCGAGAGGGTATTCTGTTGTTCCTCATTGATCAATCTGTTAGTTATTTCCATAGCTTGATGCCTCTAAATTGTCAGAATTTAAGGTGGTAGTTCATTAACTTCGAAATTTATTTAGTGTGGGCAGACTCTATTTGACTGGAGATGTGTTTTTCTATTTTGTCATTGTGCTAGCATATTGAAGTGAACAAACTTGTTAAAGGACGGCCATTGGACAACTTGGAGTTCCTGCAATGGCTAAAGCGATACTGTGACTCTGTCAATGGTGGCATCATGAATGAGTATATAGTTTCACGCTTGAATAAATTCTCTGAATGTTGGTTCTGCACATTCAAAGCCCCAAGCCCCGACTAGAATGTAGAAAACCTCCATGTGGCCATCTCACTGAAGACATAATGCACTGGGACAATCCTTGATATTTTTCAATTTTGCCACCTTTGCTGAACTGTCTTATGCTAATTATGGACGGAATTTTCTTACAGATGTTCCATGATATATTATACACTAATGTGATCTATTTTTATCCCAGAAATTATAACCCTGTGGAGCGAAGAAACAAGGTGAAAGATAGGAATTCAAAGGCATCTCAGAAAGGCTCAAAATCGCTACAAGCAAATAACATAGCTACCATTAGTTCTCTGGATGGCTCTTTGAATGTTGCTGGTCAGCTCCTTTATGTGTGCAGATTTCTGCTCTTGTCTGTTGCCATGTTTTTACCAAGATCGTGTTTTGCGTGCAGGTTCCAAGGCAGGAAAGCTAACTGCTCAAGTTGGTGGAAATGCTGCCGGGCAGATTCAACAATTAACTGAGCAGGTCTGCGATTACAAACTTTTTCTGTCATTTATTTAACTTGTTTTGTGCCTAAGGGTTCTGTTAAAGAAATTCCAAACTTTGGTGCTGAAACTTGTTCTGCAAATCTTGTATTTATTATATTCTGGTTTACTTTTGCAGCATAATTTAAGAATTAAGTATTGAGGAGTATGATTTAGTTGTGGAATTCTTTTAATTGAATGTAGAGTTGTGGATTGAGAACTAGCTCTTAAAATGATAAGGTGGTAGTAGTAGAAGCTGAGTTTACTATGTGTATCAGTTATTTTCACTGTCACATCAATAACATCTAGAAAGATGCTGCTTCTGATATCTAATTTATATGATTCGTGGTGATTTTATTTTTCTCCTTTCAATATTTATATGTTGCATGAATGAGCCAGTTTACGCAGGCGTAGAAAAACCAATTAGAAATTAAATGGCCGCTTTTGAATGGTCTATATCATTTCTGTAGATCATGTCAATTAGTGAGTTCTTATTTCTTGATTAATCGTGTTTGTCTTCTATGACATACAGGTAAACACCCTCAAGGTTTCAGTTAGTCAATTGGAAAAGGAAAGAGATTTTTACTTTGCAAAATTAAGGGACATAGAAATCCTCTTGCAATCTCCTGAGTTGGAGCAACTACCGGTATGTTTTCTTGTCTCAACTTGATGCATTTGTTTTTGTGATGTCTTAGTTTTGCGCATTAAGCTAGAAGCCTTTTGCATCTAGACTGTGTTTGACAAATTATGAAATAGAAAATTGTGTTGTGTAAAAATGTTTTGTTTTCCTCATTTGCTCTCACATAGATACAATTACAGACCCAAAGTAAGTATATGCAGGCCTATTCTTATTTCTGCATCAGTGTTTTTAGGGTTTCTAACAGAGATTTTTATATGTAAAGAAGCAAATGTTCTCGCAGATCATGTTTTGAATTAGGAGAAACCAGCAAGAAGCTTGACAATTCTTGTTTTCTGGTCCTCGATCATTCAACTGTCAGGACATTCCTCTTTGTTCAAATGTAATACAACCTTTTGTTGTTCCTGGTATCCATTTTGTGAATGAATACAAGTTGTCTTGTTAATTAATCGAACTGCCAACCAGCTAAAGCGTGGCACTCACATCTGTATTTGTATAAATGTGCGTCAAGTTTATGTATTCCCATCAACTGCCTCCGCCTGTATTAAGTCTGCAGAGCTGCTTGTATTCATACATTTCTAATTCTAACTATGTTTTTCTTTGGTGCAGGTAGCAACAGCAGTTCGCAAAATATTATACTCGGCTGACGCCAAGGAATCTGCACTTTCCCAAGCCCAAGAGTTTATGAGCACCATTGTCGCTACTGTTGCAGAACAAGAACATGAATCGGAGTAAATATGATGTGACTATCTTACATAACGATATCAGCTTAGTTAGGACATCTAACTCTTCTTATTGAACACTCGAATAGTGACTGTTGGTAATGAACAAAGTCAGCACCTAACTGGCTGATGAGTTGCAGACCTTCTTCTATGCATTCTTCAGCACTGCTCTAGTAGCTGCAAACTGTTGTTTCATGACAGTAAATACCACTAACGGGGTGCTGCAGTTCAAAGCCAAGGAGCAGTAGAACTGCTCTTCAACAATGTTACCATGAGCAGTGGGTGAACAACTTCGTAATTGGTCTGGGGGACTGCTGAAGCACGGTCGTTGTTTGCTACAACTTCTTCAAGAAGGAAATGTTCCATCCCTCTGTTGTCGTCCGTTTCTCTTCTCCCTGACAGAGTGGTTTAGAATTAAGATTGATTTTGTTTCTCGCTTTCTCCTGATGCGTCTTGTTGCATAAACCTTATGCTCACAAAATTCCAATGAACTGATGTTCATCAAATAATGTCTTAGTTCGGAAATGGTTTTATTATACTGAAATGGATAACTTTTTTTTCCTGATTTTACAGCGATAAAGCAGTTATGTAACACACTATCTGCAGTAATAATGAAACGTTGTCCTTAGCTTAAATACTCTCTCGTCTTCAAAGACATACGCTAATAAATATTACAAAATTTCTACGACACCGATTAGGAAACAAATGACTTAATCAGAATCGGCATCAGAAGTATCCGGATCAGCATCTATTATATCGGGTAAAGATTCAAGGGCGGATGTATCAGAGTCAGAGTCCACTAAGCCTTTTCCCTTATCAGAGAAGAGAGACGGAGTAGCTGAAACGGTGACGTCTTTCCTGGTAGCAAAAACCACATCGTCATCACCAGAAATCAACTCTTCACTGGGAATAACATCTCTTTGGGACAGCTCTTCATTGGACAGTACCTTGAGCTCTGTACTTGAAGGGCGTACTTCTGTCCTATCTAAGTCAGCCATTCCCTCATCGCTGACGGGAGCTGTAGATACAACCTCCTGTAGTTTTGGAGCTGCAAATTGAACCTCATGCAGTTTTACTATTTCAGGAACTTGGGTGGCTGCTGGCTCAACCAAATACTCTGAAGAAGTATAGATGTTTGACATTGGTATGTCGGACGGAAAGGTGCTTGTTTGTGGTTCAGCCTGTTCATCATTTCCCAGCCAACTATCACATAAGTCAGCATCTGGCTCAAACTCATCTACCCCAGGAGCTCCTCTGGAGAATGTCGTATTAGGTTTCCGGCTTCCAGAAAATATGTTTTCAGAGAGACCGTGACTGAATCCTCCATCAAGGGTGCTTTGGGGGCACACTGAGAAATCAGATAACGGTAGTGCTCTTGGATGGATGAGCACTTCTAGAGCCAACAGTGCATGAGAACATAACTCAGCAAGCTTCGTTCCTACTTCTTGCTTGCCTGCAAAGAGATTACAAAGAGAGAGTATTCCACAGAAAAGCTATTTGTCAATTATTGCTCTTATATTTGGTTTTAAATCATTAAGAAAAGTTTAAACAAACATTGTAAAAGAAATTCTACCTCTACGGAAAAGTTCAAGGCCTTGGGACAAATAAGGTGGACGAAAACGAGCTGGAGAAAGAAGAGAAACCAAGAGAGCACGAAAAGCAGCCAGCTGGAAATCTTCTCTTCTTGAGGTTTGTTCCTCAGAGAGGGCCAAGATCCTTTCAGCATAGGTCCATCCCCCCTCATAAGCACTTGTAGCCACATTAATCAAGAGACGATCTACATCTGACCGCCAACATTCTGACTTCATGGCACCACCCTGCAGAAATCCTTGAGATCAATTAACAAGTTCTCTAGGTTGATCAAGGCAAATAGAAAGTACAAGTCGTCAAACACAACCTCCCCTAGGTACATATTGGCACTAGCAGACCACCACAACTTTTAGATATTCAATTTTCATAAATGACAAGAATACTAGTAACATTCACTGTCAAATTGTTGGATCTTTTGGAAATTGAAAAGCACGATGTTTATTGGAGTTAAAGCTTTCGATGAAAAGACATGATAATGACTATACTAGAGAGATGAAGTCACTAACATAACTAAGATTGAAAACTTTTTCCCTTTGAAGCACGAAAATTTCAAGATTTGTTCTTGAGCAGTGGAAATCACAAATAACATATATTTCAAGTAAAACAGGAAATGAGATGAATAAATGAAGGAAAAATCCTAGTTGATGCATTACCACAGTTAGTAGAGCTTCAATTGCCTGGAGCGCAGCAATCTGAACAGAAATGGGTTGTTTGTGCTTAAGTATCTCTGCTCCCACACCAGCCCCACTCTGCAACTCACCGGGCGAGTCTGAAACATGCTTCCTTTTCTTGTAGCTCGGTAACGCCTCCCCAGGAAATTTTGACAAGTCCATATCAGAAAAACCAGTCCTACTTTCGTGTTTCACAAATTGCAGATCAGCAAATGCATTTACTATCACATCTTGAGCAAGATAAATCGCCATTCCTGCATAATACCAGTCACCAAAGAATAACGTAACAGGAAATAAATCTAAAGAAAGAATTGCATAGAAATGGACAATAAGTTTCCTGGCAAACAATTTTTCATTACCAGCACCCATTGAGATCAGCAGAGTAGAGATAATTGAGTAGACCTTTATCCTTAATGACGGTAACACACATCTCTTAAAATAATTAGTAAGCAGGCGTACTACTCCTGCAGCATGTGGCAGCAATTGACTGGAAATGGTAATTCACAAAAACATCGGAAAAGTGTCAAAACAACCACAACCTCCTAAAGAGAAAAAGAAAAAATGTTCCAACTACTAAGCTTTCATATGCAGGTTATATCAGAATCATCAGTATTTATTCAATATCTACCTTCGCAAACCCTTAATGACTGAAATCAAGAGGTTTAAACCACAGGAGTGCAATACAGGAAGCTGTGAACAAATGTGTTCCTGTTGCTTAACAGTCGTAAAGGGCATTAGCGATTGAAAGAGGGAACCATCCACCGTCAACACTCGTTCAACAAGAGCTAACAGAGGTCGGATAGGAACCGAAACCTGTTTGCAGGGGTATGAAGAAGATTAGTTACTTAGAAAAGGAGACAATAGTTACATTTCCTTCTTCATTCATTCTTTATTACTTTCTTTCTTCATTTTTTTTTTTTTTTTTTTTTTTTGAAATTTCATTTCATTAGAAAATATTTCAAGTTACAATACTTCATAGGATACACATTAACTAGGGAGTCGCACTGATAGAGATGTGAGTGTAACTCCCTCTTTAGCTAAAGCATCGTCTGCCTGATTGGCCGATCTCAGTACATGCTTCCACAATACAACATTATTAGATAGTGACCAAACTTCACGGAACTGAATGAGAAGGCGCCATGGTGGGTCTTTCCTCTTCTGAGCCCAAGCTACTACGTTCTTTGAATCGGATTCCATTTCTAAAGGATTAGAAAAGTCGCATCGGTGAGCTTGAGCATATTTAGAGACAATCCTCTCTATCCTTTCTTCCTTATTTTTGTGCTTCAAATCTTCTCTTTTATTTTATGAGGTAGACAATCTTAAACAATTAGACATAAAAGCATGAGAGGAAGTATTAAACATTATACCTGGACCGGGTACGTATTCGTGAGCATCAGACAACCACACTCCATCAATGTAGACATGCTAGAAATAGAAAAATTTTGAAACTTTTTTTTTGATTGTCCAGATCCCTGATCATGTGCCAATGCATGGCCCCCTAGAGGAGGAGGTGGATCTTTCCCCGGTGGAACCAAGAGCCTAAGAAACTCAGCACCCTTAGTTTCTGCAAGGGATACACTAAAAGAATGTTACAGATAATCAAAGAAAGAACAACAAAAAAGTAGAAACTATTTCACAAAGATGCCATCAGATACCTTCTTCAAGGCCCTGAAAGGCGTCACTTAGGCAGGTATTGATAGATATAAGAATCCTTTGCATCAACAAGGACCAACTGTCCTCATCACCCTTTGCCGTTGGGAGTAGTGATAAACAGCTTGAAAATCTCTAGAAAAAGGAAGTGCCAATTAGGAGAGTGGTAGAGCAAGATAAATTTGACAAAAAAAAAAAAAAAAAAAGCTTGGATCAAGAAAAGGAAAAGTAAGTATAAAAAGGAAATAATGATACCTTACAGATACTTGAACTACATTTTCCTGACAAAATTTTTGAAACAATAACAGCTTCAACCTGTCATCAATCATCAACTACATTAAAATTTTTAATATAGGAGAAATACAATTCAAAAGTATTCACTCAGTCTCATAGGAAGAATAAACAGCTTTGATGGAATAAATCAGATGGATAGCATAGATATGTGTTGCTCTTTCATTCTTCACATTGTAAAATCCGAAGTTACTCTCAGGATGACTGGAGTACTCCTCACTAAAGAGAGATCCGTCCGATATAAGAAGACTGCCTAGGAAGGTTGTCCCTAGAAAACAAGTTCATACTCTTTTGCTTAGATGGAGGAAAAAAGAAACAATGTAATTCACAAGTCAAACACCTAAGAAAAAATTTACACTTCTGTGGCATCAATCAAAGCATATAAGAAGTCACACAAATGATTTCAATTTTTCCAATTTATGTTCAAGAAATTCCCATCTTTTGATATGGCCAGATATAACAGGATACAGCAGACAGACAAATAACAAGCGAATACATTAGGTGTCATGTTTAAAAGAAGATCCATCATGACTCTTTTTACACGAAAAAACTTTACAAAGCGACCACAAAGAAACTAAGCAAACTTGACATGCAGTGAGCAGATAATATTGTTCTACAACTGGACGAACAAATGCTAGAAACAAGTTCCAGTAACTCAATTCAAACAAAAGTTTCCTTCATAAAGATCAAGAAGAAGAGGTTTAAACACAAACTACAAAGTCTATTTAATTTATCAGTTAGATGAGACTAAGTACAAGTCCCATACAGTACAGCAATAATTCAATCTTGAACAAGAGAAAAACCTCTAACTCACACTGTCATAATGGCGTGTAACTGAAGCTGGAAAATATGTTAACAAAGTGCATAATAAGTTGACAGTGCTTTCCTGAATACAGAAACACAAAATGACTGTTAGTGCAGCCCTCTAAGCAGTATTTAACTAAAATATGCAGAATCTTCCCCCTTCTTTATCTTAATGAAGAGGCAAATAGCTGACTCCCTGTTATTAAGAAAAGTATTCTACATTTTTGAAGAAGTTGATATTGGAAAACAAGTAACAGGCAGGAAGAAGAGCCATTTCCATCTCAAAGGAAACATAAGAAGTATGATGGGGCACTGAGAGTGATTACCCATACAGCCTCTGATTCATCCTCATTCAATAACTTCAAAATTGGTTGAATGACTTTCCCTGCATGTGATGTCCCATCTTTCTTCACATTTGGAAAACAACCCAACCTATAGTCATAGTAAAGCTAAACAGGTCAATAGTGATCAATTTTGTGATCACCGAGTAGAAAGCAGTTGCATGAATAAATCATTCGAGCTATCAGATATGCATATATTGCATACAAATGCTACTGATGGTGATGAAGTGCAAAAGGCCTAAGCTACAATTCCACGGAGCAAGCTTTGATACAAGAATATCTGTGCAAATTTAATTTTATCCAGCAGGCGTTGAAAGTAAAACCTTGTGAATAAGTCCGATAACGAAGCACAACAAGCCACCTTAACAAAATGTGAATCAGAGGGGGGCTGCTTTAAACCAAAAAAAAAAAAAAAAAAAAAAAAGGAAGGATCAGCAGTAGCACAAAGAAAACTTGGCAGAAATTGTTTAGATTACTATAATGATGCTGTAAATATGACCTGAATATGTGATAGAAGCTTTTGAAACCAAACGGAATAAGCTGTTAGAAAACGATCTGCACTGCACTCCTGAGCAGTGATCCCCAGTAAACAGATACCAGCCCAGCATTTATCTGGCTAGAGACAAGAAAGAGTAAAAATATAACCCATCACTTGGATCAAATACAATTGAAATGACTAAGGAAGCAAACTTCATTCTCACAGCAAAGCAACGAAACATCGGCATTTCCGATTACTACTAAGTTTTCCATGCATAAAGCAAAATTTTGTGAAATATGTAACAAAGGAATCCTCCAGTGAAGAGGCGAGCTAGGCTATTTAACCAGGAATAGTCTCCCTAAGTCAACTGATTACAAAAGAGGCCAAGGGAAGTCGAAAGTGATTAAAAATAGAACAAAAAACAAATTTTTATTTGGTTAAAGAGAGCAGCACATAGACTCCAATCGTGCCAACGACAATGCAAACCCAAAGCTGAATTACTCCATTCGAAACAAGTGTAATTAACAAATACCATTTTGCTGGAAGCAAGAGAAAGCACTCGTTCCACCCAAGCGTCCACAGCAGCCTTCCAGCTTTCAACCTGCTTCCGATCATCCTGCTCTCGGTAAACCTCCGACAGCAGTCCATGCGTTTTGACGGAAGAAACGGCGGCAGAGAGCTCCGAGGGACTCGGAAACGGGTGTTTCTCGTCCGGCAATCGGTCTTTCATCATAGACTTGAGCAATCTAGGCTTCAACCTAACATCATTCATGTTCCCGACGTAATCCAAAACCGCCATTGGAGCCAAACAGACGAAACTCCGCGAATTCTAACACGGAGAGTGAGAGCGAGAGTGAGAGCGAGAGAGAGAGAGAGAGAGAGACAGAGAGACAGACCCTCCGTTTAAACCCAGACACGCAGGCCGTTGCTTGCTGCAATGTATTCCACTAGGGTTTAAGAAGCAAGCCGGAAATTACAGAAAATTTACGAGGTTAAAATTGTCATTTGGTCTATCAGGCTTCGCGGACCTATGAACACGTTTCGCTCGTCGAGGCGAGTGTTTACTCGCGACGCCTAGAGTGGCAGTTATTCCTGTACAGCTCTGATGGAACAGAAGGTTAATCCTTCTTCGATTAGGATTGAAAACAAAAGCAATCCCTTCTTCAACTCAGATTGAATAATCAGAAACTTTCCTAAATTCAAACATACTCCTAATTTATAAATTCCTCTCACAACTCGGGAGGAACAAAATTAAGTTGACGTTAATTCTTCTGATCTTCCGTTCGGGAGCTGCTGCTAAGATTAGAATAATTCACTTCCAAAGTAATCCTTCTTCAACTCAGATTGAATAATTAGAAAGTTTCCTAAATTCAAACGACTCCTAATTTATAAATCTCGCTCACAATTCGGGAAGAACAAAATTAAGTTGACGTTAATTCTTCTGATCTTCTGTTCGAGAGCTGCAGCTAAGATTAGAATAATCCACTTTCAAATCGGATGCTCGGTCGTTGTTCTTTCATGGGTCCTGAGATGAAGAAGGAAGAGAAGCATTATTCACCAATAACGTGTCTTCCAAACGATTTAATGGTAGAAATCTCTTCCAGGGTAGGGTCTTCTGGGTTGGGCAGTTTGATGAACTTGAAGTCGAGGTAAGTTTGGTTGTGTTCCAATTAGTTTCTTTCTTTCGTGAATATTGCGGTTCATGTCCGTTAGAGTTTTGTAATTACTTTCAATGCAGTTGCAAGGAATTTTATAGGAGTGGAGAAGATAATCAAGTTTACAGATGCGTTTCTCTGGAAAATCAACCCGTTGGAGATTGGAAAAAGTCTCCGTATGCTTCAATGTTTCGACGGAGATGTGAAGAGAGCCGGAACCCAGAAGCCTTGCTAAAGCTTGGTATGGTAAGTTCGATTAACAGAGGCTTAATTTCATTATAACTTCTCTTTCTAACAATGCACCTCAATTTCTAGCTAATCAGTTTCTGAAATTTTCAGCTGGAATATTTCTCCTACGAGAACACGAAAACCAGCGAAGAACTCTTGAGAGAAGCTTCGACGTCTGGCCATCTCGACGCGACCTACGTTCTCGGCATCGTCCTGTTCGGTCGAGCCGATTCGAGACGAGAAGGCACGGAGCTTCTGAACAGAATCGAGGCGGAGAAACTGGATTCTTGCCGCGAAACGTCGAAGAAGATTTTACGTCAATTGTGGAAAAATGTTCGTCTTCCCGAACTCTACTCCGAGTGCGTCGAGGGCTGGTGCAGAAACGGAGGGAGGAGAGGACGTCCGAGGAGAGGGGAATGGGATCCTTGGGAAGAAGACGTCTTCTGTAGCGAACTTTGTAGGGGATTTTATCATTATAATTTGTTCGTTAAGACATAATTAGGAGGGAAATCTGGTTAATTTGGCATATTTCTCGATGTAAAGATAATTATCCTTATGTGTAAAATTCAGAATTTCAAATTATTTAATGGTTCTGTCGGTGTATTATTAACTGTTTAATTGGGACATGAATTTTTTTATTTTTGGTTTAATGGCCCTTGTGTATAATAATACTGTTTAATGATTTAATACAACATTAGAGGAAAAATTAAATTAAATTATTCTTTAAGTCTTATCTTAAAATGTTAGACAGTTAAATAATACTCTTTTCCGAATAATAAATTCAAGAGCGGTGATTTTTAATGGACCTAATGGGCTTACTGAAGAGCCTTTAAAAAAAAAAAAAAAAAAAAAAAAAAAAAAAAAAAAAAGGTCTGTGGTACGTGAAATTCAATTAAGGCGGTAAGGTTTGAATCTTTGCGCTTGAACTGGCTGGAATTTCCTCTGTTCCGAGACGACGAGAGGGGGTGTTCTCGTGTTTGATGATCTCAGGGACTGCTATTCGATGGACTCGAAAACTGAGAAAGAATTACCATGTTCATTGTGGCGTGCGGTTGATTCATTCTTTAGACCAAGGGATGATCCTTTCTCTCTTGAATTCGTGCAAGCGAACGTCTGAAATCGCACAATGTCATGGGTACATAGTCAAAACCAGTCTTGACCTACTCACCTTTCCTCTGAGCAAGCTTCTGGCGGCCTCCATCGTCGACATGAATTATGCTCGAGCAATCTTCGATCGGATTGAGAATCCTACTCTTTTCAACTTCAATACAATGCTGAGAGGCTACTCGGTAAGCGAAAATCCTAAGGAGAGCTTTTATTTGTTTAATAATATGAGAGCGCTTGGGATTTCGCTAGATCAGTTTTCTTTTGTTGGCACTCTCAAATCGTGTGCTCGTGAATTTGCTGTTCAAACAGGCGAATGCCTCCATGGAGTTGTCCTTACGTCTGGGTTTGTGGTTTTCATCAACCTGATGAATACGTTGTTGCATTTTTATTGTGCTTGTGGAAAAATAAGGGACGCACACCAGTTGTTCGATGAGTTCCATCATTTTAAAGATGCCGTCTCTTGGAGTGTCCTAATGGCCGGGTATCTTCAATGTGCTAGGCCTCGTGACGTTTTGGAATTGTGCAAACAGTTGCATATGGCTGGTCTGGGGATTAGCACTGCTGCAACTCTGACTGCTCTATCAGCTTGCGGAGATCTGAAGGATATTGCCAGTGGGAAATCACTTCATTCCTTTTGCCTCAAGAAAAGTTATTGTCTTCATATGAATGTGGTCACAGCAATTATCTCCATGTATGGCAAATCTAAATTTTTACAGTCTGCAAGGATACTGTTTGATGAATTTGATGGAAAGGATGTTGTTTTGTGGAATAGCATTATAGATGCTTACTGTAGAGAAGGTCTTCTTGAAGAAGCAATGACTTTATTGAAGTTAATGTCATTGGGATCTGTGAAACCCAATTCAGCTACCTTTGCAGCACTGCTTTCAGCTTCTGCATCCTCGGGAGATATAACAATTGGGAGATGTGTTCACAATTATATCCAGGAACAACTGATAGAGTTGGATCCTACTCTAGGAACAGCTCTTATTGATATGTATTCCAAGTGTGGATCCATAAAGGAGGCAACAGCAGTCTTTGAGCTAACACCTAACAAAGATGTAATGTGTTGGACAGCAATGATTAATGGATATGGCCTTCACGGTCAAGGGGAGAAAGCCCTTCAAATGCTTCAGAAGATGGAGCAAGTAGGAGCAAAGCCCAATGAAGTCACATTCCTGGCAGCCTTAAGTGCATGTAATCATGGAGGTCTTGTGATAGAGGGGAAGAAATGTTTCCAGAGGATGATTATGGACTATGGTTTTTCTCCAAGGATTGAACATTTTGGATGCATGATAGATTTACTGGGCCGAGCAGGGTTGCTAAGTGAAGCTTCTGAATTGATCAAGAACTTACCGGTGGAGAAGGATGCTACCGCATGGCGGTCTTTCCTTGCAGCTTGTAGGATCCATGGGGATGTTGAATTGGGTGAATTAGCCAAGAGTGCACTAATGGATATGGGAGACAAACACCCAGCAAATTTAGCCCTTCTACAAAGTATTTACACCCTTGATAGGAGAAAAGTTAAAATTGAGTTGCTGGAGAAGAGTCTAATAAAGAAGGAAGCGGGATGGAGCTCGGTTGAAATAAATAGTGTTAGGAGGGGAAAGTTGGTTTGAGAAGTTATGAACTGTATATAATCAGTTGTAATTGGAATGCATCTCAACACCTGAAAAATCTGTTAACTGAGAGCACCACTGCCAGAATGCAGATATGCAAAATTTTGCTTGCATGGTTTCAAGCTGGTACAGTGTCGCAAGATAGTCAAGAGGTCAAGCTTGATCAGGTTAGGTGCTTATTGTGCATGGGTATGGTTTCCTTGATCTGGTTAGGTGCTTATTGTGTATGGGGATGATTTCCTCCATAAATTAAATATTAAGGTAGACGATAATATCAGAAAATGAAAATAGACAGCTTTTATATCAACCCTTGAACAAGTTACTTCAACAAAGATAATTGGGTGACATATTCCTCTTAATGATCTAACAAAATTCAGCCAGTTAAAACCTCTAATCCATAGTTCAAATTTCATGGGAACAATATAAGCAAGATCACTCTGCAGTCAGCAGTATGTTGTCTCTGAGAATTAAAATTAGTAAGATGATGCTGATGTTGCTTGGGCTTTTATTTAAACCTGATAGTTCGGTCACTTCTCTAATCTGTTCCCTCTTTTCTCGGGGTTGACTGGTTGAGCCAACTATCATAGATTTGCAAATTTATGCATGATTACTTGAAGATGTTACAATATGATTTCATCTAGCTACAGGCAACCCATATATATATTAGGTTTATTCAAATGTAATTTAGAAATTCAAGTGAGTGCATGGGGTTTTTCTTAAGTTCACTTGTGAAGGACAAAAAGCTTGTCCTTTCTAGAAATAGGTTGTTTGAGATTCTTCATAAAAGTGTTCAAAATAGCAAATATTTCTCTTATTGTGGAATTTCTGGATATGCAGCTTAATTGTATAAATTTTTGAACAAATTGTTCGTTGCAGTTTTTGTTCGTGATGAGTTCTTTGGTTTTATGCAACCCAAGGATCATACCCAATTGACGGAGAGGTAATGTTGCACTTTGAATATCTGTAGTAAAAACACATTGCTTGTTTAATACAGGTGAATCCATCACCAGTTTGTGCTTTTTTGTTTTACGTCTATAAGACGACATCTATCTCATTAGCATTGAATCTTTTGAAGTTATATACTGTGAGTGGAGAACTTTTCCCGTCAAAAGAGTGCAATGAATGATAAATACTATTCAGTATCATTGGTCATTTAGTTGTGTATGATGATGACTTGATCTATAACAATTATCGGTTAATAATTATCTTAAGTTTTATATATCTGATAGATTGATTGTGGTGGGGTCACATCATATTGTTCAATATTCATCTTGGTTTATAGCTTTGATATGATGCATATCCACATACCTCTTAAAATTCTATATTTATACAGTTTTGGGTCAGAAATCAATGCATATATACCCTTCGTATATCTCAAAGAATTACAACTTATTCAGTGCATGAAAACCTTATTGAGATACTACTTGCAGTTCTAGGTGGTCGTTTGTATGTGGGTCTTAAACCGCCTACGTTGCAGATAAGCTCATAGCTCATAGTTGGTTGTTTACTAATGGAGTTTGAGTTAAATGAGTTTAAGAGTACATTGCCACATTGGTGGCACTCTTGAACAAAAAGACCTCTCTTACTGAAATTTTAATCAATGATGACAGTTTTTTCATCAAATCCTGTTCACCTGTATCGCACAACTTTGAAGTAGGAAGCCATACTTTTTTTCTCTTTTCCTTCAACTTAAGCTTAAAGCGTACAGACCCTGGACCTCTCCCTCACTGTTACGAATAGATATACAACATTCAGACGTCTTTTCTCATTCCCTCACAATGCAAAGGACCTTAAACAATTAAATTACTTAGAATATAGGTCTGTTGGCTCCCAGCTTCTATTATTCTTTAATTCTTTTAATCTGCAGTAAAGATGATAACTTGTCTGAAAACATGCACAGCAAATGAATTTTGGCGAAACCAGTGTACGCCCAATAACACTCAGTATTGCAATTGGTGCACAATTAGCGTGAGCTACTGAGTCAAACATTCAGGTAATAATTACCAAACTGCATCCCTTGAGAACAAGTAAAACAGAAAAAGAGAAGAATGAAGATCAGAGCACTCAGTTTAAATATGATTTTGGCAGCAACCGGGAACAGCAAATAGGTTTTCCACACTTGAACTCATCATATATTTACAGAGTTGGCGAGGGTTCTCGTGACAGTTAATGGGACAAAACTCTTTTATGTATTTCTTTGAAGGCAATGTAATTTTTGTTACATTGAAAAAGATGGGGAAATGATTACGGTGAAGAAGCTCAACCCAGAACATGGCGCTGAAATAAAAAAATGAAAACTATCTGCACAGACTTAGATCCTAAGGCCACCCAAAAAACAAGTATCCAATTTAGCCTCCCCCGTTTTCCCTGTCTTCTTGTCCTGTTAATGTCCCATGCAGGATCTTCCGTGTATGGTTAGGCCTTCTGGATGAACCAAAAGGAAAAAAAAATTAAAAAAAAAAAGAAGAAAGATTTACATTTTCTATTGAAGCAGGTGGCTTTCTATGCTGGTAACTGTCAGTCGATTACAGTGTCCTTGCCTTCTGAACCGGATGGAGAAACACATGGAATAGAACTACCGCTAACAGGTTTGTCACTCATACTGATGTTGTATTTTTCCAATACCCTCCCCCTGTTCTCCGCCCACCACTTCTCTGCTTGTTTCTCGCTAAATCTTTTCCTACTGCACATCCATCAAAACTATATAAATATTACAAACCTAGAAAAACTAGCACAGTTCATACAAATGAAATTTCACAAACATAAAAAGATCAAAATTGGGAATTGACAAGAATTCATAAATACTAAAAAACTAGAGAAGCTCCAATGTCACACATGAGAGTCCTAAGTGCTGAGGAAAGAAGGCACATCCAACTTGCTTATTACTGCCAATTACAGTCAGTCCCTTATTTTTCTTCTCTACTAACAATTCCAACCATATTTCTCTTTAAGGAATGTCTAAAAGTTGTTGTAGATGAAAAGTTTCCCAATAGAAGAAATTATAGGTCAAATCCAGAAAGTAATTGCTGTTGAGAATTCATAAATCTTCAAAGATGTGTAGTAGACAGCAGCAAATCTTGCATATGGATACTTTTGAAGAGCACAACAGGAAAGAAGGAAAAGTCATATTGTTAGTTAAATTTATTGATGAAACTGAAGGCATCAGCTCCTCAGCTTTCCAATCCCATATTTCACTTTAAAGAATGTTTTTAAGTTATGTTGCATGGACAACTTAAAGACTCGTTCTCCTACATTAATACTCTTTAAGTGTTTTGACAAATTGGATCTTCACTAGTGAAGGAAAAAGTATTATGAGCAACAAATTTCGTAAACAAATGAAATTTTGACCAAACATATCTTGCTAGAAATAGATCATCAAATGAGATAATTAACCCGTACAAGCCACTCGAAACTTGGCTAAGCTAAGCCCTAACCTGAGCTAGTGAGCTAGGACGAGCCCAGCCCAAGTGTTGCCTAGCTTGGCTAGAGGGCAAGTAAGCCGGTTTAAAATAAATTTAATGATGTTGACGGTGGAACCATTAGTCAAACACTAAGTATATTGGGGCAGTGCAAACTTAAATTAACTCGAGTAGTCCAAATCAGAAACAAGTTTTTAATTGTTAATTGTCTGGAATCATGTCTACATAAACCTGACTGCTTGACTGTAGCACTGTGACATGTAACACAGTGAGAGCACCAGAAAGAATCCCTTCTAAATAGGAAGTTTAATGATGCTTCACAAAATCTGCTTAGGAACCAACTGCTAAGTTTGGTCTTAGGGCCATGATCATTTCAAGTAATTCACCCAAGAACACAGCTATGAAAAAATTTGATAATAGATAGAACAACTTATCACCTAAGGACTGAAAATTTATTGCCTTAAAATCCTCGGGATTTTCAGAATGTCGTGGGTTAATTTTCCTCTGCATGACTAATTCAATGATCCAGCCACCTAAATTGCTGTGAGCCCACAGAACCTTACAGCTAGGAAGGCCCAGAAATAAGTTTTACGAATTGCACCATGTGCACCATGATGATAAAAGACAAAGAGTTATCAAATCTCCAAAAAGTTGATCTTTTTAGAGACAACAACTTTATCGTTTAAGAATGCCAGAATTTTGCAATTGAAACACTATTTTAGCAACCAGCAGTGGCTAATATAGATTAATAAGTAAATGTAGAATATGAATCATCCATACCTGAAGCGGACACGCTTGAGTTCCTTGCTGCCATTTGGTAAGGAACACAGAGTTAAGTATACACCTGGTTCATCTTGTTCCACCCACTCTGCTTCTTCGGCGGCAGCTTTGGCTCCATTACAGGATACTGAATTACTCACAAGTCCGTTGGGATCAAGCTCATGAGACTCTGTTAAGGATCTCATATTGTTGCTGTCGATCGAGGCTACACCAAGGATAGTTGATATTTGTGATTTACTTTCCTCTATAGATCCTCCAGGGAACCTTTCAGCCAGATCCCTTAACTGCCAAAACCTCAAACCATACTAGTCGAATTAGATTTCTATTCTCACCTTCACTAATAGTAAAACTTTCATTAGAAAATTTGGATCCTCAATTCAAGTTGCAGAATTGAAATAATTAAAGGGTTACATGAACCATGCAGCATATCTTTTCTTAGAGCAGAAGGTAATGAATTTTTTTAACTAATTATAGTTAACAAAAGAACAACTTTTTATGACTTCAGAGGTAACAGAAAAAAGTGGAATAGTATTAAATAAACAGACCACTGTGCCTTCATCGTAAGATTGTTCCCAGAAAAGGTGAAATAACAAAACATTGATGTTCTGAACTTACGGGTGCAGCATAGAGGGCATTTTCTGTTTAATTGCAACTAAATTTGTGTGGCAGAACTATGCTAATCAATCCACTGGGTATTAAAAATGTTCTAAAGATGGGATTCAACCGAATTTGTTGAAGACGTATAATAACTTTCTAGTTGTGTATACCAGACTCAGTACAGGCAGCATTTACATCAACATACAAAATAGAAATGAATGCCAAATACAGGGCAGTAAGCAATAAAAAGAAAGTCATTTTTTTCTCTAATTGTGAAAGCTCATACTTATGCTTTTTTTTAAGGAAAAGATTGTAAAAGATGAAAGTATTATACTTTTGGATGACAGCTACCTCACCTGCACATTTAGAGACTTGATCACTTCTTTAGCAGCCTTGCATTTAGCAGTTTCTTCCCCTGCCTTTACAGTAGCCTCCTTCAATTGTTTCGTGGTTCTTTCCAGCTCAACCTCTAAAAGTTGGGATTTACGGGTAAGATCTTCAACCTGCATATGAAAAATGCAGTTCACTTATTTTTATAGTAATGGTATAATCAATAGAATCCATGAAGTTCTAATTGCTGTTAAGTGAGAACTGTCATCATTTCAACAAGCAAACAAGCGAACACTATGCAAATTATTCAGACTGGAATCAGAATAAATCAGTACACTCCTAAAGAATCTCCAAGTCAGGTGACTTAGATAGTCCACACATCACTAAACCTAATAAACATTGAAAATGGATGCAGATGTAGTATGGTGTAGTTATAATAACTAGAGGAAGTATCATTGACTCATATTTTTAAGATGAAAAATTAGCGTTGTCATTATCACCAAAGCCAACTGAATAGGTAACAAAGGATTTTGGGTGAAGCAAAACAACTAACCTGTGCTCTTAAAATAAGAATTTCTTGGTTTAAGCTGTCATTTCTCTGTTTTGAACCACTGACGATAAGATCAGGAGAAGGAAGCCCTATAACTGCTGGAGTCGGAGTCCTTGAACGAGTGGGACTTTGTTTCCTTGAAACAGGAGATGATGCTCGAGAAACAATTCTTGAACCAGGAACAGAAGCAGAAAATATTTTCTTCGAAGGGCGGCGTGTAAAATATGATGACCTTGATGAGGAGAGTCTTCCCCAGTTAGAACTACTTCCATTAAGGACAGAGGACGTGCGACAGATACTTGATTCCTTGTTCCGTTTCCCTTGTTTGAAGGAATCAACAGATGACAGCCTAGATAACTGCCCCTGCAACTTGACCTCCATATTCTCTTCACCTGGAGTAGTCGGAATTGAACTGATGCTCCGATGCTTCGCTGCTCGAGCTGCAGATCCTGCCTCTATGACCTTTTTGAGTTTCACATAACAATCATCACACACACGATAAGGTTTGTTAACATTAGGAGCCAGAGATGCTTTTAGAGATTTCCTACTACTGCAAGCTTTGCAGAAGACCAACCCACAATTATAGCAGTTATGACGTTTTCTTCTAAAACCAAATGGATTTCGGCAACCAGAACAAATGGAATGATCAGCACTTGAAACCCACTTATGTAGACAGATGACAGCAGTAAAATTAGAACCACAAACCACACTCTTAACCTGTTTATCCTTGAGAGATTCCACCAGGGTCGGAGTATTTCTGTCATCATGGTCCCCATGGCCTAAACGACCATTTGCCCCTTTACCCCACGTGTAAACCTCGGTCCGGGAAGTCAAAACTGCAACATGGTAGGAGCCACATGCTATTTCTTCCACAAAACTGTTATGTATTTTGCCTTCAATACAGTTAGGAACCTTACCATCAGCATTAGGGTTTCCCAGCTGCCCATAAACAGTGCTACCCATTGTGTACACTCGGCCAGCAGTTGTAAGAGCAATTGTAATGCTATGCCCACATGCCACTTGACAGAAGCTGGGCTCCACTAAAGCAGCCACACATGCCGGGACAAGTCTAGGTTCATTATCACCATGTCCAAGTCGACCTTTATCCCCGTCACCCCATGTAAATAGTTTCCCTGAAGGAAAGGTATTAGAGCCAGAAGAATTAACTGTAACTTCCACAACAGCTGCAGTATGCCAAACACCACAGGCTGCCCTTACTGTTCTTAGTCCCTTGAGAGATTCAACTTCTCTTGGTACAATTGCATTTTTACGGTCACCATGACCAAGAGCACCAAAAGTTCCATCACCAAATGTAAATAGCTGGCCTGCAGATGTTACGATGGCAGTATGCCATGGTCCACAGGAGATTGATGAGACATGTATTCCTTCCATTTGACCCATTACCTTTTTAGGGATCCAGTGACTAACTTCACTTCCATGTCCAAGAAGCCCATAATTGTGGGTCCCATCACCCCATGTATAAAGATCCCCAGATATTGTAACAGCACAAGTGTGATATTCCCCACATGAAACAAGTTCAACGTTCAAGCCACTGAGAGCTTCAACAAGTTTTGGTTGGGACACATCAGCTTCCACTCCATGCCCAAGCCTACCGCCTGATTCTTCTCCCCAGCTGAACACCTCCCCTTGTTTTGTGACCAACACAGCATGCTGGCTCCCACAGGCTATGTTGTGGACATCAAGCACTGCAGTTGATTCTAATGCCTTAGGAAGATAAACATCAGAGGCTATTGACAAACGTCCAGACCTCTGAGTCCCTCCTCCAAGCAACCCATCACCTATTCCCTTTCCCCAAATAAAAACATCACCTAATGCATCAAAATCATCATGAGCTGATCCTTGGCTTGATGAGCTAACAGCACTGGATAGACTCACTCGGAAACCATCAGCAGTGGAGCCCCTACCATTAATATTGTCTGTACTTACAGAAGAAAATGAGTTCAGGGAACTACAAACAGGATCTGATTGAGAGGAGCCTTTTGAGGCTGCTGTGTAAAATATCACATCAGAAAATGCTTTTCCTAACCCATTGGGTGGTGGGCCATCATATGCATTTGGATTTCGTTGGGAGTTCCCTGAATGCTGATCAACAAAAAAAAAAAGTTAAAGAGGATGTAGTTGAAAATAACAATAAGTGTGGGACGTGTTTAAGCCAGACAAACCTTGCTTATGGTATCACTGCCACCAAAAGCAGTCAGAGGGGAATTTCTTCGTGTCTGTGGACTGTTTGTGTCAGAAGAACCTCTATCACTTCTACCATCAGGTTTCCACTTTGTATAGGCACCACGTGCAATCAATGCTTTCAAACCAACAAACCATACTTCTGCTTCATCCTTATCCTTGCATATCTATCATGGGTAATTTCTTCTCATCAGCACAACAGCATAGTAACAGTTTAATTATACAACTATGCCTTGATATTAACATCCACAACATTGTATTACATGTAGTTACTTCAAATAATAAATGAATAGCGTATTGAAACAAAAAAAACACACCAGATCCAAAGACCTATCACTGTATATGAGCGAAAACGACTGATACTCTTTGTGTGGCTGAGGATAACGCTGAAAAATGGCCTGAAAGATGAGAAGACAAATATCATGTACTCAATCAAAACATTTTCAACAGCCTCGGGAATAAAGATAAGGACTATTTATTAGCATCCTGGCACAGGAATAAAAAAGTAGCAAACACAATGACACACTTACAGTGCGTTGTCCAGGAATGATTCTTGATACATCACCTAGTCTGAGTTGTTTCTCATCTTTGCCAGAGTACCACAATAGTAGAGACTCATCCTGAAAAGTAAATACGTAAACCTGAGCAAGGACTTTGAACTGGGAATATAATAAATATATCCAGGCAAAAAAGGGATGAACATAGGGATAATACACAAAATACCCGTTGTAAAAGATTCTCCTATCCAAAGTCACCTTTTCTACTGCTATACAAATGTTTTTTTTTTTTAAATATTATGAATGGAAATTATTAATTCTATACAAATCTCAAGCTGACAAAAATGACTTTAGACGGCATTTGAGAAACATTTAATTAAATTTAAAATGTTCAATTCATGTAAGACAGAGACATACACTAAGAATCTCATAAATGGTAGCAATTTGCAGCCGAAAAGACTACTTACATTAGAAAGTCTAAATGGGCAAAATTTTGGCTTTCCTCTACGCCCATGTTTTTGGAGTATCGCACCCTTCTTAAGGGCTGTGATGGCCTGTAAATCAGAAGAAAATCCTACAGTTAACTAAAATACTCGAATAGTAGAGCATTCATTACTAAGAATTCTGGTAAACCTCGACGCAAATCCAAACATAGTATGCTGTCATTCTAGCTGACCTTAATAAACCAAGATATAGAAGCCAAAAACAACTAAAAATTTAGTTGGCTCGTCATCACATAATTTTTTATTTTTATGTATTTCACTATTTTAGGAACTTTGATTCTGAAGTAGCTTCCACAGGAAGATCATAACACGAGTCTCACTTTGTTTTCATAGAACCTATATTACTTCTAGTATACATCACTAGTTGACATTAGATGAAAGACTCACTAACACAGAGAATTTTCAAGCCTGGTTACTGAATAAAGTGAATATTTGTAAGAATTACCTTTCTGGAATACCATGTACCAAAATTTCAAATTTACAATCATGTAAGGCATGTCCTTGTGTTCATCTAGTTTAATAAATGATAGAAGTTATTTTCAAAAGAAGAAAAAATAATTGATAGAGTAAACACTAGTGGCACCAACCCAATTTCGTACGGAATACAAATACTTATATCCATGAAAACAAAAACAAGATGGTACACAAATCCCACCTGTTCTATGTCCCTCTCTATAGCACCGCTCCTTGCGATTTCTGCCATTTATCCCCAAGTTCAGGTGCTTGTCTTGTATAAAACCATGCCCATTTGAAGAACAGAAAAACCAAATACACTTATGAGAGAACCACCAAACCTGCCCCATGCAAGTCCTTCACGGAAGTTCTGAGCTGGAGCACGGAAAAACAACTTCATTTACTCCATAAGAGGAGAACAGAAACCCAAACAACATGCACAGTCACAAGCTCAACGCGAAACCTAGAGATATGCAAGTAGCACTTCAAATGCCCAATGCGCCAACGTTTCGCTGTCTCCTCACGTTTTACATCCTCGACAACAGCGCTACAACTAAACTTCAAAACGAACCAATACGTTAAAACCCTCGCATCCTCACCCTTGTTTATAAGACGAAACAGGAAATGTCAAGAAAATGCATTCATCTTCTCGTCTCCATCCCATGCAATGTCCCGATTCCACATATCAATTTCTGCCCCTTGAAAACTTTTCCAGCTCAACAGCTAAATACCTCGTTCAGAAACCCTAACCAGTCACAGATTTCCACTAATACTCTCCAAATACCTCAGAAATTCCAGAGAGACGCCTGAAACCACCGGTAAAACCTTCGACAGAATGAAACCACCCAATGCCGATTGACATTACCGATATTTCCTCGACCTGATAAAGATCGACCTAAGCACAATGCTTCTCCGTCCTAAGCACAATATCTGAGCTCCTTTACTCGGATCACAAAGCAGATTCGATTGAAATTGTTCAGCTCGCCGATACGATTTCAAATTACCAGCTCCAGCGCCGCGTTGAGGAACGTAAAAACCCAAAATGAGAGAGTTTTGCTCGAATGGATGTCAAGGAAAATGTGCAAAATAAAATTGATAATAATTAAAGTAAATAATCCACTTTTTTTGGATTATCGTGCGCTGATCTCCCTCCTCGTTATTTATCTTTAACTACACACGGGAATCTTCAATTTGTCCATTTTGTAGCTTAACGAGGCAATACAAAATTCAATAAAGTTAGACGTTTTAAAATAATAAGAGGAAAAAACGTACAACCAGAAAAGGAATTAGCCACATAACCATAAAAGGTTAAAACTTAAAAGTACTCTTGAAAACACTTAGGATAAGAATACAATAAGACTGAATATTAAATAAATACTTCGAATGAATTTCAATTTACTTGTTGACACATCATTTACTAGTAAACTTCACAAATGTTGTTGTTTGGAAATATTTATTGGAAAATCATAATATTGGGCATTGGAGTGGGCCAACCACACGATTGCCATTTGTGAAAACTATTGTATTATCTTCAAAATTTGACTCGATCGAGTATCTTGGTCTATGGTGTGTGGTAACACTAAAAAATATTTTATTGTTCATTAGTGCTTAGAATATCTAATTTAAAAAAGTGTTTTAGAACCTGAATCGAACCAGAATCGGAGGCCAGTCCGGTTCTTATTGACTCAGTTTGGTGACCAGCATTATTCTTGCCAACGTTTTAAAAATCGAACCAAACCGAATGGTCTAATCTGATTAAACCAAAATTGGAGGTCAGTCTGGTTCTCATTGACTCGGTTCTGTTTATATATATAAAGTATGATATATAATATTCAACGGTCCAACTTGGTCTAATCGGGTTCAAACAAAACCAGATATAGTGCCGATTGTATAGTCGGTTCGGTTTTTAAAACATTAAGTATTATTATTTTTTATTATTAAAATATTAAATATATATAACATATGGTATGTAATATACACCGGTCCAACCCGGTCTAATCGGGTTCAGCCAAAACCGGACATAGCGCCGGTTGGATGGCCCGATCGATTTTTAAAACATTGATTTAAATGCATATAGGCTACAAGCCTATACAAGAAATTAGAGAAATTCGATTTAAATTTGAAGGTAATAGTAATAACTAATAATAATTGTAATAAAATTATAATTAATAATTACTAATTATAATAGTAACAAGTCAACAACTACAACAATAACAACATAATAACTAGTAATTTGGAAAAGCTTAATATACGCCTAGGCGTATATTAGCTCCCTCTGGTATCGTTTAATTTCGAGTCATTGATAAAGGGTGAGTTGGTTTCTAAATGTGACGGTCTATGGGTTTCGCCACTCTTCGTTCCTCTCTTCCGATTTCTCTCTGCTGCGGCCTTGTTTCCTCAGAGATTCAGCATCGCGATTAGGCTTATCTGACGAGAAGATACCGAGCTTAGCTTCAGTTTCTCGCATCGGAGACGCAAAAGGTTTAAGTTGCTTCGATCTGTGACGGAGTAAGTTTTTCGATATCGATGGATTGGCGATTCGTGTTGAATTTTCAAGTTGAGTTGTGAAACTCCTTATAGGCGATATCGAGATTTATGTCGTTTTTTTTTTTAATTTTTATGGCTGCGAGTTTTTAAATCTAGAGAATCGTGTTTACATCATGAAGCTTTCGAATAGATGAGAGTGGCAGTTTGATCTGCTTTTTCATATTTTATCTGTGGATTTTTTTTTAGTAAGCATTTGGAATTTCGGATTGTGCAGGGATAGGATCTTCGGTGAGTATCTTCCTGCCTGTCGATATTTTTTATTTGCTGCGAAGGTATTTGGCACTTTGAAGATGTCTGGCCAAACCCAACGCCTCAATGTAGTTCCTACTGTAACAATGCTCGGGATCATGAAAGCGCGGCTTGTAGGTGCCACGCGTGGTCACGCTCTTCTGAAAAAGAAGAGTGACGCTCTAACTGTCCAATTCCGTCAGATTCTTAAAAAGATCGTCTCTACAAAAGAGTCGATGGGTGAGATCATGAAAACATCCTCTTTCGCTTTAACTGAAGCCAAATATGTTGCGGGAGAAAATGTCAAGCATGTTGTCCTAGAAAATGTCAAATCGGCTTCTCTCAAAGTGCGTTCCCGCCAAGACAATGTCGCAGGGGTCAAGCTTCCAAGGTTTGAGTACTTCACTGATGGAGAAACAAAGAACGATCTCACTGGTTTGGCCAGGGGAGGGCAACAGATACAGCACTGTCGAGGTGCTTACATTAAGGCTATTGAAGTGCTTGTTGAGCTGGCTTCTCTTCAGACTTCATTTCTCACACTAGATGCGGCTATTAAGACTACTAATCGAAGAGTTAATGCTTTGGAGAACGTTGTGAAGCCAAGGCTAGAGAATACAATTAGCTATATCAAGGGAGAGCTTGATGAGCTTGAGAGAGAGGACTTCTTTAGGTTGAAGAAGATACAAGGTTTCAAAAAGAGGGAGATTGAGAGACAGCTTGCATCGGCCAAGCAGTTTGCAGAAGATCAGTTTGCCGAGAAGATATCCCTGCAAAGAGGGATCTCAGTTAATTCAGTTCACAATCTTTTGTCCGTGGGAGCAGAGAAAGATGATGACATTATTTTCTGATGGAGGTCAGTTTCCATGTTTTATTAGGCACAGTGGTTTTGGAATCAGCTGTTTGTTTGTGGAAGGAAGACAACCTTTTCCTTTTTGTCAAAGTTAATGTTTCCTAGTAAATAAAATCATTAAGTATTCAGATTCTTCTGTATAGTGTTTCTTAGGCACTTAAGCAAACCTTCTCCCAGGTACTACTGTTTGATTGCTCGAATAATATCTGGTGTATCATTTTCGTTAGGATTACTTGTGTTCAAATGCATCTAGTGTGCTTTTGTCTCACATTATACTTTATTCATTTGTTGGGATGCATTGTTACTTCTCTCCTTTCAGTTTAATACTTCTAGATGCTATGTAATGGTTGTGTTTTGTATAATGGTCTGGTCTATAGTTCTTATTTATCATAGCTAATTGCTATTCTTGCAACTAAAATCAGCTTATGAGTTAAAAGGGGGATTAGTATACAACTATAATGACATATGAGTACTTTAGTTTACCAGCTTTACAATTTTCAGTCCTGTTTCTCGGACAAAATTTACTATCTTTTATCCTGCCAAGGTTTAAGTCATGTACAAATGCTGCATCATCACTTTTATCTTTGGTAACTTGACTGGCCTCCGAGCGTGTGATAGTGGAATTTTGAGCATTGACCTTCTATGGAGAGCTGAGGGAGAGGGAGGGGAAAACCTGTAATTTCACTTTTAACTTTTCTCTATTGATGCTTGATAAAAACACATTCCTGATCGTGCTACAGTTAAGCCTCCTCTGTTAACTTACGCAAGGTTATTAAGTTAGATGAATGGTGACCGTTTATTTCTCATTTGATTTCTCTCCTCTTTTTAAAAAAATTATGATCCCTCTCCTCAATCATTCATTAATGTATTTTCAAACCGTATTGAAATGCTCAGACAATGGGATAGCCATTTCGTGATCTCAACACAATAATTTTTTTTTTAAATGGATCTCAACAAAATAATGAAGTTGAAATGGGTAAACCAACTAGTAAAATACTGGCTTAGGATGTTGATTATGCATGCCATTTGCCTAGTGTGCTACTCACATGAAAATTTATTGAGTTTCTGGATGATTCTTAATTGGAAAATGGTTTTGATTCTTTATCTTAGGTTGTCTTTATCACTGAAGATGTCAAAGTGACTTTACGAAGGAGAGCTCAAGGTTTAGTCACTCCAGAGAATAAATTATTGTGGAGTTTCTATGGTTGTAGTTTTGAGTGTCTGCACCACTGTCAAATCATCAACACGCTAGAGCTGGAATTTTGCTCTCACAGATTACCAGAGTCAATTCGTTATAGTTGTTTGTGCTTTCAACTTAGAGTGCTAGAATTTAGTGATCTGGAGGTTCTCTTTGTCCATAGTGGTCGAGAAGGATGATGTCATTATTTTCAGATGGAGTTCAGTTTCCATGTTTTTGTTAGATTATATGGCTTTGGAATCAGATGTTTGTTTATTGAAGAAAAACATTTTTCTGCTAGTTGTCAGAATTAATATTTCCCATTGGACAAGAATATGCATATTCAGTACCATATGTATGGAGACTATTTCTTAGTTATTTATCCTAACCTTTTTTCCTGGTTCAAATGTTTGACGTGAATTACTATCATTTTTATTCCTATTTTTTGTTTATTGGACAAACTTCTGTGTGATAGGTGTACTATGCTTTTAAAGTTTTACTAGGCTGCATCACTTTTACTTCTCTCCTTTCTTTATAGCGAATGCTGGTGTATCTAACTGCTGACTGGCCTAAATTTTCAAGGCATAACATAAAAAATGCGGCTAAAACTCAGCTTACAATTAAGGTGCAAGAGAGAGGTTAATAAGGCTGTAACTACTTTTGGTTGCTTTAATGATACCTTGTCTACTTTTACTTGTCCAGGACAAATTTTTTTGTTGTCCCGTGCTTCAGTCATTTATCAGGTGCAGGCATATATCGGGGCCTTTGATTACTTGATCAGCCTCAGAGCGTGTTAGTTAGTAGAGATTCTTACTATAAAATTGATTTTCTATGGAGAGTTATGGAAGAATGGAGCTCCCAGAATGAAAATCTGAATTAGCTTGACAAAATGTTCTGATTTCACATTTGAATTGATTTTCTATGAGATTATAGAACTATGGAGCTCCCAGAATGAAGTCGTGAATAGCTTGACAAAAAGTTGTGATTTCACATTTTCTCTCTTTTCCTTTTCTGGTGGCAATGAGAAAACATTTTCTAAGAGTGGAGCTCCTGGAATGAAGTATAAAGGAAGAAAGGTAAATCAGAAACAAAGCAACAAACAGTCAGAAAAAAAACACAGTAAATGGAGGTTAGTGGTGGAAATGAAGGCCAGACAACAAGGTGTTGATGGATGGGTCTTCTTCTACCTTAAGAGACAGCCACTCAACTCAAAACTTTTTAGAATATGATCCATGAGACAGTGCTGAATTTTCAACATCATTAAGTAATTAACACTACCAGGACGGTTGCTTGTACTGCAACCTGTAATGGTCACCAAGTCTCCCTCCTCAATAAGTAGCTGCACGGTGTGATTAGTACACTTAGAGGCCCTTGAAGAGTCCTTAGTAATGCCCCTGGTGACTGTGTTACTTGCACAGAAGACTAAATAGATAGCCCTTTCAGAGTTTAGAATAATGCTACCTCGGGGTCCCTATATGGCCCTTGGAGCTGCTGTCAAAGTTGAACTTGAGTTGGCATGATATCATCTCTCATCTTGATTTTAGATTTGAATTACAATATTTCAATATGTTGTAAAAGGTAGTGCCTCTAAGGAAAGTAGAAGACCTTGGAACAAACTTTCCCATTTCTTTCCTTGATGATAAATTTTCTTGTCTAGGAGCCATATCTATGCATTCTTTGACATTTATAGAATTATGACTAGGGGTGGACGCGAGCTGCGCTAGTTCGCTAGTAGCTCGGGCTCGAGAATATCCTGGCTTGAGTTCATTTTATACGAGCTCAAGCCAAAATCAATAAATGTGGCTAGGCAAGTTTTTCGAGCTGAACTCGAGCTTCATAGAGCTCGGCTCGAAAGCTCACAAATGTGGTCATGGTTATAAATGTCAACTTTTGAAACACTAGTTGTAGTTTTGGGTATAATTGTCTTTTAAGTTTTAAAACTCCAGCTATCCTTTCTCCTCGAAAGGGGAAAGACGGCTCTTTCCTTTCTCCTCGAAAGGGGAAAGACGGCTCTTTCCTTTCTCCTCGAAAGGGGAAAGACGGCTCTTTCCTTTCTCCTCGAAAGGGGAAAGATGGCTCTTTCCTTTATCCTCGAAAGGGGAAAGACGGCTCTTTCCTTTCTCCTCGAAAGGGGAAAGACGGCTCTTTCCTTTCTCCTCGAAAGGGGAAAGACGGCTCTTTCCTTTCTCCTCGAAAGGGGAAAGACGGCTCTTTCCTTCCTCCTCGAAAGGTGAAAGACGGCTCTTTCCTTTCTCCTCGAAAGGTGAAAGACGGCTCTTTCCTTTCTCCTCGAAAGGGGAAAGACGGCTCTTTCCTTTCTCCTCGAAAGGGGAAAGACGGCTCTTTCCTTTCTCCTCGAAAGAGGAAAGACGACTCTTTCTCCCTCAATGTGAATTCATCTTCCTCAATGTGCATTCATCTTCCTCAATGTGCATTCATCTTCCTCAATGTACATACATCTTCCTCAATGTACACACATCTTCTTCCTCTTGACTTTGACTTCTGCTCTCAAACCCCCTTCCTTTTCCCATACATTTTTTTGTTGTGTTTTGTCCAGATTTGTCTTTCTCCCTTTTATTCCTCGTCTATCTTACTTTTTTTTCTTTTTCTTTTCCAGATTTGTAGCTCCCATTCTTTTTTATTTTATTTTATCCAGATCTGTAGCCATTGTTGTGGCCTTGTTAGAAAATGTTTATATTTTTTCTTCCTCTTTCCTTTATTCTTTCTTTTTCCTTCTTTATTTTTCACCGATTTATAGGTTGATTTTTTTTTTTGGGTTCTATTCTCCTTGATTTTTCTTTAAGAATGAGCTGACTCAAGCTTGAGCTCTTGCCAGCACTCAAAGTCAAGCTTGAGTTAGGGTTTTCCAAATTGAGGTGACCTCAAACCCATGTAAGTTCGGGCTCGGCTCGGCTCGATTCCACCCTTATTTATAACTAAAGCAACTTACTGTTCAGGTGAGAAAAAAATGTTGAAATGATTTAGCATAGAAAAAATTGTTGAAATGATTTAGCATGGAAAAAATTGTTGAAATGATTTAGCATGGAAAAAATTGTTGAAATGATTTAGCATAGGAAAAATTGTTGAAATGATTTAGCATAGAAAAAATTGTTGAAACGATTTAGCATAGAAAAAATTGTTGAAATGATTTAGCATAGAAAAAATTGTTATTTAATTGCTTATTAAGATGAAGTTATTTTTTCATATCATATTTAATTGCTTATTTATTCTGTTTTCATACCCTTGAATTCTTAGGCATTATTGACATTGTGAATTTACGTAGGTGCCCCCCACCGGTAATAGATATTCATGAAATTGTTATTTGTTATTCAGTTCCGCACCTTAATCATGCAAACTAATATTCGCAGTGTTCAGTTATTAGTTATGAAACTTTGTAGATATGCTCAAACAGTGGGATAGCCACTAGGTGATTTCCACTATGTGAACTAAAATGTAGATGAATGTGTTGGTATGATACAACTTGGTATGTTTTTCATAAATCGAACAAAGCTAGCTATCAGTTATAAGAGCTGTCTTCGTCACTGTGATTGTAGTGTTTTTATACCTTGGTTTTATCAATTATTGTTTTATAAGCTATTTGAGTTCCTCTGCTTGGTTGTAGTTTTAGAATGTCATGTAAATCATTCATACACAAGCACAGGAATGTCGCACCTGTGGTCATTGTCGTTGTGTAGAATGAAAGAATTTAGTTATGAGGTTGTTTTGTGTGGAGCGTGTAGTACTACAGACTAATGAAAGGTATCCCCGTCCTATTGAAGCCTAGACATTTCTCGAGGAATTTGTGAGTTGGGCAGCAACATTCGTGGACCATTGATATCTTAAAAGTTCCACACTAATACAACCTAGGGATGCTAACAAAAAGAAGTTAAGTACGGAGTGATGCTTTTAACACGAGTAGTTGGACTACATCCAATATGTTATACAAGGTCTGCTTTTAACCTTCCTTTCTAAACGATGTTGTTGCGTTGACAACAGTGCAAAATATTAAGTTTCATGACTCAAACGAGAGTGCTTGCAAGAAACTCTCTTTAGTAGGGATGACTCTGAAGTATGATTCTGTAGGAAATGGAACAATCCAGATTTCACCCGATTTGATCAATTATTTCAAACTTGGATTAATATCAAATGCTGGATAGGATTTATTAATATAATCAACGTTTTTCATGGTAAGATTGTAGAGGAAGATCTTTTCATCTCATGCATTAAACAAAATCAACCAAGAAAAGAAGTCTTACGACGTCTTTAAGCTTGTGGCTTCCTCTAATTATTTAGTCTCCCCTTTTTCACTTCGACGGTGGCCCCGTTACTAGGATACGGTGCTCTATCTCAGCAAATGTTTTTACATCAGACCCCCACAACCTGCAAACAGCATAGTCTATGTTTTATCAGTATCTATTCTCAATAGATGAAGGCCAGGTTGTCTTACTGAAAATTACAAATTATATTCGTGTCAAAACCCATGTAGCATACCATCACCATTAATAATGCATATAATCCAACAATGAGGATAATCAAATATGTTTAAGAAGAGGAATTCAAGGACCAATGAAATTAGATGGTTACACGAATGCATGTACTCTCACCAGCAATCAATTCCAACGGCATTGGCCCCCATCTTATCAGCCTTCTCATCGTCCCCAATGTGAACTGCTCTATTGGCCGCCACACCAATTTCACCTGAAAAGTTGACAATACAGCGCATGAACATTAGCACATCCGCTGATTTCTGATATTTATATAGCATGTGCGCAGGTATGAAGCATCCAAAACTTTTGGAACAAACCCCAATTCTTCGTCTAACTTCTTGACACAACCAGAAATAACTCCAGCATAATCTTCAGATAACTTGGCTCAGACACAAAGTAGGATTTCAATAATGGCATTCAAGATTCAAGTGTAATTTCTTTCCTTCTTACACTGCAGAGTTTCTGCTGGAATGCTACTTAGAAAGAGACCTTGAAAATTAAAAAAATGAAAAGCCAACTGAAAGTGGACTCAAGAAACAGATATTCTGGTTGCTAGAACTATGGAAACACTGAAGCCTAAGCTTAAAATACCTAAGTTCTCTTATGACTGAAGAGAAGGAAAGTTTCACTCTATTTTATCCTGGATAACAAAAACTAAGAATAAATAGAAGATCTAAAGCATTTTTTCTTTTTGAAAGTCAATAAAACTGAAAGTCATGTCATATTAAGTTCAAATTAGGCTAAATAAAACAAACAAAAAATGAATTAGCTAAATGAATCCTTACTCAAAGCTTTTCTGAAGATTTCAGCAGCAGGTTTTTCATATCCCACCTCTGCAGACACGATAACAGCATCGAACCTAGACATAGCACAAACTATCATTATAGCCATCATAAAATAGATCCAATTTTGATGTCTAGCAAATCACTTAGTTATATATATACCATAAACAAAAGCACTTACAGGTTCCCAATTTTAAGGTCCTTCAGTAGCTTCCTCAGACGTGTATCGAAATTTGAAACAACAGCCAATTTAACTGTACTGGTAAACCATCAACACAATTTGCTATAAACACACTGACTTTATGTACAAACACAAATAACAAAAATAGATGATAAATATAACCTCCAGCATCTTTGAGATGGCCAATGGTTTCATAGGCTCCACCAGGAAGGCTCCATGCTTCACCACTAGCAAAGTGCTGAAAAAAGTGGCTAAGGAAGTATCAATAAATAATGCAAAAATAATATTCTTTATAACAGTTAGCTAATGCTGAAAAATATGAAAATGAATTTTATATTTGTTAAAGTAGCTTTTCTGAGTTCTGCTGCTGGTGGTCCAATTGAAGCAGTAACGAGCATCAGAATCTTTTGGTCATCCCAGAGGACTCCCTCCCAAGCACAGGTAAACATTAGGAGGGGGAAAGATAAAACTTATTTCTAGCTTCAAGTGGATTACCCCAGCACCCATTGTAACTGTAAATAGTTGGAGAGGTTATTTTAGTAAAATGAGTTTCCCAGGTTTTTGAGGAACAAGACGCAAATGAATATCCTCAGGCTAATTAATTTCCTGAATGTCATCATCTGGTCAAATGTTGAATATCATTCTCATCAATTCTGGGATCTTCTAACAGGCTTATCTATCAGTCAAATTAGAAGTACAACTGGACTCCTCCAGGTTGCTTTGACAATCAGTTCCTGTTAAGTTGACAGTTCATACACTCTAGGAGTAGGAAAGATTTATAACAAATCAGTCAATCTCCTTTGATGATTTTGTAGCACCAGTTGAGTCATTTGTGAAAATCTTTCAAAATTTGATTTTCTTAAACTTGGGAATGCTGCTTTCTACTTCATGTTAAAGGAGCTTGACCTTGTATACTTCTTCAAAGTAGTCATTGTTTGAGCAACTAGTAGCTTCAGAGACAATTTGCCTCCAAAATGGACGTCCATCTCCCTGCCAGGAAAAGGTTCTAAGTGAGTTGAATTCCACAATTGCAGATTTTTTTCCATGATGCTAGTTATTAAACTCATGCAAAGATTACAGCTACCAAAAGGTTCATAGGCACGCTAAAGGACAGAAGAATTCCAATTTTGGTTTAGATATTTGAAAAGAGCATGCAGTTGGATTCAAATCGAACCAACCCAGAAAAAAAAGTGCCACACAATTGATGATTTGAAGGTTGAGGCATAACAGGTTGGAAAAAGCTAACCACTTGATTACTACTTTTTAAATGGGAAGAAACACTGGATAATGTTTTTGGGTGACCAACTTTCACACCCTTCAAATTATAATCTAGGACTATCACATGTTGATCTTAAAAACCAGCTGAGAGGTCCTAATTCTATATTTTGTTAAGGTAGGTGTTACATACTACAGCATGTTAGATGATGAAATTAATTAACTTTACAGAAACAAATTAAAGAATGCTTCATTCTTAGATGTGTGGTCAATATTGTGCTCTTATTGGAAGAACTTGCAGATTCCAGCCCTGAAGGTTATTTCTCCACATATTTTAACACATTTGCTGATTCTTTTACAACCAGTATGCTAAGTTAATGGGATGCATAATGACTGGACGGTTAGAAACAGGTGAGATAGCTAAACCTCATAACGAAGCTTTTCAGGCCATGGAGCTGCAAATGCTCTTCTAAACCCTTGCTTTACCTCCTGTGCAGTTGCATTTAACCCTGTATAATAGCGAACGAAAACAAAATTTGTTGAAACAAACTGAGACTCAAAAGAGAGACACTCAGAAGGCTACGTTCTCATTGTCATAGAATCAAACAATCAGGAAATGAGAGAGAAATAGTAAAATTAGAGCAAATATCAAAGGACACCCTATTTCATCTATTGAGGTACAGAATGCTAACATAAATCCCTGCACTGAAGCAAAATAACAAGCATGTTACAGATCTGTGTAACATCAAAGCAGTGGATACATGAAACAGATCTGAAACTGAAAGTAAATAAGAATATTTAGAGCTAAGTAAAATTCAATCTTGTCAGAAAGAACGCATACTTGCCAGCGAAGGATATGTAACATTACAGATACAAAGTACACGTTAGACAATATGCATGTGTACACTTTTTGTACATAGCGTGATATTTTCAGCACACTAAATTGAAAATGAAGCAATATCAATTACAAAATTAGGCAAAGCCTACTTTCGTAGCTCAAATGCTCAATTCATTGTCCACGAACCTCACAAATAACAAGCTCACTGACCATATTTTCTGCCAATAGCAGCGTATGTCTCTTCAACAGGCTTCGCTAACTGCAGCAAGGTTCCCCCAGCATCCACCAGCAACGCATCATATGCCCTGCTATGGTGAGCGGCAACTACAAGAAGTAAAAGCAAATCAATATAAACAAATAAATAACTAAGAAAATTGTCAGGAATTGTTTTCTATAAAAAGCGGCGAGTGAGCCACGCGTCAAAGTAGAAGGAACTGAGGAAAAGACCAGACCAAGCATCTGCTTCAGCAAGCATCGGATCGCCGCCGTAGAGGTCATATTCTCGGCTAACTTAAACTAGTTTAAAAAAAACAACAGTATGGAAAAAAAAATTATTCCAAGCGAAGATCGCATCAATCAGAGTAAACTACGGTTCGTTAGAACATAGGAAGCATTTTCAAAGAGACGACACCAAAAAATCATCGCGAAGATAATTCATAATTTTGATTACTTAGAGCATTTACCAGATCGAACCGGCATAGCAGATCGTAATGTCCGGCTCTGGAGCTTCGAATTGCATGACATAAAGTGCCTGGATAGGATTTTAGAGGAGCATCTGACGCAGTAGAGTTCCATGAGAACGGCGGAACTAGTGATAGATAGGTTCAACCAACCTGCGCCTTGCAGCGATCATACACAAGCGAGAACCTGTTGATGTACAGCAGAATTATGGAAGCTTTCAGAATTGATCGTACCGAACGAGTCTGCTGGACGCCCCGATGCTTGGCGGACAAGCTTTCTCGTTTTTAGTTCAGGTAACAGTGAAAATTGAAATGCTCTGCCGAAAGCACCCTTTTCCTTTTACTCTAAAAAGCGCGCTTTCCTTTTGTATCGTAGGCTTGGGCAGCCAAAATGCCAAATGTTACATCTCAATTTTTTTTGTTTTTCTTTTATCCTTAAAAAGTCCTCTGGAGTGGAGGTTCATTGACTCATATTTCATTCATGTGAGACTAGCTCCTATTGCATGTCATTTACAGACCTATTTTCTTTTAATAAGATATAGAGGATTTGTTTAAGCATTATCTCTGGGAGTGTCTTTAAGGCTAACGAAAGAATATAAGGGAATAAATTCCACAGTTAAACCTTGTAATCTTTCTTTTACAATAAGTCAATAAATACTAGAGCCTGTCAATAAGCTTTTTATTCATGTTCCTCTTCCAATGTCGTCCAAATGGTTCAGAGCACAACGGTGAAATGCTTCATAGATCAAACAACTAAGAAATGGAAGAACGCAGAAAATGCAGCAGATATCAAGGCGTTTGTTCACTATGAACTACTTGACTGCCTGAATTCAGCCAGATGATTTTTAGCAAAGGAGAAGTACACGGGCAACAGAAAAATCTGGAGAACGGAAGTTACAGTCGGTTGCCACAATAAAATAGAAAAGAAGCTGGCCTACTCCAAGAAGACGCCCTTGTCATCCTTCAGACATAACCCTATTTGAAAACTAAACGTATGAGGCAATAAAGGATGTTTGGTCACTGCAAACTACAGATGTTATTGTTCGAAGAAACCCTTCAAATTTTTGTTAAGTAGTATCTCTGAAAGGATATTACTTCAAGTATAAAACGATGCAGAATTTGAAGGCGATAAAATAATTTACAAGAAAGGGTGACTGACGCCCCTGTTTCCTCGAGTCATTTCATTTAAATCTACTTTTTCAGTTCCACACCAACCTCAAAATCCAGTGTCACTAAAATATGGTACAATAAATGACAGAACTGCATCTAACTTTCAATTTTCCAGTAAAAAGTTGCAGCCAAAAAAGATTTTGAATTCCTTGAGATAGGACTTGAACTAAGCGAGTTGTAAGGGAATGAGAATTTTTTGAAGTGGTGGAGGAATTTTAGGAACAGTGGAGGAAATGAAAAGTTTTCCGAATAGTGGAGGAATGACATTTTTTTTGCAATACAGGAAAGAGATTCTTTCTGGAATAGTGAAGGAATGAGAATGATACAACAGAAAAATGAAGAAGAAGAACTCATCAGTGTACAATGAATAATTGCCGCATCTTCGAAGTGAGTCACTAGTGCTATACAGTTGGAAGTACTGAAAGCCCTGCAGGTACAAATGACATCAAAATAACATATAGCTTGCCAACTTGTTCAAGGGATAAAGCATACTTCATGAGAATAGTGACCCACCCATTGCCTTAATTACAAGGCTGGAATAAGATGATTTCTGCCCAAAAACGTCAACAATCTTCTGATAATCAGAGAGAAGCAGAAGCTGGATGAGGCGGCACTTCTACTCTGTGATGGAATATTTTTGCTATAGCTCTCCGCTCACAGTCCTGAGCAAAGCCATAATAGAAATTTTCATTGTTATTCAAAGCTCTAGTAGCCAAAAATGCTCCAATATCACAATATAGGGAAACAGACGTTTTCAAATAACTCACATTGCAAAATGTATAAAAACGAGTCTATGGATCAGGCGTGGAATATACCAACCTGAAACATGTGCAGAAAGAATGGTTTCTCAGGATTTGTCCTCCTCAGTTTCAAGAAAGTATAAGCAAAACTTAGTTGATCCCTTGGTGTGAATCGATCAACTTCATTGAACCAAAGACAAGAAAACAGATTTGACATAGGTGTGTGGGCCCTCACAATAAAAGATCCTTCTGGTACATCTGCAAATAAAACATACCACCCTCATAATGTAGAAGAGAATATTGAAAAGGAAAGAGGGAGAAAGTAAAAGAACATCAAGAAAGATGGTAATGTCAACATACAACTCGGAAGAGGAGTGTTCTCATCTGACAAATTAAATTTTGTGAGACCATCCAATTGGTAAAATTCGAACTGTTCATCAATGGCAGAGTGGTTGTACTTGTTTAAACGCTTATTCTGTAGCACCTCCTCCCAAACACAATGGCGATCATAATGATTGGAAATGGCATATTCTGATCCCTTTCGCCACAAGAAGTACTTCAGTATCAGCATTGGATCAGTATGAAGTCGCATTTTGCTATCAATCCAAATAGAGTACCTGATATAAAGAGAACCAACAGATATTTGCACATTCCCAAAATATATCGACAAAGAAATGAATCTACGAAAAAAATCCATATGAATGAATTGGACCATGAAAGCTCTAGTGGTAAGCAGGTGGTCTTCAGCTCATTAGACTCAATCAACAATTAAAAAGCTTCTTCAGCATTATTTGAAGCACGCTATCACAATCATTTTGCAGGTCAAAGCCATAAACCCTCATGTAATCTACTGTTGCTTTTCTTAAATGAATGTATACATATCAAGGCAATCAATATTCCAATGAGAAAATATCAATGTATATGCAAGATGACACATGTACCTTGCAGAGGGGAAAAGCCGGTGTGACAAAAATTTTGGAATTTTTCCTGTTTTCCTCATGTCAGCATATGGTAAGTTTCTCACTACAACTATTCTCCATAAGCCAATATATCCTTTGTCATCAAGAACATGTCCCTCTGAAGACAATGTTTCCAGTGTTCCCTCATCCACAAACATAACAAAACAAACATTCGCCTTAGAATATTCCCCCATCTGCATCAAGAAAGAACCAGTGACTTGCCTGGGGAAAAACCAAATATAAAAATTAAAGAAAAATGTATTTTCTACAAATTTTTACATTAGAAATAGTGAACAATGAAATACCCAAAATAAAAAATGCAATTCAGAAGATTGAGTGATGGCACTGCACTGAATCAGACCATATTGCCCTTGATTAGTCCCATTTAACATGGTCTATTTTAATGATGCAGACAGACTTTGCTCCATGTTTAATCAGTCTGAAATGTGAAGTTCTTTCCAGTGTACATGTCACATTTACTTATAAATAGTAGGCTTGTGGATGCTCCATAACAATACCTGTTTTCTTTCATGGCATTGATATAATCCAGAAGCCCATATCCACTGTCTGGATTGTATTTACAGTTGAATCAGCTATGGAAGAGGCAGTAGTACCCTCATGAAAGCCGTGACATCTGTCCTGCGTCTATTAACAGAGACAAACTCGCCTTTAATAAACTGGACAACATGACCATGCCTCATATCTATTCATCCCCTATATATGATTCCGAGACCTCATCAACACCACCATCACTACTGCCTTCTTCAATAATCAAAGGTGCGCCTACAGCATGGCAGATAGTTTTGCTATGAGGGTCATCTAGACAGTTTTTTTATTGAGGAATCGCGGAAAGTTTTCCTATGAAGGAAATGTCTAAGACAGTTTTGTTAAGGAAGAAACACCTAAACAGTTTTGCAATGAAGAAATCTCCTAGACAGTGTTGCTAGAAAAAAATCTCTAAGGCAGTTTTGCTATGAAAGAACAGCCTAGACAGTTACAATATGAAGGAATCACCTAGACAATTTTTTTTATGAAGGATTCATTTAGATGCTATGAAGGATTCACCAAGAAAGTTTTGCCTCGAAGGTGCCGCTTAAACAGTGTTGCTAGGAAGGAATCACTTTGACAGTTTTACCATGAAGGAACCACCTAGACAGTTTGCCTATGGAGCCTAGACAATTTTGTTATAAAAGAATTACTTAGACACTGTTGCTACAAAGTAATTACCTAGACAGAAATGACTTAGGTGTTTGCAATTTCTAGCAATATAAACTAAGAACAACCATGAAATAAATAAGCGATGCCATGTACTGAAAACTAGGATACTATTCAAGTGCCACAGTCCATTCACTTAGCAATTTCATAAGACCGTTTAAGCATAATTTTAGAATAATAATGGTACATTATGAAAGAGAGATCGAAAAAATTTAGGCCAAAGGGGATGAAAAATAAAGAAATACTTTAAGCAGCATAATTTTCGAGTTTGGTAAACCTTTAATAAAAAAATATGCAAATGTTGTTGTTAAATGTGAAGACAAGATAACAAGAAGTTGGCAGGTATAGGATTATTATGCAAACCTTTTTTTTTGTAGGCCTCCTCAAAAAATCAGAGCTGCCAAAAATGCAAGATGAGACAACAATGCGGCAAGTATGCATAAACTGCTTGTCAAGTGCATACAGATCAAATCCAGTGCTAGGAGATTCTTCTGCTCCTTGTACAAAGCCACAGTGAATTGTTTGGTTTCGAGCGTAGAATGAGTTTTCTCTCTCTTCAAGTGTCTGATGCCCACCAAATCGAGGTACAAATGAAGCATTGCCAGAAAATTTCTTCTCCTTAATGATGTATTGCGTCGAAAACTGAGTGAAATTTGTCAACTCTTTTGGCTCTGTTAGAAATTCAACTGACTCCACCAAGTCAATCTCGCAAGCAACATCTGGAGAACATCATGAGAGAACAAGTGGGTAAAACATTCATCAGATGAATAGTATAACTTCACAAGTGCAATGGAAGTGGAACTCCTAATGTCAATGACTGAAAATCTGCAATAAAATAAAATAAGATAACAAAAACCACTCTTACGTTGTTTCCTGTGCTTGGTCTTTGACGATCTCTGAATAGGCTCCACTCCCCGCTTTGAACCTGATTTGAAATTTTATTATTACGACACATCAGACAAGTTGCTCATATCCGTTTTTACAAAATGGGCAAGAACAATCAGCTAATATCAAGAATGAAGAGTATTTCTAATGCGATATAACAGGTGTCATGGTTTACTTGCATGAATAAGTCAGGCCATTGAATTATTCAGATCTACCATGGCTAAATAATAAGCCAACTCAGTAAGTTTTCATGCTTTTCAATTCTAGAATGGCCATGACAAAACTGATTCCATGCTCTCGAACTGAATCCACGATGAAGTTGACAAGGAAATGAAAATAAATAACATACACAAGCACTTCCTTCAACTCACCATGAAATGGCAATTTCACATAGAAAGTAGACGAGTACGTAAAAAACAAAAGGGCGAAAACGAAAATCCAAAACACATGTTTCCGCCTTATGACCCAACAAAATTTCTTTCCTCGGCGAAATCTGGAACCAACGTCACTTCGATCCTGAGATCTACCAGCTCCCCCTAACGTATCTTTTTTATCCAGAAGCTGCTCGCTGCCATGCCTGTAGAAAGCCATGGCTACATCTCTCGGATAACCAAACCATGAAAATTTCGTCCTCATTCAGTCGCCACCTCCGGATGGCCAGATTCCTCCATATGAACAATCAATCTTCAATACATCGTACAAAATTCACCGAAGGACGCCGAAGAAGTGGTTGAGGGACAATACGGATTCAACTGCATTAACTAGAGTCCGTTCAGATTCGTACTTCTTTCCCTCTAATTGTCACTCAAAAAGATTAAGATCTGCAGCAGAGGCTACCGGTACAAAATTGAACACAATTGATACAAGTTAAAGCCAAGAAAAGCAAGGAGGCCGGTTCAGGGATTAAAAGCTTGGAGTTCGGATCAGGCATAATCCCGGATCCGACCTCCTTTCGCTGGGACGAGTCGTCGAAAGATTGCCAGTGAAGCGATTCGCACTCCAAGTACAGAACAAGGAAGAAAAGCGCGTTCGGGCTGTTTCGAAGTTAGAAAAGCTTGGTGTAGGCATTTAAATTTGGCGGTGTCAAATGTCGGTGGCTCAGCCCCGACTTCAGAATGCACTCGACAGAAGCAGTATCACTGCCCACAGGCCACAGCCAGTGATCTCGATTCTCACTCCCGCAGGAGAAAGGCAACCAACCACACTCGCTTGCACTTTTGGAAGGATTTCGGACCGTGGCCGACTCGGACTTCCGAAACGTACTTCCTACCAAAATTTCGTATAGGGTATAATAAGTCTCCAATCCTCGTGTACCTTTACGGTTTTATCCACTCCTACTTGGGAATCGTTACAATCGTACCTTCGGTAGACCCTAAAAGGCGAGGCAGAGAGCAATGTAAATCCAATTTTACTCTAGAAATCGTACCCTGTCTCGGACCTCTTGCGCAAGTCTCGTAAATCGTAATGAAAATATCAAAATATTCCTAGTTTCTAAGTTTCATGCATTTTGTACAATTTCTTATAGTTAGTTTGTTTATCAACATAAACCAAAGGTACACAGTACCTTTTTCTCTTTTTAATTGGAAATAATGCACTGCATTTTTCTCAACCTATGGAAAATGCAAAGGATCTTCGCAGTTTATATAACTAGGAGGCGTCCAGCAATCCCACCACAAATCGTCGAGACTCGCAGCCCTCAAACTCGATATGGAGAAGGCATTGGAGGAAATATTAGGACTAGTATTGCAATCTCATTTTTTTATCAACCAAATAGAACGACAGAGTAACGTGTCCGCTAAAAGGCAAATATAACAATAATACTAAAATATTTACTATAACAAAATCAATGTTGTTTCCAACATAAAACATGGTGAATAAACAAAGTATCAGCCGCTTAAAATATATGTGAAGCATCCGGCGGGAGCAGACACATCTCATGGAAGAGCAAACTCTTAGTGACATTGTGTCCTCTCTCCCTCTGGAAGTATATGGCAACAGCCCAGGAAACCTGCAACTTCGACTGACCTGAATTGAAAAATTCCCTGCAGCGCATGGTTCACTAAACTTCTCCGCTCACAATAATCAGCAATAATGGTTTCCATTGAAAAAAGCAAAACTGGATTGCCTTCCCATCATGCCTGCAAAGAGAGAAAAAAAAAAAAAACTAATTCCACCTTCTCATTGTTACAGGGAGTACAAGCTACTCCAAACTTTAATAGAATCCTCGAATCCTTCCCCCAGCAAAAATCTAGTAGAGGTAAAATGCACCACCATTTTATGAATTTTAGATGTACGCACCCAAGTCTCAGCCTGGTTGTTTAGGTATGAATGAGGTTATTAAATAGTCATGCACACATAGGTAACAAGATCATACCGATTTTTGAATTACTCGATGGAAACAATAAGTCAACTTCAACCAATTACTCTGACAGAAACTGACCCAACTTCCATATGACAGAACAAATTCAAACTAGGTTTTACAGTATGCTGCCCATCCTCATGCGCACCAGGTACCCAGCTAAGTTGTCTATTCAGTCCCACAAAATGAGTATTAGTGGGTAAAAGCTCTGATGATGGTATTACTCATGGTGTATCCACATGAACGAGTGGGCAAGTAATGTTGGTGAATTGTCAAGGAAGACCAATTCCTTTTTTTTTTTTTTTTTGAGGAAGACCAATTCCTAATTTTGGCATGTCATTCTAGGATGCACCAGCCAAACTTCAATAGGTAATACTGCCACTTATGATACATCAGCAAAAAACGCCTCAAGAAACATATAGAAACATGTAATAGTAAGCCACCAAAGTAAACAAAACCTTAACTCTTACTTAATCTTCATCTGAGGAACTCTCCAGAGGCAACCCATCCACAGGAACAGCAACAGGTTGATCCTAAAGAGCATATGAGAAACATTTACAAGGTTAGCCGGATCCTGAAAAAGATCTCTCACAAAGAAATAAAAGGTAGATCATTTGGAACTTACAGGCATTTTATCCCAATCCTTTAACTTCGAATCAGTGAGCATATAACTATCACGTAGAGGAGCCCAGCCAGGCTCTTCGTCGTTCTGTGTGTTTGAAGAAGTCGTACCCTGCCAAAACACAAACCTATATAATGAGAAGGATAGCTGAACCAATCTTCTCTTCGCTCTGATTACCAGACCACATCTTTCAATGAAATTGTCAACTCTTGACAATAAAATCAAGATTTGTATAAAGAAAAGAATGATGCACACCATGAGACCCAATTTCAACTACTTCACTATGGTTTCCTACCAAATGACCTCCACCATTCACAACTTGGGTGGAACTAGACTAATCACACTGGCAAAGTGGAGTCCAATATAATTTACAAGATACAGAAGAACATAGGCTCAACGAGGACAAAAATTGAAAGTTCCAAACACATACCTTCATAAAATTCTTGGAGGAAAAATCATTAGCTACTTGCCCTAAGGGCTTCCTTAATTCTGACATAAAGGTTTCTTTTCTTTGTTTCCCCAACGCTGCCATAATCATAAAGCAACCATCAATCATACAGTTCACAATATAAGGAAAGATTACCCTTTAAAATTATTTAAAGAAGAAGATGGATGAAGTATCGCACTGTTATTTTCCTTTAATGTCATTGAGGATCAGTGCCATGCAAAAAATGAACACGGATGCCCCTGTCTCTCATGCAAGAGTAACACGTATGTAGGAACCAAATTCCTACTCAACTTCCATACATAACAAGCGATGCAGCAACAATGTATAAGATGTTATCAGGATTTTGATAAGCCCCAACTATAGTTGGAAATACAGGGGCTACATGAACCAGTATGTACACGAGTTCAACAGATGTACAACAAATTTTATTTTATTTTTTTAAATAATGAGATTTTTATTGAAATAATAAAAAGAATTAAGTGTAAACAATGAAAAGTAAAACAGTCAACCAGACCTTTCAACAAAAAAAGTCCCTAATAAGAGCTTCTATCTGCTTTCGCTTGCCCTCCTCATGCAGAAACTCTCACAGCAGGGCCATGAAGAAAACGGAGTTCACACTATGAAAGCCGAAAAGCAAAAGTCACCCCTAAGGTTACAGATTACATAGTTTACATTCTGTTATAGTTTTGTGTAGCTTCTATGACAGGTAGTGTAGTCCCTGAAACACAGCAAGGCCTATGCACTCCTTCCTTGGTTAGCTTATCCTTTCCAACTTCTTAAGATCCCTATGCATGAAATTGGCAGGATCGAAACACCACCTAGCCTAATTTTTGCAGAGGCACCATAGATTGATACTCTGACAGAAACTAGTGAGCTTCATGAGGGATCTTCTGTCGCCACCTACTGAAGGAACTTCTCTTATGGCACTCAAACCATACACATTGATCTGTAGTTTAAGTACAGATACATATTTTGAGTCATTATTCTCTTCATATTCACATTTTTTTCCAGAGAGATGTTTCTTTTTTCATCTCACCAAAATTGGAGTTTATTGAGGTTTTACTAGTCCACATAAATAAAATACTTAGTTCTTATCAATTTAAACAAATCAAGCACCAAAGGATATTAGATTTTGTCAGTTTGACTACATGAGGCTTGCTCATATATAACGCCGCACAAATTTCCGTCTTTTCAGGAATATCAAAGTCTCTGATAAAATCATATTCTTAATGCACAATCCCTAGATACATATCAAGCACTACGGCAATATTAGTTTTTCTCAGTGACAAGTAAAACCTTGCTCATAACAAATGCTCCCACTTTCCCTGTCTATTCAGGAACACCAAATGGTAATGGTCCAAATCCACACCATTAAAAAAAAATAGGAGCCTTGCCAAGATCAAAGGATTCAAAGATTAAACTGGAGAACTATTGATCTGGTTTTCCATCACATCATCAATTCTTAAATCAACAAAAGAGTCAATACTAAGCAGGACCTGAGAAGAATAGAACAAATCAAATATTAGGCTAACACACCTTTTGCATCTTTAGATCTTGACGAAGCCAACCCCTTTTGAGCATTTTGTGCCTTACTAACCTGCAAATAGTATCAAAACCCAATAACATTTAAAATAGCTCGCTTGTAAGGGATTTGACAAATGCCAATAAGACTACATTTTAAAATTTAAACAAGCAACAGCCATAAAAAGCAACCAAACATCAACTTACAGCATTAAATAATTTAACCACTGGAGATCCACCATAGAGACATGCAAAAAAAAAATTACAGCCATCAAGGGAAGAGAATGCACCAAAAAATGAATCCACTTAGAATAGGGTAGAAAACCAGTGATTCACATGAAAAAAAGTTACCTCCTTTTGTAGCCACACTAATCAGAAACTTATCCTTCGTATCCAAATAGCTGTTTGGCTTTACATGCCCCTTCTCTCTGACCTAAAACGAGAATACCATTGACGCAACCATGAAAAAGAAAAAGGAAGAGGTAAAAATAAAGAGAAAAAGTAGTAAGAGGAAATTGTAGAAAGAAAGTACCAAGAGCTTTTCTTTCTTGGCCTCCCCCTTGACCTTACGCTCAGTTTCTTCTTCAGCAAGCTTCTCTGCTATAAGCTTCTTGTGTGCTGATAAAACAGGACCCTGAAAAGCAAGAAATGAAAGAATAAAAACCATGAAACAAGCGGGAAGTAAACTCCAGCAAACGTAGAATAGGAGAGGAAAAGATACTCACCAATACATCGCTGGAAATCTTAGTTTTCATAATTTTCGTAAATGCCATACGAAATGCTCTACATCCTTCCGCAAACCTTGTTCCCTCTTCAATTTCATCCTCTTCCTCATCCGAGCTACCCTTCTCTTCCTCAACATGCAAATCATCAGGCCGTTCGTCTCCACTACTTGCACCCTCACCGTCAAGCTGATCTGATGTCACACCTCTAGCTTCTCCCTCTGATGCCTCATCATCAGAATTATACTCCACTGCTCGTTTCTTATACAATTGTTTCAATTTCCTATTAATCCTTACCTTTGGTCCTGCTTGCTCATTTTTTCTCCTTAACTTCTTTGCCTTGCTGCCTTTCTTCTTCCCCAATTTCCGCTTCTTTGGAAACTTGATAGCTTCCTTTGAAGCCTGTGTTCCCACAGTGCCCATGGCTTAACTCCAAGAATAGCTTAAAATGATATCCCTCTTCAAAACTATTTTATACAAAGAAAGATACATTGTTAATTTGATGATAATGTATTTCCATTCACAAAGATTTAAAAACTAGACCCTGTTTAATTTGAGAGAAAATAGAGATGGGAAAAAAAGTGATTCGATAAAAGGAAACAATAATTTATATATGGAAACTTTGGCTTAAAATGACTCTCCCTTCGTCAATCTGTCATGGGAATAATTTTTGTTTAAAGGGGCTGTTGGCCCTAATATGATCTTATGTTTGTTCTCTTTTTTTATGAAATTCGTAAATTTTTCAAACGGAAATAAGCTTTTATTTCGACTTGTTCAACAAAAAGAAAAAAATGGCACTCTAAAAATTTTTAAAAATTCTAAAATATATTGAAATTATCATAAAATTCTAAATTTAAAAATCGTTAAAAAAATCTAGGGTCTCTTCAGGGTTTGGTCAGAATCTTTGTATCCAATAAGTACCCTGTTTTATTTGTCATGAGATTCTGCAAATTGGAAACCAAGCAAACAAGTAAGAAAAATCCCTAAAATGAAGAACAAGAACAAGTAAACAGATGTCAAGCAATGCTACAAACAAAGCCATATCATTACAGCATGCATACACCCTGTAAAATCTTGTTTCCAACAAAATCATTCCAAAGCGACATCAAGTACTACTTTTGCGTTAACATCAAGTACAAATGTGACTTTAAAATAAAACACAAGGATTCCTACAAGTTTAACGTAGTTCCCACTTGAGTGCCATTGATGGGAAATTCCTCAACTAGATGTGAAACCAATAACTGAAACGTTTCTAAATGGCAATACCAGGGTGTCATAGACATCAATCTCATTTAGTCATCATTATTACCATGTGCGCACACTATAGATTTGTTCTCTCTGTTGCCTATAACTCAGTCATTAGCCCTTAGTAGGCTGGCCCGACGGTGACGACACAAATAGTTTGATGAAGAGAGCTTCCCCCGGAGTCCAAAGCGAGAGGGCGAGCAAGAAGAGAGTAAATATTTCTTGATAGGTCATTCGAAGCGAGAGAGTGGGAGAGTCAGAGGAGGGAGTTGGAAAACTGAGAGAGTAGGAGACGGGAGTCAGAAAACTGAGGGAGCCGGAGACGGGAGTTAGAAAACTGGGAAAATCGGGGACGGCTTTTCAATCGAAGTCCCGAAGTTCTCCACCGCTTATCAAAACGAAGGAAGCCGAAACGTAATCGGTTAAGCTAACGGCTTAACCGGTTAGGCATTTGATGATTTAGATCTCAATTCTCCTTATTACTTTGGATTTTATCTGTTGACATCCCTTAATTTCAAGTCCTTTCTTGTTTGAGCCCGGGGTTTGGATTTTATCTATTGACATCCGTTCATTCAAACCTTTCTTGCTTTAACCCTCTGTCAGGTTTCACAAGCGGGTCGCGGGGTAGAGGTCAATCTGAGGTAAGCTTTGTGAGACTGGGACTGACACAAAACTGAAACCAACAGTGTCGAGTGTGATGAAAAAACGACTGAGACTCGAGAGAAAGATGAAGTTGGAAGAGAAGAAATAGAAAAGAAAGAGTGAGAAAAATACCCGCAAGTCGGTGAAGGAAAACACAGTCACGGAGACAAGGTCTGTGCAGAGATCGATTACGGAGGTTGCTCTTTCCTCGACGGCGATGGGAATGGAGCCTCGAGAGCGGGCAGGGTTTAAGGGAAATTTTCTTCGTCCCTCGTTGCCGCCCTCAACTTATTATTGTCGTTCGACAATTTCCCTCCAAAACAGATGCGGGGCTAATTGCTACCGGCATGTAAGTATGTAACCCTGTGACATGACAAGGGCGTGACCTTCCCTCGTTAAGCTAGTAAGATTTGCTATAAAATAAAAACTGGCTAAACCCTTAAAGTCGAACTTATTTTGAAAATTTAATTTACTATTCCACGCATATAAACTATACGGCATTGGGCTTTGATTGATTTGAGTAAAAACTAAAAACTATAAGTCCTACTATTACTAGACGATGGGAGTATTTTGAACTCTAGCACACCACCATGGTCCATCGAGCCGTCATATGTACCAAAATGATACTTATGAACAATAAAAATAGAAAAAAAAAACTCAAAAAAGTATAAATTTATAATTAAAATATGTGAAATCAATGTTTTAAAAATTGAACTTGCAATTACACAGGAAGTATGTCCAGTTTTGGTCAAACCCTATTATGTTCTATATTGTATATATTTCTATAGAAAAAAAGACAAAAATATTGTTGGTTATAGTGAACCGAGGCCGAGTCAATAAGAACTGGACATGCCTCCAATTCTTGTTCAATCGGTTCAGACCGGCCGATTTGGTTCGGTTTTTAAAACACTTTATGAAATGCAAAATCATCAAAAATAATATTTCCTTATAAAATACTTTTAAGAGGCCACAATCTATCCCAAACAAGGGCTGTGTATACAGGTTTACACAAACAATAGGAGCATGTCTGCATATAAGGCGAGCATGCTATGCACTCGTAAACCTGGCACGAACTTTGATGGTGAGCACGCTTATTACCGTTGCTTTTGGCTATGTGTACCTGTTCATGCGTACTCTTGTTCGGATCAGATCTCGACCCGATCATAGACATATGAAGGGCGACAAGGTATAAATCGACTATTACATTTGGTAATAGAAAATTGAAGGTGTATAAACAATGTCGTAAAAAACTCAATTTGCAGATACATCTCAACATATAGAACTCTTTCTATCGATGTTCAAAGAGGGATGAGAGGATGGATCGCTGTGGAGGATTAGGTTTTTTTAGCTCATACACATATAAGAGTGGGCATTGTGTTGAGTTTCATGAAAATTTAAACTATATTTTGGTCGTGTAAGGGACCAATTTCCCCTCTTGGTTTTACGAGGGGAGATGGTCCCTAATAGGGATAATGTCTGAATCGACTCGGCTGTTTGATTTCATTTTAATTATTTCAAACTTTAAATTAGATGGAGAATTGTGACTCATGGACCGATTATTGCCCGAATATTGAACTATGTGTAAATATTGGCAAAATATTGAGTCATTAATATAAAGACAAAAATACCCTCACTTAACTCCTAAACCAGTTTGACCCTACTAAGTTGTCATGACATATTAGTTAATAAACTATAAAATACTATTATGTTATTGTATGCACCAAAATGTGCATGGCCCACATTCGACAGATCCAGGAGTCCAACGACCCAGTAAACAAAGTTCGTGGATAGGCCGCGACAATTCTCGAAGTAATTCGACGCAGCCCACCGCCAGGATCCCGTTTCGTCGCGTTGTTAGCACGGCGAGTCATCTCGCCGCAGCATAGACTAAGTGAATCATCGTCTAGTCAGCAACAACTTCGGTGAGTCATCGCCACGTCGCAAGATGAGTCGAAGATACCAATTCAAACGAAAAGATCTCTCGAAAGATGTTGCGATCCTCATTTAAGGGATCTCAACGGGAACTACCGGTCTCCCTCCTCCCCTCTTCTCCCTCAACTTCACGAGCGGAAAGGGGATCGTGATCCCCTTTCACAGGCAACGTCTCTCACAGACAGGCTACAAAAGGCCAGAAGCATTCTGTTCAAAGGGTTGGAAAAACTTTCATCCCTACGGTTGGAAAAACTTTCATCCCTACGGTTGGAAAAACTTTCATCCCTACGGTTGGAGAAACTTTCATCCCTACGGTTGGAGAAATTAACCTCAAAAGACCTCTCGGCAAGTGAAGAACTTTCTCCCTCTCCCAAACCGAAGGACACAAATTCCTTCCCGGAGGAGAAGCTCTCACACACAGAGGTTGGAAAAAATCGAGTTCGACAGCCTTCTTGCCGAGAAGAAAATACACTCGCGGAAGCTCTCGAACTAGAGAAGTTCAGCCCACCGCAGTTCGTCGTTCAACAGTTCAACCGGAGCAGCTCTACACGTCACGGCAACGCCACAAGTCGAAAACACACGGAACACAAATACTTTCGTCCGACCGACCAAAGCCACACCAGATCGTGCACACTCGTTCCCAAAACTCAAACTTCGACATTCTCGCCAGAAGCCGAAACTTCGACAATTCACACGGATATCGAATCAGAGGAAGCCTAGGAGAGTGAACTCACATTCCTTGATATAAAACACACCCTGTAACACAAATTATTCAAAAGTAATTGAAAACTTCTCTCGGTCATGCCTCTTCGCGGACCGGCGGATTTTCGGTGAAATAGTTATGCATATTTTTCTATTTTGCATAATATACTAATTAGTGGTATAATTTCATGTGGTTGAGGGGTGTTGGGCTACATTAAGCTGACATAATATATTAGTTAATGACTTATAATATATTATTATATTATAGATGACATATTTTCCTATTGTGTATAACATCATAGTTAATGATATAATTTTTTGTGGTTGAAAGGTGTTTGATCTTATGAAACTAATATAATATATTAGTTAATTGTCTATAATATATTATAATTATATATATATAACATATTTCTGCCTTTTGCATTACATACTAGATAATGGTGTAATTTTTCATGATTAAGATATGTTTGACCTTATAAAATTAGGATAACATATTAGTAGATGGTATATAACATATTATTGTGTTATGCATAATATACTTTTCCGTTCTACATAATATACTATTGGTTTATTATAAATCAATTCAATGCTTTAACTTAGGGGCATTCTCGTCCTCTCATTCATGACTTAGATATTTTGCTAAGATGCGTCTATGGTTTAATATTTAAGTAATAATACATTCATGAGTTGTAATTTAACTTATACATAATTGAACTTTTTAAGGTAGGCTAGTTTAGTGGAAACGAGCCAAACTCAGTTTGTTATTATTAAAAAAATTTATATTCAAATTAAATTATAAAATATAGTTAAAAAATTAATTAAAATCTAAATATATATTTAAAAAAAAAATATTTTCATTAAATACATACTAATTATCTTATTTTCTTCCACTAAAAAAAAGTGGTGGATTTATTCTATTTAGGGTCAAAAGTCTTCCACTAAAAAAAGTTGCTTCAGTTCAGCTTTAATGAAATAAAATAATAAATTATCCTAAATTAATAATAAACAAAAAAAGTTTAAAAAAACTCTTTGTACGATTTAAATATTATTATTGTATTATTTATTATTTTTATTGTTTATAAGTATACATATATTTTTATAGAAGGATAAATTAGAATAATCTCATTCCCTCCCTATCTTTTCTAGTCCCAAAGCGTGAAAAAATCACCGCTTCTATTTCTAAACCGGGTTGGTTGTAACTCGCTAGTCTGGGTTGCGTCGAGTTTTCGAGTCAACCCAACTCGTGCCCGTTCCGGTGCTAACTACGAAGAGTTTGGGGCGAGTTATCGTGGAGCTCGCGCGATTCACCAAAGCATGCGACTTCAAAAACATCCCCTGCTCGGCGGCACGGCGCCCTTTTCGGTTTCTTTCCGTTTATGTTCGCGCCTCTGATTCTCCATCAATCTTTCTCTTTCCCGCTTCCTTGCAGTCCTTGGGTGTCGGGAGAGGGAAACGAAAACTAAATCCCACTGCGTTGCGGATGGGGAAGTGATTATTTTGCTCTTAAACAGGTGTAAATTCATTTTTTTTCAACTCCGGTTTACCTTTATTGATTTCATTCTTCGAGGTCAAGGATTCAGCGAAGACCTCATTCCTCCCTTTTGTTATTTAAATTAGAACTACCCAGAAGTGTTTTTCTGAATTGAGCTTATACTTAAACAACGATGTCGGCCAAGTGGAGAGCTTTGCAGAGGCGGCACCGCTACACTTACACTGCTGTTGTTTTTCCTGACTGGTACATGGAATCCTTGGACACATTGAGTCACGATGCATCCTCTCTGAAATTCTTCTCTGAATTGGTGGAGTTCACGTCCCTAGATTCTATCCATGCCCAAGTTAGTGGTGTCAAGAAACTTTCTTCCGCTTTTGGCGAGCTGCTTAGTGCTGGGTTACAGGTGGACACAGTATCATTGGCATGCCGATTCTATCTCGAGGTTTTGTTTCTGGAAAATTCACTACCGTTGCATAGGTCTCTCATATCCGTTTTATCGAAGACGCGCCATTTTCAGTTCGAAATCAGTAGGTGTTTTCGTATGCTTTGTGACGAATATCGTGTTCCGGGTGGTAAAGGGAAGAGATTTTCAGTTTCTCGTGCCGCATTGTCAATGTTGAGTTACCCAAAGCTGGGGTTTATGGTGGAAACTGTTGAAGAATGTGCAGTTTCAGTGGCTCTGGATGCTGGATTTGGATTAAGAGCAGTGATTCGAGAGGTCAATGCTGGAGCCCGTCTTTCTCCCGTTGTCATGGAGCAGTGTCAAGAAGCCCTGTCTTGCCTATATTACTTACTTCAGCGATTTCCTTCTAAATTCATTGATGTAGAGAAATCTGATGGTCGAAGTGGCCCCAGTGATTTAAATGTCCTCCGAACTGTTATAAGTGCAATTACAAGCATACTTGAGTCTTCATCATTTTCAAGGGATTGTTTGGTAGCTGCTGGGGTGAGTTTTTGTGCTGCTCTTCAGGTGTGTCTGCATCCCCAAGAACTTGCTGGTTTTATTATAAAAAGATTTTTTTGTCAAGCAGGACATAGTTTTATTCGCTGTAACGCGAATGGACTTGAGGGTTTTAATATGGAAAATCTATACAAAGGGGACCTGATTTCTGATGTTGGAGACATCTCGGTTTTGAGCAGGCTTTGCTTATTGCGAGGCATGCTTACAGCAATTCCAAGATCTGTTCTCAACACTTTATTCACCGTTTCAAAGGATGGGTCACAAAATAACTCTGTTTGGACAATACTATACGACGGGATATTACCAGAACTTTGCGAGTATTGTGAAATTTCTATTGACAGCCATTTTAATTTTCATGCATTAACTGTTACCCAGATATGTTTGCAGCAGATAAAAACCTCATTGCTGGCAAATCTGACCGATCTGTCGGGAAACTATGTACCATTTCCTGAAGAACTGGTTCAGCGGCTCTCGAAGATTATATGGAATAACTTAGAGGACCCGCTTAACCAGACTGTGAAACAAGTGCACCTTGTCTTTGATCTCTTGCTAGACATACAAACTACTCTAGGTGGTGCTGGCCATAAGACTTTCTTACTGAACACTGCGGAGCACCTTCTAAAGTTGGGTGCACGATGCAAGGGACGATATGTACCTTTAGCATCTCTTACCAAGCGACTTGGTGCAAAGACTATTCTGCAGATGAGCCCAAACTTACTATTTGAAACTTCTAATGCTTACATTGAAGATGATGTTTGTTGTGCCGCAACATCTTTTCTGAAATGCTTTCTTGAGTGCTTACGTGACGAGTGTTGGAGCAGTGAAGGAGTTGAGAGAGGGTATATAACTTTCAGGAGTTCATGTTTGCCACCCATTTTATATGGACTTGTATCTGGAATCTCAAAGCTACGGACTAACTTAAACACCTATGCCCTACCAATTCTTCTTGAGGTGGATGTGGACAGTATATTCCCAATGCTTGCTTTTATATCTGTTGGCCAAGTAGGTGAAGAAAAAGTCACAAAATATCCTGAGCTTTCTAATGCCTGTATAACTCTCACTGTAGACCAGCATGTTGCTGCATTGGTCTCTTTGCTTAAGGTGTCCCGTTCAATTGCTCTGATGGAAGGTGATATTGATTGGTCCCAAAATTCTTTGCAAGAAGAGCATCAATGTGGGGCAGAAAACTCTCATGTTTCATTTGTTTCTGTAAAGGGGATAGATGTCCAAATCCCAGTCAAATGGCTAACATTGGCACTGACTCATGTGGAGGAAACACTTCGTGTAGATGCTGCTGAGTCACTTTTCTTGAACCCGAAAACTTCTAGTTTACCTTCCCCATTGGAGCTCAGTTTGATGAAAGTGGCAGTGCCGTTAAATATGAGATGTTGCTCAACAGCTTTTCAAATGAAGTGGAACAGCTTGTTCCGGAAATTCTTCTTGCGGGTTCGAACAGCTTTAGAAAGACAAGTGAAACAAGGTTCTTGGCAACCGGTCTTGCTCTCTCAAATTGGCGAAAATGGTGTCCATATTGAACACGAGAAAATATTAGTGCAAAGGGCAAGTGAGCTTTTCCAATTTATGAAATGGTTGAGCTGCTTCCTGTTTTTCTCTTGTTATCCTTCTGCTCCGTATGAAAGGAAAACCATGGCTATGGAGCTCATTCTTTTAATGGTCAAGGTTTGGCCTGTAATTCCTCCTAGCCTTCAGGACAAGGCTGGTTCTATTTCTCCTTATAATGAAGGTTTTATGTTACCAGATTCAACGTTGGTTTTGGTTGGTTCAATTGTTGATAGTTGGGACAAACTTAGAGAAAGTTCATTTCGTATTCTTTCACATTTCCCAACCCCACTTCCTGGTCTTTTTGATGCTGATGCTGTCAAGGAATTAATTAACTGGGCCAAGAACTTGGTATGCAGTCCTCGTGTAAGGGAGTGTGATGCTGGTGCCCTGACCTCACGGCTTATATTCAAGAAGTATGTTTTGGATCTTGGGTGGATAGTTGGTGCTTCTGATAATATTGTATGTATAAATCCTAACATAAATGCAGGTTTCTCAAAATTTAAATCTGGCATTCCTGTTATAGAGTATATACTCTCCTTGATTGATTGGTTGCGACTTACTGTTGAAGAGGGAGAGAAGGATCTTTCTGGAGCATGCAAAAACAGCTTTGTTCACGGAGCTTTACTTACTCTTCGTTATACATTTGAAGAGTTGGATTGGGATTCTGAGGTGGTTATGTCAAGTATTTCTGAAATGAGGGAGGCGTTACAGATGCTGTTACAGCTGGTTATGCGCATTACATCGTTAGCACTTTGGGTAGTTTCAGCAGATGCATGGTACCTTCCTGATGAGATGGATAATATTGGGGATGATGATACTGCCCCCATAGATGCACCTGCTGAGGTAGATCTGTCGAATGACTTGACAGATCAGGTTGGCGATGACTCAAAACTGGTGGATGATGCAGGACCAGCTGACCAGGTTGTTATGGTTGGCTGCTGGCTTGCAATGAAGGAGGTAAGATAACTTATTCCTTTGTTCTAATTGGCTTGTTCTGTCTTGCTTATGTGTTTCTTCATGACAGTTATATAGGTTATCAGTTAAATGTCTTGCTGGTCGCTGGTCAATTACGTATTGGTTGTGTGACAGTAAGACATACAATGAACTGTAGATGGGAAAAGTGCTCTTATGATATTCTGTAACAGGTGAGCCTTTTGCTGGGAACTATCATAAGGAAAATCCCTTTGCCATGTTCGACAGCTTCAGATGTATCTGATCATGAAAGCTTACAAAGTGAGGCTGCAGTTCTTGATATGGCACAGCTAGAAACCATAGGAAACCACTTTCTGGAAGTCCTTCTGAAGATGAAGCATAATGGTGCCATTGACAAAACAAGGGCTGGGTTTACTGCTCTTTGCAATCGTCTCCTCTGCTCAAATGAACCCAAGTATGTCCAGCATCATGATCAAAATTGTGTCCCAAGTTTGGCAAATACTTGTCTCATCCATTAATTTAAAAAAATCTTGTTTTTTTCTTATATATAAAATATGATCTTGGTCTTGTATTCCATATTTCAAAATCTAAACTTTTTTTTTCTGTTAGACTTTGCAAAATGACAGAGTCTTGGCTGGAGCAATTGATGGAGAGAACTGTTGCCAAGGGTCAAACTGTGGATGATTTATTGAGGAGGAGTGCTGGAATTCCTGCTGCATTTATTGCCCTTTTCCTTTCAGAGCCAGAAGGAACTCCCAAAAAGCTTCTTCCACGGGCTTTACGGTGGTTAATAGACATTGCCAGTATGTCTTTGCCTTGTTTAGGTATGTTTTGATGAATTGACATCGTGTAAGTTGAGTTGGATTGATTGTTAAGTGGAATACTCAAAATGAAAACACATATGAAATGTCTGATAAGTATACATTGGCTAATCTTGGACAGCATGCCTGATAAGTATTAAAAACCATAATTTGGCCTCGGTTTCCTTGTCCCCTCTTTTTGTTACCCCATATCCTTCTTTAAATGGGATCTTGCTCTTTTTACTTTCATGCTCTCAGTTTTTTTTTATTATTACTATTATTTTTTGCATAAAGCAAATAAATTGAGAGAAAGGCCTCTCACTTTGTTTTAAAAAACATATATGTGCATCTTGTTGCTTTTAAAAAAAAAAGAAAGGTGCATCTTGTCTCTTATAGTGCAGCATACAAATCGAGCTTCAACAATTGATGATCTTCATGTTATTCAATCTAAGACATCTTTTATAAGTTATAAAAACCATTCCATATCTAAACCAAAGCATGATCATTTATTCCTCGTGTCTTCTTTTCTTTGTATGACCCACTTGGGGACTCTCCTCCTCCCCTTTCCTCTTAAAGAGTTCTTATTTTTCACGATCTTCAATAAAGAAAGGAAGAGTACAGTTAGTCTTTAATATGGCAATGTTGTGGTCAAATCGAGTGGTGATGTTCTTCTAGGAAGTTTGGATTAGTAGGAGCCGTCATGAGGCCATTTTGAAAGATGAAAAAGCGTCACTGAACCAAATGCTTGGCCAAAGAATTTTTTATCACTTAAGAATTAGATGCTATTATGGTTCTTCGAGTTTAACTTGCATTTATTGGCTTACGATTTTGAAAAACTTCAGTGATTATCTTTTGTGTTAATGGCCTTCCATTCATTCACCAGAATCTGACCTCCTATGACTTTACAGACCCAAATGAAGCTTACGAACATAGTCAAGACTGGTTAAAGAACTCAAGGAATTTGGGTGGCCCTTCTGAAGAGATGGAAATGTCAGCTAGGACTTCTAAGGTTCGAGATGAGGGTGTGATCCCCACTGTGCATGCTTTCAATGTTCTGAGAGCTGCATTCAATGACACAAACTTAGCTGTTGATACTTCTGGTTTTTGTGCCGAGGCTTTGATAATTTCAATCCGTTCATTTTCGGCACCTTACTGGGAGGTCCGCAACAGTGCTTGTCTCGCATATACTGCTTTAGTTCGCCGTATGATTGGGTTTCTTAATGTTCATAAACGTGAATCAGCAAGGCGAGCTTTAACTGGGCTTGAGTTTTTCCACAGGTACACCATTTTTTGGTTGTATTTCTTTTGCAGAGACCATTTAACTGTTTGCAATTCTTGAGTTTGTTGTATTTTAGAATTGATGCAACATTGCACCACAATGTTTAGGGGTTAAGGTTTCTGTAGTGCATTAATTGCTGGCTGTGATGATTTTCAATTTTTTTTTATTAGTTCTATTATCAAAATGTTATTTTTGCTAACCTCTTCCTTTTTTTTTTTCTTTTTGTTTTCTTGTGCTAAGGTATCCAGCATTGCATCCTTTCATGTTCAAAGAACTCAAGATTGCAACAGAGTTCCTTGGAGATGAGTATTTTCATCATTTAGAATTCAACATACCAAAAGTTGTGCACCCAAGCCTTTGCCCCATTCTGATTCTTCTATCAAGACTCAAGCCTGCACTTATAAGCGGAGAAACAGAGGATTCTCTGGATCCTTTTTTACTTGTGCCCTTCATCAGAAAATGTGCAACTCAAAGTAATCTTCGTGTTCGTGTTCTTGCTTCAAGAAGTTTAACCGGCTTGGTATCAAATGAAAAACTGCACTCAGTACTGCAGAATATTGCAAGTGGGTTGCCTCAAGCTAGAGATGCAGTCAGCACCAAGCATATTTCCCCCAACGAAACAGACAAGCTTGAACGAGAAAGCCCCAAGTTTGCTTCTTTCAATTCCATACATGGAATGTTACTGCAGCTTGCATCCCTTCTTGATAAAAACTGCCGCAACTTGACTGATGTCTCTAAGAAGGATCAGATCCTCACTGACCTTTCCCAAGTCCTGCTACAGTGTTCATGGATCGGAAGCCCCGGCACCTGCCCCTGCCCAACCCTTAATGGAGCCTATTTATTAGTGTTAGATCACATTATAAGTATAGCTAAAACGTGTGGGACAATTGAGCATGTGTCTTCTACTCGTACCCTGCTTCTTGAGCTGTCAACTAATTGCTTGTATGCTGGAGCATCTTCTTTTGAGGCTTTCTTTGACCCAACAAGAGCTGAGCTGCACAGGCAAGCAGCTGCTTCCTATTTCAGTTCTCTCTGCTCTGGGCTCCCGCAGGGAAGGCAGGAGGTGTCAGTGCAGGAAATTTTCATTTCAGCTTCAGGTGTCACAAATGGAGCTCAAGAAGAGACTTTGGATATGAGATTTGTGGAGAACATAAAATTCTGCATTTTCAATTCATCGTATGAAGTTCGTCTCACAACACTAAAATGGCTTCATCTTTATCTCAAGTCTGATGAATTTGATTCAAGCTTCCCTGCAAATATCCATACCTGGGCAGTTGTTGGCTTGCAACCTACTCTTTTGCTGCTCTTAACTGTTGAGCAGCACCCAAAATGTATTTATTATGTTCTAAAGGTTATTTTCACTTGGAACATTGTGCAGTTCCAGAAACCAAGAGAACTTGTGAGCAAAGGTACGGCTTATATCGGCTGTATGAACTATGAGTCCTTGTTTAACTTTTGGAATAAGTTAATATCATTGAACAGAGTAGTGACACATGCAAAGACTCGAGAGACTCTCTTATGTTGCATGGGGGTATTTATGAAGCAGTTTGCGAATGTACTTTCCAGCCTGATTCCTGACAATCTCAATAAGTCAGAGACTTTCGATCACCCTTATGAGTGTCTTGTGTGTTTCAGTTCTTTACTTCAACAACACAGTGTACCATCTGAGCCAGTAAATATACGCAAGGCAGTGGCAGAATCCATTGTAGCATCAGGACTGTTGAAAGAGGCCATGATTATTGGCCCTCTTGCCTCAAATGACTGCATCAAGTTTGAAGATCAGTTGGTTGGTGGGGCCGGGGAGTTAGTTTCCTTATTAAACTTTTCAGATCCTGTCAGTTTATATGCTTGCAGAATACTGGATTTGTGGAACATATGCATCAAGCTGTTAGAGGATGAGGATATTGAGCTGAGACAGAATCTTGCTCTCAATATTCAGAAGTTCTTTAATTCTACAGGTTCCTGGTCTGATGCACACACCCAGGTGGAAAGAGTAATTGAGTTGAGCTTTGATTTTCTATCTTCAGCATTTGGTCACTGGATCGTATACTTTGATTGTCTTCTGAAATGGATTTTAGACTCTGGGAGTTTTGTGAGGCCTCAAAGCAATTTGGTTCGGCAGGTTTTTGACAAGGAGGTTGATAATCACCATGAAGAAAGACTCCTAATTTGTCAACTCTGTTGTTCCCAGTTGGGGAAGCTTGCAATTACGAAGTCTTGGGGAGTTGCTTCCTTTGATGAGGGCTTCAACAAGGATATTGTTGTGATTTTCCTGCAGAATTGGAGGTCTACATTTCTGCAGCAGGTAAAATCTTTTGGGAGTAACTACCTCACAGTCAACAAAGAAAATGATTGGATCGGTGGTCTGGGTAACCACAAGGATGCATTTATTTCACTGTATGCAAATTTGCTTGGACTTTATTGTCTCTCCCAAAGCCCCTTTGATCGTTACTCTTCTTCCACAGACCATGAGCTTGGCAAGCCATTCATATCTGAGCTTATTGAACTAGGGGAAGTTATCAAACCGTTTTTGAGAAACCCCTTAATTTATAACCTATATTTATTGGTTGTTGAATCACATGTGAAAATGCTTGGTGTTAGCTTGCCTCCAGTCGACTCAGATTCTTCCTCCAGGTGGGAGGGTTTTGATCCTTATTTTCTATTGAGATGAGATCAATGTACAATGCAGCTGTAGTATCTGTACCATTTGCAAGGGAAGATAGGTAAAATGTCTTCCCACGATGAATATAATTTACAGGAGTAACTTGTTTTCTTCATGTTGCTTGTTTTCCCTGTGTGTGTTGGTTTTTATTTATTTTTTTTAATTATAGCTTCTCTTCTTTCTGTTTTTCAATTCAGGAAAGATGTGTAGAAAAGATAAAAGGAATTTTGCTTAAACTGTCAAAGCATTCTCTTCATTTGGATGTATCAGGAATAAGTGAAGGCTTATTATTGGTCTAACCTCTGGATCTTTACCCTCTTTTGGGGACGAGGGCTTGCACATTCAGACAAACCTACCAACCCTCTTATTTTTTCTTGTTCTTCGACAGCAGAACTTTTGAAATCAATTAAAAGAGGCCCTAAAAAAACCAAACCATGCCGAAATTCAACTGAAGAGAAAAAAAAAACAAAAAATTTCCAAAAACTTATATGATAGCTGTAGTAGCTCTCTCTTTTTCTGTCTCTATGCATTGAATTGGTGTTTATAATGTATTGATTCCAGAATCCAGATGGCCGGTCGATCCATATGGTAAGGGTGACTCTATCTCTTCTGGTAGCTTTTTCTTCATGAATTTATGGCTACTGGATAGGTTTTCAGGTCGATAGACAGGCTAAGCTGTTATGAGAACTGATGAAGCATGAGCGGGGATGGATCATTCATGAACAGAGAAAACCATTCGGCTTGAAAAGAGTCGGAGTTTGGAGCGGGAAACTGGAATCAAAACAAGGCCAGCACCCAGCAAGATTTCTGTACTCGGAAGCGTTTAATTTTTTCATATCAAAGTACTTAAAAACAATATAAACATAATAACAAAAGTTGAGAAAAAATATTATACATTTATTATAAGAATTTAGTAACTGGAAGGTGGAATTGAACTCTGCCTAAATTTGGGAACCCGGATCCGCCGGCCAAAATGCAGCTAAACCAGTGTAGGGCTTAGGGGCCGCCCTTTGATTCGCTTTGGCCACGCTGCATTTTGGCCAGCGGATCGGGCTCTAAATTTGGTTGCCCCTTCTTAGTAAAATGTTATTTTTATAATTTAAAAAGTCACCAATTCAAATTATTATATAAAATAAAAATTAGGTATTTTCGTGGTGATATTTATCTTAATAAATAAACATAAAAACAAGAAATCAATTTTTAGGTTATTTAACTCAGTTTCGTTAATAAAATATAATCTTGGGTTCATAAATTTTAAACATTTTTTGCTTACAGATTATATATGTTTTTAACATGTTTTTTTCCCATTTCTTAAAATTCGGTGTGTCACGTGCTTTATAAAATGCTTTAACACGTGACTCCTGCTCCCATCTCTTCTTGAATTCACCGCATCTCAGATTCTTCCCCGGGAAAATAAAGGTGATTATTTTGCTTTCACGAAATAACGAAAACTAAAGTCAAAATTGAATTATTATTTAAAATATATGAGTGATAAATTAATAATAATTTAAAATTATTTTAATTTTGAATTAATTCAAATGAATTCTATTGCAAAAAAAAATAATAATAAATAAATATCATTAATAAACATAAAATAAATGTAACCCCTGAATTAGACTCAGGTCCATACCAAAGTTAAATGTATAAGTGGCGGTGTGGATCTCTGGTGTCGACCTCCAAACCAGTCGAGCTCATATTAAATATGGTCCCGCGGATAATGTTTTCAGTATAAAACTAAAACACTTTCAAACCACATTAAATATGATCCCACATATAAAACTAAAATAGCTTTAAAACCACAATTAGAAAATGCTTTTAAAAGTATTAATTCAAAACTAACTTAGTTGTTTACAAAATAATAATATAAAACTTAGGAAGAAGATTAAGAAACCTCAGTGTTTTAAAACTTCTAATACCCTCCTTTTCTGAACTTAAGCCCGCAGAGTTTTAAATAGAGATCGGAAAACCCAATTCAGTATTTCGGAGAGAAACAGTACAAAACCTCTCGTCTGAGTATAATGGCGAAGGATTGGCTTGGTCTGGTACTCTGGTTGATGCGTTTCAGAAAAATCTCGCGGCCTTCCTCGTAGTCTGTTGCGACTAGCGAGTTCCAGGGCCTCTTCGTCCTCTTCCCTTGTGTGCAGAGACCGCGTACCTCTGTTCAGTGGAAGCAGAGCATTTGCCATTTCACAGAAGGTACAAAAGCTCAGTTGTCAGAGTTCTGAAGCGGATCACTCTAGGGGAGAAAATGCTCCCATAAAGTCATCAACTACTGAAAGGGAAACAAGTTAATGTTTTCATTATGAAAATGCAGATTTAGATCTTGTGTAGGCAGGGGTCCGAAAGGTTCTTTGTCTTGACCCCATTTCTGCCCAGTTATATTTTCTTAGCAGTACTTGTAAATCCTAAGTCTGGGGTTATGAGATTTGACTAGTAAAGAATCTGAATCTCTGTCTTTGAATTAAATTATCTCATAGATTGACTCAACTAGGATAAAGGTGAGTAATTTGTCTAAGCCAAACCTTTACAGTTATAGTATTTCATGTATAAGAATAGCATCAATTAGAACTTGGAAGCAATGAAATCAAACACCAAGTCACCAACTGTCAACTGAGATAACTGAGTTATTAAACAAGTATAAATTGAAATAAATTTTAATCGAAACTATTGAGCAAATGGTAAGTTTTATAGAATATCTGAATTCAACTTGAAGCACTTTTTTTTTTTTTTTTTTTTTTTTTTTGCTGCTCCCATATTGATATACATGTTACATATCCGTCTCTCCCCATCACGTTGCGTTCACCCCCATTATCTCATTAAAGGGTGTTCGGGTAGCTGAAAACTCCAAACAACCAACACTTTAATATCCTCACAAGGAGTGAAGTTCTTTTTCAGATGCCCAGGAGGGGCTTTTCATTCTTCTCCTGTTCTTCCGATCTACTGATGGCTGCATTTCGTCTCCTCTCTCCCCTCTTCTTCCTCCTCCCGCTCTTCCTCCCTGCAAGTACTTCTTCTCTCTTGGCCTTCAACTGCAGCTCATTATCATCGCCTCTGTCTACACCAACCCAAGCGAAACAGAGTCTCAAAACCCTTCTGCAGAACCTGACGGTACCCATTTCAACAACCCAATACGCAGCTTCGTCCATCTCTTCCCACCTCCACGCCTTCCTCCAGTGCCGTCCCCATCTGTCCTCGACCCAGTGCAGAATCTGCGCTCATAACGCCGTAGAAGCCATGGCCGCACTCTGCTCGAGCTCTGCTTCGGTCTCCGCCTGGTTCGACGATTGCTACATCCAGTACTACGACAACACATCGTCGCCGGTCCGAGTCTTCGCGTCCCGGGCGAACCGCAGTACCGACGCCGGCCCCGACCCCCGGCGGTTCGATCTCGCGCTGAACACGTTGGTTCTGCAGCTGCGAGCCGAGACCCAGGTCGCCACCCGGCGGGGTTTTTCTTCGGGCGAGATCGAGTACGGGTACGGGCGCGCGGTATTCACGTCGATGGAGTGTCTCCGGTTTCTGACACCCGAGGCGTGCGACGCCTGTCTGGCGGCGGCGACGGCTAGGTCGCGCCGCTGCTGCGGCGGCGCGGCGGGGGTCGCCGTCGTCGAAGGGGGCTGTGTTATCCGTTACGATACATACCGGTTCTTCGACGTCTCCTCCGGGTCGGGGTCGGGTCCCGGCGGGAAGACGGCGGCGGTTTACGAGGAGGGCGAGGACGGGAAGGGCGGAGGCGCGGCGAGGAGGAAGGTGGTGGTTGGGGTATGGTGGGCTTGTTTCTTTTGCGCCATGGGCTTTTGTTTAGGCTGTTGGGTGTTGAGGAGACGGGTCGCTTTCACAAGCAAGGTTGGATCGGTTCCAGTGGAGCCCACGAAATGAATAAAAATAGGAAGAGTTTCGAACGACCGGTTTGAGATCCATTCCTCTATTCCCCTCTCTCTAGTCTCTCCCCGGCTCCATTCCTTCTCTCCGTATTTAGATAATTAATAATTGTAATTAATCATTATCATATTTTAGTATTAGGATCTTGTAATGAATTAAATACAGATAATAGAATTACAACACCCTTATTGACATATATAATGTTCAGAATAACATAAATATGTAGGTTAACATAAATCATTAAAATATGGGCCACTTAAGGATCAATGAGTCTTACGTTATATGTTTAAACGCCGTAGACTAGGTCTTACTCGATGATGACGTATGACCCCACATGTACAAGAATTTTACTAGATGAACCATTCATATACCTTATACGTATAGAATTATAAATTTTACAAGGATTAATTCATCAAAGAAGATTTTATTAAGTTCTTCTTTCAAAAGAAAATAACCCCCGTACGAGCAATTACTTTGGCAGCTTCTTTCTCCTCGTTGAAAGAAGAGTTCTTTCAAGACACATTAACCAAGCGCAATGGAAAATTCTAGGAGCACTCATCAGACCTCTTCCGGCACTGAGGTCGATGAACTCCAGCATGAATTTTCCGGCACATTCAAGAAAACAAAATCGTGGGGTACAGCACCCAATGTGAGATAATTGTAAAATTTGCATTTCGTATGAGATCATATTACAAAATGAACACAGCTGCATCCTCTTCTTGATAGAGGGTGATATCAGCACCAAGGAACTCCTCAAGAAAGTGAAACATAAGAAAAAGGGCTCGTGGATTTGCCCTTGAGATGCCTCAACACTGGACTCCACAATTCTGATATACTCCACTCCCAATTCCTGCTTGCTACCGTCTTACAGGAGGTCTGAAAAGACCAGAAGCTGGTTGTGAACCAGTAGGCTTGATTGGCCTCGAAATACTGTACAGGTGAGAACGGCGACTCAGAAACCAACAGCCAGGGCGATGCAGATTGTAGAAATGACTGGATAATCAATCAATCAAATGGATCTGAAAAATAAGCGTACCTGGATGATGGCAGAGGTCTGGTTTGAAAGGCTTGCCTCTTCATGGTTTGATGTACTTTAACCTCATGGCTACAAAACCAAAAGAAGAGGATACATCTTGCTTCAGAATTGCTTATACCAAAGTGTGTTTTTAATTTGGGACAGAGACTACAATACTAAAGAAAATGTATATTTTAACAAGATATTTCAGTATTCATGCAATGTACCTATTAAGGAACTCAGTTCTTGCCTTCTTCATCAAGTTGCCCTTAGAGGAACCACTACCACCGGATCCACTACCTGGAGAAAAATATACCAGACACAATATAAGAACCTGAAAGCGAACTATGTGTGACCTTTAGGTGCAAAGCTACAATTTACAATAACCAAAATAGATAAAGGCAATACCTCCCCAGAAACTTCTCTTGCTGCTTGGAGGTATCTTGGAACATAACTGAATTTGCCGACTTTGTTTCTCTGCAAGGAAACAATCTCATCAAAATTCCAATGCCATGTCCAGTGACTCCATTAACATTTGTGAGAGTAGCATGCTCCAATTTCGAAGAATTATTTCAGATCCAATTAAGGGAATACTACGACCATCCCATTTCAAAAGTTGCTCACTTCTTCTGGAGTAGGTGAGCAACAAATAAAAATTGCAGGATCGAGAGTAGCATTAAAGTTTTTGACTAACAAAACGAGATAAGTGAAAACTTCATGAGCATATATTGTTGAGAAAATGGTGGAGAGGCAAACTTACTGGCTCCCTCTTCTGCATATTTTTTTCTCAACAGCTCAACTGATTTCTGCTGAGCTACATCCCTCTCTTTCAATTTGGCCTGTAAAGCAAAGGTTTGTGCATTCAGTTGTGGGACACATTATTATTAATATATAATGTAAATGCCAATAAATATAGAAATATTACTAAAACGTACTTCATATAACTGTTTCCATTTAAAAACAATTTTTTGTTGCTTCATCCTCTTGAGGACAAGGTTTAGACTGTCCTCCCCAAAATGCTGTTCATAAAATTTCATCCAAAGGCTATCAGTCACAGAACTGAGATCTCTGCCCTGCAGCATGCAAGCAAATTAGGAACAGGTGAGAACCCTACATCCAGAATTCCAATAGGCAATAGCAGATGGTAGTCTTAATGACTAAAAAGCAGCAGAGAAGGATTTGCAACTCACTTTTGAAGAGTTCTCTATGTTCATCAATTGATCAGCTGTACAGTGAGGGAGTATCTCTTTCAAGAGGTGTATATCTGTTTCTCCAACATCTCCCATGTACCTAATGTTATCTATTGCCGTCTGAATACAGAGCTTCAACAAAGAAGGAGCCTTCTTTTCCTCGGTTTCCATCATATTTCTCCCTAGAAGTTGAGCAAACCCAATCCCAGCTAATGCTCCAGGGAATAGCACAAAATGGCCGATTGCCAGACACCGAATATCTGCAAATGTAACAGAGAAAAACACACATCTTTCAGCTAACATAAATTTAAAATGCAGCAATCCAGACATCCGAAAGAATCAGCATTAAGCTAATAAAATCATTGACAAATAAGTCGACATTGAAAATCGTTGTGTGATCAACAAAACTATTTCAAGAAAACAAATCAATATACGCAAAAATTTTACATGGGACTGCTAAATTATCAGACGAGTTAAATAGAGGAATAATAGCTCGAGTTCAACTTCCTTGATGTTATATGTATCGCGTCCCAGAAGACAAGTCAAACAAAAGCCCCAACGGAACGAAAACAAACGTTCCATTTGACAATCATGTTCACCAAAAGTACAAAATTAAATACCATCGAATTATTAAACTTCTCGACGATGAGCGACCCAAAATTGATTCTCTCTATGATATTGACAAAGACAGAACAAAACACGATAATAAGCTCCTGATCATGCTAATATTAGAAAGACATGCAATGGAATCATCCGAGCGAGAGCGAGAAGGGTAGAAAGTACGAAACAACAAGAGCTATCATGCGCTGATAATTGCCAGACACTTACCGAATTCCCGCGATCGAGGGAAATAGAACACAAAACCTTTCACGGTAGAACTCGATTTATAGATTTGGCGGGGAAGTCCGATCGGAACTAGGAAAGTGAAGGAAATCCTGTGGGAACTCGGAAAGTCCTCTTTCCGATTCCCCGATCTTGCGCCGGGGGGGTCGAAGAAGCTTGTTCGCACCGCGTACGCGTCTGCGTCCGATATTAAGCACCAAGAAGGGTATCCGATTATGCAACGACAACCGTTCATCTCTTGGGCCAGAAGTTCACACAAGTAGCGTGGGTTTACCAGACAGTGGGCCCACTTGAAGAGAAGAGTTCCACCGTTCTACGTGCACACATTATTTCATCAAGTCTAAAGAAAAAAAGGGAAATATAAATATAAAAAGATCAGAAATATTAAAATTTAAGTTATTTTAAAAAACATTGTTATGTTGCATCCTTAATTTTAAAAATTAACAATTTTACTGCAGCTACTTAATCCAATTAAATCCAACTCGCTTGGCTTGAGACAGCAGAAATTCGGCTTAGGAGTCTGGAGTCAGAAGATTTTCCAAACTATTAAGCAATAGGAACCTATTCGGGTGATTTAATTAGCGGATCTGGTCAGCTAAAATCTCTCACTTACTGTCTACCTTTAGCTAAAATCTCTTATTAACATTTGCAGTAGCAGTGTAGCACACACGAACAACAATGACGGAGAAGGCTTCAGTTTCTAATGCTGGCTGTGCAGATACTGTGTATGGCACTTGGTACTGAAACAATCAATATTTAGCTCCTTCAGAACCACATGAATCTCTAAAGTCAGCAAGCTAAATCACAAGTCAAGAGAACCATGACATTCCCAAGCAAAACAAAACAGCAAGGATAATCATGGTTACAACGTCTAATGGAAGAGAGGATTTAAGACGTCCATTAATAAAAACCTTACCTGCAGAGACATGTTCAGGAGCCATTGCCAAAACTTATCCAATATCATTGAATTATAAATATTCTGGTGAGTTTTAGAATTTGAGTCTAAATTTACTCATGGACTGCATAACAGCACCAGTTTCCTGGATGAATTAAAAAGCACAGGCTCCTACCAAACGAGGTACTGATGCTCTTGCTGTGCATGCAAATGATGTCCGCACCTCTGGGTCTTGCACACCATAGGAAAGTGATTCAACCTATCCTATCCGAGTATTGGTGGAACAAATCTACAGCCATTAAGAGTTTGCTCAAAGATGTGTCCAACTTGCAGCAATTTGCCCTACAACCAGTCACACCAAAAAAGTCAAGTATAGCAACAAGTGTAGATCAAATCAGAAATCGCACAATTACATTCTTAAACTAGATGCAACTTCTAATTGATAAAAGCAAAAGAGAAATGGCACCTCATTGTATGCAGCACCGATCATTTGAAGTCCTACAGGAAGGCCAGCTGTTCCGCCTTCTACTAACCCACATGGAACAACAAGTGCTGGCAAACCGGCCAAATTTACATTGACCTGTCCAAGTAATACAATCAATCAGAGAGGATCTATGCACAAATTTGATAAATACAGCAAATGATCAACATGCAAAAACAGAATAGTATACAAGTTAAGAAATGGAAATGGGCTACAAGTTGCTTATTTATGGTATCCACCCCACACCAACAATGCTACAAGTGAATGGTTTATTGGTAATATATGCTGCAGTAGCTCAATGGTCCCTTAGGATGTTGCGGGAGGTCTTGGGTTTGGGTCTCCACAGCAACATAGGGGATTATTAAAGTTTGCATTTGGGAGTTTATCAAGCAGTATAATATACTTACAGTCATGACATCACCAGCATACATAGCTAATGGATCATTCACCTTTTCGCCTATAACAAAAGCAGACAATTCGATATTAATAAGATTCCTCAAAAAAAATCCCTAAAAAAAACATATATAAGGGAGATGCACTAGTGATATACACCGCTCACATACCTATCTTATATGCAGCTGTTGGTGCTGCAGGAGATATAAGGATGTCATTCTCATCCAAAGCTGCCTTGAAACTTTTCTGAATCAACGTCCTCACCTGAAACACTTAAACAATCATAAGCGTCTCATTTTTTCAGAGGACCAGAAGTGTATCCTTAAACGCCCAAAAAGAGTTAAAATAAAATGAAAAAAAAAAAAAAAAAAAAAGGCCTTAAAATTACAGCATTAGGGTGAAGATTGTAGACTGAGACAAAAACTTGTATACAGATCTTCCAAAACTTGACATACCTGCTGAGCACGTTTATAATATGCATCATAATATCCAGCAGAAAGAGCATATGTTCCCATGAGAATTCTCATTTTGACCTGAAGTAATGCCATTAGAACTCATCAGATACGGTCTAAACTAAGCAAGACATCTGTCTATCAAGTCAACATTTTTTAGCAAGTAATTCACAACATTACTGGATATCATAGAAATGCATGCAAGCAGTAGATGACCTCAGAGCCAAACCCTTGTCCACGAGAATCTCCATATAGAGAACTCAGTTCATCAGCTACAACTTGATTTCCATACCTGAGATATATGTACAATCACCCAGATCAAATGAACTTTCGAGGGCATAAAAAGTGTGCACCTGCAGATGATAATTATAAAGAGATAGAGACAAGCTGTTAACATGTTCAAATCTATGAGCAATCACCTAACTCCGTCATATCTTGATAAATTAGAAGATGATTCAGAAGAGGCCAAAATATAATATGCTGGCAAGCCAAGAGAAAAGGATGGCAGGGTCACCTGCAATGCACAATATAAATATTTGACAACATTAATCAGACAATGGTTTGAAACGCCAACAAATGTCAATTGATTTACTAAGAACACAAGCAGAAAAGATACTGCAGAATGTGTGTGTGTGTGTGTGTGTGTGTGTGTGTGTGTGTGTGTGTGTGTGTGTGTGTGTGTGTGTGTGTGTGTGAGAGAGAGAGAGAGAGAGAGAGAGAGAGGATAACAGTTTCGATTGAAAATATTAGAGGAGGAAGAAAACCTCAGTGACAACAGATCCTAACTCCTCCAAGTGTGATATGGCGGCTTGAACTGATGAAATAACCCCAGCATCCACACCATCTCCAAGTGTTTCACGAATAACCCCCACTCTAAGCCCTTTCAAAGGTTTAAATTCCAACTTTTTTGTAGAAACAAGGCATGCTGCATAATCTGGAACCTCCTAGAAAACATGGAAGGGAGGAGCAACCATTTGCGATGTTAATTATTCCTCCTAATAATAAACTGTGAATAACTGAAAGTCCTTGGTTAGAACTGACTTGAAAAAACCTTTGGAGACAATGAAAAATAAAAACATTGAGATTTTAAAGTAAATAATGTAAAGAACAATACATGAAACTGAAATGACCACTGTTATTCCAATAGATGTAAGAGCGTTCTCCCATTCGTAACAATCTGCTCTAAACTGTACTCTGTAATCATCAAATGGATATATGAGAAATAGGCTCTGTTACCTGCTTACTGCTGGTTGCATCATATCTATCATGACCAGAGATCACAGAAAGAAGAATGGCAGCATCAGTAACTGATGAGCCAAAACATCCAATCACATCCAAAGATGAAGCGTATGCCATAAGTCCAAAACGAGAAACACGGCCATAGGTTGGTTTAATACCCACAACACCACAGAAAGATGCTGGCTGCCTAATACTGCCTCCGGTATCACTTCCCAATGAGACAACACACTGCCTTGAGGAAACAGCAGCTGCAGAACCGCCTGAGGATCCTCCGGGCACCCTGGATACATCCCAAGGATTTCTAGTTACCTACAAATGAGAGATGCACAGTGCCAGTTAAATGAGCCCAACTCCTGAAACCAAATTTTTTGAAGGAAAAAACCAAAAACGATATATGAGACTAGATTATAGGTTTAGTTCTTTGTTCAAACCACTTCTGAGGAAAGCTAAAAGATATTTGTTTTCGTTAATATTAGAAGCATTCTATAGCTGTCAGATATGTTTTTGAGACTTGACAAGAAAAGGACAGATACGGCAGAAGCCTGAACTTAACTAAATTCTTACCAAGTTCTAAAGGCACAAACCCACACGGTGGTTCTATGTAAGCTGAAACAGTACCAAGCATTCCGTTGGTAGAAGTGTAAAGAATAAAGAATGCATAATGTTGGATTAATTACATCATTAATCTGGTCCAACTGGCAGTGGCCACAGGTTCTATAGGGTAACCAGTAAAATAGTCCGACGAACTAAAAAAGGCATCTAAGTAATAATGCAACTAACAGTCAGAGCATTGCGATAGATTTCATGAAATGAGAGGTACAGAACTCAATCCTATTTTTCGGCAGCTGGAAAGGTTCAACTACCAGAATGTGTCACAATGGTTCTTATTCCAGGGTAAGCGCAATTGCACAAAGGAGAAATTGACATAGAAGATGGAATACAAACACGTATGAAAATTTACAACAGATTAAGGAGCGTGCACTGTACCAGACACAGTATGACAGAGAAATTCCAAGCCAGGGAATCATAGTCAAAACTTAAAGAGATAACCAAGACACGAACCTGAAAACCAGAAGCCTCCGTCGTACTTCCCATCCCAAACTCATCCAAATTGGTCTTCCCAACAACCACGGCTCCACTCTCCTTCAACCTCCTCACCGCAGTCGCATCAAACGCCGGACGATACCCGTCGAGAATCTTCGACCCACCAGTCGAAGGCATACCCACCGTACACAAATTATCCTTAACGCCAATAACAACACCAGCCAATCTCCCCAATTCCTCCCCCCTCTCAATCTTCGCGTCGATCTCGGCAGCTTCTCGCAACGCATTCTCCTCCGAAACATGGAGAAAGCTTCCAATCTGCCGCTCCGTCTGCCGAATCCGGTTCAAGTAATCTTCCGTTACTTCAACGGCTTTCTTTTCCCGGGAGAGGAGGGATCTTTTAATATCCGGGATCTGAGGAGAAGAAGCCGACGAGGACTGCAAAGTTTCGGTCTCGGAGACGAGCTGGGAGGTAAGGGAGAGTCTCGAATGGTGGAAATGGCGGGAACTGGAGCGAGGGAAATGGGGTGTGGGCGGGAAACGGAACTGTGCGAGGAAAGCACGAGAACTGTGAATTGAGGGCGGCATGATTCCTTCCTGTTTCCTGCTGAAGCTGTTCCCGCTTGGAGATGATTTGGGTCAGTTAAATTATCCACGATAGTCGATCGCTACGAGAGCGCACGCTGGCATCGTATGGTCACAAGAGGGGTCACTTCTCCGACTATCGGATCCATAGAGGTAATCGGATAACTTTACCCGTCTATCTATTCAATTAATAAGTATATTTCAATACTTTTAGTGAAATCTTATCATCTGCCTAAAAAAGACTCTTTTTTATGAATATGTAATACATGTAATATTCTTTAAATGATTTTAACTAAATATAAAATATATTTTTATTTTTTATATCTAATTATTTTATAAACTTAAATTAAAATTTCTTATTATTCCTTCTATTTACCAGTCTATCTGAATCCGGATCCACTGCCTTATGAATAAGCTAGCAAGAACCCCGCATTTTCCACGAGGAAGAAGAAAAAACCAACATGTACTCTCTGTACAAGTATGAAGAGTTTATTTGCATTATATATTCTCTATTTGAATAATTTCTACATAATGTATTTTATAATATAATAATTATTTAATTAACACGCTTTTCAGGTTTTTTAGTTTTGTATCAATGATCTTATCGTTGATTATTTTTATTCATTAGTCAAATTTATTAAACATTTAAAAATATTTGTTACATGCGAACTTCTAAATTTGGCTTTTGATTCTTTTATTAAGGTATTCACTAATTATAGAGAAATCTAATAACCTACCTAAAAAATAAAATAAGGCTCATAGGATAATATATGAAATTATTTGTTTGATTCTATATAATACACCTCTTAACCCCTAATTACGAGCCCGGATCCACTGGCCAAAATGCAGCGTGGCCAAAGCGAATCACATGGCGCCTAGACACTAATTCGCCCATGCAGGGCTTGCGTGGCGCCCTGTGATTCGCTTTGGCCACCTGCATTTTGGCCAGCGGATCTGGGCTCACGTAAATGAGATTATAGTTAAAAAAACTCATGCATCCACTAAATTCTTTGTCAATAAGAAGAGTAATTAAATTTTATCATGCTAGGTGTGGTGAGAAAATTCAAGAGATTTTTAACTTTCACCTTTTTAAGAGTGACAATAAGTTCCTGGCCAAAACCTCAAGTTACAAGGAGGACAGAACTTTGATGTCTCTAGATTTGAGAATGTCATAACGAACTCTAATTCCATTAACATAAAAAAGTAAATTTTGTAAGACTTAGACACCAATGTGACCATACACTGTAAATGTAATCCAGGTAATAAATATCAAACTAATAAAATCTGAATATTTTAAACAAGAAAGTATAGCAATGAGCAATTACACATTTTTTTATCTTTATAATCATACTCTTCCAGCTTAACCAAATGTACTCTGAATAGTGACCTTTCATCAAGCTGCTCATCTGTTTCAGTGAAGGAAATCGTGCCAATTGCTAAGTACAATTAGGTTAAAATAATAATCATGTTTTACGTATTAGATTAACGAAATTGATTAGGAAACTGGAGATGTTAATTTATTTGAAATAGAGCTAAAAAGGATTTACATTCTAAATAAATTGTGACAAAAATGGTTCCATTGCCGGGATTTGAACCCGGGTCGCCTGGGTGAAAGCCAGGTATCCTAACCGGACTGGACGACAATGGATTCAATATAGCAGTGTTTTATGTACCTTTGATTTAGATTAAATTTAATGCAAATTGAGACTAAAATAATTCCATTGCCGGGATTTGAACCCGGGTCGCCTGGGTGAAAGCCAGGTATCCTAACCGGACTAGACGACAATGGATTTGCTGATTAAGGAGAAACCAATGATTATTTTCATACGATGTTCATCTATGCTTTCTACTTCTCTTGGCTTCTCTCTTAGTGTTACTGTGTTAGTCGAACCAGAAGCAGAAGCCGTCGAAACACCATGGCGACCGAGGTCGAAGAACTCATAGGATTTTTATCCTCACCATCTCCTCAAGTAAGTCTGTACTTCGGAACAAAAGGAAGAGAAATTTTCTCGACGTCAATTTGCTGTCTGCGTTCAAGTTTTTTCGTTTCTTTTTTGTTGTTTGAAGAGAAAAAGAGCCTGACTTTAGTTCGTATGTCGTTCTATAGAGATGAGAACCTCTGGCTGGATTTTTCGTGGTCAGTTATTATGGAAATCGGAAAGAGTGGTTTCCATCCATATACGTGCTGGTTCTACTTTTTTTGTGATGTCTTAGATAGTTAACTTATCGTGTCCTTTTGATTTTATTATACAGTTGAGAAACGGAGCTGTTGACATCGTTCGGGGATTATCTGGTTCGGAGGATGGTATATCTACTTTTATTAGTTATGCGGACACGGCTTTGCCTGCACTTTCTAAACTTCTGGGAGAGAAGAAGGTGTTGTATCGTGCTCGCATTTCCGTCTCATTTCTCTATTTTCCTCTTTGTTTTTAGTATTGGATATTATGAAAAAACTAGCATAATAAGATAAAGAGAATGAAAGTGGCATACTAACTGTTTCAGTGTTTTCAACGGATTTTGAAGTACCTGACACGCTGAATTTCTTTTTTCCTTTCACATTTTAGTCATAGAAGGTTAAAAGCAAACTAGCATAGGAGGATGGAGGGCATGGAAGTAGCACTCTTAACTGTTCTGTGTTGTCAACACATTTTGAAGTATTCGATGCGATAAAAAGGTTCTGGGCCATGCATATTTTTTTTCCAAACTTTTGATTCTCGATGATTCGTAGCTGCAGACTTTCGTAAAAGAGGAAAAGAAAAACTTTGGCTTGTTCTTCGTTGGTTTCAATGACAGTCTTTCTCTGAGCATTTCAAAATGTTTTATGCTTATGCTAAGAGACCTAGCACATGAGATGGATGTGCAGAGAGAACTGAGACAATGATACCGGCAGTAATCTTTTTTTTCTTCTTTTTCCCATAACTGAAGATTAAAGCATATTAGACTAATCTTAGGAGTAAATGGATGCAAAAACTCAAAAAAAAAGTAGGAGCTGTCTACGCGTGTTCAAAGGAGGATAAATATCGTCATCCCCATCATCCAAAATAAAAGAAAACACAACAAAATAAAGAATAAGAAGCAAAGAACTAATTAAAACTAACAAAAGTAACCCCACTGAAGAAGTTCGATAGACTGACAAGAAGAGGTCGATGAACAGAATTGGGTAACAGGAGTAAATTTTGAAGATGGGCATCCAAAAAATGGAACTAGAAAATTATGGAGCAAAATTTTGGATAGATTTTTCCTTTATTTTTATCGTTTATCATCACATTGAGGCTCTTTAGCAGGTTTCTTTTTTCCCATCTTGATATGTGTGATTTTTGAATTGTAGTTGGCAAGCTAGCTCTGACAACTAACTCCTGGAAGGGGTTTTCGAATAGAGTGGTCTGGTTTTGCATTGTCAAAGAAACAAATTTGGAAAGCATATTTTTAGCAAAAGAACCCTCTAAGCTAGGTACACCTGAATCTTAATTTAACTATCAAAGCTGAAGGAAGTGACTTTAAAGTGTTTGTTTAATTGATATTAATTTCCTATTTTATACAGTGATGATTGATATTAAATAAACATTTTTTATATTTTAATCAATAAAATGGACACAATGGTATTATTGTAGATATGCTAAGGTTAATGGCATTTTTAAAAAAATCATGTTGCCTCTAAAGAAGAAAATTTTGGTTGCAGCTCGTCGGCTGGACTTCTGTCCAACCTCATTGCCTTTATAAAATGAAGCCACTCATATTCCTCTCCAGAATGTTGCTATTTCTTTTTTTTTTTTTTGTTGTTGGGGAAAGGGAAGGGGTGGAATCGAGCCAAGCTGAGCCCGAACCTAGCCCGAACCTACATGAGTTCAAGCTCTGCTTGTTTTAAAAACCCTGGCTCGAGCTCGGCTTCACCCATGACCAGAGCTGAAGCTCGGGATTTAGTTAATTTTTTTGAGCTCAAGCCGGGTTGTCTGCAAAAGAAACAAGGTAGTCTCTCGATTCAAGGAGACTCTTGAATCGAGGAGTCTTTTGAATAATGTTGTTTCTTAATAGCGAGGAATGTATGCTTCAATCGTAGGTGCTTCCTAAATATGTACTTTAAAAAGTACAACATATTAATACTAAAAAAGGGTTGCACATATTAAAAAAGGTGAATTTTTTAAAAGCTGGGAACACAACCGAACATGTTCACTATCTTAAGAGCCGAACTCTATGATACTTGAGTTCGGCTCGAAAACATAACCGAGCCTAAAATTTTTATTCGAATTCGGCTCAAGCTCGTTTAAAACGAACTTGAGATGAACATTTTCGAGCTAGGGAAGGGGGAAGAAACCTCTATATGGATTCTTCACAATTTTACTTCCGACCTTCTTGTGGCCTATCTCTTGATTTATACTGCTCTATCACGTTGGTTATGATCATTCATATTCTTGAACTTTGGTGCAGTGAAAATTGTTGATGCATTATTCTTTTGACTTTGGCGAGTTTTTTACTAGCTAAAACACTCGACTTTTCAGGAAATTTCTGAGCCAGCTGCTGAAGCCCTCGTTAATCTCTCACAAAATACAGACATGGCAGAAAAGCTTGTTTCAATGGGGATGATCAAAACAGTAATGGAAATGCTTAACAAACAAGAATTTATTAATCGCTTATTGGTTATGCTCCTTGTTAATCTCACACAGCTTGATGCTGGTAGTGCCTCGTTGTTGCAGGTATCTTTTTGCTTTTCTTTTTCTTGTAACTTAAAAAGAATAATCGTGTATTTCACCAAACACTGTCATTCTGTTCTTTTCTTGAACAAGCCCAAAATAACCTTTTTCTCTTCACTAAGCACTTTCATTCTATTCTTTCCTTGCACATGCCCAAAACATGGGTCTGTTCCAGCCAAATCATACTGGGCATGTTTGGCTTTAGTTCCTTGATCGTGTTGACACAATTTTTCTGCACTACATCTCTATACCTGCTTGAACTAATTGTTGGTTTTATGAATAGTATGCTGGCATAAACATGCAGCTTCTTGCAGAAATGTAATTTAACATGCTAACCATTTCAGATTGGCGATGAAAAAATGCATGGATTGTACATCTCAAGGCTTGTGAGGGCATTCTCAAGATCATCAACTGATGCAAAAGGTATACCTTTTGCTTTCAGGAAAACTCTTTTAGGATATGAATAAAAGATTTCACCATTTCAAAAAAAAAAAAAAAACTCTTTTAGGATAACTTCACTGCTTTCGAGGCATAAATGTTGCGATTATGCTGATTGTGCTCTTTGCAACATTTGTGCATTAGAGGATCCCTTTGAACAAGTTGGCTACATACTTGTAAATGTGACCAAATTGAAAGAAGGGAGGAAACTACTTTTGGATCCCAAGCGAAGTCTTCTCAAGCAAGTCATTCCACAGTTCGATTCCACAAATCCATTGCGCAAAAAAGGGGTATGGATAATAGGTCTTTGATTATTGAAAGTGTTGACAAATTATCGAACATCTGTGTTAGTCTGCATAATGTTCTTATTCTGATGATAGATCCTGATTGAAAGCGCTACTTCTCTTTTACTGTCTTTTACTCTGTTTTTTTTTTTTAATTGAATTCTCCTCTTTCTCTGTCTCCTTCCCTTCTCCATTTGGTGAAATTGTGGCTTTTAATGTATTTTCGTGGGGAAATGGCACATTTTCTATGAGATGCTTTTATCGTCTTCAGTGAAGAATTATCATTTTCACATGGCCATGTTTTGGTGGTATCGGTCATTTTTTGTGTGTTGTCCATTGCCATTGGATTTTTGCTAGGTAGCTTACAACAATACAGAAAATGGCCCTCATCTATTTGATCATGATAATAATAGTTTTAAGCACCTTAAGATTTTCAGTTGCTGACATGTAGGTTTCTGGCACCCTTAGGAACTGCTGTTTCGAAGCTGACAGCGAATTGCATAGTTTATTGTTGCTATCAGAGTTTCTTTGGCCTGCGCTATTATTGCCTGTGGCTGGGAAAAAGGTAAATATTCGTACTGTTTCACATTGTGTAATTGAATGTATTGTTGGACATAAATATTCTTCCCTCCCCTCCCCTGCCCCCCTTCCCCTTCTCCCTCCTGCCCTCCCCCTCCTCTCTCCCTCACACCCTCCCCCTCCTTTCCTTACGCCCTCCCCCTCCTCCCTCCCTCATAGTAGGAACCCTACTCCCCTCTCCTCGAGAAGGAATCCTGTAATCCTCCCTCTCCTATAGAAGGAACCCCGCCACCCTTCCTCCCCTTCCAGTCCTTCTTGTTTCCTAGATTTTTACCTATAGAATAAAATACTGTGGTTGCCCTTGTGATGTTTCTTTGATTGCATTCCATACTGTGTCTCCTATGCTGTTTATCTATTTGAATGCTGAAATGCTGGAGTTTTATATTTTTATTGACTGGATGATGCAAGCTTAGACCTATGGTAAAGAGGACACATCAAAGATGCCGCTTGAGCTCGCAAATGCACTTTCCCATGAAAGGGAAGCGGTGGATGATCCAGAAATTCGTGTTCAGACATTGGAATCTCTTTATTTAATTTGTGTGCAGGTAATACCTCCTGTAAAAAAAAAGTCATTTGACTCAGGAAATGCATTCTGAATGGAAAACAAATTTCTTTAGTAGAAATGTAGGAGAAATACCTCCTCATCGTTGCAGTTATAAAAAAAATCTCTTATCATTTTTGCCTATATTATATCTACATATTTTGTCGCTCTGTGTTCAACTCATTTCAGGAGGCTGGACTAAGAGCTTTTTGGTCTGTTAATGGTCCGCGAATATTGCAAGTTGGATATGAAGATGAGGAAGACACGAAGGTCATGGAAGCATATGAGCAAATTGGTGCCTTGGTAATATACTTTTCTTTCATTTTCTGAAAAGCTGATTCCAGACAGGACTAACATATCTCATTCAAAACCAAAGGACTGATTCCAGTCACTATTTGCCATTTATCTGTCTCCTGTGACTAATACCTTCAGTCCTATGTTCTCTAATGTTTTGCAACAGCTAGTTAATGCTGGATATGGTAATGAGGACGCATCATCTACACAGACTTCAAATTAGTGCCATTATTAGCAAATATGCACCAATTACTCATTTTGGAAGTGTAGACAATTCTGAGGTTTGGGTTAAGTATCTGAGGTAAATTTTCTGCTGCATGGTGAATATTCTGGTTATGTACTCTGAATTCAGATGGGCAGTTGATGTATACGTTTACTGGAATATATATGAACATGAAATTAAACTGATCTTAGTATGCTGTTAATCTGTATTTTCTTTAGAAAAACAATGTGCTCATATTCTTCTAAATGGATGTTTTGGGAACAATTGATGGAGTTGTATATGTGAACTCTTGATTCATTCAATGTTATGGAAAGACTGTCTAAAGAAGAGCTACAATGGATTGTATGCACTTACTACTGACACGAACGGTAAAAGAGTGTGCTTTCTGATTAACATAAATCCTTGAAATTTTTCAGATGGAAGAGCTCCCTCAAGCTCAATAAGCAAGCCTTATTGTGATTAATAATTTTGCAGCAGATTATGGATACACTTGAGGTTTAATCCCGGTGCTTCTTATTCATCTAAACAAGCAATGTAATGAAAACTCAATCAGCTTCAGTACCCAGGGTTTCAAAAACAGCTTCAATTCTCCCCAGTAGGCACCAAGGGTTTATGACTGGCAACTTGTTTCCGACTCGGGGATCCGAAAATTCGAGACGACTCAAAGGAGTCGCTCGAGTCACGCATGACTTGGGTCAGGCTGACCCGAGTTCAGAGAATGGGGTGCCTTGGCCATAAAAAGTTTTTAAAAATCATGAAAAAGTTAAAAGCAATTTTTATTTTTAAAAAAAATATCTTCAATTTAGCAGATCATGTGTTACATTTATAGATTTGAAAGATAAAAAGGTCATGTTTGACACAGGTTTACAATCTACGCAAAACTTTTGATTAACTGAATTAAAGCATGCTTCATCGGTTCATCGTATGCTATGTGAAAGAATCAAATCCAAACTATTGACAAATTTTGTTTTTCAAGCATTGGTAAATTTTGATTCAACTATGTTTTAAGAACACAATCACGATTTTTTATTTATATAATGTGTTAATAAAAGAAACTTGAACATTTATTTAGTTTACAGAAAGCAACATTTTTTTTTTTTTGAAATAGCGAATAGGAGCTGTGAGGATCCGAACCCTAAACCTCTCACAGTATAACTCCTTATGGGACCACTGAGCTACTGCCCAAGTTCCCCAGAAAGCAACATTTTGATGGTTCAATTGCAATTACTTGTGTCTGAATTGAACGCGGGGGATATTCTCACATACATCTATTCAAAAGAGTGAATGGAAATAACAATAATAATAATAATAATAATAATAAGTAGTAGTAGTAGATGGAACGAATTTTTTGTTTCTAAGAGGGAATGGTGGTGTAATGGGCGATGTGGATGACATCTTCTGGTGCGGAGGGGTGGGTCTTGTTTCTCATCCTCAGCGCCATATAGTCTTTGTAGAAGAACCCTCTGTACCTGGGCGCCTCTCCAATCTCTGTGGTGAACTGAGGGAGTGGCTCAATCCACTTATCTCCGTCCGAGTTGCAGAAGAAGGCGTAGGAGTGCCGGCTCTGTCCTTCCTTCCTCACCACCCTGTGTGTTGCACTCTTGAATCTGTTGTTGCTCAGAACCTTCAAAAGAAAATTCAGGGTGGAGAACAGAACATTTTTCACAGAGATTGAAGGGGAAATATCAATGAAATGTGAATTCCTTTATACCCATTTCGTTATTGGAACATGATAAACTCAAGAGCGATTTTTTAGAGAAACGATGCTGTTCTTCAAAACTACCATATGACAAAGAAACTTTGGTTCATGGTGACGGAACAGCCTGTGTTACCTGAATTATGTCGCCAATGTTAACGACGATGGTACCCTTGGTAGGCTTCACAGGGATCCATTCTCCGTCCTTGCGCACCTCTAGGCCACCAACTTCATCTTGGAAAACGAAAGTGAAGAAATTTCCGTCTTCGTGCTCACTGATTCCATTGTTTTCGTGCTCTGTAGCTGGAAAATAACGCAACGCTGCTATGAAATCGGTACTCCGGTTGCTGTTGAATTCCTTAATGAAACCACTTGGAAGTCCCATGCACTGGTTCAGGATTTCCTCCATGAGAGAGGCTGTTCTGGTCAAGTGAAAGGAGAGCTCTTCGAGAGTTTCCCTGACATGAAGGAGACAAACAGGGAGACTCTGCTGAATCAGAGTCTGGGAACAAAGAGAGAAGAAAAAAGCAAAAAAGTGAACTTTTACATGTTTCAGTGGTTTTGGCACTTTTCATAGTACTGACAAAATCGAACAAAAGAAGAAGAAATCCAGAAGTAGAAGAGACAATATGAAGAGGAATCGGAGAGATCAGAGGAAAGAAAGATGAAGCCGATCTGAGAAATTAAAGCTCTACGAAGAAACATCTCGAAGAAAACACCCTTCATTTCGGCAACAAATAGTAATTGATTCTCCGACAAAACACCATTTGATTTCCGCAATAAACAACTACTTGCAGTACTTGATTTTCCGAGAAAGCAACCATTGATTTCTGCAATAAACAACGACTTGCAGTAATTAAAAGGGAAAAGAAAAAGGGCTCATGCTTGAGTTCAGGCGGATCCCGAGGACAGACATTGCAGCTGACGAAACTCTTCCCCGGAGAAGGAACGAACAACAGCAGGTATTCGTTCTTGTCCGGCAACTTTTCAGGCTGACGATTGTAACCGGCGGGAAGAGGCGCTTTTGATCCAGCTATCGGCTTTGATTTGAGCTTCTCCTCATCTGGGTACTGGAAAAACCTCTTGGAGAGCTCCAGTGCTCGATCCATGAGGTCGAGAGGAACCCCATGACTGATTATCTGAAAGAAGCCCAAATCTGATAGCGCATCAGAAATTATCTTCGTTGCTTTCTTCTTCCCATCTTCGTCTCCTTCCACGAAGAAGGAAGAGAGATCGACGGTCGGAATACAGGCTCCTGCCATTCTTTACTTTTCCGACCACCTCAGAGCTGCCTCCCGACTGCAACGAAAGAAAATATATCAGTGGCAGACTCGCAGCAGACCTCAATCAATTACAATAATTAAGATTAAGGAGCAAAGTTTGTTCGATAAGTTTAAAGAATGTAATAATAAAGAACCTTTTTTGTGTAAAGAAGGTAAATACGAATATAAAATTTTGTTTCGAGGGTGAGAGGTTAAAGATTATGAACTATTTTGTCTTGTCTAAGGTTAAAGATTATGTCATATTTTTTATCATTCAGACAACGCCAAACTCTTAATAAGGCCCATGCACGTCAAGGAGTGGTAGATATAATATTTAGCCAAAACCCAATCTAATCCAATTTTCGCGTCGATTAAGATATCATGCGGGCACCACCCAAATGAGAGCATCTCCAACTAACCAGAAGGACACATCCAATATCAGACAATCTACAACTATCATAGGTATACCTCCTCCCAATCAGAAGCATGTTGAACAATACTTGAAGAGTCTAAAGACTACGGCCAATACTCCTGCCCTTATTAAAGATGTAACAAACAGCAGTAGCCTGATTAGTTGACGATTAAAACTAGTAGTTATAAACCCAATAGGCAATTCATAAAGCAGGTTAAATCGGGTTAAATAAATAGGGTACCTCAACACTTTTATGGATGAATCACATCTTGATTGCAGTAGTTGAAGTTGGGAAACCCTTTTCTCCCCATACATGCTTGGTGACTCAAATTTTTTTTTTTTTTAATCTGAACTAGGCAACTTAATTGAGAGAATAAGATTTAGCAATTATGGGTTGTTGAGCATTTAACCCGCTGGCAAATTTCCCGTTTTTGTAAATGAGGTTTCATCTATGTCATGGAACTGGGGGAACCCTGACGCAAGAATAAGGGCAGTGAGCTCCTCTTCTCATGGGGTGATATGGCTTCAGGTAGCCCCATAAATTACAGTCTGGTAATTGGTAACACATTCCTGAGAGGGCTTCCTCATCATTGTCTTCTCTGTATCAAAAGAAAAATGATCAAAACCGACAGTCTCAAGAACTATGACAAGAATCAGTCCCACCAACATGACAACAGTGCTAAAATCTGCAAAAAGAATTTCAGGGAAGACAAGCCGTATACTTTGGAAGATGTTACTCAAAATAACATTTGGGGTCACAATTCTAGGGATGGGATGAGAAGACCTAATTACATTCCCAGCAACTACGCAGAAGCACCATTTGATAGGCCTGATATGGTAAAAGAAAAGTTGGGAAGGAAAAAAAAAACAAGGAGATTTGACTCCTGTAACCCATTTTTAGCCCCTAATAGCCCAAGACAGCAACTATTTCTCCAACACAAAAAAGTTATATAGTGCGCTTGTAAAACTGGGCCCCTCCTGCAACCAGAGATTTGCATGGTTGTGCCATGCATCAGACAGTAAAAGACTAGGATCAGGGACATCTAGCTATCATCCTCCTCATCATCGTCGTCATCATCGTCATCGTCATCACCCTGCAATGAGACATACATGAATTATAACCCTCGACAAAGTAGGCCACCCATTGCAGAAAGTTCATCATAGGAATTCTTGAGATCAACTAAGAGGGCAATAGCGCCAAGGCAATATGTTCCAAATTTCAATATTTAGCACCTAAAAAAATAGACAGTCGTAAAGCAAGGATAATGTTTAAACAACATTTTGCCAGCTTCAATTTTCCAAAGCATTTAACAGGTCTGAAACAAAATGATTGCATGTGATGAGAAAAAATATTTAACAGAAAAAAGGCAAAAGATGCTTTCCCCTGTTCTAGAAGACATTATAGTAAAACTTCCCACCGTTAAATACAGATAGTAACCAAATAAGATGGCAACATTTACATCCTTTAATCAGAAAATAAGAGCCCATGAAAGTTCCTTTTGCTACCATCACTAGAGAAATGTTCAAACCAGTGGCATAAAATCTGGACAGGATCGACCAATTGAAAAGAATTCAACTGCACCTGATCCCCAATCAGGGTCACACATGTACAGAACCCGAATTAGGTAAAAACCCAGTTGATAAGTCTTCCTAACATTGCTTCAAAGTAAAAGTAAATAAAACCATAAAATCTATAGGCATACTTGATAAAGGAGTTTCCGATGATAGACACACGACTCCTACGAGTTAGGAATCTCTGTTTGAGTAATCCTACCTTATTTAGAATTCATGTTTACGGAGGTATGCCTCCTTGTGCTATATGTACCTTCACTGAATCAATGAATTTGTCTTGTCGATTTACCCTAATTACAGTAGTTAAGATTTGCAGATAAGATTTTATAAAGGACGGCTTAAAGTGAGAAGATGAATGCAAAAGTATCAATAAGAAATGCAAACCCATGGAAGGGTTAAACTAGAATTGACTGACAAGACAGTTGAATAGGATTGAATCACACCATGACCCTTATTAAGATATGTATATATAGCCACTCATGGGAGGGGCAGAACTGGTAAGTCCAGTACAAACAATATTCTACCTCCCCCACTTCAACTGCACAAACAGGGGAAGCCCTGTCTGTTGGCAAACACACAGGGAGGGGGCCACGACCTCACTTCCACATGGCAGTAGGGAGGATGGCATCCCCTTTCCCTTCTCTATTAACATAAAGGAAGAAACGGGAGACATTTCTCCCCCAATCTCTCCACTAGAAAAAATAAAATATACGGGACAAAATATGGCATCATCAAAGATCAAGTGGTAACCAAGCCTGATTGAACCACCTTTAACTGGACCAGGTCACCTTACAGGGTCAGTGATTTCATATTATTAAATAAAAATAAGACCTCTTCTTACACTATGCAGGCACAGCTTGTTGAAAGTTAAGAAACCGAGTGAGCCAACAATGAGTTATGAATCATGAATCAGTGTATGTGATAATCTTTTCTGTTTTCAAGCAGATTCAATGAAATGCTTATCAAGTAAACTGGACATAGGAGAACATCTAGACAATAAACACCAATAAGCAACAGGAATTTGACTTAGCTAACCTCTTCATAATATTCATCATTGTGATAATCCTCTTCATCAGCTTCCTGCATAAAAAACCAAGTTCAATTGACCAGATAATTAATGTGAAAAATATAAAGCAACAAGTCAGAGAAGAAAACAAAGACTCACATTATTGAAATATTTAAGAGGATTTGGCCACAAATCTTCTTTTATTATCTCAGCCACCTGTAACCAAGTAACCACTAAGTTGCAGAATAATAGTTCACCCCCAAAATATCTATGTCATTCTTCAAATTCCAGGATGTTTGAATCCAACACAAATAATAGGAGATGAAACGGGTACCTCATCATGAAAGCCATCTACAATATCTTTCTGCTGAGTTTCACCAAACCATGCAAAGAAGCTGGCAACACATGAGAGTTATCTCAAAAAAAATAGCCAAATAAAATATGCTTGAAATTCTAAATAAAATAATTGATTAAATTAAAACATAAAACAAAATAAAATATGATTAAGTAAATACAACACAAAACTTACCTGCAATTTATAAAACAACACAACATTGTCTTAGAAAATAATAACAACAAACAAAGTTCAACCATAAATGCATGAGAGCCAATTTACAACTCGTAGTGATAGAGTAATTTTCATCCTTAAATGAGTTCCAGTCACAAACAGACAATTAGAGGTTAGACTTCTTGAACACAACAAACACATGAATAGCCGTCTTTCCTACAAGATGAATAAATCTCAATGGCATAACTAAGACAAAAGAGCACATTAGTCAACTTAGTAACCAGTCATTTCCAGTCGGCATAAAGGGAACCAACAATGTGCTTAAGCATATATTTTCATATTGACCATGTATAAATCATAGGCCATCTCAACTCAGCCAGAATAACAATTACTGTGTAGTAAAGAGAAGCATGAGAAACAAACATATACTTCATCCATCCATCCTACACAACAGAGCATGTCCCAACAATGGAATGATAGGCTCCATTAACTTTTTTGTTTTCCATGTCTTACATGTCAGCTCATAATTGAAGGGTTTAATTTTCTCGGCAGAAGCTTTACTTCGTCACTGACTGATCACATACATAATGTAAAAGCATGCACAGATTGATTGAGATAGAGGGAAGAAGGTAGGGAGAACCTTTCATCTGCATGGGGCCGCTTGCTGCCTTTTTTATCAGGACGAGCACCATTGGCAACATCCTTCTAATAATGCAAAGCAGGAAATTAATCAGTATGCTACGGCCAATAAACAATTGCAAGGATATCAGGAATAGGCTCAACTTACCATACCCTCCTTCCATTTGATTGTAGTACCGGTAATCTTAGTTGTGCCTTCGTCGTAGAAGGAAAAAGTCTTGGTAAGCTTTGTATCTTCAAAATATGGATTAGGAGAGAAAATCTGTAACCCGATGGAAACCTCATTCAGTAATCTAGTAAGACAAGAATAAACCACCTTGCACCTAAAACAACATAGAGCTAAGCTTTTTTTAATGTGGAACACTTTTTTCATAAACAACAAGTAATAAATATATCCTAAAAGAATCTTAAGATAGTGAAGAAATGGAAAGAATGCTCACAAAAGTGATGGAATATCCTGACTTGATATCTTTAGAATCTTCAACATCAAGAGACTGCAGGTACTTAAAAATCTGGAAAATAACAAATGAACGGGTCGTGAGATTCAACCAACAGAAAACTGTAATAACTACAACACCTTCTTTTTTAAGTCTAAACAACCAAAAAAAAAAAAAAAAAAAAACTATTCAGAGAAGAAATATGAACTAACTAAAGATCAACCTTTTGGTCTTCCTCGTTCAAAAGATCACAGAGTGCAGGATGACTCAAAAACTGCAGAAGAAACATTCCAGAGTTCAATTAAATGAATGGAAAATAACAAAATGAAATTACATGAGAAAGTGAAAATGGCTAGATACAAGATACCCATGCATACCAGAATCCAAAAATTAGCAAAAAGTAAAATAAAATAAAATAATGATGGGTGGAGTACAGACAGCAGTTAGCCAAAAATCAGGTATTGACTTAATGATGTCGTTTCTCTTCTGGTAGACAGGCCTGCGGATGTCGTTAAACTTCTGTTCCACTTCTAAGACCTTGTCACTAGCTTCTTCGTTAACCTATAGAGCCCAAAAGTACAAAAATGTAGCACAGTTAAGAAATTTAAGCACTGATTTGGGCAGATAAATGGCATACTAAAATGGTATCCTAGGTTCATGCAACTAAAACAACAATGGATAAAGAAAGACTTAACACCACATACCTTCTGAAAATAATAAGACAAAAAACTTCAGAATTCCCGGGAAACTTGTAATACAACATCAATAATGTAACTACATACCAAAGTAGGAACACACATACAACACAGCACGGCACCAAAAAGTTACTAGTCCCCATGAATCCTGAGCACAGCACCAACATCTTGAGCTGAACGGAAATTGTAGATGAACTTCGTATAGAAGTAGGACGTGCATTTGAGGCATGACATCTGGTGTAACTTAATTCCAGTCGGTGAACCAAACTGGCGCTTTCAAAAAAAAAAAGGTGGAGAGTGCCGCCTAATCGTTTTACATACTATAATATGTTTTAGGGGGATTTGTTCTCAGAGAAAGAGCAATACTGGACAAAACTTTTCTTTGATAAAATATTCCTTCCTCGCAGCATGCAACCACCTAAATCCCCGGCAGAGGGGCGTACCTCTATCACCGTATACAATCCGGTCAAAGTGACCTCTCATTTTGCAATAAAGAATGAGAAAATTCACATGAACGGGAGAACTATTTCATCGATACATCGCCATGGATTCTTTTCCAGTCTCTTCTCCAATCACTTTAATGCAAGGCTTCTCTTCTATTAAAGAAATGCAAAACTATGAATATTTTCTCCCCATGCCTTAATGAATAACCCAGAAACTACCAACAGACAGCAAACAATCAGCAGCAACCATAACATAAAACAAATGAGCCCAGCAAGGGGAAAACCACAACATCAATAACAGTCACATAAAAAGTACAACTACCAGCTCCAAGAAACGACCCAAGCAAATAAAAGGAACCTAAATACCAGACTCTTACCTTTTCGAGCTCGTCTTGAATCTCCTGCAGTTTCTCGATAGAAAACACGAGTTCCCCATCAATGTGCTCATTCTCCTCCTCTTTCCGTTCCGCGACCTTGGACTTCTTCCCCTTATCCGCCACCATCTCTTCAACCCTCAGAGCCTAGCTCACGATGTCGCGAACCCTAAACGGAGGCCGAGAAGGAGGCAAATGCGGAAAGTCACTCGAGTTCTGCCGAGAAGCGAGAATGAGAAAAACTCTGAAAGAACGAGGGGCAAACCCAAAAGAGAAAGAAAAAAGAAAGAATGAGAAAGCCTTCTCCGAATGCTCCCGCACTCTTTTCAGAATCTATATAGAATCCCACGGCACTGGATGAACTAGGTGGGCCCAGCTGTCGGTCCCACTTTAGGATGCAAGAGATATTTCAGGACTTCCAGCCCTAACCCTAAGGGAACTAAAGTTGAGTTTCTTTTGCCTTTTAAAACTTTTGAAAATGGAAACCTATGAGTCAATGAGTACCAAACCTAACCATTCTCAAGAACATTAATGAGAATTTTACTTTGATCCCTTTTTTCTAGGCCAAGGGGAAGAAAATGAGAAGCTTCTGGTATTATCAGTTATCACTCAAGTGAAATTTATAATTTTTTTAAAAAAAATATTGAAGTTGTGGAATGAGGCTATGTAATGGTCTAACTATTTAAATTAAAGAGAGGTAATCTGTAGTTGCAAGTGCAATCCTCTTAATCACTCAAGTTCAAGTGTTCTTCAACCTCCATTTTTTCTTTTTTTCTTTTTAAAAAAAAAGGTCTAAGAAGATCCATAAGTTGATAACTTGATATTATCATTTAACAGAATTATCAAATTGGAATATAAATGTATCATGCTTAAATGAATAATACATTTGAAGAACAACAAGAAAAATATCTTAGAGAACCTAACTAAGAGTTTATCAGAAGAGAGAAGGGTTGTGTTACAAATTTTATTTATTTATCGCTGTGTCGTAAATTTTTCTTAAGATATGTGTAAAACTCTTAGTATACCACAATTTATAGCTAGTGAAACTATAGAGGACTTGAGTTGGGGCAAGGTCATAGGGTCATGACTTTAGCCATACAAAAGAATAATCCTAAAGGGTCATAGAAGTGGTAGTGCAGCTGGTGCTGTTACATGGGACTAGTAACATGATGTGTCTACAAATTGGCCCAAATACACTTGTTATAAAAAAAAAGACTATAAATTTTAAAATTAGTCCAATAATTAAAAGAATTATATAAAGTTTATATAAAATTTGACTCTATTTATCATAATATATATATATAAAAAAGGATTATAATGTTTAGTAACAAGAATTTTTATTATTTATCTATTTATTTATTTTTGTGATCCAATCAAACTTGAAGAAAGTGAACTCTCATAAGGGTCTTAACTCTAAGCATGTTAAAATCCTGATTTAAGTGCTCAGCTAATTTTTCTTCCATGAATTTTTTGACATATGGGCTACGTACATCACAAAACATAACAAAACAAAGACAAATTCTCCTCGGTTTACTACATAAAGTTCACGATAATAAAGATAAAATTCAGTCTCAAATAAAGGGAATCGAGAAATAAAGATTTTAGTGATTTATGATATGCATTTACTTGTATGTTGTATGTAAAAACCGGTTGGACCCACCTGCTGTAAATGAGAGTCGTGGTGGGACCAAGAGTCCCATGATGAAACAAACCCGAGGAAGTACCAGCTGTAAAACTGGAGCCTAATTGGCGCCAAAAATTTGAGGGTCTTTTCTTTTTCCCCGGGAAATCTCGCATGCCCTCGGTTAAGCTCGTAAATGGCGCGACCTTGGCGAAATTTGAAGTCACCTCTCTCCTCCTTCCCGCCAAGAATCTCTATATCTTTTCCTTTAACCCGTTCCACTTGGCCTCGACGTTTTCCTGGCATTGTGACTGCTGCTCCACAGGTCTCAAAATGGATCTCACCGATACGGGGAGGAAGCTCGGATTGTCCGATTCCAAGCATGTTATACGCAAAGCGGAAGAGCTCCGCCGTCTCTGCGACGTGCAATTTGATTCATCCGTCATCGGCGTTGTAAGTTTATTTACCTCCGTCTCTTGGTACTGGTCTGATGCTATGTTTGCTCATAGGTATCGGGATTTTTTTTCAGGGGGAGGTCTGTAAAGGGCTCATCTGTTTGGAGATTGCGGCGAACAGGTAATTATTTTTGCATTTTTTGGGGGGATTTTACTGTCGAACGAGGAAGGAGCTCAGGCGGGGAGGGGGATGCCGTTGTGAAATTCAATACGGATTTGTGGTCGCTTTTGGTGCTTTTGCGAGTCGGTTGATCGACATTGAACGGTTGCAGGTTTCAGGTGATGTTCGATCGGCAACTTGCGATTCGAATGAGCGGAATGTCCGAGAAGGCGTATAACCGATCGTTTAATTCGTTGCAGAATGGTCTTGGTGTCAAGTAAAGGCCTCTTCTGTATTGGCAATCAGTTAAACTTTAGTTGTTAATTCCTCGATGTAAACGTAATCGCGAGCTGCTTTTGATCATTGCAGAACAAAGCTGGATGTTAGAGAGTTAGCAATTCAATTTGGTTGCGTTAGGCTGATCCCTTTCGTGCAAAAGGGGCTAGCACTGTGAGTTCAAGCTTTTCCTTCCCATCATTTAGATTTTTATTTCCTAATCATAACCAAGGCGTTGCCAGTCAAATGGCTTCTTTCGCTCATGATTCGAACGTTCACTCTTCGCAGTTTGCTGCAGTGGGTTTTCTGTACTTTTGGCTGTTCTTAATCGCATGTCTATTGCTGTGTTTTAGCTACAAAGATCGATTTGTAACCTCATTGCCGGCATCACGTCGAGCTAGTGCTGACTTCACTAGGCCCGTGTTCACTGCCGTTGCGTTTTACTTGTGTGCTAAAAAACAAAAGGTAGTATCTAATCCTCTTCTTTTTAGTTTTTTATCTTAGATGGATTGTTTACGTAGTCTGCAAACAGATTCTGAATCATTCCTTTGTTTATTTATTTATTTATTTATTTTCTGTATATTTGTTACAGCTCAAAGTAGACAAGCTAAAGTTGATCGAACTCTGTGGGACTTCAGAAGCAGAATTTTCCAGCGTAAGTTTTGCGTTAAATTTGCAGGGTCATAATTAATGTTGCTCCCTTGTTTTTTGTCTTGCATCGATTGAAACTTGAACTTTTTTTGCAGGTATCGAATTCCATGAATGATTTATGCTTTGACGTTTTTGGAATTGCGAAGGAAAAGAAAGATCCTAAATCTGTCAAAGGGAACAGAGGTATTGCTTTTTTTCACACGGGTATCGTTGATTTTACTTAGATATGGGATTGTCCCTTCACAAAGTTTCATTCTGTATGGGGAGCAGTATTGTTAGACGCGTTGCCTGCCAAAAGGAAACTTGAAGATGGAGGTGATGTATCGGATGATTCTTCGGATGATGTTGAAGATGATCTGGAGGTAGTTTTCTTTTCCCGTTCCATTTGTCTTTGCTATATATGTTTGCTTCCTTCAATTTAGAAATGCCTCAGTCTGTGATCCTATCTAGTCGTATCTGGTATTCTTTATCCATTAAAGAGCTGGATTCATCCTTCACTTACCATGAAGTCCCTGAAGATTTTCATGATTACCTCAGTGAGATTGTGGGAGGACTGGTTTGTACCATTTCTCTCCGTCACACATCAATCTTCGTGACAAACTGCATATCATTTAGGTGTTAATTTCAACAAAAGAAAACTTCAACAAGGGAAGCCACCCATATTTGTTTAGAATTGAAGGATGGTTCCAATATCTTAATTTCATGCCAAGGTCTTGATCACTGAATCTTTGTACTGCAGATTCCCAGTTACAAGAGACATAAGCAGATGGAAAAGGCTGCATATGAGAAGTGGAAGTCCACAGTTGTTGCATCCAACAAAAACAGCAAACCAGGAGGTATACTGTCTGGTTCTATTTGTCCAATCTAAGGCGTTTCAGATTGTTAAGCGTCATCATCAATCTCTGATTTCTGTTGTCGCAGCTTCCGGTAAGAGGAAGAGGCAAACACAACTTAATTTTGCCAGGAAAGCCCCAGAGACAGTTGCTCTTGAAGCTTCATAGCAGCGCGAATCATAATTTCCTGTTGCAGATCACAAGTCAATCTCATCCGGGCGAGTAGATTCTTTCATGTACTTTGATTCTTTATCACTTGCGCCAAAGATGTGCATACTATGAGAAAGACAAAGAGCCTAGTCATTACTGCAGAACTACCATTGGCTCAGAGTCCTAACTTGGTGTTTTTTGGCAAAAAAAAAAGTAATCAAGAGCTCATTGCATTCAACTGCTTATGCTTGGTGCTTTGGTTTAGCATCACACTTTTTATTTATTTATTTTGTAAAAAAAAAATTGTTTTGGGAAAGAAACAGCTCAACTCTTTTTGGAGAAGTACAGTTAATTTTCCATTCCCTAACAAGCTGTAACAACTCACAATCCTCTGCATCAGTTATTTTGTTCAATCCTTATTAGACGAAGTGTTAATCACCGGACAGTTATATCGTATGTCTGTGATTACCTGAGAAATCAGTAAGATAAAACCAGAAACTGCTGAAAGACAGTATTCAGCATGGTTGTGCAACTCGGCAGGTTTGGAGGTGAGTTGGCTGGGTTTACTTGGACATTCTATAGTGTGGGCCGAGTTGAGATTGATTTCCCAATTAAATGGATAGGAGAATTCCCACTCATAGTTTGAGTAATCTCTAAATATTGAATCATGGATGCTTAATTCAAAAATATCGAACCATGGATTATAGGACCAAAATTCTCCTTACTTACTATTGAACTTATTATCCGACCAAATCCAAAGTACATGAAAAATAATTATATATTATTTAAAATTAAATTGTAAGTTAAATATAACATAATAATATATTACACGCTATTAGATAAGGCTTCTGTTTACAAAATTTTAATTAGAAAGTCATTTCAGAGTTAAATTTGTTTGGCATTCATACTTAAGCATTAGGAAGGGATATTATTCAAAAATACTTTTTTAAAGTATTTATTAGATAGCTTGATGATTTTGTTTTTTTAACTAAAAGAAGTTAGATTATATCAACTTTGACGCGACCTGACCCGGTTTTTCCACAATCTGAGGCCGGTTGGTTGAGTCAGGTCTGCTCAACCGAGTCTGGTGTGTATTGAGCCGGAGGGTCGACCCAACTAATCGGAGACCAGTTTTCCAACTAGATCAACTTATTGATCTGTCATACTGTCATTGGTTTAAATATAATTACTAATTAGTTTAGTGAACAACTGATTTTACGCTTGTTTTCCTGACTCGGAGAATTGGTCTGCAGACCGCAAGTTTGGACCGTCTAGGTTTAGTGATTGGACCGGAATCGTCCGAAACTGTATTAATATAAAATTTATAACTCCATACTTCCATAGTCTATGACTCTATATTGTTATTGAGCAGTCAATCATCGGGCCCACGAGTATGTCGACTCGTTTTACTGATTTGACTCGTTCTTACGCGCTTGCCATTCACGTCGCGAGTTCAAGCCCAACGACGACGAGAATTCCAGAAACGTCAGAGTCAAAGTTGGAGACGGCTGCAAAGGAAAAAAAAGGCGACAGAGACGAAGTTTGGCGCTTGGACGAAGCCAAAAGGCCATGGTCCATGCCCGACCACGTCAGGGTAGCTCTCCTCTCGTTTTCTGCTACAAGAGCTCTTCTTTGATATTAACGATCGGCTTCTCTCGACTTTTCTGCAGTTCCAGTGAAGCAGTTTAGCTCTGGTTAAAGTCAGTTTTGGGGGAGTCTCGAGCTGTCCTGGTCTGATTCGGATTCGAATCGGAATTCCTGCATGGTTGTTTTTGGTAATCGTAATTGGGTTAAGTCTTTCTTTGAAGTATTGTTAGGTTTAAGTCAGTAGCTGGTGAAGTTGTCTGTGGGTGATTCGTTAAAGTTGTCTGCCTTTGATTCCGGGGAGGGGCCGGCCGCGGCTTTACAGCTGTTCTTATCAATTGAATATCTATTCCTCAGAAGTTTCAGAGAGTTTTTCTTGTGTTAATTGGGTATTTCTGCGAGTCTGGAGCTTGAAGAAAGTATAACAAGGTACTCTTGTTGATTGAGTTATTTGTAAGATTGTCTATTTACAAGGCGGAGAGAGAGTTTTTTCGTGATCTGTGGAGCTTTCAGCCTTTTGGAATTAGGAATTTAGGAAGGTGGGTCTGGTTGTTTAAATCTTTTCGGGAAGAGATGGATCAGTTTATATCAGATGAATTATTGGGAACTTTTGTTCCTATTGTGGTGTATTGGCTGTATTCCGCGGTGTATATCATGCTGGGTTCCTTTGACAACTATCGATTGCATTCAAGAAAAGACGAAGATGTGAAAAACTTAGTTGGGAAGCGAACTGTTGTTAAAGGAGTTCTTCTACAACAGGTTGTTCAAGCAGTCGTTGCCATCCTCTTGTTCACTGTAAGTGTATTACGTTTCAAATGATTTATTTCTTTACTTTTTTTAGAAAAACTTAACCGTTTTGCTTTCCTCCAATATATGATCACTTTTTCGTTTTGAGTTTAGATCGATTGCTTTCTGGTACTTGAAATCGTCTTGGTTTCAACTCGTAGCTTCACTTATTGAAGTACAACAGTGTTTAATTATGAATTTGATTGTTGACTAGTTTTCTCAATTCTGATTTTTAAAGGACAAATCATGCACCCGTATGGACAACACTTATAATTTTATTTAACCGTTCTGAAACCAATTCGAAGTGAACATAGGAATATGTTAGAAGTTTTCTAGTAGATCATAAGACATGAAGAGTACAAATCACCTTCTGAAGCATTATGATGAATCTATAAATATGAAGAGTTGATTTTGGTTTTGATCATGAGAGGTTGATCGGAAAAATCAACTGAGAAGTTCTCATAAACTTGGACGTGCTAGTGACATGGCCATGCCCATGTCTAGAAAGCATCCATGATTTGCTTGTATGACTGACCTTAAATGGAAACTGAGAAGGTCTCATAAAAAAGCTCTGAAGGTCATTAGTGCCTTATGTCTTTGATTTAATGACCTATTGAAGACTTGTTTGATTTAATGACCATCCTGAACAGCTAAGGCATTGTACAGCATTGCTGGTTTGAACGTTGAAACAAACTTGTAACTTTCTGAAGTATCTATTGTAGGGTGTTTGAGCATTTTGTACTGATACTGAAAACGTGTGATTTCTTACTCCATATGTTAGAACGAACAGATTTTCTGGTAGCAAGATATCTAACATGCACATGCAATTTGGGGTCAGATATCTACCTGTACATCCTGGGCCTTTACGCTTCCTCTGGCTTTGTTGCATCAATGTTTTTTTCATTATCTGGTTGTGCCTACAAGAGAAGGAAAATATCATCATTAGTTAGCTTAATGAAAGTGTAACTACATAGTAATCTATGGAAACAAATTGCGGTTATGTTTGACTACTTTGTGCAGGGTATATGTCGCCTTAAGCATGCTACTTCTAATTTATATCTGACCATTTTCCCACATCTGCAGGTCACTGCTGATGATGGTACTAGTTCAGAAAAACCACAGCCTTCTGTCATAGTTCTTGCCAGGCAATTCTTGACTGGGATGCTGGTTTTAGACACATGGCAATATTTCATGCATCGATACATGCACCACAACAAGTTTTTGTATCGCCATATCCATTCTCAGCATCATCGGCTTGTGGTCCCGTATGCATTTGGAGCTCTTTATAACCATCCATTGGAAGGACTTCTTCTGGACACAGTTGGTGGAGCTATGGCGTTCCTTTTCTCTGGAATGTCACCTCGAACATCCATATATTTCTTCTCATTTGCTACAATTAAGACAGTTGATGATCACTGTGGCTTATGGCTCCCAGGGAACATATTCCATATATTATTTAGAAACAACACAGCCTATCACGACGTCCATCATCAACTATATGGAAATAAGTACAACTTCTCACAACCATTCTTTGTTATGTGGGACAAGATTCTTGGGACATATATGCCTTATTCACTTGAGAAGAGAATTGATGGAGGTTTTGAAGCTGTTCCTCTAAAGAAAGATTAGGTTGCATACCTGCTTTGGTAGTTTTTGCCACTATATTAGTACAAAACTAGATATGCATTGTTTATGCATGCAGAATATCCTGGAGATTGTATATATTCACATATAGTCCTCCCTTGATGCATATGAATATTTTTAACACAGTAAAGGAATGGTAACAATAGATACTTAGTAATGTTTGTAAAACTCAAAGAAAATACTTTTTGACACAATTTAGTTAATGTATTGCCACATGTTGACGTCAAAAGTGAAATCCTTGTGTACTATGCTTGCCTGAGTCCATTTTTCAGTGAGGATGGAGTGACATCTATGAATGTGCTTTGCAACAACAAGTTTCTGGTTGATAAACTTCTGGATTGATCAAGTTTGTTGGGGGCGGTGGGGTTTGACCTGATCTTTTCTGAAGCGATTATACTGCTAATTCAGCATTCGTCATGAAGGCCTTCTTGCCTCATGTTTTGCAGATATTTGGGGCAAAGATACAGTTGAAGAAAAAACATGACATTTTCCGCCAAAAAGAGCATGACATTAAATTGAAGTAGCTGACCATGAAGAACTGCTTTTTATGAGTCAGTTACCTGTAATTGTGCTGTTCAAACATATCTGAACTTCTTAATTTATATTTGGAAACAATGCCTGGTAGTGATAAGAAAGTTGGTTCCACTCGCCACCTAACAGCAGTCTAAAGTGTTTCATATATGCTGCAAGTGAGAAATGGCTCCTCATTCTGTAGTTTGTTGTCTTGTATTCGCTGCTTATTCTTGCAGTTCTCTTACGTGATGTCAGAGCTTAACAATTTGGTCAAAGAAGACAAATATATGAATGCCAAGGAAATATTAAGGAGATTATTAGAGATGGGTGCAAACAGATATGCCAGCCTGCCAATAAAATTGTGAAAGGGGCTCTAATTCAGGGGTAGTCATGATGCGCTCTACTTCGAGTTTGCAATGGTGTTTCTATCAAGCTTTGAAGAAAGAGGAAAGTAAGAATTTCCTCTTTCTTCAAAGCTGCTATGAATACACTTTCATGACAATCTTTCGGGAGCTCAGATCTCTATATGTCCAACTTATCAACACCCACCGTTTTTTTTTGGATCTTGAAGATGTTTGCTTCCCTGCTTCAGTTTCGAAGTCCCATGATCTGCTAGTTAGCCATCGTATGACTAGTGGACAGTACTTTTAAATCTTTACGTGACCAAATATGAGGAAATCAGCTTGGTGGAAGGAGTTGGTGAAGTAGTTCAGTAAGGCCTCCTGCACTGATCATGTGGCCTTTAGATGCATTACAATTCCTTAGGTGAAATATGCAAATCAAAGAAATTGCTCTGTATAAATTAAGGTCTAGTAAATGAAACTTTGCTTAGTTTGCAATTGGAACTTATGGGAGTTGGTCCTGTAACCTCACAACAACCTCAATAGTAGAATGTATGAACTCCTGTACCCTCATCTGAACATATCCTTTAATAGAAAATTCTGTGAGCTCCTATAAAGGCAATTGGCTGTGAAAGTAAGAATGTAACTGGGAAGTGTGATTCTAGGAAAATACTATGCACGCTTTGAACTGTAACTGCTTAGAGATCTTTTCCATAGTAACTGGGAAATGTGATTCTTGGGAAATAATTAAGCATGCTTTGAACTGTAACTGCTTAGAGATCTTGGGCTATGGTAGTTCATTCTCCACTTCCAAAATCTTTCGTTCTTGTATTAAGTATCTTCATAAAAGATAAATTCCTAATTCAAGAATTGACACCCTCATTCCTCTTTTTGTATTATTTCAACACTCAAAGTAAATAAAGCTTCTGTCTCTATCTGCTTCTATTTTTTCAATCGGAATATACTGTTACTTTCTTTGGAGGAGGACATTCTCATATGATCTAACTTCTTGGCGTGAGGTTATATTGCATGGCTCAAGGACTGCAACAGGTTCCATCCCCTGTTTTCTTTTCCATTTATTTGAAGATCTTTCAAAAGCCGAAGTGATCAAGCTTTCTCATTCCAATCTGACTGTTTTAAATGAGTAATTCCTCTCCACATAATCTTGTTTGAAGCCTCAAGGCATGTGGCAGCCAATCATCAACAATCACCAGACTGCTCCTATCATAAAGAAAGGACCCACTTTATTTGCCGTCTATCATTCTCATAGAAATTGCAAATCCTTCTCAATATGCTGCTTCTATATTGCTCAACTGTGCTTCATCTTTTTTTTCGTGGTCCACCTTGGTGCTGCTATCTTATCTTAACATTCCTTGCTGACCAAACTGTGCAGACCTTTTCTCCAATCATAAATGTTCCATCCATTTTTTCCAGCTCTATGCTTTTGAAGTTATGGGTGTGGACCTCTCTGCTTATATTGCATTTATAGCCCATCTAACTTCACTTTGCAGAGTTATCTCTAGACCCAATCATCCAGATATAGCCCTCTTCAACATCTTTGGTAGGAGTCTGTTAAAGAGCTGCTTAAATGCAGCACTGCTACCTACATTAATGGTTCCAAGTAGTAGGATTTCAGTATCTTTACTGATGTTCTCATGACAGATATCCAAGCATGTTCACGTAAGAGAGCTTGTTTATTACTATAGTGCTGGCTGGATAAATGCATTCCTGAACTTCATGTTTGGTCACTTGAATACAGAAAGAAAACAATGAGTTACTGAGCACCCTCAAACTACTGGAATTGCTTAGCTGCGCATGTTCCTACGAGAAAAATTTTCATTACTATAATGCTGGATGAATGCTCTTTACATTTGCTCAGTTGGAAATAGAGATAAATGATTAGCAAAAGAGCACATATAAGCATGGTTTTGTACAAAGAAAATGTTTAGCTACTGGTTCTCTTGACTCTGGAGCTATTGGAGTTGATTGCTTCAGTTGTACCTTGATATGCTGCAGTGATACTGGTGTGCAGTTGCTCTCCGTCCTCCACAGCCTAGGAAGAAACGGGTAATATCTTTGGCCATTGTGTTTTAATCTTTCGAGTTACATCATGTCCAGCTTAGGTATCAGTGGCCTGACAAGAAGTGATAGGTTATGGGATCCACCTTATAGTTGTGGTGGTTATGGTATTTAATGTGAGGCACCTCCAGACCATTTCTATGTGGGCACGGCATATTGAAGAATGAATAATATGATTGCTGTGAGTTGAGCGTGTCAAGCCAAAACAAACATTCCTCTAGTATTCTGGTGTCATTGCAACTCAGATGAGTGTGATATGGGTTCACTAGTTAGTGACGTGTGTTCTTCTCTTCACCTCTCTTTTGTGGACCTCAAAATGGAGGGAGCTTAATGACTATGATTTTGACAAAATTCCTAGTTCATGACATTATTGTTTTTGCTTGCCTCCTCTTTCTCTCTCTTCCTAATTGAATGGTTTGCCTCTGTAAGTTCCTTAAATCTTGAGGCCTCATTGGAATGCTCATAGAGTAAACTTGGCTAGCTTCACAAAGAAATACAGGGAACTTTGTTGTACCCTGACCCAGTTGAGAATATCAGCCAAACTATGACTGCCCCCGCCCGACCTCAAATTCTTCTGTCTCCTCCTTCTGAAGCAAGAGTAAGCAGGGGGGAGGAGGGGGCACCTTAGTTTCCAGATTCCAGAAAGTAAGCCATCTGAAGGCAATGTATCTGAGGTCAGGAACAATTTTATAGCACATGGGCAGACATGAATCCCTGTTCACCTTTTGTTTCTCATATCAAACATATACTAGTTCCAAACCATGACAGTCCTCTTGAGCGGAAAGATAAAAAAGGGGCTCTTGTAAATGAGATTGGGGTCATCAGATATTATCTTATGAGCACAAAAGAGGGTCTGATTGACCAAATACTAGGGCAGACCTGTTGGATCTTTTGAACTCTAGGGCCCCCTTCTGGTGGGATTTTAGATTTTGTTTGAATACCTTGAGATTCTATAAAGGTTTTAGCCTTTTCTCTCTTGCAATTTTAGTATTTTACCTCAGCTGGTATAGGACTATTTGGTTTCCAACTAAGGTACCAAAATGTTATTTTGGAACTTACACAACATGAAATGAAGCGCTACCGACGAGCAAAATGTGGGGTATTTTATTATATGAATGAAATGGTTCCGTAGTTGTCGGCAATGTTTCAAAATTTGGACCAGCCATCGAACCGGTGGTATATCCAGTTTGATTGAACCCGGTTAAATTAGGTTGGACCAATGGTTCAACTAATGAATATTATATGCTATAATTTGTATTATATTTAATAAGTTTATAGGTACTAAAACAAAATAAGTGATTTTTTTAAGCTTATTATAGTGCACTGTGAATCAATAAGAATTAGACTAGCCTCCGTCCTGGTTCAACCGGGTCGGACTGGCCGGTCCAGTCTTGAAATGACTTAATCACTAAAATGTATTTTCTAGAAAATTACTCGGGTTTTTTTGAGGTATACATTATTATGCTACGGAGTTGAGGTTATTGTGCACAATTTTAAAAAATAAATTCTAATAAATTTCTATTAATCCTTCCACTTACAAATGGTTTACATTTAATTACTTAGATCTAGCCATTGAAAAGGTAAAATGATAATTCTATTCCAATATCCGCATGCAGGCCACGAGACAGCTTTAGAAAAGTCACTGTTACACACGTACGACAGATTAGACATGAAAGCGATCTGCAGCCAGTTGTTTCTCAGATCAATCGAACGGCTCTTAGAGCGCGGGGAGAGTGGGACCGAGAAACCGACTGCGGCGATCCATAGATCGCAATCTGCGGGGCCCCGTTGCCGGGTTCCGAGCGGAGGCGCCGCCGCGAATCCGTTGCCGTCTTGAGCGCTCCGGCGGCGACATTCACGGCCTTGCTGCTCTTGCAGCCCAGCAGCGACCCCGACTGCCGCCTCATCTGCGCCTCCTTCACCATCGAAACCTTCCCCACCTTCCCCGCCAACGGCGGCGGCGGCGGAGGCGGTCTCGGGTCGCCGTACTCCGACCCGGCGACGGAGTACGCGGCGGCGCTGGCGGTGACGACGCTCCACTCGATGCTCGCCTCCGTCGGCGCCATGCAGCTGAAGCCGCCGTCCGAGCCCTGACGGCTCAGAGCCGGCTGCGGGCCCGGGAGGCCCCCGAGCTCGAACAAATCCGAGCTCGAGTCGCTGCAGACGTCGTCGTCGCCGCCGTCGCCGGATGGATTCTCCGAGATTTTTTCCGGTACCTGGCCGGAGTACGGCAGCATCATCAGCCTCCGGTGCTCGCTCGGATCCATGTTCTTCCCCAAAAGAGGCGACCCGAACACATCCAGCGACATCCGCGGCTCCTCGTCCCCGATCACTCGTCTCGAAATGGCGGGAAACGCGAAACGGTCTTCTCTCTTGCCATTCGCCGCCCCCTTGTTATCGAACCTCATCACGTACTCTGTTTCGTCTTCACGGAGACGAATAGGGGGCGCGGCGGAGATCCGCCCGATTTTGAAGGACTCCTTCATGAGCACATCGGTGCAGTGAGGCGCGCCCAGGTCGACGATCTTCCTCCCCGGGTTCTTCCCCTCGCCGTCCTTCTCGTCGATGTCGACGGATTTCTTCCCCGAGCAGTTGCAGCCGAAACCGCCGAAGAACCTCTTCCCGCTCCCCTGTTTTTGCAGGTTCATGTCCCTGCGAATGCCGCGAAGCAACGCGCTTTGGCTGTTCCAGCTGAGCTCGGAGCAGGTACTGGGGGTACCAGTACCCGATCTGATCTTGCCTGGGATCTCGACCCTTTCTGGTTTCATCGAGTTGCGGTCGTCGTCGTCGAGAATTCCTCCTCCTCCCCCTCCTCCTTTGAAGTACTTCTCGGCGTCGAAGATGCTGATTTCGCCGTCGGGGGTGTAGCGTCTCGAACCCAGGCTTATTTGATAGACTGGCTCGGCGAGGTAGGAGAAGGAGGCGTCGCGGAAGTGGTCGCCTTTGCTGTTCACTGTGAAGTTCGGGCTGAGATTGGCGTTCGCAGGTGCTGTGATTGTTACCGTCGCCATGGAAGTTGTTCTCAATAGCTGGTTAATTGATTAATTGACCCGATTCAGCTCAAGAAGCACTGAAGCAGGGGAAGGTAAAACTAAAACTCAAAGAACGACGGTGTTACAGTACTTCTGGATTTGTGGATTGAAACGAAGAGAAACTTGTTTAGATGCTCAACTAGAGCCAACACTCTCCTAGCAAAACAGATATGAAACATCAGCCAACACTCTCCTAGCAAAACAGAAATGAAACATCACTCGAAATTAGAGGTCTGCGTAGAATGAAGAGAGAGAAAACATGGGAACGAGCGCTTCAGAGTTCAGACCCCTCGAGCAAACCAAAGGCTTCTTCAAAACCCAGATACAAAGAGCTTAACCGAAGGGGGTTCCTGAAAAAGAAGCCAAGAACCCAGAGAAGAAAGTCGAATTCAGTAACTGATGAGCATCAAAAGACTCGCTGCAAGGAAGAGGAGGCTCCAGTGGCCACTGACAAGCAGAATTTCCATCTGAAACTGTAGTGAATTTCGACAAAATATGTCAGGGAATCAATCCTCGGAGAAACTGAGTAAGCAGAAAATCACAGAAGGAATTAAACTTCGATTCTGGATTTTCTCAACTCCACCGCTCTTATGTGAGGACTGACACTCGAGCCTCCCACCTGAGCTTCTATAAATAGTTTCCAATTTAGCATGGGTGGATGGGGCGGCCCCACACGTTCGTCCATAACAAGCCTACCCAAGCCTAAATTAGGGACTCTAAATTATATCCAATTCTGGGTTTTATAAGCTTTCTCATAACTAGATTTCTCGTATAGAGATATTGCACATATAAGAAGAGCTGACGTGTAGGTCATTCTATGGGGGTACCGTCCCTAGAGTAATTACGCTGGGCCCCGGGAAGGAGCTCCATTCCGGCTTCAAGTCTGATCTTTCGTAATCTCTTAAGCTCCCTGGCCCACATCGATGAACAGTCGAGATCAGCTCGTTCATCCGTGTTTGCTCGTACGCGGAGGGTTCACGTAGATCCCACGTGGTTACAATTCCTGATGGGGCCACAACTACCGATTCCATGGGTTCTTTTGTAGGCCCCATTATGAGTCTACCTGCGTGCATTTATCTTATTTGAGGAAAGCCTGGTAGAATATTAGGACTCAATTACTATAGTCAAGCTGATATGCCCGCTGCCTTATATTTAGGTCTTCTCAGACTTAAATTTGTCCTAACTCAAGACTTTAGAGGGTAGCCTTACCCTACCGGCATAAACCTTAACTTCTAATAAACTAATCACATTAAAGATTAATCTGTGATTTAAATTTCACTTAATCTTGCCGCGGCTCAAATGTTTGAATAAGGGGTATGAATCAGGTGGCACGACAAAGTGTTAATTGTGGTATGGTCTAGTCAAATCATGTCTCAACCATAATGTTTTTTTGATAAGGTTTACCTTGTTTCCACATTAAATACCCTATTGTATGATTAAACTAGATATTAATAGGGTGGTGATGTCAATTAGAGACTTAACATCTCATTGACTCTTATGAGGAAATATTTATTTTCATCTAATAATGGAGTTGCAAGACTAGTGGTTTGTTTGAGATTCGGGCTTGAAAGGTTTGATTTTAGTGTAAATGGGTCGATTATGAGTTCTAGCCGCCTTGATTTTGAAGAAATGTCATAAAAACTTATTTTTACTTTATTTTAATATCATGTTATTGATAAAAATAATTGCACAGGAGAATAAAAAAAATCCCCTCTCCTCCCCATTTCATTCCCTCCAAACCAGCTCTCCTACTCTGGTATTGACTATTGAGAGGAGAAAGAATAAAAACTCCAATTTGGTTATTTAACATTTTAAAAGAATTTTAATTATTGTTATTCTTTATCTTGTTTATCTTATGCAGTGTTTAGGAGCTGCACTAGACCGCCCATTCTAACCTGATTGAACCAGAATCGAAGGCCAGTTCGATTCTTATTTTATTACCTATAAAAATATTAAATGTATACAAATTAGAAAGTATAATATTCAATGGTTAAACTATCGGTCCAACCCAATCCGACCAGGTTCGACCAAAACCGAACATACTATTGCCGGTCTAGTTTTTAAAACACCAAAATATCCTTCATTTCAATTGTTCAAGTTTATAAAGGTAAATCCCACATAGAGTGGACGCATCCAAATTCATTAGAATAAATTTATATTATTCCATTACAAGTTCCTTGAGTATATGATTTAGTGGGCCTTGAGTATTTTGACCCTTTTTTTAATTGAAGCATAGTTGTTTAAACTTTAATGGCATTTTCTGATTTTTAATCCAATTTTCCCGAGATTAGCAAATAAAGTTATTAAACAACCTGGTTTCGGAGAGCTTCAGTGAGATGACTCAGGACTCAGGAGTCGCGCCAAAGCACAGGGGAATATTCGTTACGAAGCACGTGACGAAACTCGGATCCCCGCCGTGGGGCCCAGCCAATGGCCGCCGAGTCTGGTCAGAACACAACGAGTCATTGACCAAAAGGCGCTAGTGCAGGCTCCCCTGGAGGCGCCACGTGCGCAGTGCGCACGCGAATGAAGACGAGCCTGTCCGCTCTTTTCTCGGAATCCTCAGCGGGGGAGCGCAAGAGTTCGAATTCTTCCAATCTTCTCTCCATTTTTTCTCTTTTCAATTCCCTCCATTGAAAACGATATAAACTGCCTTCCGTCCAAAACTTTTCCATTAGAATCCGCCAGAAAAGGAACGAAGGCGAGCGCGGCAGCGCGTGAGTGCTTACTTTTCTCGTGCACCGGCAAAAAGTTCCGATCGGAGCAAAGTCCCACGCTGAAAGGTGCTCCTCCGCTTTTCCTTCTTTCAGGTCACGTCCGGCTGTGCGGGGGATTTTCTGGAGGATCGGTGGCAGATCTTCGGCTATTTCAAAGCGGAGGAGTTTATTTGTCGTGATCGTTTTTCACTCGATAGTTCGGAAACGGATCTGCGGTGATTTACTTCTCCTGGCTCTGTGTTTTTTGCCTGTCTTTCTTGTTTACCGATGTTGTTGTATCACGTATGGCAGCCATTTGAAATAGGATAACAAAGCGTAGAATCGTAGTTCCTGGTAGTGGTTTTGAACTTCGATTGTGTTAAGAAAGATTCTGGAATTTGGTTATCAGTTCTGTTTTTGAGAGAGATATGATTGTACTTCTGTTTGCTGTATACTTTTACAGTTTTCCCTGTTTGTTGATTGATAAGGAATTCATTAGGAGAATTTCTGTGCGCGAAGGTTCCTTTTTCAGGATTATTTTCGTGCTTTTAATCTAATTTTTATGTCCATGTGAAAATCAAATATAGAAGTCGTGAGCTTCCATTTTCTCCTCTGTTTCTGAAGCGTAGTTATTAAGCCTGCAACTAGCTTTACATATCTTATTGAAGATTGTTGTTAAGCCTGACACACTTTTTACTTTTTTTTTTTTTTAATTCTATATTTTAAAATACGACAACTTGGTGCATAGGCTTCTCATCTAGTTTAAATTTGCTCAAATCTATAATTTTTGTGGTTTACCTTTATAAATTTTATTTACATCCTGGTCAGTGTGTTTCTTATTGCAATATTCTCCTGATGATTGGTTTTAATTAAATACAGAAACAGTTCAGTGTGTCCTTGATAGATGGCTTCAATTTATAACATTAATGGTGCCACTCTCATAAATCCAAGGCAACGTAGTTTGCATTCCAGTGGAGATGTATGTCCATTAAGTTCCGACTATTCAAGATGCAGAAAGGTTGGGCGACAAGCAAGAAATAGATGTTTCCCTAGCATTATTAGAGCTGTTGTTGCAAAACCGGAACTAGATTTTAGTGATCCCAACTGGAAGCGGCAGTTTCAGGAAGAGTTTGCGAACAGGTTCAATCTGCCACATTTGAGGGATCACTTGGATTTAAAACCAAGGCCAACCACATTCTCTCACAAAAACAGGTGATCTGATTTAGTATGTTTAAAAAAAAAAAAAAGTCTCCTGTATCCCATTACCATATGAAACGTCAATTTCCATGCCTGATTCTTGTTTAAGTGACAAAAATCATTGTACAGAAAAGTAGTTGGTAAATGTTATAAAAGGTAAATTATGCACCTTAGAACTTATTTGTTTCATCACCAAGTATTTCTCCGAGTTATTCATTTAGGGCCAAATCTCTTATGCTTGTGTTCCATTCTTTTCCTTTTGTCATTACTAATTATTTGGCTGTATGTGTATGACAGGTCTCCTCAGCCAGTGGATTGTGTCAGTGCCAATGGCTATGTTAATGATGATGACAGAGCACTCCTAAAGGTGCTTCAACTGACAGATTGCTGTGTCTCGCATATTGACATTTTAGTATTGTGTATCTTGCGCTCTCAACAGTAAATTTGATCCATATTTCAGTTCTTCATGTTAAATTTTGTTCTAGAGTGACATAGTGTAATTAATTTGTGCATTTAGGTCATTGACTAATATAGCTAGTAGGTTGATCAGTCTTAAAGTACATTAGTTTGAGTTGTCTGAATTATAGTTTTTCATAATCCTGAAACATCATGTTCACTTGTGTCTGGGTACAGGTTATTAAATTTGCTTCACCAAATTCTGCTGGAGCTGAATGCATAGATCCTGACTGCAGTTGGGTAGAGACATGGTATTGCTTTTCTTCTGTTGATATATATACTTTTTTCCTTTCTATCTTGTAAAGAAGTTAAGGCTATTTCTCTTTTTTGCTTCTTAGAGACTACTTCATTGTATTGTAGATGACTACTGTCCACCTGCAACAAATGTGAACATCTAGTATTTCATTCCTCTACATCTGAAACTTATCAATGTAGTGATGTTGATAGCTCCAGAAAAAAAAATATTTTATTTATTTTTTATTTTTGAGGAACTGAGATCTTATGTTATTTCACACCATTAATTCTGGTGCATTTACTGATAAACCAGTTATCATTCATGTTTGTGAAAGCATTTACTCATTGAATAATTCCCACCTTTCTAATTGACTCCTGTGAGTTGACTTCAACATGCTGCTGTTTTTTTCAAGCATCATGCTATATCATTTATTTGTCTTAACCAGGGTACATCGTGCGGGCCCGCGTAAACAAATTTACTTTGAACCTGATCAAGTAAAAGCTGGAATTATTACTTGTGGAGGCCTGTGTCCTGGTCTTAATGATGTTATAAGACAGGTTTTTATCCTTTCAGTTATTGGTCATTTTGTTATTCTTTTGGTCTGGAATCAATCCTGATATATTGATAAATTTGGCTGAATTTTTTTAAGCAGATAGTATTTACTCTTGAAATATATGGAGTCAAGAAGATTTTTGGTATTCCTTACGGTTTTCGCGGATTTTTTGAAGAGGGTTTAGCAGAAGTACCGGTGAGTATAATTGACTGTGGCCTTCTAGTGAAGGTATTAACTAATTAATCTTTTGATTTTGCTCTAAAAGAAGTTCTGTGTGTTGTCAGCTTTCAAGGGCAGTGGTTCAGAACATAAATCTCCAGGGTGGAAGTCTCTTGGGAGTTTCTCGTGGAGGAGCCAGCGTCAGTGATATTGTAGACAGCATACAGGTATGCTTAGTATTCCTTCAATAGGCCTAATTGCAGGTCATTTCCCTTCCCACTGTTACTAAGTGTCTAGTTTACTGGTGTTTTAGGCTAGGGGAATTGATATCCTTTTTGTTCTGGGCGGTAATGGAACACATGCAGGAGCAAATGCTATACATAATGAGGTACATATTTCTTTCATAGTGAAGTAAGATTTTTTTTCAGTATTAGTGATGCTCATGGGATGGAAACCATTGGATTTTTTGTAAGATAACGGGTCATTGCATCCCATCTTTGTTGTTGTATAACGATCAGATCATTACATCCAATCTCTGCATTTTTCTCTTTATATCTCATGTTTCATTTATTTGCAGTGCCGCAAGAGAAAAATGAAAGTTTCTGTCGTTTGTGTCCCCAAAACCATTGACAATGACATACTTCTGATGGATAAGACTTTTGGATTTGATACTGCTGTTGAAGAAGCTCAAAGAGCAATAAATTCTGCATATATTGAGGTAACCATTTTAGTAGTTTTATAAACTGCTACCATGTGAGCGTAGGAGATGCTTCAAATGAATAAAACAAGAAGAGAATTAGTTAAGTAGCATCACTTGACATTTAACTTATTTCTTTGTCATCACAGGCAAGAAGTGCATATCATGGTATTGGATTGGTGAAACTGATGGGAAGAAGCAGTGGTTTTATAGCAATGCATGCATCACTTTCCAGTGGTCAGACTGATGTGTGTTTGATTCCCGAGGTGTGCAGCGCCAAATCATTTCTTTTTTTCTTTTCTTTTTTTCTTTTTGCATCATTCTTATGTCATTGTTCGAAGTTGACATCCTTTTATCTCGAAAGGTACCTTTCAAATTGGAAGGACCATACGGCGTCTTGCAGCATCTGGAACATCTGATACAGACAAAAGGATCGGCAGTTCTATGTGTAGCTGAAGGAGCTGGACAAGTGAGACATTTTCCATCTATCTTTAGGGTCTAATTTCATTTCCACATTTTTGCCACAAAAGTACCCTGAACAATCTAAGTGGCTCTTGGCAAATGGGTTTGAACATGGAGAGGTGAAACTAATAATCATAAATATTGAGTTCCTGGGAGAGGTTAAGTAAAGATCTATTCACAAACTTTTTGAGATCAGTTACCAGTACAAGTTGCAAGTTAATGACCTGGGTGGAAACCAGATATTCCTTAAGATTAGGTACTTTACTGCCTACACTAAAAGGCCTAAGTTATGGAATACAGCAAATGTTGAACTCCCTTAGTTACTGAGCTCAAATTTTCAGCGTTGCAGAAGTAAATTAGGGATGCTTTGAGGGGAAGCCAATATTAATTTCCAATAGCACTGCACTCTTAGTTTGCTTAGAAGGGGAACTGCATACTCAGTTTCATGCTCACGCTGTCATTTTGAAAAACAGGATTTACTTGAAAAATCAAATGCAACTGATGCATCTGGAAATGTAGTACTTGGAGATATTGGGGTCCATCTTCAGCAGCAGGTAAAGTTTTAGTTTGTGTTCATATGATAATTACCATTTTGGGCACCATCTACCCAAAATATTTTAGTATATACCTATAAATATTTCTGCCAATTCATTTACTGATCTTTGTGAAGTGCTTTCGACCTCTTTTTAATCGACATGATTCGCTTTGATATTTTACATGGTTAATGTGTCACAAGAGTATGACTTACTGAATATATTGTTACAGATTTTCTTGTCATCTCCTCGAGCACATATCCTCTGCAAACTATTTTGACACGAACCAATTTGATTTTGCAGATAAAAAAATATTTCAAAAGTACAGGTTTTCCAGCAGACGTCAAATACATTGACCCGACATACATGATTAGAGCATGTCGGGCAAATGCTTCTGATGCAATTCTCTGCACTGTTCTTGGCCAGAATGCAGTAAGGCTTTTTGCTTCTACATCTGATGTTTTGTACACCATGTATCTGGATGTGGGACGTGACAACTTATTATGGTCCACTTTGCAGGTTCATGGTGCGTTTGCAGGATTCAGTGGCATTACTGTGGGCATTTGCAACACCCACTATGTTTACCTACCCATATCTGAGGTGATTACGTCCCCGAGATACGTAGACCCCAACAGCAGGATGTGGCACAGGTGCCTCACTTCCACTGGTCAACCCGATTTCATGTGACCAGTTTTTTTCGAGAGGTATATTTCTGGTACCATCGGCGGATGCAGATCAGATCACTTTCTTCTGCTTGCCCAAGTTGCCTACTATTTACACCTTGTGCAGGACCTCTGTGGAAGGTTCTTTCACTAAAATGATTTTTTCGAAGATAAGTATTCTTAGTTTAATAAGGGTTAGACCATTTTATGGTCACAGATGTACTTATTCTTCTCGACATAAAATGTTGAGATCTAGTCGCCTTCTTCGATATATCATGGAAGCGGTTGAGAGCTTCCAGTGAAATTTATGCGTAGCTGTAATGGATTATCAAGCTAGCTTTTTTGGTCTAGAACTGTAATTATATTGCGAATTTGGTGTATTGGACTTCATCTTTGCCTTTTTGCGAAATCCCGCTGCCCATATCCGAGGCCCGCTCTAAGAGGCCCGGCCATTCAGTATGGCCTGCCTAAAAAGAGAGGTCGGGCCTCAAGCATGGCCTGGTGAAACGCCGGCCTTACTACTTTAGGGCTGTAGCCAAAGGTTCAGCACCGTCGCTGGCCTACAAGTCAGTCCGTCGCTTGTAGTAAGCCAAAACTCCGCCCAAGATCTCCACACTTGCTTGCCCGAACTTCGCCAAGGAAGAGAAGTACCGAGAGAGAGAGAGAGAGAGATAGAGAAAGAAGATTAAGGGGAAACCTTTCTTGGATTCACGTTGAGAAAACTAACTTACAAGTTGAGAGGAATGCCTCTCTATTTATACCCGAATCCTGGATTAAAACCCCTTAATTACACTACCCCTAAGTGTAATTTACACATACATGTATCCCATCCCAATACATCCCCAGCCCACGAAACCTGAACCTCGTTCACACTTGGTGTCCCTTCACTTCAAGTTCCAGCCGCCATGACCAGGTGCATCAGATCTGGCTGGCGAGCATGCATGTCTTGGCTTGGGGGTTGCTGGCGTAGCCTTTATGATCCAGCAGCTTGCTGGGCTTTGGGCAATACCGCCCGATTTTACCCGCTAAGCGCCTACCAGCGCCTTTGGGTTATGTCTGATGCTCCACGCCCACATACAAGGCCGCGGCCTCGCATTTAATAGATTGTGGCCGTTTTCATTGCTACAAGCCCTCCGGCAGACCAAGTTTCACAATCCCGTTGTTTAAGTGATCCCCCCATACCAGATTTTGTTGTGTCATTGTTATGGTTCCATCTTGGCATTTCTCCCTCATACCAAGATATCCCAGCGATGGTGTCATTGTTATGCCTACATTTAATACAAATTACAGGTTCATTGGTCGCCCACATGGCTATGCAGGATGCGTACAAGACCCATTATCTCAGATGGTTGTCAGATCATGTACATTTGCCGTTACTCATGCGGGCCCCATCATACCAGGCGCCTCCGCGATGGTCGCAAGCTTTCTGGTCACATGACGGCCATGTATCTTTGTCACGCCTGTGCGGCGGTGTGCAACCCCATGTGCACAAGTTGTCAAGTAGTTCACACTATTTGACACTTTTAACCCGGTGGTCGGGACACCCATCCTCGCTAGTGCCCCTCATTCATAAGCTCCCTTACACATGTACATGCTTTGACTCGCATGTATCCCTTACATTACCCTGTAAGGGTAGTACAAGCTCCCCTGTACTAAAATACATAACCCACCCCGGTCATGTACAAGTGGTCTCTCTAGGTTGTGCGTCCACCTCCCAGACTCCGTGAGACCCGTCTGCCTCCTCATTCTTGCAAGATCCTCCCTTGCAAGTACTGACTCCGTCACACCCGGCCAATTGGGAGGACATTCTCCTTGCTGAGTTTTAGCCCCAATTAAGGGGCTCATGGCCTGCTGCACTCGAGACCTGCCCTATTTGAGGCCTGCCCCACTCGTGGCCCGCCCAACACTAGGCCCGCCACGTGGGAGCCAGTCAAATCGTGGGAGGCCTGCCCCTTATAAGAGTCCTACTCCTTGAGGCCCGCTAACTTAGGCCCGCTCCTTCTGGCCTGCTCCAAGAGCCCCGCCCATTCGTATGACCCGCCTAAAATGAGAAGCCAGCCACAAGTGTGGCCCGCCCCACGTCCTGGCCCAATTGGGAGAACTTTTTTCTAGCTGGGTTTTCCCAAATTGAGTTTTAGCTTCAATTGAGAGGCCCGTGGCCCGCCCCACTAGAGGCCCGCCCAACACTTCGCATTTCACATGCGAGGTCCGCCCCATATCAGAGGTTTGCTCCAAGGAGTCCATCCCATATCCGAGGCCCGCTCTAAGGAGTCCATCCCATATCCGAGGCCCGCTCCAAGGAGTCTACCCCATATCTGAGACCCGCTCCAAGGAGTCTGCCCCATATCTGAGGCCCGGTCAAGAGGTCTGCCCATTTTGTGTAGCCTGCCCAACGACGAGCTAGAGCCCGAGCCCAAGCCCGAGCCCGAGCCCGACGACGAGCTAGAGCCCGAGCCCGTGCCGGAGCTCGAGCCCGTGCCGGAGCTCGAGCCCGAGCCCGTGCCAGAGCCCGAACCCGAGCCCGAGCCCGACGACGAAGCCTTTGCCCGAGACCCGGCCAGAGCCCAGGCGGGAGACTGAGCCCAGGCCGGAGACTGATCCCAAGCCGGAGACAGAGCCCAGGCCCGAGCCCGTACTGAAGCTCAACCCTAAGCCCGATCCCGAGCCAGATCCCAGGCCTGAGGCCAAGCTTGGCACGAGTCTGAGCCCAGGCCCAGGCTCGAGCTCAAGCTCTGTCTCGACCTCTTGCCCAGGCCTGAGCCCGAACCCTGGCCCGAGAAATTGCCCAGGCTCGATCCTGAGCCCAGGCTGGAGCCCAAGCTTAGGACCGATATAAAGCCCAGGCCTGTGCGGGTGTATAGGCTCGAGCCCAAGCCCAGGCCCGTGCCTGAGCCCGAGACAAGGCCCGTGCCTTTGCTCGGTTGATCCTGAGTCTGAGCCAAGGGTCTGCCCCATATCCTTGGCCCGCTCCAAGAGGCCCCGCTTCCAGGGGTCCGCGCCATATCTGAGGCCCGCCCATTCAGTATGGCCGACCAAAAATTAAAGGCCGGGCCTTGCGTTGGCTGCCCAACGTACTGGCCCACCAAGCCAGGCCTGGCCTAGTTGGGAGGATTTTCATCTTACTGGGTTTTTTTAAATTCAGTTTCAGCCCCAATTGAGAGGCCTGTGGCCCGCTCCACTCGTGGCCTGCCCAACACTTAGCCCATCACATGCAAGGCCCGCCAATCATGGGTGGCATGCCCCTATACGAGGCCCGCAAATCGTGGGTGGGCCACATTCACAAGTACACGCTCGAGGCCCACATTCACTAGTGCACGCTCGAGGCCCACATTCACTAGTGCACGCTCGAGGCCCACATTCATAAATCCACACTCGAGACCCACATTCACGAGTACGCGCTTGAGGCCCATATTCACGAGTACGCGCTTGAGGCCCACATTCACGAGTACGCGCTTGAGGCCCACATTCACGAAGAAGTGCGGCTTGAGGCCCACATTCACGAGTGCTGGCGCTTTGAGGCCCACATTCACGAGTACACGCTCGCTGACCACATTCACGAGGACACGCTCAAGGCCCACATTCACAAGTACACACTAGAGGACCACATTCACAAGTACATGCTTGAGGACTGGCCCACATTCACCAATACACACAGGAGGACTAGGGGGTGGCAACGGGCGGGGCGGGTTTCTAGAAACCCGTCCCCACCCCCGTAAAATTCTGGGTAAACCCCAAAAACCCACCCCACCCCATTATGAAATATTTAATATTAAAAAAATTAAAATATAAAAAAATCGAAAATAAATATTATAAATCTATAAACATATAAATACTTAACTTAAATATTTTTTCAAACATAAAATTTATTAATATATTTTTATTATATATTTACTTTTAAATATTTTATTTTTTAATAAATATTAAGCGGGTCAGATTTTTGGGGTGAAACCCGTCCGCACCCATCCCTATCGAGGACCATATTTCTGAGCGAATTTCTGAAGGGCTTCCCGGCTCCGTCGGGATTAAAGGTACAAATATTGATTGCTCATGTACTAATACCAATGTGACAACAGAAGGGACATCCAAGCAGGGGCGCTACAACCCTTTACACTCAAGGCGCCTAGCCTAAAATGTGAGACATGGTGCTTTAGACTTAGCGGTCAATGTTGTAGAGCAGCACTTGCTTTTTCAGGTTGTTAGGTTGGATTGTTGTATCACTGGCTTGACTAAATAAACAAAAGAAAGAATGAACAGTATAATGATCAGGACAAAATATCCAACGATGCAACCAATTTCTAACAAGAAGGATTTGGTATTGAAAATTTATGGTTGGAGATACAAATGGCGCCAGTGATGTTGGAAATGACTTTAAGTTTCCCAAATCTCATGGTTTATGTGAAAAGAGTTAGGGATCTGGTGCAACATGGTGCAAAATCATAGAACAGAAAATGAACAAATGCCCAATAATATTAATGGATTACAAATGAAAATGATACAGAGGTGTATCGTATATACTTACCAAAGTGTACTAAGCGAGGACCTTTTCTCTGGAGTCTGTGTAAGAGGGTCCACCCTGCCGTTTCCTGTGAAGTAGGCCAGAACAAACAAACAAGATTTGAGACTACATTAGCTATATTAGCAAGAGCTAACAGCAAAAAATATCTGGCAACCAAGATAAACAGGCAGATGCATAGTTTTATGTTTCTATAATGACAACGAACATTTGCTTCTCTGGCATCATTGGGGCCGTCTAAGGTTCAAATCACCCTTGGTAGAGTATTCACCATTCAAAAATTGAAATTTTAAATTTAGATGGTGAATTAAACTGCAGATTCATACAATGCTTGTATTTCACCTAATCTTGGACAAAGGTAGACAGGACACATAATGATAATGGCTATTCCATTGAAAAACATGAAACAGTAAATTTGGCGTGCCTGGAAGATTTTTCCCTGCTGACTCTGTTACAAGCATTGTAACAGGGATTTGTTACTTGGAACATTGCCTCAATGTGTGAGTACATAAAAAAATACTTGCTGAAAAAATCTGCAGAATTTGGTAACATTATATGCCAGCTTGAACTGTTCAACATGATCAGGTTGCTTTGGCTAATTTTTATTCGGATGTGTGACTCGGCCCGGCCCGAGGCAACTCAGTCGAGTCGACTCAGATTTTCGATAGCTTGGGTCAAGTGGGAGAGAGACAAGTATCCAAGTCGGTTCCCAAGTCTGAGTCACACAGCCAAGGTTTTTGTTACAAAGAGAGCAAAGGTAAAGTTAGTGAAACCTTTAAACTTGATATCTGAACTAGTTCCAGGCTAAACATTCACTAACCTAATGGAGATTTATTCACAAGAAGAGAAAAAATGTCCACATTTTATCCAACAGTCAATACCCTGCTCTAGCAACACATTCTAGGATTTTGTATTTAAGCAAAAGAAAATTATTCCTTATGACACTTGTCCATCTAAGAGCATATATAATATGTTAAGTCAAGAAATTTCCTACAACAAATTCATCTCAAGACAGAAATACTATGCCAATGAAAAAAGATGAAGGTACGACCAACTTACTGGTGATACTCTTGGATAAGCGATCTTGGTTGTTCATTACCATTCTGTTGAGGTTTTGGCTTAGCATTCCTCGATTCAGGTTTCCAACAAGCTTTTGCCAGTGATTGACCAAGCAAGTCTGCAATATCTGTTGCCATAGCTGTAGCCTTCTCCACAAAAGGAAAAGTCTCCTCTGTGAAGTGATTTGAGAGCCACAAATACATTGATAAGACCTGATGCTTACTCTCAAGATCTAATAACTCCGTATCATTTCTTGCTGAGCCCTTGGGCATTCCCATTGCAATACCAACTGGAAGGTTCTGGCTATAACTTGAAGCATATTTCAACAGATGGAACATAGCTTTAGGATCTCTAACATTTACAGGGGCAAAGCAAAAATTAAATCGATCTTCCAGAGACAAGCCTTGTACCTTCTCCAACATCTGTGCAACTTTCTTGATGTGGTCATGACGACACAAGAAATATGACCCATCAAGATGGCAATTCTCACCAAATTTATCCAGCAGTTGACAAAAGCTAACACCAGAAAGCTGCCCAGCAAACATCTCCACTTGCTCAAAAAAGGGGAACAGACCAACTTTTTCAACCTCCTCAAATGGTTGCTTCAAACATTCAATGAGATAATCCAAATCATCCAGATGCAAAGTGGTAGTGAGCCCATCCGGGTACCGGCTCCCTCTCCGCCCTGCTCTTCCTGCAATTTGCTTCACCTGGGATGCAGCAACTGGAACCAGTTTGTCACCATTGTACTTTGAAAGATTACAGAAGACAACCCTCCTGATATTAAGATTCAGACCCATGCCCACTGCATCACTGGCTACCAAAACATCATACTCATTATCCTGGTCGTTGAACAAATTTGCCTGATGACGTCTTGTCTCTGGAGGCAATGCCCCATATATCACGCAACATCGGTGTTTGGTAAATTTCTCTATTGCCATTTTCACTTCAAAAATCTCCCTCCTCGAAAAAGCAACCACACAGTCGCCCGATCGTATGTTCTGGAGATCCCCCAAGAGAGTTTTTGCCTCTACGACAAGTGGTTTAAACCTCTCATAGTGGTTTTCAATTAAGTCATCGCCAGTATCAGAACATATTTTCCTAACGATATTTAGCACACTGGGATCCCCACAGAGATGAATCTCATCAGCCTTCAAACCAAGGAGTGCCCTCGTCCATGCATAACCACGGTAAGGATCAGCCATCATCTGAATTTCATCTATAACTGCCACATCATACAACTTTTCAGTTGAAACCATCTCAACTGTGCAAGCAATGTGCCTTGCGAAGGGTACATCCTTTTTCTCCTGCCCAGTAAGGAGACTACAGTACACGCCTGCAGCATTGACTTTATCAAAAACCTCCATTGCTAAGAGTCTGAGAGGACTACAATAGATACCTTCCTTTGCTTCCATGAACCTCTGTAAGGCATTATACGTTTTGCCACTATTGGTTGGTCCACAATGGTAGATGATTTTCCTTCTCATGGCCCGGGCAAAAGGAAACCATGTGTGCGGCTTGGTGAGATCAGCTGAGTTAATCATGGATCTGAAGCGCTTGATCTCATCAGGAAACTCTTCCAGACAGAACTCAACGAACAGTGGGAATAAGAATCGATCAGATGCATCTGATGGACCTAATGAAATGAGGTACTTGGCAACATCAGCAGGGCACTTTGGCAAGAAGAAAGATCTGAACTTGTTGGCAGCTGTCGGAAAGAAAGCTCGGCTAATGTAAACGGCCAGGGCCTGGTCGGACGCCCAGCCAGACTTTGCAAAAGATTGGGAGATCTCCTTTAAAGCTTCCAAATCAGATTTCGTTTGTTTTGCACGCTTCGCCGTAGCACGAAGCTCCTTATGCAATTCAACAGGATCACGAGACCTGATAGCTTCAAAATCACCTCCAGAAGGAGCGGAATGTCCAATTTCGTCCCCCACCGCCGACGTGGAATCCGGAGATTCATCGCGACTAGCTACATCATCGTCCGGCGATGCTGTTGAGAACCACTTCTTTCCACTGAGACACGCACCAACGACACGAAGATTCGGCAATCCAGCTCCCAAATGATCAACCCGAGAACTTCGAAACCTTTGCCAATCAAAAACCGGAGGTTCACAAATTCCACGACCAACCGAGTGATCGCATTGTCGAAGAGAATGTAGACATCCTCTCGACACAAAGCAATTCGACCTCGAAGCAGCCCTGCGAGAAGAATAAACACGAAACAGATACCTAGCGGGACCTCTCGCCATTTAAACCTTCAACTCCAGGCCATGAACCGGACAATGAAAATTCAAACAAAAATCACCGTTAAAAATAGCAAAGAAACAACAACGAACAAGGATCCGATCCTTACTCTTTCTCGCAATTCAACCAGATTAATAGAAGTGAAATGAAAGAAGAGGAAATGGCGCGGAAGGACGGAGAGCTGGTGGTCAAGATTCTTCCAGCTAAAACCCTAAACCCTTGAGGGAACCGTAACAGCTTGGCGCGAAGATATGCGAGATCGCGAGTAATTGCTGATTCAATAGCTCATATTTTCTTATTCTAAATTATTATATAAATACGAGATCAGAAGAATTATGTACATTCGACTCTATCAAGTTAAAAGCTTAAACCACTAATTTTTAATACAAAAATAATATTTTGTGTCATTAGCTGAACATAAAATAGCGGTATCTAGAATAAATAGAAAGTTCAGGTTTACAAATTTCAAAAAAGGGTCATGCAATATCATATAAATATCTCGACAAAAATAATGTCATAATAATTATATAATGACTCTGTTATATATAGGCATAAAATTTTTGGCATAGCTCAGATTTGGCAATGTGAGTTCTACAATTTACATACATAAGGGGCACTCACTTCATTTTCAAGCTCAGTGAATTTGCTTATGGGCAGGATCTCAACTTTTGTACTCTCCCATTCTTATCGGACGTTAGTGCAAGATGTACAAACAAAAGAAGCACAACATGATGCAAAATTAAAGCTTCCCTTTCATATCAATTGTGGACGTCAGAGTCCAAGAAATACAAACAAAAGAAGCACAACATGGAGCAAAATTAAAGCTTCCTTTTGACACTAATTGTGGAAGTTCTGACGTGTGAATGTCAAATACAGTTACAGGCAAATCCAAAAGGACCAAAACATCTTCCCTCATCAATTTTTCTGGACTGACAACAGAAAGGAAGAAATGATTTGGTGAATCAAACAAAGATGATCAAAGTTGATCAAGCATCATACATTATCTACTACCCTCGCAAATAAATTAACGGATAGGGTTGCCTAATTTAGTATTAGAATCTCACTCTTCAGATCTGGCACCCGCCTTCAAAATGGCTCCAGAAGAGACAGTCTACGCATTTTGCATAAACCTACGAGAAGAATCTCCTCAGCCCTCTTGAGGGCTCTTGTTGAGGAGGGTTTGGATGGACCATTTTCGTGAGGAGTTTCCCTTCTTTCATTCGGTGGCTGTGCTGTTCCCATCGGTGACCCAGTACTGCTTAACAGCGAGCAGTATCTTCTCTGGTACTAAGGGCCCATCTTCATGATCAAGTAATTTGATGGTCCATCTCATTCCACTGGCAATCCTTTTAACCTTAATGATAACATCTACTTCGTCGCGTATAATGACTGCTCCTTCGGGTCGGAGGATTCTGTCCATCTCTAGAAGGATGTCCTCCAGTTCACACCTGATCAGTGGCAGCCATGGTCAAATTCCAGCTCAAAGTTCCGGTGCAAGTGTTAGTACCATTAAGTATACAAATAACACTCCCAATTACGTTACTGTGATACACTGCAGTAAGCTTACCTGTTTTGGTACAAACTGAAAAGGCCACTGGCATGGATGAGATCATAGGTTCTTGGGTAAGTAGAAAATCCTTCACACCTGAACCAAACAGGAAGAAGACTTTATCAGACACAGCTAAAAGACACAAACGAGCAGTTTTCTTTTGCTGTGGTGCATAAAAAGGATAACAGGACTCTGAGCATGGGTGGGTGTCACACGAGGTTGTATTTTGCAACAGTTGATGCAGCTTAGACATTTGAGGAAGGCATAATAATTGGGGGATTGTCAAGAATCTGTTAAGGACAATATGCTACTAGATTTTAGACAAAACTGCACCAAATAAGTGAACTATATTATCTGGCACTCACTTTCCCACTAATAGACAGTTCTCCAAGGAAAGCTAATTACTGTCTTTGGTGAAAAAGAAACTATGTATAATTAATAATAATAATAAATAACACTAGCAGTACACAAACAAAGCAAGTGATTAGAAATAGTTAAGTTAGAGAAGTTCAAGATTCAGAAATCATACCAATCATGATAAATTCCAATCAGCCCTCGCTCATATATAACACCAAGAGTGTTCTTCTTAGCAATCGTAGGAACTACATTCATAACCCATAATTTTGGAGATTCAAGAGCTGCTGCAAAGCTGCCAAAGCCTGCATTCATATCCATTATATTGCGGTATCTCCCTGAGTCAATTAACTTATTGACCTTCTTATATGTTGTAACATGCTTCTCCCACAATCTGTTGTCCTTTTGATAAGCCTCGATTGAGATGCCAAATATAGAACCACTAGCAATTCTGGGTGGAACGGCTTTAAGTCGGTCTGGAAAAGTTTTTAGTTCTCCACCAGCCACTTGATCTGGACCATTAACCTTGGGATAAGGAGTGACACATGAGGTCATCTTCTTGTACCTGAAACATCCACAGAAAGCAACAAATGATAAGTAACTGATAAAAGCAGATCAAATGAAAAAGAGACTTTAAGAATGGATACTACCAGACGTTGTCTGCATCTTCAGATTCACAGAAAGTAACTTCGGAGTCTTTTCTTCCAGGGCAAGAGTTGGCATTCACCCTCTTTCTCCAGATGGCCATTTCATTCTTCTCAGACACCTTTTCCCAGCAAAGGAATTTAGCAATGTCTTCAATCTTTCTTTGTTCTTCTTGAAGTTCTTCCTTGGGGCGTTGCCATGCAGCATAGTTATTTTTCCAGTTAATGGGAGGACCAGAAAGTATCCAGTATCCCCCAGGTCTCAGAACACGGTCCACTTCCATCATGTACATCCCATCTGAAAAAGATCAACCACAATGGTGAAATGATGCTCTTGACACCAACACACAAAAGGAACTAGAGAAAGGTAATTATCACAAACAGCAGGCCAGATGATGCTTCAAGTTAATTCTCACCATTAGCACCCCATGGGATCAAGCAACGAGAACAGTGGGCCATATCAAATGCTCTAGCGGGATAAGGTAGCTGTATGGTGCCAAGCACTCCAATAACTGCAGGCACACCTCTCTCAAGGGCAAACTGCACCTGAGCCTCATGTGAATCTCTGGGGGCAAAGGACATTGCTAGGACATTTCGCTTCAACAGGTAAGCCCCCCAACTAGCAACCTGTAAAATTACATGTCTTCATTCATCTCGATCATTTTAGGTAACAAAATGCACAGAAAAAGGTACACACAAATAAATAAATAAAATTATTACATCATGCACAGTGATAGAGGATGTTAGTGGTGTTAAAAGAGAGAATCAAATCCACAGATAACACAATTGCACCAAAAATCGCATCAAGAGCAAGAATTTTTACACACTGCAAGAAGAGGATGCAGAGATAAGTGGGTAGCATGGAACAGATTAACATTCAACAAATGCAGATACTTAACTATAAAAGAACAATCAACATACCCCACAACCAGTATCCAGAGCTGTCCTGACTGTGCCATCAGCTATTGGAACCACGGAAGCAAGTTGATCAATATAAGCATCTGCACCTTGAGGAAACTGTGTCCCTCCACCAGGGAACCTGAACACATTACCTTCATATTGTACCCAGTTCTGGACAGCCTTCTCTACAGTCAAACTCTTATAAGGAACATTTGCATATGGAACATAGTCACGACTCTTAGGCCACCGGAATGGTGTAACATAACCTTTGGGTGCGGGAATAAGACAATGCAGTTTCTCATTATCTGGAGGGCAATGTCGCTCTCTATAATTCATATTTTCCCTTGGAAAGGTCATGGCCCGCTTTTGCTCTTGACAGGGGGTATAATCAGTGTACTGTGCACCACATGGCTTGTATTGCTTAACTTTATTTTCTGTTACTTCAATTTTATCCATTGAGCCAGCATGATGGGTCTCAAAATTCAAATCAGTTGCAACATTGCAGTCAGTCTGCTTTGTGATTTCTAAAGCAATACTGTCTCCCTTACCAAAACCACTATTTTTCCATGCGCCCAAAATGTAAAAGGTGCAGCACAAGCCCACTACAATCAGTATATATAAGGATGACCTCGTCCTAGAGTCCACTGGGCTCATTTTTCCAGCCATACTGCACTAAAAAAATTTACCTGGATTCACAAACAAGAAGAGGAAGGTAAAAACACCATTTAAAAAAATTTAAAAAGAAAAATAAAAATCAATGCAATAAACTCCATCCATTGAGTGAAAAAATAAACTCAATCGCTACTACTCAAAAACCAACAAGCAAACTAATCTGTTGCTGACTAGAGGGATTCTAATTATAAGACAAAGCCCAAGAACTTGCTGACCGACTAAAAATTTGCCTCATGCAACCAAATCAGCCGGCAGCACATAAGAAACCACAACTATTAGAACAACTTGTATTATAAGAATTTAATATTGGAAAGGCCACGAAGTATTTGACCCTGGGATATATAAACTATGACAGTGACAACTGAGGTATAAAAATATGGTTAGTGAAAAAATAAACGCTGAAAGCGCCGGCATTTGAGCACTCTCTTGGCACGGACTAGCAATTTCGTGTCTGAAACCTTCCCGACCTGGATGCGGAGAGACTGCTCGAAGACACCCTTTTGAACTCCGACACAGTGGAAGGAAGATTTCAGATCCAAAGAAACATCTTGAGATTTGGCTTCGCAAGATATTTCCAGGACAATGCCTCCTTACCGAAAATAATTCTAAACCGACACACAATTTCATATTACAGATAAAAAACTAAACAAAGTGTTAAAGAGAGTTTAAAGTAACGGGAAAAGCCATTGCTTTTGGCATGGAGAGTAAGCTCGAGATTGCGGGAGTATAACCTACTATCCCATCCCATGTCGAATTCAACAAATCATCCTCCACGGTAAGATCCGATATAAACATAATTAGCACGACAGTCACCATATACGATCACCAGACCTCAGCTAAAAAGCAGCACTTCTCAAAAAACACCATCAAAGATTAGCCAGACCAGCAACCACACACTGGATCCAACTTTATCAACAGTAGCCCGAAACAAAAACAGATCCACATCGCATACCAAGAAACAAAAAAAAAAAAAATCCAGAACAGTCTCGATTTCTTACAACAGATCAAGAAACTAAAATCAATCTCAGTTCATCTCGCTCCAGAAGACAACAATCCGAACCTCCTCCCGGTGGCAAAACTGCACAGTCACGTAGATCGGAAAAAAAACAGCGAGGCGATTCGCTGATCGAGACTTGTTGAAAAGAAAAGGTCCCGAAGCCACTCACAGTCCAGCGAATCGAGAACGCAGGGAGCGAGGAGCAAAGTGGGAACGATAGAACGATTTGCAAGGCTTAATAAGCTACAGAAAAGACGCGTCCCTGGGTCGCTCCCTCTCCGTAAAAGTGAGAAGAAAAATTAATCATTTTGATTTCCCGCGGCATTCGCAGGAAAAACCCTTTTTTATCGCGGGTGTTTTCTAATATGAGCCGTGGGCTACTTCACCGTCTTCCAGAGGGCTTCGTCGGACACATTAAAAAATGATAAGTTTCTAGAATAAAAACAATTACCTATTTTATTCCTAAATTCATTTTTTATACAATTTATCCTTACTTCGTATCAGAATCCAAATAATTGTAAACTATGTCAGTTTGTTAAGTTTAGATGACGATATTAACCTGGAGGCTGGGACGTTTATTCAGTCAGCAATCTGAAAAGAAAAACACTTGGTAAATACTAAATTTATATTTATCGATTTTTAATTAGAATTAAGAAATAAGAAAATTACATTCTATCTCACTCTATTTTCTATCGTGTAACTTGTGAAATAAGCAAAAAAATTGGCTATAGAAGCACCAAACCCAGTGTTTTAAAACCGAACCGAATCGTTCGGTCCGACCCGATTGAACCAGAATCAAGCCCAGTCCGGTTCTTATTAACTCGGCCCAGTTCATCTAAACAATATTATTTTTATTTTTTTCTTGTAAAATATTAAATATATGTAAAATATAGTGTATAATATTCAACTGTCGGGACTCGGGGGGATCAACCAAAAAAAGCACCAATTGGATGGCCAATTAGGTTTTTAAAACATTGGTCAAAGGGGTATTATCGACTTGAACCGGTTTTCAGCCTAGGGAAAAATGTCTTTTTTTATTATTATTATTATTATATAGTTGCGTGAGTGTGTTTTAATGTGCAGGCTAATATGGTTTGTCTAGGTCTAATAACGTTATTAACAATTTATTTCCAGCTTTTAACTTTTAAAATATATATGAAAAATAAAAAAATACCAAAAATATATATATAAAAAAGTATCAAAAAAATAATTCCAATGTGAGGGTCGGGTCTTATAATACAGTCATGAACTCCCTTATCTTACTTTTCAAAATAAAAATTAAATAAGAAAAGAAAAAATTAAAAAGGTTTTCAAACGTCCAAAAAAATGAAAATAATATACTATTGTAAGCGTCAAAATATAATTGTAATTTATCAGTTATTTCAATTGATTAATTAATCGATCGCGCCCCACTTCGTGGACCTGAGAATTTTTGTCAAAACAAATCTATAATTATATATAAATATAAATATTTAATATTGAATAATTTTTAGTTATATAAATTATAAACATAAAGCTTCCTCTACGAACATAGAATTTCTTAATATAAACATAAGAATTCTTAGTTAATTTAGAGTAATTTATGAACCATAATACAACTTTGTTTTCAACATATATCTTGAGAACCTCTAATAAATATGTCTTCTTAAAGTAAATGCTTTCGAGAAAGGATGTCACAAGAGCTAACACCTTCACAATCTAAGCTAAGGTGCAAAAATTACCAAATCTGATGTTCACCGCCCCGAAGTGCCCATTTATGTCGAAGGCGCAGGATAGAATCCCGAGTTTCTGGAATCAATGCTCCGATTTGCCGAAATCAGACATTTTTAGCAGATTCGTCGGATTTTCTCGGGTCGTGGAAACAATCGCCGGGATATTTCCCTCCTCTCTCCACGGTGGGCCCGCGGATGTCGGTGGACGTGTCAGGACATAGTATGGGCAAACGGTTTGGTGGGCGTCGGTGGGCAGGGGAATTGGTGGCGCGCACGTTGGTCGGGCGGAAAACGGGATCATGGTCCGAACTAGACTATGAATGTGGCACACGGGATAATTGAGATATTAATGCTCGCTTTGATGTCTTTGATAATGTTTGATGATATCTAATATTAAATGCCTCTAAAATTCAAACAATGTTGTCCCTTACTTATGCAAGACGAGACAGGCGACTGGCCCTTATTCCCCTTGCTTGGCAATGCAACATTGGACATCTTTTTCTTGCATTCTTTAAAAATTTGTTCTACAAAATTATAAATTAAGCACAACTTATACAAAAAATAGGGTTTGTCGTCGCGAAGATGAAAGAATTACTAGTAAAAATTGTAGCATTTGTAAATTTGTATATACTACGACGAAATTTACAAATAAAAACTAGGGCAATAGTTCAGTGGTCCCATGGGAGTTATTATTGTAAGAGTTAGTAGGTTCAATAGAAAGAGAAAAATGTGAATAAAAATCTCGACAAAAGGCTTGTAAGGAATAAAGGAAATATATAGAAATATAAATATTTTTTTATGTTCCCCTCATAACAATTATTTTTTATCTTATGTACAATTGTATTATTTTAAATAAATTTTCATATTCCCTTATTATAGCTTTCTTCCAATTTTTTCCTTTACTTTTAATCTAGAACATTATTTCAATTTTTCTTCTTATTTTACTATTTTAGTCTTTTATTATTATTATTTATTACTATAGTATGCTACAAATTCTTCATTCCTATTTTACCAATGCCTTTTGTTAAAAGTTATTTTCATGTTCACTTACTATAACCTTATTTCAAAATTTTCTTATTCACCTTCCTAATATAGTATTTTTCTAACATTATTTTTATTTTCCATTATTATTGTCTAATTTTGATTTTCTTTTTATTATCATCTTCCTTCGTCATAACATTCAATCAATTTTTTTTCTTATTTTATATTTGATCAATTATTATGTTTTTATTTTCTTTTACTTAATATTAATAGTTAATAGTTAATAGTTAATAGTAGTAGCATGCGTTTATTCAATATGGGCCTGGGCCGCATGGCATCCTCTCGGTGTTTCTTCTCGGCTTGCTCGTCCGTGTTCTGGATCAAATTAATAAAATACATCATCTCCACCGGCCACTCACTAGCAAAGGCGGGAAGGATTCCGTGCGAGACTTTTCGCTCGGATATTTCTTCCCAAATGCTGGCTTCTGCTTGTATCTCGCCGTTGCAGTGCAACCGTCGCGAAACTCCTAAGCGTGTTGGGCGGAGAGAGGTTTTTGTGGATGGTGTTTCGTCAATCTACTGCCGTAGAGATGAACAAACAAACGATGAAGATGATGCGTTTTCTCGGTCAGTTTCCATCCACAGGTTAGTTCGTTTTTATTCTGAAAGAATGTATCGGAGTTTGAAACTGCAACAGGCTTGAATTTTCTCCTTTCTTTTTGTCGGCATTACTATCCTCTATCTCTGTCTGAATCAATTTATTCAGTATACATTATATTGGCTTACCAGTGGAGAGTGGAGACAACCATATTTGCTAAGAGTAGTTTGGATTAGAGTCACGAGTTCTCGCCACTAAAAGTAATGGTTTACATGGTGGTGAAACAAAAACGACAGGTTCTCTCTAATTTGAAGATTCCAGTCTAATAAGTGTGTGAAACAAAACCAACAATATCTCTCTAATTTGAGAATTTTTCTTGAAGTTGCTATTGAATTATGCAACCAGCTAAACAGCGCTTGTAATACCTTTTCTCTGTAGAAAGATGCAGACGTGATTACTGTAAAAAAAAAACAAAAGAGAACGGCTCAGGTTGTGTTTATTGTGCATTACCGTTCGACCATTCATTGGTCGATAAACATAGTTGTCTGTTTATGTTTCTAGGCTCGAAGATGGCAGTGTCAAGTACTTGGGGAGAATGGTGCGCCAAAGCACTGTTCCTTTGACCACACGTCGGATGTTTGCAACTACGTTCTTCTCTCTCTGTTGTTTTCCATCTAGGTACTTCTCAGGTTTGTACTGTTCAGCTCTGTTTGTACTCGAAAATAGCTATTCTTTCCACTGTTCCTTTGACCATGCGTCGGATGTTTGTAACTACGTTCTTCTCTCTCAGTTGTTTTCCATCAAGGTACTTCTCAGGTTTGTACCGTTCAGCTCTGTTTGTACTCGAAAATAGCTATTCTTTCCAGTATTCGCGGATCATTTTATAGGTGAGTTATTTGCAGCTCTTGCTTTGGGCGATTCATCAGTCACAGTTGAAGAAGTCACTCCTCCTGTTTTCCCTCCTGGGCCACTCTTTCCTACTGAGGTGTACATCTTATATTTGCCATACTTCTCTCATGTCTTTCTTGGATGATTTAATTGCTTGGTGGGTGGGTGACAGATTATTTTCATGTTTGCATGGCAGGAAAGAGTTGTCAAACTATTTGAGAGGAACACTAATTCAGTGGTTAACATATTTGACATTACTCTGCGCCCTCAACTTAATGTGACAGGAGTTGTTGAGGTACTGCTGTTCTACCTGTGCATTTAACATTCTTACAACTTGTACTTCATTCTTGAGTGTTTCCTCGTACGAATGTTAGATTCAGGTTCTATTCTAGAAAAAAAATTTGTGTACACCCTACAATTCAAATGGTATGTTCTGTATAAATGGACACTTTATTTGTAGGAATATGGTAGTCTTAGCTGTTATTTGCAGCTTCTTTGGTATTAATGGTGCAAGTGGCTGTGACAGGTTCCTGAAGGAAATGGCTCTGGAGTTGTATGGGATGAGCAGGGGCACATAGTAACAAATTATCATGGTAAGTTGTTTAATATTTTGCCACTAATATTTCCTTCAAAGGCTACTAAGGTGATTCGACTGCATGAAAGACATTAGCTTGAATACAGCATGTCTCTTGGTCTTCTAGGATATGGGAGGGATGTTGGGTTGTGTACATTTTGGACGGTAGCTACTGCAGGATAAACTAACTTGCTTTTGTTGGTGCTTTGTCCAGTTGTTGGGAATGCTCTTTCAAGAAATCCAAGCCCTGGCCAGGTTGTTGCAAGAGTAAACATTCTTGTATCTGAGGGGTAAATTCATCTGCAGGGACTATTTATTATTGATTTCAATTGATGGATCACATTTTTCCTCTCTTAGTGAATGTCTTCTCTTGGTTACATAGAAATGCAACATCTAATTGGTTCATTTTGTGTTTTGAAGGTTGCAAAAGAGCTTTGAAGGTAAGCTAATTGGTGCAGATCGTGCCAAGGATTTGGCTGTTCTAAAGGTGTGTTTCTGTTTTTTATCTTATCATCTTTTGAGATTCTTGGTCCTTTTGACTCACAGTAAGTGTTTTTGAAAAGTTACCTTTATCTCCGCTCCCACTGTTCCAGGTTGAAGCCTCCAAAGATCTTCTGAACCCAATCAAGGTTGGCTCCTCATCTTCTTTAAGAGTTGGGCAGCAGTGTTTGGCAATAGGCAATCCATTTGGGTTTGACCACACTCTGACTGTGGGAGTTATCAGTGGACTTAATCGAGATATTTCTAGTAGAGCAGGAATCACAATTGCAGGGGGGGTTCAAACAGATGCAGCCATCAACCCAGGTAACAGGTAACTTCTCTAACCGTTGATAGTCAAATATCTTACGTGAATGTGGATTTAATGAATAAAGAAAGAGAAATGAGGAAAAGGAATTAGTAAATGATTAAGTCTGATAACATTTTCATAGTTCTACTGCAGAGTTGCTTTGTCCCACGTTATCTTGTCATTAGTCTTTGAAAATTACGTCAGAGTTGTGTTACTAATTTTTGTATTACTAATTGTGCTGTTTTGTCCTCAGCGGTGGCCCACTACTGGATTCAAAGGGAAGTTTAATTGGCATCAACACTGCAATATTTACCCAGACAGGTTCTGTAGTGCTCTTAGAACAATCTTTGAGTAATGCTCCTAAAGTTAGTGCTCTTACTTGCTTATGCATGCGGCTGATGCTTTCTAGTAATTATGTGGTAGGAACGTCTGCCGGGGTTGGATTTGCAATACCATCTTCCACAGTACTCAAGATAGTACCTCAGCTGATCCAATTTGGAAAAGTAAGTCAACTTTATACTTCATTTGATTCTCTTTATTCACTTTGTCTTTAAAGTTTCAAACTACATTTGCGGTCCCCATATAATGCCTTTGTGAATTGTACAATTCAATTCTTTAGGTTCTGAATTTCCTAAGGCAAGCGTTCTCATGGTTGGGAACGCAAATCTGATTGATTTTGTTTCATTTATGACTGAAAAGTTTTGGGACTATTTCTGCATATGCCTATTTTCTTAAGAAGAGAAGAAATACCCATCAATTCTCATCAAAATTGCTATGGTCACTCAAATAAACTAGGCATCTGTAGAGGCAGAATCAAGTTTTAAAAATGGCAGTTCTAAAACTACATCCATTCTGTCAGGTTGTCCGTGCCAGTTTAAATGTGGAGATAGCACCAGATCTTGTTGCTAACCAACTGAATGTACGGAATGGTGCCCTTGTTATGCAGGTAAATGTCATTTCTTATCCATCTAACATATTTACAGATCAAGTTTATTACACATATTTCACATTTGTAAGTATGTATTTTTAGTTTAATTCTGCCTAATATGATTGCAGTCATTAATATTCAGATTAACTGGGTATATTTTTCCTAGGTTCCAGGAAACAGCTCAGCTGCCAAGGCGGGTTTACTTCCTACAAGCAGGGGCTTTGCTGGCAATATAATCTTAGGGGATATCATTACTGCAATAGATGAAAAATCGGTAATTAACCCCTCTGAGCTCTGGGTCAGGTCGGTCTTCCGATTCCAAAGGCTGGACTTAGACCGCCCATTACTAAATCTTGGTCGACTAAACCAAGTCCAGCGGCTTAATCCTTGTTCATTTGTTTCTACATAAATCTTCCATATTTATAACTATAATGGGTTTTGATGTTTTACACATGTATACGGTTTATTGAACAGGTAAAAAACAAAGGGGATTTGTCTAATATTTTGGATGATTATAGCGTTGGTGATAAAGTTCTACTGGAGATTGTGAGAGGCAACCAAAGCCTGGAGCTGCCAGTAGTATTAGAAGAGAGTCAGTCATGACTGAGCCAGATAGCTCCATTGGTAGGAAGTCCTGAGCAGCAAAACTCGCCTGGCTATATCTGGGGTCACAAGCTTCATTTGTTTATTCTTTTCTGAGTATATATAGTGAGATTCTGCAATGTAACGGTATAACACCAAAACTTTCTTAAAGACTAGGATAAGATGAAAATATATGAATATTATTTTATGAAAGAATGAAGTATTCCTTGTTTGTCTCTTCACAAGTATACCCAAATTGATGAATCATCCCGTGTAGGAATCTGGTGCAACAGAGAATTTGAATTGGCTTTAATCATTAATCGCCTTAGGCGAAGCCAAATCTTTGTTTAGAAATTCCCGTATAAAATGCTGGCAAAGAAATTCTTTGATTGCCTGTTAATGAGACAAATATCATCTATACAGAGGAAACTCCCGTTCTTCATTTTCATGAATTTCTTTCTTTGACATAGAGGATGATTGGTTAAATCAGACTGTTGAAGCTGTCATCTGTAATCAAAAGAACACTCGGGCATGACAGAGGATGATTGGTTAAATCAGACTGTTGAAGCTGTCATCTATAATCAAAAGAACACTCGGGCATGACATAGAGGATGATTGGTTAAATCAGACTGTTGAAGCTGTCATCTGTAATCAAAAGAACACTCGGGCTCATCCCCTGTCATGTGGGAGTCACCACCAACCGCTGGGCTTTTCCACAAATTGTTATTAGCATCAGGACCGTGCTTTCCAGCAGCTATTTTTTGTTCCCCTTCAGTTCCATCATGCTGGACTCTCCCACTTACCTCCAAGCATAAACCAGTGGGTGTTTTCGTGTTCTCTTTTCCTCTAGCAGGATTCCTGGGTTGTCCCGGGTCTACAAAAGCGGGTTGAATTGCGACTGTCGGATTTGGTTTTATTCGGTTCACTTCTCTTTCATCTGCAGGTCTTAGGATTCTGTATTCAGATTCCGGATTTTGACCATCACTATCCATCAACACCTAAGAATGGCACACAACCATTTAGACTTTCTAGAAGAAAATTTAATCAAGATAAAAACATGGAAGAAGTTGCATGTAAAATACTCCCAGACAAAAATTACTTCCGAAGTAAACAGCATAAAGTGAGACTCGGTTGAATCCTGATCAGTATAATCAAGTAGCAAATTCATGTATAATAAATTGGCAAGTTCAAGCCCATCATCTATTGATGGATTATCTCTGTTCCCCAAGTCTCTATCCTAAATACTGTCCATGTGCTTGAAGTAGATATTGAATAGTCATACAGCCTGAAAGTCTCCTCCATAAAGTAAAAAACTATTGAAATGGCGACTCAGATATTCACTCAAGTGAATCCCAATAAATGAAGAGTGAATCTGAGTGGTTGTGGGTGTGTGTGTGCGCACTTATGTGTGGATGGGGGTTTTGGGGAGGTGGCATGAACTTAACCAAGAGCCTATCTTTTATCCTTTTTGGTAGGAAGAATCAGTCAGTTGATGAAGATGGCAAGATGACACATTAAGCAGTTCATGAGAACATTAGCATGGTTGAAACCAGACACTAAAGATTCACCATTCAATAAAACCAAGAGGGTTTCAGAGAAACAACCTTGCGTCCCACTAAGTCAAATGTCATAACGACTTTCTTTCTCCGGGCACGTTCAGCTTCTTCAAGTTCTGCATTCTTTTGCTTTAAGAGTTCCTTTTCCTGAAAAAATCATAGTAGATCAAATTGGAGAAAAATTCTTAATCGCAATCATCATTGCAGTTAATGGGGAACAAAAGCTGTATCAAGAAGATCAATAAAACCAGCTTACCCTTCTGTAGTAACATTTGCCTATTCATTAAAACATATATGCAAAGAAGAATATAAAACATAAAGAAAAGTAAATACACAGATGTTCCTCCCAGATTAGCAGACTGTGCTTCATATTTCGCTTTAGCTAAAATCAACATACAAGGCTAAACCAATCCAAGGTTATATACTAGCAACAAAACCGCTAAGAATTTATTTTGAACAAAATAGTTAGATCAAACAGAATTTGACAACTAATTTCACAAAATTAAATTTACACTGAGACTTGGATCACAACTCTTACTGTGTGAACTGGCTTATTGCTTCAAAGCCAAGCAAAGGTTTGCAAATTTTGGATAGGTCTTTGAATATAGCTGTCACACTGGTTTAGGTCATTGGGAGGTGGAACCAGGCAAGCTGGTGTTCAACAACTAGCCTGCTTATCACAACATAGCCACAGTACTACACCACAGATTATAAAGTATCTAAAAATACATAAAAAGCCTTTACTAAGTAAATAACCATTTAATAGGATGCAGGGGTAAAACAGAACTCATCAGAAAAGGACAAGAGAGCTTCCTCACATGTTAAAATGTATTCACACTGCACATAGAGTACCAAGTAGAATCTCTGGTAGCCTAACAGTTTGGTAAGAGACTTCATAAATAAAAATATCACTCGTGCAGATCAATGGCAGTACTCACGATGACTCAAATTTTGTCCTTCACTTATGTTCTCCATAATCTTCGTGGATATAGTTGACTAGATAGTATCAATGAACAATGATGGACACAGAAAGCTAGATCAAGGAAGAAATGCATAAAATAAATATGATGAACCCATACCTCAGGTGATAACCAGCTATTCCCATCCAGCTCATAATAGTCACTCTGGTCATCAATAACTGTTGTTCGAGCAGCAGAGTTCCGGTCATAGTCAACAAGTCTTTTTGTAAAAGCTTCAGCAACCACCTCAGCATCTGACTGAGGAACTAATGTGTCCTCAAGACCAGCATAAGTGCTTCCTTCTCTCAATACAAGGGCCCCACAGAAACTGCATGGACCCTCCCCTTCCTGCTCACAGATTATCTTTCCACAAGACAAACAATTGCTCACAAGCTTGTGTCTACGAGCCTGGCATGAGCATGGTTTTCCCTGCTGGAAGACAATTGATCCTTTTGCAGCTTCAGCAAGGGAAACAACTTTGCTTGACTTCTTCTTCTTAGAAATTCCGGAGTTTCCTTTTTCAGCCTTTTTTACATCTGTTGTCTCTGATTGATTCTTCTTCATCCCAGCATTTGACACGGCTTCTTGTTTAGGCAATTTTGTCTGTTTTCTGGTCGCACTAGTGGAACCAGTGTCTGCAGGTGGTTTCATGTATGCCTGAAATTTGGACACCTCTGAGTTCTTCCCATCGCTGGTTGCACCTGCATAGCCTCTTCTCTGTAAATATTCATTGATGATGATATGACCAGCCTCTTGACCTATAATATTCTGCACAAGGAGAAAACGTTGTGAGCTTTCTTTCTGAGGGAGGGGGGAAGATAGAGATGGTCATATTAGGCACCCAAGAAACCTTTATAATCTTGAACTAAATACCTAACACGCAAGAAACCTTTGATGTGTCCATTGAGCCACATCCAGGAAAAAGGATATGCAGGTCGACGGCAATGGTTTACAAAAAGAATGCTACTATGGAAGCAAAATTATCATCTGTAGGCTATAAAAACTAATGTGACAACTCGGTCATGGATGAGTGGTTAGACTTAAAAGTGCAAATTTTGCCACTTGACCTGCTAAAACAGAAAAGTTATATCGATAATGTAAGTTTCATAAAGCGTTTAAACTATCTTAGCAGAAAGGTTGAATACAAATTACAACCAATTCTATTAACAAAGGACAGCCAAATATCAATCCCTCCCCCTCCCCCTCCCCTCCTCCCCCCTCCCATAAAAAAAGAAGAAAAAAAAAAGCAAAGAACTAAACCATGGACTCAAAAAATGACAAGCAAAACAAAATGGTGAAACTCCAAACGGAACGACCTCTGGTGCTCCTCGTTTCTGCAGGCACCAATACTGATACAGCTAAGAAAAAACCCGAAACTTTTAAACACAAATACTACATATGTCGGGGTAACTTATCAACTTTGATCATCGTCACCATTATAGATCAAACAATCAATCGCCGAAAAGACACTAAATAGCATGCACTAGAATGAATGCCATGAACACATCCGAGGAGAAAACAAGTTAATTGAATGCCCAAACAAGTGTCAGAACAGCAACGGCAGGGAAAAGGAGACATTACATTAAGATATTCCTCCGCATCTTCCAGTGGCGCCATTTCACAATAGGAAACGAGACCGGAGATGACCTCCGGGTCTAAAGCCAACTCCGTCTCAACTTTCTCATAGAGATCGAGCAGCGCCCTCTCCAGCCATTCTCCTGATCCTCCAGACTTCATCTCTGAGCTTCGTTCGTCTCTTCGGTTTCTCTCTTCTTCGAATTTCGATGACTCTGCTTTGTCAAACTTCGGCTGCGAGCAGCAAATAAAAAGGCGGGGACAAAGGAAGAAAATGAGACCCATGTAAGAAGCCCATAACTAATTAAGCGTATATGGGCCTGGACTTAGAAATATCTTTTTAGTTCGTATATGAACTTAAGGCGTCTGAAGAGCTCTATTTAAAATAGCAGATTTAGTTTAGAACAGACAAAACGGCGCCAAACGCTGCCTCTGCCTGTATCTGCCTTCTCCCCTTACAGATTGTGCATCTGTGTTGCCGATTACTGGTTGCAGGCAACGAGGCGGGAAAATCATAATTTGGTAACCGGGAGAGCATCGAAATTTCCTTCATCTGCGACACTGTCACCGGCAAGGTTATCGTTCTTCTATGTTGAATCCATGGAATTCAGTTACCGTCGTTGTGTCTCGCTTCGTGGCCATTTTTTCTTACAATCTCCTCCTTCGTGATCATCACCTAAAGCGCTCTTAACTCCCCGCTCAAACGGGTACTCTCTCCCTCCATTTTTTATATTTTTTTATTTTCTCTCTGCTGGATTTTATTAATGTCCATTTTGCTGTAGTTATCAATAGTTGTCTTTTTGTTTGTTCTTTTGTCATGGATGTGACCATCGATATTCGACGAGTAGAGTTTAAGTGGCAGAAGAGATTTTCTACCATATGATACATGGTTTTTTTAAAAATTTATTATTATTACTATTATTGTTATTTTCTCTTTCGTTTTAGATACTTTGTCGATTTAACTAGTTACCGCTTTCAATTGTTACTTGAGGATTTTCCATTCAAATGCTAATAAATAAGAAGTTATATGATGCTGAGAAAGCTTCCTGTAGTCATAAGATATTAGTCTTCTTTTGAGTAACTGTTTACTGTTGGGGAACGTTCGAAGCGGATAAGAATAAATTTTGGGAATCCAGATCTTTCTAAAGTTTATTTCTGTTGTCGTGGTGGCTGTATCATCGTAAAATAACCGTTGCAATAATGACTGCAATCAGTAGGCTATGGACATAGAAATTATATTTCTGGTTAAACAGTTATCACATAAAATATTAGAATCTAATGACTCTGCTGTTAAACTTAATCCGTTTCCTGCAACAATTCAATCCAAGTGTAATGTATCATGACTGATTTTGATGTGGCAGCTGGGTAAGATTAAATTGCGGTTAGGTGAAGTAGATTTTGCCTGTGTTTTTCAGTTGAATTTGCATTATTGACAGCTGGTATGATGTAGAAAATGCTAGTCTCCATTTGTGCAATTTAGGTTGAGATTTAGTATTCCACTTTGTGGGAGAAAAGCAGTTTAGCAAGTTTCACATTGGTTGATAGCATCTCCCTTATCTTTACATGTCAAGAGAACATAAATAGGACAGCCAGGGGTAACTATGTTTTTTTTGGTGGATCCCAATAAGAGGTCATATCTCATCGAGAGTACGCACCATCAGCATGCCAACTGCCAAGGTCATTGAACAGAACAAAGTTTTTAAGTGCCTCGTTGCTCGCATTCTTTTTCAATATGTACTTTCTGAAGCTTACAGTTGCTCATTCCAAACTTATTTTGGGACAAATTTCATTTGTTCTGTGGTAGGATGATGATAGAATACTAATAAAAAAAGGTGACCTTTGTCCTTTCAACATGTTTAGATATGTCCTCCAAAATGATATGTTTAGATTTGAAATTATTTTGACTTTACCTCACAGAAGGAAATTTGTGGCTTGGTTTTGTAAAAATGAACTTGAAGATAATTTGCTTTCAAATTCTTGCGTAGCAGATAGGTATGATATAATGCTTTTCACCGGAAGTTTTGGGCGAGATGTTTTCGTAGATAAGTTAAGAGAAAGGTTCCTTTTCTGAATATGTTTATTCCTTTTCTTGGCTGCAGAAAAAGGACACAGAATACCTTCACACAATTAAATGGTTGGAGTTTCTAGAGGGAATTACCATCACTAATTTTGCTTTGAGATGACTCCAGTGTTGCATCCTAAACATGTAGCTAGTGTCATAAAGTATCACAGAGATCCTATTAGAGCCTTAGAAATATTCAATTCAGTAGTTAAAGAAGATGGTTTCAAGCACAATTTGTTGTCCTACAAGTGTATGATTGAAAAACTTGGTTGTCATTGTGAGTTCAAGGCCATGGAAAATGTTCTTTCGGATATGAGAATGAATATTGACAAAGGTCTACTTGAAGGTGTTTATGTTGGTGTAATGAAAATCTATGGAAGGTATGGAAGGATCCAAGAGGCCGTAGATGTATTTGAACGAATGGATTTTTACAACTGTGAACCATCAGTTTTATCCTATAATGCTATCATGAATATTCTGGTTGAGTACAAATATTTTGATCAAGCTCACAAAGTATATTTGAGAATGTTGGATAAAGGCATTGTTCCTGATGTTTACACTTTCACAATAAGGATAAAGTCTTTCTGTAGAACAAACCGACCTCATGTAGCTCTTAGACTTCTTAAAAACATGCCTGAACAAGGTTGCAACTTTAATTCAGTTGCTTATTGTACATTAATTGGTGGATTTTACGAGGAAAATTTTAAAGTTGAGGCTTATGATTTATTTGATGAAATGCTGAATCAAGGTATTTGTCCCAACATAAGTACATTTAATAAGCTTTTGCACATCCTCTGTAAGAAGGGAGATGTTCGAGAAAGCAGCAGGCTACTCAATAAAGTTTTAAAGAGGGGTGTGGCTCCCAATTTATTCACATTTAACATTTTGATCCAGGGCTTATGTAGAGAAGGAAAGCTAAACGAGTCTGTAATTTTGCTGAAGTTGATGAAGGAAGAAGGATATCATCCTGATGTTGTCACTTACAATACACTTATACATGGGTTGTGCAAGAATAATAAGGTTGTGGAAGCTGAGACTTATGTGTGTAGGATGTTGAATGAAGGTTGTCTTCCTGATGATTTTACTTACAATACAGTTATTGATGGATATTGCAAATTAGGTCATGTACAAAGTGCATATAAAATCCTAAATGATGCTATCTTTAAGGGTTTTGTACCTGATCGCTTCACATACTGCTCCTTAATTTATGGGTTATGCTTGGAGGGTGATGTAGGTAGGGCCTTGGAAGTATTTTATGAGGCTTTGAGCAAAGGAGTAAAGCCTGATGTGATTATCTACAATTCTCTAATCAAAGGATTGTGTCTGCAGGGACTCATCTCAGAGGCACTGCAGCTAATGGATAAAATGTTGGAGAATGGTTGTGTACCTAATATATGGACTTATAATATAGTTATAAATGGGTTATGCAAAATTGGTTATGTATCTTATGCCAACAATGTTATGAATGATGCCATAATGAAAGGGTACTTTCCTGATGTTTTCACTTTCAATACTCTAGTTGATGGTTATTGTAAGAAGTTGAAGTTGGAAAAAGCATTGGAAATTGTTGACAGAATGTGGACTCATGGGGTCACGCCTGATGCTATCACTTATAACTCAGTGTTGAATGGTCTATGCAAAGTTGGAAAACATGAAGAGGTTCAGGTAATATTTAAAGAAATGGTGGTAAAGGGTTGTAAGCCTAACGTCATTACATATAATATATTGTTAGAGTGCCTCTGTAAGGTGAAAAAAGTGAAGGAAGCTTTTGATTTGCTCTGCAAAATGGAAGGGTGTGGAATGACTCCTGATGTTGTTAGTTTTAGCACCTTAATTTATGGATTTTGTGAGAATGGTGATCTCCAAGGAGCCTACAGATTGTTCGTGAGAATGAAGGAATTTAACTTGCTTCCAATGCTTGCTACTTACAACATATTGATTAATGCGTTTTCTAATAAACTCAATATTGATGTGGCAGAGAAGCTTTTCCGCGAGATGAGGGAGGGCAGTTGCCAACCAGATGCTTTCACATACCGTGTTTTAATTGATGGATTTTGCAAGACTGATAACATAGCAAAAGCATATAATCTTCTAATGGCTATGGTTGAAGTGGGATTTGTGCCATCTCTGCCTACATTTGGACGTATACTAAATTGCCTTTGTATGAAACAGTGGTTGAAGGAGGCTGTTGGTGTGATTCACACAATGGTAAACAAGGGAATAGTCCCTGAAGTTGTAAAAAGCATTTTCAAAATTGACAAGAGGGAGGTAGCTGCACCCAAGATTCTGGTGGAGGAATTGTTAAACAAAAGTCATATAACTTATTACACATACGAAATTTTGTATGATAGTATTAGGGACAAAAAATTGCTAAGAAAAAGGCATCATGTAAAGCATCTAATTTATTCATGAACATCTTATGAGGAATGATGCTGGAAAAGAAAAAGTGTTAGATCATCTCTTCACATGGATTATCAGCGAAGAACAGAAATCTGTAGCTTCAACTCCCATATTTGTTCTGGTAATTTCCTTAGAAAAACCAAAAACACACCTATCAATGCTTTTCTTCTAGGAAGATCTAATCTGATGTTTTGTTTTTCAGGGTTGAAGTTAAAAAGTCGGGGCGACCAAATTTATATCTCTGGATGAGGTGGGTTTAACTGGTTGTTGGCCTAATGAAACTTGTGCTGTTTTAACATTTGCTGTGACCATTAGACAATGTATTAAGTTGACATAATCCTTCTTTTGTGAAACTTTATAGGTCCGTTGAACTTCGATGAATAGATTCAAGGTTATTGTAGACTTTGATAAATGGAACTTCAATGAACGATAAGTCTGTCCTTCTTTTATTTTAAGTTTTTCTCTTTTATATCAGCAATCAGCAATGAATGCCTCAAGTCAGCAGGGTTTGATGTGTTTTTATCTTGACACTTTGGGTCTTGAGGACTTACTAAATTATACTTTTCATTATTACTTGGTGGTGTTATAGAAAAAAAAAAAATGATAATTGTGATGTTGCAGCTCTATAACGATACTGAATAGTACAAAGAGTGTCTTGGTTTGAAGGTGTCGCACAAAACCTGTGATGGTTTTTAAGGTCTCAAGTTTGAATTCGGTGTCAAAAAGTTACTTATGGGTTTGCTTACAGCTACTTTGCTAGCTGTGATGATTTGGAGGCCAGGTGTTTAGAAGTTCTTGTGTTTGAAAGTTATTTAAATATTTCTGAAGTGGTCTAAATTAGACTCTTAAATTGAAATGCTTCTTTTGCCTCTGCCGGCAATTGGTATGCTTTTCTTTTAATTTTCTGATTCTTTGACTGACAGTTTGTTCTTCTGTGGCATCAATCTTCTTTTTCGTAGGTTTTTTTCGGTTTGGTAACATGCCTTGGGATGACAAACTAGTCCTGTCTCTACACCGGAAATCATAGCTCCAACACTGTTTGGCATATGGGCAGGCTCAACACGTTCGTCCTCCATGTAGTTTGGCCCATGACTAACCATTGGGTATTCTCTCTCAATTCAGCCACTTTGCTTATTCTAGTTCCTCAGATTTTTGTCATTAAAATATTTCAGGTCAACATGCTAGGGTTTTTCTAGAAGTAAAATTTAGCAGTACAGGAGTCCTACTGTGCATCATAGTTTGTTATCTGCAACTTAGCTTTTTCGCATCCTAGTATGTTATCTGCAATTTAGTTTTTTTGGCATCATAGTTTGTTATCTGCAACTTAGCTTTTCTTCTGGGAACTCGTGGAAGGACCCAGATTGAAAAATGTTAAAAGAAGGTGACTGGGTTAAATGCAATTCCTGCCAAGGCAATGTCGGTACAGCTCCTGTTGTATTTACTTGCTTTTGCTCAAGCTGTTTCCTTTTTTTTTGTTTGACAGGATCATTTGGAATCTTCACGGGAACTTATGACATGGCTCAAACAACCATTTTTCATCCATGGGGGTAGGTTTTCTCTCTCTCTCTCTCTCATGGAACTTTCAAAATTAGTTTATTAGTTGAAGATATTAATGACTTTTACAACTCCAGTCTATTAACAAGGCTGAGGTAAATCAGTTAGACTCTGATCTGAGCAACATTTATTATTTTTTTCATCACGGTAGTCATGTTACAGACATTATGGAGGGAGATTCCTTTGTGATATTTTTTTTGGACTTTAGGTAGGAAAACCCCCCATGATGTCATTTAAAGTACCTTGATAAGATTAAGGACATTGGTAGAGCCGGGCAAATTAGTCGGCACCACACTCCGAGTGGGAACAGCATAACAAACATATTAGCCAGGAAGGAGTTCCCAGGCAGCATCTGGCTGTTGGATTCTCATTTCCAATGTAGCTCCTTACCTCTGTTCTTCACACACTGCTATTTATTTGATTTATTTGATGTATTTCATCTTTTACCATTTTATAAAGGCTCAGGCCCTCAATCGTTGTAATAACCCACATTTGGGTTCTTTCATGAATACAATTCTCCCATATTTCTCAGAATAATATAATAATGACAATGATCATTTTGCTGACAAGACTATTATGTTTTATATTACAGATACAACATTACTATGTTTTTACACCTGAGCGGATCCCATTACTATGTTGTAACGCGCTCTATCTGTGTTGCACCTTAAAATTTTATAAATTTAATTTTAAAATACTCCAACTGGGGTTAAATTATTACATTAGACCCTAAAATGCAGCATTTTAGAGTGCAGCGCAAGTAAAGCGCTCTCTACATGAGCCAAACCCTTATGAAATGGTTGTTTACGTGGTCTGTTAATATTTTGTTGAGCTGCTATGGAGACTTGAATCCAAGACTTTTTTTTGGATCCATGGCACGGACGATGGTGAAGAAGACGTTTGATCGATTTTGAGAGGAATCTATAATCATTTTGATAATAGCCATGGGAATTTAGGTAACTTTATTTTTCTTCAAAATAGTAAAGGCAAAAAAAAATTATTATTTATCTTTCAGGCCAACTACCCACCATCAAGATGTAGGGGTGTAAACGGGTAATAATCGAAACGGGTAAAAGTTATTCTGTTACCCGTTTCGATTACCTTACCCGTATTCCGTCACCCGTTTCACCTGAATAAAACTTAGTTATTCCGTCGCCCGAATTTCTTACCCGAGTAATTGGGTAAATAAATTGATAATAATATTTTAATAAATTTAATTATTTAACCCTTATAAATATTTAAAACAAATAAAAAATAAAAAATATTTAAAATTTTCATCCAAATTCTTCAATTTTATCTAAAAATAATTCAAATAAATGTTTAACACACATATTAGGGTATTAACGATAGAAATAAGGGTATAAAATTTTAAAAAATTATTAAATTACCATCCGGGTAATCGGGTAATCGGAAATGCCCATTATCCATATCCGTTTCGATTAAGAGGCGGGTAATTAGGTAATTTTTTAATCGGATAATCGGGTAATCGAAATATATAATTTTATTCCTTATCCATCCGATTACCATTCGGGTAAATCGGGTAATCGGGTAAAGTGGACACCCTTACCAAGATGGCTTAAAACATGTTAAATTTATAATTAAAAAGCCAAGATGGCTTAAAACATATTAAATTTTGGGTTAGTTTTAAATTTAAGAAGAATATCCGTTTTGGGGCGAGTCACTTCCCGTCATTCAGACCTGAGTCTGAACGAGTTGGAAGCTCCTTATGACCCAGATTTTAACTGACTCGAGCCCAGTCCGACCGGGCCCGTCGGGGCCGGCAAACCATGGGTCAAACCGGAAGAAAAAAATGCGTGAGACGGTGAGAGTCGAGCACTATAAATGACTTACTAGGCTCCCATTTCCGGATACTTTTATTCCCGCCCTCTTCGCTCTTCTACGTCTGGGCATTCTTCCCTCCAAGAATCTAGAGTTCAAGATCGCTAGAGCCCCATTGGTTTTCTTCTATACCATACATCTTATTCGCTCGAACTCATCTCCATTCTCCGCCCCCGCAATACGTCGGTCTTCTACTCGCCTCACCCGCCGATCCGCCGATTGAAGGATCACGAGGAGCGTTTCTTTCTCTGTGGAAGAAACAACCCTGGCGAAGAGTTCCATCGGCAGGATCGGGTAATGAATACTTCTTTCATTTTCTTTATGTGCCGTTCTTTTTCTAAGCGTAATGTTTGTATTGTTGGAGGTACTTGGTTTGTTTATTGTTTTATTCAATCTAATATGTGGAGGTACTTCGTGTGGTGAACTGCAATCACTTCAATCTTATCGAGTATCGACCGTATATGTATATGTATCTAGTTGGATTAGTTTTCTTCCAACGGGTTCAGATCATTAGCTAGCTTTAATCTTTTTGATTCCGGAAACTAGTCATCTGTTATGTATTATCTTTCTCGCAATTCTGCTTTTAAATTATGCTTTTGGGTATTGAAACTCAAACACAAGAGTACGATGTTGATCTTGGGTTTGAGTGGAGCTTGTACTCTTTGAAAGACTATTTTGAGTTTCTCCTGTCCTGGCTGATCTTTTGATCTTTAGTTTAAGATTAAATTTGTTCTGCGTGGGCGGGACTGGTTGTAATATGAGGCGAATTCTTTGAGTTTTGACAAGGTTAAGCACAAGAAAACAAAATAACTATAATTAATGTGGTCTCTAGTGGTCTTCGTGATTGAATGCCTTTTTTATTGTTTACTTTCATCTAATAAATTAATAAATGTAATATCTGAGTTCTTGGTGATAAGAGCAAAAATTAGAAAAATATAATTGTAGCTAGTGCTTCTCGTTGATTGATTTTTACTGACAATTCCATTTAGAATTTAGAATTAGTTATAAATTCCTTCTCTGCAGATGCCAGTTACGGATAGGGCTTATGGAACCACAATTGCAAATACAAGTATGATAAAATTCCAGTGAGCATGTTTGTGGCGAACTGATTATAAGATCTTTTAAATTTTTTGAAATCTCCTCAATCTGATATTCTCCCATGCCTTTGAGCTCATCTCAATGGCTGTAATCAAATTGTAGGTTCTCTCTTTCTCTCCCCTGGACACCAGCTCTTTTTTTGTACTAATTTAATTGAATTGGTCATGATATTATGCGGACTTGGGGAAATGAGGTATCAGACACCATGGATTGATATACGTACTTGCTTGTTTTTTATACCTCTTTTCAGTGAGTCTCTGTAGATGTAATTGTGAAATTTGTTCTTGCAGTAGCCATAATTGAGTTGTTAAAAATCAGGACACAAATGAACTGCTTTGTTGGTATTTAACCACTAATCTTGAATAAGAATGAACCCTTATATCCATTCACAAGTGATCATCCTATGACAATTTGGCATCATTTGGGATGATCAAATATGCCAATCTCCTCCAGAAAAATTAGAACTAGATACTTTTACGGCCTATTAATGCAAAAAATTAAAGAAAGGAGCAGGAATCGGGCATTTTCTGATGGAGACGATGCTGTCTTCCATCTGCATTGTACCTCAATCTGGGCTTTGTGTAATAGTAAAGTACACCAGTCAGTTAGTTCGGATGCCAAGCCTCTGTAATAGAGGTCACTCCTTGATTCGGAGTGATGTTTGAGTAGTGACAAAATTTTATATAGTTACAAATGCAGTTACCTAACCATATTATTCTCTCATGCTTTTGAAATAAGTTTTTATAATTTTAATGTTAACGATTTCTTGTACATGAGGTAAGAGAAGGATCGGAGCTTTGAAATTGTCTTATACTTTGAAATTGACGTGCAATAAAAGAAAATAAAACGACATCTATTTCTGTCTTAACCATTTACAAGTTATCACATATTTCTCGGTCTCATCATCTTTGTCTCTTTCCTGCAGGTAAGAAAGAAGTATTAGCTCTTCCACATCCTAGCGATTTGCGACACAATGGTATCCGGAAATTTGAAGTGTTCAGATGGCCCGGACTTTCTGAGATGCATTCAGGCTGCTACCCTTGCCTCCCGAATTGGCATCCAGTATAGCCACTCACGGAAGTTGAATTGGCGGTCCTACAATGACGGTAGAAGACATGGGTACGCACTCCATTTCTTCCTACTGCCATGGTAGGGGACTGGGAAGGCCTTATTTGGGAGGCAAGTGTGGCGGTCTCAATGCTATTCAGTGTGGTGGTGGAGGAAGTAGGAAGTCGCGCGCGCATTTTGCAGCCGGTGAAGGCTCGTCCTCAACAACCGGAGAAGGAAATTGAAAGTGTTCATGAGAGATTTTAACTTTGCTTACTGATATTTACTTTTGATTTAATATAGCTTAAATAGCCATAAGTTATTTCTTTTGTAATCAGCGGTTCGTTTTTTATTCTTGAGATGTATAATCATAGTCTGGTGGCTCTAGGCCAATATTATGCCTCTAAAATCCACAGAAAAAGTTCGATATGTTGCTCTAAGCTTTCTATCAGCATATATTATGTCTCAAATTAGTCTTTAATTATGTCTCAAATTAGTCTTTAATTATGTCTCAAATTAGTCTTTAATTATGTCTCAAATTAGTCTTTAATTATGTCTTAAATTAGTCTTTAATTATGTCTCAAATTTGCTGGGTCATGTGTTGGCTTGGGAATTGGGTCGCGGGTTGAGTCGGCCAGTCGGGGGGAATAATTCGAATTTGGTCGGGATCGGGAGTTGGGTCGCTGATTGGGTCTGGGGGAATAATACGAATTTGGTTCTGGGTAATTTTCGGTCCGACCTTGTGCGGGTCCACCTTAACATTTTGCGGCGACGTTATCGTCTTCCTCCACCGTGCTTCAGCTCATTTGAGAAACTCAGCACTTAATTGATTCTGTTTGTTGTTATTATTCATCGATTCTTAAAGGATGGATTCAGTGCTGTTGACTGTCTCTTCCTCTGTAGTTCAATCCTCCCTCCTCGCTTTCTCTGCTTCCAAAAGGCCTTCCAAAGAAAATTTGGTTCGGTACAGCAGATGCAGATGGCCGCCTATCAGTGTCCCTCTTCGTTATCGGAATCGGGTTTTTGGATTTCGTAATGGGAAGTATTCATCAGGCCCTGATAGACCTTTACGAGTGAGTTGTCTTAATGGCACGAAAAAGGAACCACAGAGCTCGTCGACGAAGGAGGTAGATATGATTGGTTGGATATTTTCTTTTTCTTTTCCTTTTTCAGCACTCTGCTTTGATTAGCTTCTGAGTTCTGAGCTGTGAAGTCCGGCTGGAGTCTTTTTGTGGTATTCCCATTTTTATTACCTCTCAAGCCTACAAGTGCTATTCACGCGGTGGAGTTCATAACCGAGTAAAAAGTTCGTGTTTAAGTGACTATCGTTATGAATTTTCAAGTACTTGTAGTTCCTTGGAATATGGATGCTAGGCAGTAGGTGATGATATCTATGAGAAATTGTAAGTGAGATTGGAGTGGAAAATAGCTCTGGCCCTATCTTCACTCTTCAAGCTGACTCAACTTGTCAGGTTCGCTTGAGCACTTGTAGTCCAACGCCACAGCTTGGGCTTTGCGATGTCATAATTGATCTGCAAAATTTTGAACCTCTCTGAACTATAAAGTGCTTATAATGTTTATTTTATGTAAAAAACGACAATGTCTAAACTCTAAAGTATGATGATGAAATGCTTCTTGACATTAGCCGAAGCTGGGTTCCAGCTGTGCAAACTTTATTTGTACAAGTTTAAATGAGTTTGATTGAAGCTTTCAGTAGAGCTTCAACTGGATTTCTGTGGCTTGGAGTTTCATTTGATCAAACTGATCCTTTGTTTTGCTAGTTCTCTCAATTCATTCCATTGGGATTTGCTGACTGATGAAAATCATAGATAGAATCATCTTCCTCTTTTTCAGGAATTGGGGTTGGACTGGCCTGTCCTTCAGCGCTGGGATGTACCATGGAAATGGCAAACAGTTACACTTACTATGTTTGGATGTGGAATAAGGTGCACTTCTTCAATATTTAATTGATCACCAGATTCTTTTCCTCTATGTTTTCTACTCTATTATTTTTGTTTCATGTGAATTGGTCACTTACTTCTCTTGTTTTTGTACTGAAAGATGATGTTGTGCAATTATTTTCTTAAGAAAGGTTATAAATTGCTAATATTTGGATCATAACTGTAAATTTAATGTTGTCAATTGAACTCCGTTATTGTCCGCATACCCTTCAAAAAATTATCAAAAAGAAAAGAAGCATTTATTTCTGTATCTTGTTGGAGTGTTTAAGCTATTTGCTAACATCAATGTTTGTAGTGGACCAATCTGATGTTGTTCAGGCAGTTTTGTCTTGACAGGACTGTTGGAGACATCAGTGATACCGTATCTGAATTTGCAGATTGCAGATCTGAATCTTGATCAGAAATCGGAAATATTGTTTGTGGACCAATTGTATGATCTTGAACTTCTATAAATGTGGCGTCTTAACTTCTTTTAATAAATTCATTCTTCTCCAATAGCAACTTTGACAGTCTCAGGACAATACATAGATGTAACACCTCTTCCTTCATCTATGATGGTTCTGCAGCATTGTTACTGCAGTAGTTCTTGGAGTTATATTTGGGATCACAAACAGTTTCAAACCGTACCCTGATGACATTTTTCGATATAGTAAGTTCCTGAAAGATACTCCTTAGGATTGCAACCTAATTTGAAAACTGTGGATGTATTCATATTTACTTGATGTGTAGGTTCTACTTCTTACACTATTCTTTTTACTGTTACTTTTGACACTAACATTAGTATTGACAGAATAATGTTCAGTAATAGACATGATGGAACTATTTCAGAATTCAAGGACCCTTTCAATCTCCGGAATGGATGGCTTCTATGGGCAGGCATTGGTTTCGTGGGAGCTATTTTGGCTATAGCATTAACAGGAGCCGCCCTGGCTTTATTTAACAGTGAGAATCCACAGAGAGAGGTTGGTGGCTAATTGTGTTGTTTCAAAACTTCTCTGTGCTTATTTTTGTTTGTTAGAAGGTTTTTCTCATGGAAAGTTTGTCTTCCCAAGATACTCTACCTTCTTCATTACCCATTGACCTGCATATCCCTCATTGCAAGCCATTTCAGGAGAAAAATAAAAGGAAAGGAAAAACTCTTAGGTCCCTTAGAACTAGAACAAGAATGTCGAGGTAGGTGAGAATAGGGAGGTAGAAAACAGAAAACGCTTATCTTAAACATTGTTAAGAAAATGGGAAGACTATGGGATGTTGATGCATAAAAGAATTGGTGATTATGAGATTGGCATTGTATGTAGAACTTCAAAGTCAGCTGTCAGAAAAATTAAAATATCATTGTAGTTAGCAATTTTAACAAGTTCCTGTCAGAAAAATTAAAATATCATTGTAGTTAGCAATGTTAAAGCTTAGTGTACAAGTTACAGAGAGTGAAGTTCACTGATTTGGGCAATCGAAGTGTTACTTGTTACCTGGATCAGTGGCCATTGCCAACAATTCAATGTGCTATATCATGGAAATGTGTTACCTACTCTGTTGTTTGTGTAGGGCGGGCACACGATGGTTGGCGTAGTGGGCTCATTTTGTTTAATGTTTGCTGTACTAAATCACTTGTTAACACTGCAGTTATGTACTCTCGGTTCTTCTGTAGTTATTTCTTATTATCACTGTGATTTGGTTTCAGACTGATGCCCTAGTTCGCTTGTCACCACTTATTGGTTCCTCAACTATTAGGTATTGCACTTGTGGTCTTTATTGTCCTATTTAGTGGATGCAAAAAATAAAAAAATATTTTTAAGAAAGAATATATAACAATATAAGCTTTATTCTTTTGGTTGCAGTACTGCTTGTCTTGTTGGCATTACAGGTGTTTTGGCACCCTTGCTCGAGGAAACCTTGTTTCGAGGCTTCCTGATGGTGTCTCTCACTAAATGGTAACTTTTATATCTGAAGGCTATAGCTGTAGAGTTAGACTTCTTTGGAGCAGAATTCCTGCATTCTCCATTCGACCTTTACCTTTCTGTGGCTTTCCATTTTTTTGAGGATTGAACATAGCAAGTTTATTTTTTAATGAAGGACATGTCATACAAAACAGCATGTTGCAAACAACATGGATTGAAGAGGTTAAGAAAACTTTAAAAGAGGATAGCCATATGAAAGGGGTGGATTGGAAAGTTCAGATGGACGTTTAGGGTTTGTGTTGACAATGTTGTGGAATAGGGTTATTATGATGATGATGAAACTGAAAATGTACTGACCATTGTGTGCTCATTACTGATGGTTAATTTTATCTATATATAATCACCTTTTCTTTCCTAACAGGTTTCCTACTCCAGTTTCTGCACTTCTGGCTGCTGCAGTATTTGCTGTTGCCCATCTAACGCCTGGCGAGTTTCCGCAGCTATTTGTGCTAGGTACTCTCTGCACATCTGTCTATATGGACACGAAAGCATGTCTGGGCTTCTTTTAGCATACTTTTAGAATGTGCCTTGCCCAAATTCTAGATCTTTTACCGTTAGACACTTGATCTTGATTATATAATGAAAATAGCCACCAATATTCACCTCTCAGATGAAATGACCAGATGCTTTTGTCATTGTCAAATTCTCCTAAGCCACAAATCAAACATGTTTACCATTACACCAACCACTGAATCACTTAGATTTATAGTTTTAAAGACTTTTTAGGCTGTAAATGAATTACTTTTCTTCTCCTTCGGAAAACAAAAACAGGGAACTGCTTTTCTCGCCAAATTATACCACCTTAATTAGATATAAGGCTGAATCAATCAGCAAGTGCTTTAGCTATTTGATTCTTTCTCCAACTGGGTGAAACAGGTGCTGTGTTAGGATTTTCATATGCTCAAACACGGAATCTTCTCACACCCATCACCATACATGCTTTATGGAATTCTGGGGTCATTTTACTCCTAACATTTCTTCAGGTATTTATCTCACTTCGTTGGACATCATATTGTCGGATGCTTAGTTAAGATTCATTTGGTGCTCACTTTCATGTTATTCATTGCCCTGTATCAAAGTACTTTGCAATTGTCATGCGTGCCCATTTATTCAAAAGAGACACCTCTCCGTTCTCTGTGGCTTCGTCTGTGCCCGAAGCCACACGTTCTTGATTCAAACAAGCAACTAAAGGTCTTTCCATTTTTATGTTTGCAGCTCCAAGGCTATGACATAAGGGAGCTGCTGCAGGGGCAGTGAGTGAAACCTGGCTCTGTGAACATGGGATACCACTATCTACTACGATCTTTGTTGTTTTGTGGTTACTGGTATATGAGATGTATCACATACGTGAAAGTTTGCAAAGAAAGAATAAATGAATTGCATTTTGTGACTAACCGATGTTTGCAGCTCCAAGGTTATGACTTATGGGTTAGCTTTCTTCCTACAAGTTCTTTTAAAAACTAACGAACTAAAACAAAATCACTAATACAAAACTAAGAACATTAAAGCCTTACAAGAAAAACTTACATGGTATAGAAAAATGAGCCTGGATCAGCTGGCCAAAATGCAGCGTAGCCAAAGCGAATCACGGGGCGCCCAGACATGGAACTGCCCATGCGGAGCTTGGGTGGTGCCCCGTGATTCGCTTTGGCCACCTGCATTTTGGCCAGCGTAGAAAAATTACTCCTAAAAGTGAAAGTAAAACTCCCCAAAACTTTCGAGTCACTACAATAATATCAGGAATGTTAATGTGATTAAAGGAAAAACATGAATTCTGTACTTTTATAACCACTCCATTAACGAGTAACTATCTCCTGAATCGCACTTAAGAAACCATTTAACAAAAAAAACTAAGAAACTGATATTATAAAACGAGAAACTCCTCGGTCGCAGGAAGCTGATAAAAATTAAAAAGAAACCAACAGACTGCACCATCATCAGGCCCGAATAAAGAATTTATATGAACTCATCATCTCTTGAAATAGTCTAAGAATTAATGAATACGGATACGTCTTCATCGTGCTTACATCCACTCTCTGTAGCGTCTGATAGTACAAGTACATGATCGAGTTCATTTATTCCTGGTTACTCATTTGTAATGTTTTCTGTTCATCGAGACAGGGACCCTTTGATCCTTTCTCAGCCAAGAGAAACAGAATAGTTTTGTCACTTCTTTTGATCCTTTCTCAGCCAAGAGAAACAGTATAGTTTTCCACTTCTTTCGATCTTTTCTCAGCCAAGAGAAACAGAATAGTTTTTCAGTTCTCACCATCGATGACTCAATGGCGAAAGCAACTTCTCACCCTGTAAGAAACCGAAAAAGAAAAAAAGAAAAAAGGAAATGTAACAGACAATTTGAAACGTCTCTGTTCCCTGATGCAACTCCACGAACCGTTTCTCCTCGTCGTTTCTGCCGCTCCAGGGAGGTAAAATCCTTTCTGGGTTTTGCAGAAAAACTTTCGGTTGGGTGGAAATAGAATTGATTTGGGAGGAAGAGGCACGCGGGTTGATTGCACGTTTCAGAGTCTCCTGGTTTGGTAAGAGAAAGAAGACACAGAGTCGACATCAATGGTGGGTCTGAAACTCTGAATTGAGAAGGAATAAAACGAAGAATGACGAATACGAAGACTGTGTCCTCCTATGCAGATGAGGAGACAGTTATGGGTTTTCTCCACATTCAGTGGTGTCAAATACAGGAGAAGAAAAACAGAGAAGACCTGCGTTCAATGTCAAATGATCCTTTTTTTTTTTTTTTTTTTCTTTTTGCTTGTTCTGCTTCTTTTGATGCAGAGAGGCTCAGAGGACTAAAAGAAAAGGAAACAGACAAGTCTCTGAATCATTGAAAAGATAAAATCATTTGCTCTCTGACCCATCAATGATCGAACATGTGAAACCTGGCCAAGTTCATCCATTACCCAGTTGACACAATATTTAGCTCTCTGACATAAACAGTACTTCCATTACACATTTGGCCAAAATTTTAGCTCTCAGACATATAAATAGTACTGCAACTAATCTTTTAGGCTGGAATGGGTGATAATTGAGGAGCACTATCTATGGTCTGCAAAAAAAGCACATTACAAATGAATTACAGATCAGATGAATATAGTAAAAGAAGAAAGCTAACCCAGAACCTGCCTCCTTGTCGTTTGATCAGAGAAGTAGATCACTGCTTCTTTGATCATCTCATCTCGTAAAACCTCTGAGGACCAGTGACAGGGAGCATGAGCACCTCTGAGAAGTGGACCCGTGGAGATAACATTCGAATTCGATGTAGCTTTCATCTTTCTGGGTCTGCAGCAAATCCATTGCTTTCGGTTCTTCCCAAAACTTTTGCAGCATTTTGAAGGTGCAGGCGACTGTTTTTCATCCTCTTCTCCACTGAAGATGCCGTATACTTGTGCAGATGGTTGAGGGGTATTGGTCCCTTTGGAGATGATTCTGTCCCGGGTATCGTTAACAAAGGGCTTCGGTTCTAAAACCCAGAAATCAGATATGTAATCGCAGGTTATTCTGTAATCTTTCTCCATGATCGTCGACAGGAAGAAGAAAAAAAGAAAAAAGAAAAACAGATGATTGAAAAAGAAAACTGGGTTCGGATTTCGGAAACTTAAAGAGTAGTCACAGTACCTGAGATTCATTCTTATGGACTCGATTCATTGTGTTTATGGAAATTCTGAAAAACTTTCTACACGCAGATTTAATCCATCATAATAAATCCCATTCATGAACCTACCAATTCAAATTAAACAACGCCCGGCATTCGTGGAGGTTTCAAATTCTGAAATATGCTACTAAACTGGGATAATATAAAACTGATTGAAGTTTGAAAAACGGAAGATGAACAACAACTCAGAGTAAATCCTCAATCACCCAGAAATTTTTCTGAGCTCCGCAATTAGATCACCTCAAGAAGAGGATATGGATAATGAGATTGTGGAACTACTGTGGGAATTTGATGGCTCAATTTGGTGACACATCCATCTTCTCTGATCAAGATTCAAAAGGGGTTTCATGCGCGAAGGGGTTGGAGTCTGAAACACTAAAAGACTATTCCCGCGTGTAAAACAGAATCAATTATATGGCATTTTTACAGGCCAAAGTGGGGCTTCATGTGCCCACACACCCTCTTGTTATTCTTGAAAGGAAATATAAGACTATGAAATAGTTTTTTATAATTATGGTTTAATAACTTGTAAGTTTATTAACTTAGACAGATTAATAATTTCCTAAGCCTTAATCTATTCTCTATTAATGGGTTTAAACCAAATTGGCCATTACACCCATAGATGTGATTATATTCTGAGATAATCACATTAATTGGAAGCCAAAATCGCCATCCATGGCATTACGTAAAAGATAGTCTCTCACTCTATCTTCCACCTCTCATTAATCTCCGACACGAGTCACAATCCGAAATGTTGTAGTTCTTCAACATATTCATTACCACTTTTGTGGGTCAGAGTTTTTTCGAGTTTTGTGGCTTAGAAATCTCATAATTAAAAAGCAATGCACATATGAACACTTTCCTAGCTAGTTCCCACATGTTGGCATAACATGTCAATTAAGCATGTCTTATAAGCTATATATATATATGTCATGGGATGAAGTCACTTAAATAATGATAGGTTACTCTAATTAATCACTTCTCCCATAATAGAGACCAAGTTGATCATGCCGAGAAGCAGTTCAAAAGTCTAACTTGCTCATAATTCAACATATATATATATATATATATGTGGTGGTGTCCATCTTCATTCCTCCATATTTTAATATTCTAACACTTGTATCATCTGGGGTCACTAAGGGCACCTTCTAGACAAAACAAGATTAATATAACCATCACCTGTAAGCATCTCTTGATCTTTTCAACTTGGAGCAGGGAAGATATTAAATCTTAAAAAGAAAACTTAAAATAAGCGAAGAATCGAACCAAACTAATCTGATATTCTGCAGAGGAAGGAGGGAAATGAGATTATTGATGAAACTGATGAGTCTAAACATGAAATGGAGTCATGGGTGTTCACTCCTGTGAACAATTAACATATCATATCTTTTAAAAAGTTACATTGATTTCTAAATCCATCTTTTTGACCGATATATGAAAGAGCCAAAAATCAATACGGATCCCACATAGTATTGTGAATTAATCAGCTGTATATAAAGGTGATCAAGGTAGAGAAAAGTGATTAATCATGGGTTAGTGATTAGTTTCTCTTTTTACCAGTTAAAGGGAAGGAGAAAACAAGAAGAAGGAAGAGAAGATAACATTCTTATCTGCCTGCCAAACCAGACATGATTCTGGTCTTTTAGGGTGTGAGATTTTGAATCATAATTTAGTGGGAATATGAACTTTTAGATCTTATATATATATATATATATATACAAATGAAGGGCTCTGAACTGCAGGGTCCCTTTCTTGAGTGTCTACATGAAAGAGTGTACTGTTATGAGGTCTTCTCGTCCAGTTGAATAAAGGGTCATAATCTTCCTCTTAATTTGGTAGGTTGGTCTGTTAGGCTTTGACGTGCCTTTGTCTCCAGCACTGGCTCTCCTCGTGGCTCTGTCTCTGCTACCACATGCCTTTCCTCATTATGAAATTTAAATAAAAAGTTATTCATGACGATATGAGTATGGAGATCAGGCCGAGAGAGAGAGAGAGAGAGAGAGCAAATGAGAGAGAGAGAGAGAGAGGATTGTGATTGCTGTATAGTTCGAATCTGGAATCAGAGGGAAGGAATGAAGAGAGAATTAAAGGTGATGGATACATACTCCCGAAGGGCAGAGGAAATTAGTAAGAGATATTGCACTGCATATATTAATCCACGTATCCGGAGTACTTTTGCTTTTCTGGGCGATGAAGTACTGTTCATCTATTACGAAATTTATCAGTGGGCCAGGAGGGATAGGTGGGTGTCTGGGATTGGGTTGGCCTTGTGCATTTCATTCCTGAATTTTAAAATGGGTGAAATGGGAGGAAGAAGAAGAAGACGAAACAAAGAGCCTTTATAAGGTCTTCTCTTCTCAGGATCTCCTTCAATCGTCTTGTGCAGAGCTAGAACTAGCTAGCTACTTCGTCCGTCTTCTTTCTTCTTCTTCTTCTTCCTCTTGTTCTTGCAGAGGCTAGTAATGGCAAGGCAAGGAAGTTCAGGCAATGAGATTCATGATCTCGCTTCAGTGGAAGAAAATCACCACTTCAGTGATCATGAAACCTCTCGTAAATCGAGACTCAATCAAGTTTTCCCCCCGGCTCTTCGTAGAAAGGTTGGACTAAGTACTCTGTTTTCATCTTGCTTAATCTTCTTCTTTCTTAATAGTAATTACACGGGAATCCTTTCCATAAAACCATACTCTAATTCTGTTTTCTATTCATTCCATGCCATTTAATCTTTTGCTGAACTGATCTCTGGGTTCTATTCAAGTTTTCTTATTTCTTAATCTACAGCCAATTTTGTCTTTAATTATCCCTGCTCATGTAAATGTCGATTATATATTATTCTCTCTTCTAAGCACGAAACAAGAACAGAGACCCAGAAGAGCCAAAACGCCTCTCGTCTTCTTCCCCCGGACCTCACGAGGCGAATCCACCAATTGACAAAAGTGGTAATATTTGTTTTTGCAGGTGATCGCAGAAACCATCGCGACGTTCTTGCTGGTCTTCGTCACGTGCGGAGCGGCGGCGCTGAGCAACAACACCGACGGCCGGAGAGTGTCCCAGCTCGGGGCCTCTGTCGCCGGCGGCCTCATCGTCACCGTCATGATCTACGCCGTCGGACACATCTCCGGCGCCCACATGAACCCCGCCGTCACCCTCGCCTTCGCCACCTTCCGACACTTCCCACGCTACCAGGTATATATGTTACGTACGTGTACATCATGTGTGTGTGCATGAATGGATCAGATCACTCTTTCTAAACTACTCAATTATCTTCATTATTAGACCCCTACTTTTATAAGCCACAATTTGATGATAATGCACAAATGCATGTTTTTATGAAGAGGACCCCCCCACCCTTAAAAGAAGACTTATTAATCATAAAAGCGCGAGTATTTGAGAGAAAAGATGTTCATTGTTTTTATGGAGAGGACCCCCCACCCTTAAAGAAGACTGAGTTAATTTCAAGACCCTTCAGATTTTTAAGGGGCAGGGCATCCAAGACTCTTGATTTTGATAGGAGCAAGAATGGGTCACCCGACCCTCCACACAACTAATGAATGTAGCTAGTGTTACAGGTTCAAATAGGCTAGCCCAATCAAATGAAGACGTGTTATCTTACTCAAACGTTACTGTGTTATTTTAACTATAATCGTGATATTTTTATTACAACGTGGTATTGTGACCCTAACCGTGGTATTTTAGCCAAAATTATGGTATTTTAAATGACACTGCATTGATTATATATGTTTACTAACGTATCTTTATTTGATTGGTTACGCTGGTGCGCGCACTAGCTAATCCGAGCCCCTTATGTACTCAGTCCCGTGAATTCGATAAATAAGTTCCTAGATTCTCACTTTGAGCATTCTGAATGTCTTTTCTGTTTGTTCATGTTTTCTCTAGCTAACTATATATTAGTAACTTAATTACAAAGGGTGTTGGCAGTATTTCTTTTTTAGTCTAAACTTGATGTTATCCATATCGATTTTTTTTAACAATTAAAATAATAAGGTACTTATATAATTACAGCTCCAACAATATTATGTCTAAAAATGCTTCTGTTGTCTATTAGCTTGTTTTATATGATAAACATTTGCTGTTCTCTCTAGCATATATATATATATATATATATATATATATATATATATATATATATATATATATATATATATATATATAATATGATTGTTTGGCTCTTAATATATATACTATTATTAAGCTTTATAGTATGGTTGGATTCTTCTTTCTAGTTGCGTGGAAGAAATTTCGAAGATGTAACACATTTGTCACGAATAAGAAATCAAGTATATATATAGTTTAAGTTATTAGGCATGGTGGCATGCAAATGAGCATATTGAAGCTGACTCTATAGTTTTATATCTTCTACTAGTACTTTTTTAAGCTAAGTTCTATATCTTATTCCTAAGTTGAACCAATAAAGTGCGAGGGCCGGGTTAATATATATTATGTGAATCAAGGGTCAAGACATTGAACGTATATGCCAATCTTGATGGATATTAATTAACAACCAAACTTGTAGTGTTTTTTATTTAAAGATTAGTACGTCGTCTTTTTATATATGCCGACTTGTTTTAAGATTAAATTAGTGGGAAGAAATTCTGTTCTTTTAATTAATCACATGCTTACGAAAAATAATGAATACTATAAATTGAGGTCTATTAATTGGAGTTTTTTTTTTTGTGTGGCAGATTCCTTTCTATGCTGCTGCTCAATTCACTGGGGCAATAACAGCTTCTTTTGTTCTGAAAGTGTTGCTGAACCCAATTCATGATCTGGGGACAACAACTCCTTCAGGTGCACCAGTCCAAGCTTTGATCATGGAAATTGTTGTGACTTTCTCTATGATGTTTGTTACATTAGCTGTGGCAACTGATACTAAAGCTGTACGTATGCAAAACCCTTAAATTTTTTCTCTTTTCCTTCTTTCTTTCTTTCTCCATCTCCACTGAGAATTGAAATATCTCTCTTTCTCTTTCTACTCTATATTAATCAAAATTTTTAACTTGTTTACAGGTGGGAGAGCTGGCCGGTTTAGCTGTGGGTTCGGCCGTTTGCATAACATCCATCCTTGCAGGGTAATTAGCTGAATATCATTCTAATTTTCACATCTACGTAGGTTATGATCTTAATCATGCATGCTTGTGAGTACTCTTCAAGACAAAGGCACAAGCTGATCATATACATAAAAGAAGAACACACCTGAAACTGAAATGGGTGGGGCATGTAATTTTCAGGCCAGTGTCAGGTGGCTCCATGAACCCGGCAAGAACCCTGGGCCCCGCCCTGGCGAGTGGGAGGTACGAGGCCCTTTGGGTCTACCTGGTGGGGCCAGTGGCAGGGACCCTCTTAGGGGCAGGGTCCTACAGCTTGATCAGGGCGGCTGACAAAGAATCATCAGTACTGACCACTGTCTCATCCTTCAAGCTTCGGAGAATGCAGAGCCAGGAAGCAGAGAAAGACCCCCTGGAGAACATCTGATTGTAAATATACGCAATCCCCTTAATCGCCCATGTAGTTTCCTTTTCAGTAGTTTTCGCGCCATGGGCTTTGTTTGAGAGAAGCATTAGGAGCTGTAGGGATCTGCTAATTAGTTACCCCCTTTTTTGTATAAATGGGAAGAGGTGTGGTTGCACCACGGCAATGGTTCTAAGCATGGTAGTGTGACTTCTTTGTTTCAGTTCTTATTTCCCTAGAAGGGTTATATTTATGACTCCAGAGCAGCAACCCTTTTTAGTAACGCTTTAAGTTTAGCATCGCTTCCTACTCGACCTTGTTGGTTGTGTATACAGATTCGTACGCACAACCCTTGTTCGCAGCGGCCCGGATCCGGTGGCCAAATTGTAGGCAGCCAAAGCGAATCACAGGGCGCCAACTGAGCCCTGCACAGGGGGTCCCATGTGTTTGGCGCCCCGTGATTCGCTTTGGCTACCCACAATTTGGCCACCGGATCCAGGCTCGATCTTGGGCCTTTATGCACCTTTTAAGGATACTTTTACATTTAACAAAATAGTTTAATGGGTATCCGGGCCTTAACGTATTATTGTTACGTTATTGAATTTTATCAGTGTCCCATCCAATAATAAACGAATATCCAATAAACAACTAAGTGGATATCCATTTTTTTGTTGAGCCAGGTTTGTTTGGGCTTATTGATGTGGATATCCAGACATAAAGCCGGTTGGATGGTCGGTTTGGTTTTTAAAACATTGGTTTTAAAAAATAACAAAAAAATATTAAAAAACTTTTGGTGGGGATATTTTGGGTAACCCGAACTAGGGATGGCAACGGGGCGGGGCGGGGAGGGGCGGGTTTTTGGAAACCCATCCCCGCCCCGCAAAAAACCGGGGAAACCCGTCCCCGCGAAAACCCGCCCCGCCCTGCGGGGTACCGATCCGCCCGCTGGTATACCGACCGCCCAGCGGTAATTCGACCCAGCGGGTACCCGACCCGCCCCGCGGGTACCCGACCCGACCCGCTATGTTTAATATTAAAAATTTTAAAAATATAAAAAATTCTAAAATAAATAATATAAATATATAAATACTTAAACATATTGTCAAACATAAGGGGATAACGTAATAAAGTAGGATTTTACTTTGTATTATTTAAATACCTTCTAAAACTTTTTTTTTTTATAAGAATTAAGCGGGTCGGGTCGGGTTTTTGGGGCGAAACCTGTCCCCGCCTCGAACCCGTGACGGGTTCTGCTCCCAAAACCCGAACCCGACCCGCGGGGTAAAAACATAAACCCGAACCCGCTTTAAGCGGGTCAGGTCGGGGCGGTTCCCCGCTAACCCGTACCCATTGTCATCCCTAACCCGAACCCAACCCAACCCTTTGGTAATCCACACCCATCAGGTCGGGTCCGGTTACCCGCATAACCCGACCTTGGTGTTTAGTATTAATTACTATGTAGAATTCCGTCAAAGCATATTAGATTCCTAGTATTAAAAACATTAATTCATATAAGCACAATTCGCCCAAGTCCTTACCTAGTCCACATTGTCTTCATTTTGAAAGGACATTATATATTAGAAAGTGAAAAAGCTAGAACTTTTACTGTTTAAAACGTGGGATGACATCAGATTTTCAAAAAAGATTAGAATAGACTTCACCGTAATCCGACGCTTTGATTTGAAAACGAAGGGACACCCGTCAATAGCCCCGTCCATTTCTGAGTCCCAGTGGAGGTGGTGAGGATCGTACCAGTGGCGAAGGAGAAGCGATTGGCTGCCCGTTCCCCTCTTTTTCCTCTCTCCAAAGCAAAGATTTTTTCGGTGCGGCAAGTTGCCCCTGTTGCCCGAGTGACAGAGACTGTACATGGAATGAGAGGAGATATTTCCAGGCGATCACGTCGCCAGACCGCATTCCAGTCCACAGCTTCTTTTCTCAGGTAACCGACAAACTCTTCTGCTCTTTCCTTTTCTCTTTTCTGAGTTTCGTGGCGGAAATCCGTAGCAAAAGCCAATCGATTTGGTACAAGCATTGAGGGGTTTTCGTTGTTTCCTTTTCGCTTGTGGCCATTCGAAATTGGTGATTGGATGAAGCCTGCACTTTTTCTGCTGGTTTTCGGAACTCCCGTGCTTAATTTTGTTCGATTCAGTCGTTTTTTGGGTCGGTGGATAAGGGTCCACTTATTTGCCGCTGAATTTTTTGTGATTCTTTCATTTCCGCGGATTTTGTTGTGATTGTAAATGATACGAGCTCGCGGATGTCTTGTTTGGTGCTTTGGATTACAGAATCCGACGAACTGGCTGAACTTTACGGCTTGGGTCATTTCATCGAATTGGTTTGAGGAGGGGCGCTGAGAGAGGAATGGGTGATCTTTCGATTTCGTGTGTTGATGGTCTGATCACACCTCCCAGGCGAGAATCTGTGAAAAAGGACGATGTCTCGGAACATTCGAGCTCAAGCCTTGACGTCTCGGTTTCTTCTCCGTGCGTTGTGGTGACTGTGGCATCGGACGAGGAGGAGCCACTTCTTCAAAATGGGGAATGCCATCTTTGCTGTATCTTTTTCATAGTACAAGCTAAATAGTCAATCATAAAAGAAACGTTAAGATAAGAATTATCCCAACTGACGAAGCTCCAAACCCATCCCCCCATCCCCTCCGCAGAGAGACAGGGAGTCTGGATTTTGCAGAGTCCCGGCTCAGTATTGAACGGAGCCTGTGTCATACATTTTTATGGGTTTTTGATAAATAAACAGTCCTGGTCCGTCTTCCTCTTAGTAGGTTTCCTGAATCTTATCATTGGGCCATGAAGGCAGAGGTGGAGGGGATTGGGTTTGTTGCTTCCACATCATCGGCTGCCTCTTTTTTCTCTTTATTTCTTTTGCTTTTGAAGAGCTTTTGATATTATGATGAAGTCAGAACTTCAAACAATGAGATCCATGACATTACACCAGCTGACATGATTCAGAACTCTGGCTCTGCTGAAACTTCGAATTCGAGTTCCAAGGGAATTTTCCCCCCAGGTTTTTATAAGAAGGTTGGTTAGCTACCTATTACTGTCTCCGCTTTAGATGAATTTTGTGCATGATCTACTAGAGCCCTCGAGGCTTCTTCTGCTTGGTTTGCTACAATTTTTATCTTATTATTCACAGCATTCTCACGTCAATATCAAATGATAACTTTGTTTCTGTTTTCCCAATGAAAGCATGATAATCAGTGAAGTCTGCATCTCAAATACTGAATATTATTCTATGAACTAGTTTTCTGTTTTAAAACCTAGCTGTATCCTGAATTTCATTGTTCCAGATCCTTTTCTATCGTGATCTGGATTTCTCCTGTATCCATTCGATGTGATGAATTGTTTTTAAAATAAGTTTGGTGCTCTTATTCAGATGTATTGCATGTTCACTTGCTTTTGATTAACCATTAAACTGGTTCATCTGTGTCTTGTTGGTTTTATCTTGTTGTTTCTTTGTCTTCTTTCTGTAAAACTCATGAGGCAAAGAACTCTTAATTTCATGACGAGAATCTATTTACAGGTGATAGCAGAAACCATTGCTACATTCCTGTTGGTGTTTGTCACCTGTGGAGCGGCTGCACAGAGCAAAAGGGACCAACAGAGAGTGTCCAGGCTTGGAGCTTCGGTGGCTGGTGGCCTCATCGTCACAGTCATGATTTCTGCTGTTGGCCATATCTCCGGTGCACACATGAATCCTGCCGTCACATTGGCCTTTGCTGCTTTCCGACATTTCCCTTGGAAACAGGTAGTATATTCATGTATGGGTTTATTCCTGGTCAAATTTAACTTTAAAAAATTTCTTCCAATTAAAATTTACAGTATTTGCCCTCTTACATTTTTGTATAAGGACTTCTACAGTTTTTTTAGTTAGATGTAATTCCTCAATTTAGTTGAAATTTAAGAGTGTTCATTATGGACAGATACCTTTCTATGTGACTGCTCAATTTACTGGAGCAATATTTGCTTCGTTTGTCCTACGAGTGCTGCTACATCCAATGGTGGACGTGGGGACTACAACTCCTTCTGGATCAGCATTCCAAGCTCTGGTTATGGAAATCGTTGTTACTTTCTCCATGATGTTTGTGACATCTGCTGTTGCAACTGACACAAAAGCTGTATGTATACAGGACACTGCCACCAACTCTCTCTCCCTTTTGTTCTTGATTCATAATTTCCCTTTCTTTACAGGTCGGAAAGCTAGCAGGTATTGCAGTCGGCTCAGCTGTTTGTATAACATCCATCCTTGCAGGGTATGTGAGTATAGATTGTTTATGGCTTGAGGTTTATCTAGAATTATTCTTAGCAATCTGTAGTGTGTGGTCCACTTCAAACAAAATTAGTTTAAACTCATATACTGATACCCTTAGGTCCAAAACTAGGGACTATTGCTAAATGGGTAGCTGAAGTAAGAAGCTTGCTTCCAAATAACGAAGCACACACTCTTTTTAATATGCAATCCATGGAGAATGATTTTGACTGGTTGTTTACTGGTTCATATTTAATTATGGAAGAGTATAAATAAGATCTTTTCATATCCATTGAGTTTTCACAATAAAACCCTGTGTGGGAAACACTTTATTTTGTGATGGACATGGTTCCATATTTTAAATTCATTTAATTTCACGTGAAGAGCATGATTTGCTACTCCAAGCAGTAAATCCAAATTTCAATCTCGAAAAACTGGACCTTCTTTATAAAATAACCGATAGAGTGGTCCTGAGTTTTTTTTTCCTTTTCTTTTCTAGGCCTATATCAGGTGGCTCAATGAACCCTGCAAGAACTCTTGGCCCAGCCCTAGCAAGTGAAAATTATGAGGCCATTTGGGTGTACCTAGCTGGCCCTGTTATTGGAGCATTACTGGGAGCATGGTCCTACAGCTTGATACGTTCCACCACCGACATTGACTCGGTGTCACCTCTCACATCTTTCAGTTCCACGTACAAGCTTCGGAGACTGGAGAGCGAGGAAGTGCAAAAAGATCCTTTAAACAATATCTGACCCTCACACTTCTTCTTTGTAATTAAACCCATTTTAGTTTCCATAAGTTTCTAGAGTTTTATGACTTCGAGATTTGTTTAAAAAGCATCAGGGGGATGTGAATAGCTATAGCTTATTCAGTTTGTACAGAATATTTTGTTCCCACCATGTGTACCATAGTGCTATGATTTTTTTCTGTAGGGGGATGTAGAACTTTTGGCATCTTTGTAGCTTAAAAACTTCCTACTAGGAACATGAGAAATTACAAGAATGCATTAAGAAAAGTCTTTCTTATCCGAGGGCTTTTAGTGTGAATCATGAACAGGGCAGGTCTCCCCTCCAACTAGTATGTGCAAAGAGGGACTTATCCTTGCCCAAAAGAAGGGAGGCTACAAAGATAGGTTGTGAATGGAGACCGGGGCAGGGCTCCCCCTTCTGCTGTCATGCATAAGGTTTGTTTACAGAGGGAAGAACAGGTGTTTCTCATTTGGTAGACAACTCTTACTCAGTTTGAGCTGATTCATTTTTCATATTTAACTCAGACACCTTCAAACCACAATAGCCATTTTTTTTTTTTCATATAGGCAGTGATGCCCATAAGGAGGGAGTTGTGAAGACAAAGTTCATGACCTTGACACCCAAAAGGTGCACCACTCAATGGTTGGGGCCATATGAATATATGATAATTCTTATAATAATGTCTCCCTAGTTGTTTCCTAGCAATCATGTAAAGGAACAAAAGTCGGTAGGCAGCGAGCCTTAATTCTTTTAAAACCATGAACAATTAATTTGTATCCCCCTATTTATTTATTTATTTATTTACTTTTTTTGGTGTAGGTCCCTCTTAAATCTTAATCTCATTAAACCATATGAATCAATCATGTATAATAAATAACATTTTATTTTGCATGAATATGAGAAACTTCTTTACATGCCAACCTCTTAGCAATAATTATATATTAAACAGAATTGACTGTACATAAAAATGAATAATTCTCAATTTCTAAAATAAAAACTAAAAAGTGAAGAAAGTTTAGAAATATTAAACAATTCCCCCATATAAGCAACCAGGAGATCCAGAAACCACTTTTCTCCCATTATTAATATCTTAATCCCCATCTGGGTCTTGTATTAATTAATTAAAAAGGTAAATAATAGAACATTTTTATTTAATTTGTTGATCGCAGGCACGGAAGAGGTAGTCCCTAAGTCCGTAGTGCGCGAGTCAAACAAAGGGAAACTGTCAAGGAAGGAAGAGCGAGCCCAAGTAATGTTTCGGTCTTCGATCTTACCGTCACGGGCACGGACGCCGGTCCGAGGGGTCCCACCCCCGAGCGCGTGTGACGTCATCAAGGCCGTCACGGCGCCGCGGCGTTAACGGCCGTTGCTTGGAATTTTGAGAGTTTGGGATCGTCCGTCGCGGTTTTTTTGGACGGCTTCTGGAATTTCGATCACGTAACGGTCAAGATTGGGGTGCTTATTAATGAGTTACAGAAACTCGAATTTATTGAATACCATGCAATAAAAGCCGGCAGTTACCAACTGTGTCACATGCAATTCAAAGCTTAAAAAATCATGCATCAAGCCTTCGTATAAAATATAAATTAGATTTAAATAAAATTTTTACGTATTTATCATTTTATAGAGTATATCATATATTCATATGACATATTTTTACTGGAATTAATCACAACTAATTATGTAAATCATAATTCGATGAAGATGTATACATGGGTCCGAATTTATCAATAGTAAAACAAATTTCTTACATGTATTTTTTTTTAATAGATCAGATTTTTATTTGTGATTACAAATTTAAAATACCAAATTAATTTTTCTTCGGGGGGTGTTATAGTAAGTTCCCGTCACCGTCCGGGCCGATCGCCCTCGCACTCCGCGTGGCGTCGTTTGGTAAATAGCCTGGGACACGGGAAGCCGCGTGTCGACGGGGCGAGCTTAAAACGGGGAAAAGACGAAGACGGAGACCCTTAACGGCCGTTTGTCCGTTTAAGACGACCAAAAGTCCACTCCCATTTTCTCCGCTTAACGGCCGTTATCGAGGCGTCGGGTTCGGTGTCCGAGGCTAAGACGCTGATCTCGGAGCTATATAATGCACCCATCAGTTTTTCCGCCACCTCCGTTCTTCGAAAGAAAGGATATTTCCAGGCGATCACATCTTCAGGCCGCTTTCCACAGCTTCTTTCAGGTACAACACATTCTGCCTTTCGTTTCCTCCTTTTGAGTCTCTTGCATGTCGAATCTTCAGCTTGAGCCCATCGAATTTGTCGAAGGTTTGAGGTGATTTGGGGGCTGGAGTGGCGAATTGTTTTTGATTCTGGACATTGTGTATTTGCGGGGTTTTTGTCGCTTCGGAATTGGTGATTCAACGAAGCCTGCGATGGTTTTGGTAAATTGTGGTTAGGAGCGATTCCTAGGTTTTGTGAGAGGAGAATGTGGTAGGTTAGGGTTCTCGAACGGAGTTTCGGTTTAATTCGCTTTGGTTTGTGGGAAGAACAGTTTTTTCTCTTTCGCTTCTGTTTGGTATTCGAATTTTGAGTTAATTTGAAGAGGCGCGAGACTGATTCTTGATGCTTAAGTGTTACAATTTAATTGTTCGTTGGCTTAACAGATTGAGGTTGACTTTCTTCCTATTGCTAATTTTTTCATTTCCGTGAGCGTTAGTCTGGTTCAAACTAATTAGGGCTGGCGGATGTCTTGTATCATGTTCTCGTTGACAGAAAATCCTCCGAATTGACAGAAGGTCTCGGATCAGCATTTCATCAATTGGTTTCAAAAGTCGAGCTTAAATAGGAATGGGAGATCACTTGGTTTTGTGTGTTGACCGGCTCATAACACCTGCGACTCTAGAATCCCTCAAAGAAGCTAACGTCTCAGAGCCTTCGAGCTCGAGCCCTGACGGCTCAGTTTCTTCAGGTTCTTCTCCTAGCGTTGAGGTACCTGTGGCATCGGAGGAGGAGCCACTTCTTCAAAATGTAGAATGCCGTATTTGCCAGGAGGAAGATGACGCAAAGAACTTAGAGATTCCATGCGCATGTAGTGGCAGTTTGAAGGTTAATTTCTTTTACACCATTTGAACTGAACTGGTAAATCTAGTTGAGTTATTGACTCTAACTAAAATGAGACTCATTGATCTCTATATATACTTGCTTTTTATGCTTTTGCATAATAATGAAATGTTCTAGTTTGGGACACTCGAATGAGACGATTGTTTCTTGCAGTTTGCACATAGGAAATGCGTTCAGCGCTGGTGCAATGAGAAAGGAGATATAACTTGTGAGATCTGCCATCAGGTCGGTGAGAATTTGGTATCGTGTGCAGTTCACGTTTTGTTGCATCTGTCACTGTGCTTTTTATGTGTATTTGTTTGTCAGATATTTGTATGATATGTGACGACTGTCGTATGCACATTGTCCTTCTAGTCCTGTCATATGTGATCGTTAGAGCTAAGCCCTGTTATACTATAGGAAGTGCCTGTTGTGATGAGATTTTTGTACCTGCTTTCTAGAGATTCTGCTGTGTCCATGCAAGTACAAAGTGCATTTCTTGTAATGCTTTCAAGTTTCAACTGATTATACTTTTCTCGTGGTATTAAGGAATTTGTTTTGTGTAGAATGTGCAACCAGTACTTAATTTGCTGTTACCAGAGCTATGCTCAAACAATGGAGAAATTTGTTTATGATGCACATCTGCTGAAGATCTTTTTTAAGTTGTGAAAAAAGCCCTCATAATAGATTACCTTATTGTCATCGAGAGTTGCACACTACATTTTAGGTCTTTCTCTTTTTAATCAACTTTCTGCCCCATTTCTTCTATTTGTTAGATTTGGTATATTTACTCACGTAGGGACAAACTAAATTGTAACATTCAGTAGCCCCTGACTTGAAAGGAGTAAGCTACCTCCTTGTTTATTGTTTGGAAGTAGTAGGTGCTTTAGAATGGTTTTCTCTGAAAAACTGTCAGTCAGATGTCATGAAGCTTCTTTTTCTTCCCTTTTGTTTTGAAAATGTGAAACTTTTAAGTTAGAGAATGCAAAGGAAAGTCTTAAGAGAATGCCCTCTAACCTGGGAAGTACAAGGAAAAGAACTTTCTGCAGCTGTCAATTTACATGAAAAAAACTTTCCTAAAAAAAAATTTACATGAAACTTCTTGATCATGATTTTGAGATGAGGACGAACTTTTTAAGCATGGTTTTAACCAATGACTTTTCCTCATCTCTTTACAGCCTTATAAACCTGGTTATACTGCTCCCCCTCCACGAGCTTCTCCTGATGAAACAACCATTGATATCAGGTAAAAGTCATCTTGTTTTGAATTCCTTGTCTCTTCATAATGATTTTGAAACTGTAGCTTTCTTCTGTTTGAATTTAATGTTTTATTGATTCTGTTGTTTCCATTGCTCTTTCTGCTGTTGCTCAATTGAACTTCTCCAGTGGGGGATGGACCATTGCTGGTACTCCTTTGGATCTGCATGATCCACGTCTCCTGGCTATGGCAGCTGCTGAGCGCCATTTTCTTGAGGCTGAGTATGATGAATATGCTGCTACAAATGCCAGTGGTGCTGCTTTTTGCCGCTCTGCTGCACTAATTGTGAGTATTCATTCTTTATTTATTGATTGGTAGAACGCTCAAAGATGTATAAATTTTCTGCTTAGATGGCTAAGCATTTTTTCTTCTTCTCATTTCTATATCTTGATTCAGTATTATATCTTCCCTTTGATAAGTCCCTTTAAAGTACTACATATCTATTCGAAATTATTTCATGATGCTGTTATGCTTTATTGTCCATTGTTTATCAGTTTTAAGTCCCCATTTTCGAGAGAATTGATTTGTTTATGCCTTGTTTACAGTTAATGGCTCTCCTTCTTTTGAGGCATGCTCTGTCCATCACCAATACTGATCAAAATGATGATGCTTCTACCTTCTTCTCTGTAAGTGATCGTTGCTAACTTCTTGATGATTTCTATGTCATATGCTTGGAAATTTTACAATTTGCGCAAATTTTGATCGTTGCAGCTCTTCCTGCTTCGTGCTGCTGGCTTTTTGCTTCCTTGTTACATCATGGCCTGGGCCATCAGCATTTTGCAGCGGCGAAGACAGAGACAGGTTAGTGCATTTTAAAGAGCCTTCTCTGTCATGACTCCTTACAAAATGTTAACGTACATCGTAACTTATCAGCATGTTTATGGTTTTACCTGTAGCTTCTTGTTCATGTGGCTAAATTCCAATTGCTGTTCTAGAATCCTTTCTTATATTGCCTGCAGCAAAATGCCACGTTGAATTTAATGATATCCTGATTTCTTGTGGGTTCCATGACTTATTGTATAGTCCCGCTTTCTTACTATATACTGCTGTTTCAGGAGGCTGCTGCCCTGGCAGCAACTGAGGTAGCCTTCGTGCTGCAATCTGGACAGCGAAGAGGACTTCAATTTGCAATTACTCCTGGTCCCGTTGCAACTCCACATCAGGATCCACTGTAATGCATTAATGGTACACTAAAATGGTAAGTTATGTTAACAGCTTCTGGTCACGTCAATAGTTGGATGAGGAAAACTATTTCTTTCCTCCAGCAAAGGCTCTGTATATTTGGATAACCTCATCTAGGAGGGTCGGAACGGTTCATTGAATTGCTACCTGAGTTGGAATGTAAAACTGTGTGCTTGTTCAGATGTCTGTTGTACATATTTTTAATTGTGTTTGATATTTAGGTGGTGGTTCGTGTGGTTTTGTCATTCGGCCAGTTAAGAGCGGTTGATCATGGCCCACACTCGTACTCTTTTCCTAACAACCTAGTTGCTGCAATAGCAGCCACCGGGTTGCATGACATTCGATGAATCTGCCCGAGGAATGAGAAAATTGGGGCTTAACCCAACTCGAATTTCTCTTTCTTCTGTACATTATTTTGCAGGAAGAACTGAGAAAGGTCTCTGAAATGTGATTCACCCAGAGAAGAACCCGGAAATATGTGTCCGAAAGGGCCTGATATTGACTATGTTGTCTCCAATTCTGGTTTTCCCGATTGGATGCTGTGGTCCAATTTGATTAGTTCCTTGGCTGGTATGTGGTATCTGTACCTGTTGATCAAATAAATGTTGTGTAAGGACATGGTTGCATGCTCTGTAATGGATGGTTACTGCACACGTGTTGAATGACGCAGGGGAGTCACCAGTCGGTCCAGTCCCCAGTCCCCACTCAGTTTTGAGCATTGATAGACGATAGTCAACATGAAGCAGGGACGGCTCAGCTTATTCGAAATACTGTTTTAAAGAGTTAAAACTTTTAAGAGTTTTTATTTTGTGTCTTCCTCGCATCTTTCTTCAACTATTTCTTAGCAATATTTCATCTTTCTTGACCTCCCCACGTCTCTAGTTATCCGTTTTCCCACTCTCGCGTTTAGGTGCACACAATTTGGGTATCGAATCTATACTTTCAGCATGTCTACATCCCTTCTAATAAGAAGATAGGAGAGCCGGAGTAACGGAAGAACAACGAAGGGTGCAAAATGGGAAGGAAAAGTAAATGAGAAAATGGCATGCCGTGTCAATTGAAACCGATGGAACTTATTCTATCGATATATGCTTCGACGTAGAACTTGGTTCTACCGATATGTGCTTCGACGTAGAACTTTGCTTCTACCGATATGTGCTTCGACATAGAACTTTGCTTCTATCATTGCGTGCTTCGACGTAGAACTTTAGTTCTATCATTGCGCGCTTCGACGAACAATATTTTTGTTCCGTTGTTTTGTCCTAAAATATTAAAATATTTAAAAGTAAAATTATATAAATTTAAAAAATAATATCTATAAAGTAATCTTATGATTGTTTTTTGAAATTATATACCAGATACTGAGATAAGTTGGGTCGGGTTTTTAGGGTAAAACCCATGCACAGTTGTTGATTTTCAACGAAAAACCCATCCTCGCCCGCAGGGCAAACGCGAACCGGGGGTTTGTTTTACGGAGAGACCCTTTTGAGTAAAACGGTGCAAGATATTGACGCAGATACAGAAAAAACATTCCCCCTCCAGTACACAAAAAAATCGGTTATATGCGCAGGCAATATTGTTATAGTTCGTAAGAAAATCAAATTTCAATGTTTCTACTCTTCTCGAGCGTTCTAACCTTGCAACTTGCAAGCGTCGTTTTTAGAGGGGAGAGAGAGAGAGAGAGAGAGAGAGAGAGGAATAAGAACGGGGGGAGCCAATGAGCCATGAGATTTAAGGCGGAGAGACTTAGCCTCTAAGGTTTGATGGAGTTTGCAGAAATCCCTGTTTAAAGAAAAGTAGGAAAAAGTTATCAGCTTTAACACTAACCCTCGAGAATCTCCAAAGAGAGGCAATATATTATTTAAAAACTCTTATTTAGCTTCCCTTACTTGTACCACCCTTTAACGAATTTCACAATCTTGTGCCGTGGGCTCCCCCCTTTATACCCTTTGAACAACTTTAAGAGGAAGGATATCTATCAAGTACAAAATCTCAAAAGGGTCTCTCCGTACCGCCCTCCCCTTCTCCTACTCTGTGATTCATCCCCTAAGCCTGCCTGCCTTGTGTATTTCCTTCTCTGGAATAGCTTAAAATCCTTCTACATCTTTTTCTTTTTTTTTATATATATATATGTTATTATTCTTTTTTATTTTATGTTTCTGTGTCTTATCCTTCTCAGATAGATGCTATTCTTGAATGATATGTAACATGGGTAAGCAGGAGCTAAACGTCAGAGATTAGTTCTTTTAACCTTTTGGGGTGTGTGTCTGTGATGCAAAATGCGGTATACTTATCTTTCTCCTTGTCAGTGGTAAACAAATGGAAGCAAATACTTGTGATGTTTTTGCATGGGACTAGTAGCAGTATTTTAAAGCAACTTGCAATTGATCTTTTGCTTTAAGTGAAAGGCAGAAAGAGCTCAGACCCACCTAGTAGCAAAATCCTGAACAGGGTTTCTAGGGCTTGGACCATGACCATGACCTGATGACCATGACCAGTCTTTCCAGTCTTCCTTCCCCAATTTGAAGGCCAGGAGCCCCAGTCCCTTATTTTTCATAAAGGTTTTTATTTTCTTAAAGTAAGGTGAATTCAAACTTTGGGAAGATACCTGATTTGGCATGTGAATATGTATATTGATGGGGAAAGAAAAAAATAAAGGGCAGTCCGGTCTTCATAGAAAAACGGGAAGAAAATGGAAAAGAAGGGAATTGGAAGAGCTGGGAGCCTGGGATGGTGAGAGATGAAGACGCTTGTTTCTGGGCTTTCTTTAAAATCCTTTGAATGGGGGCTTGGGGGAGCTTAGCAGTCCAAAGGAAAAGAAGGATTCAAGAAGGGCAAAGAAAAGCATAAAGAAACCCATTAAGCACAAGAAACCAAGGAGCTGCTGTTTTGGTTGCATGGATAGCTGAGCTTGAAGGTGCAAAGGTGAATTCTAAAGCACAAGGAAGGGGATCACAATAGAATGGGATAAAGCAAGTTTTTGGATTGTTGGGTTCCATTGCCAAACTCTACTTTATGGCTTGCTTGTAACTGTAGCTTTCCAGCTTTGGCTCATTGCTTGGCTTCACGCCTCAAACCAAAGCAAGGTCTTGGCTATACGGCCCTTCTATTTCCTGACCATAAGTAGTATGAGAAAAGGCCTCTGAGATGGACAGATAAGCAAGAAGCTTTATCACCAAACAGAGCATATAACAGACTATGTTTATAGTATAAAATCTGCACTATTTACTTTCTCGGCATTTATTTCTTCAATCTATTCTAATCCCATATTTACTCTTATGCTTGCTGGCCTGTTTGATGAGCATCTTTGGACCATGTTACTTTCATATCAGCAAGGAGGGCTCTGTTGTTTATTCCAATATCCCCAAAGCATAATCCCATTACTCTTTAAAGAAAGCTCTTCAAAGCCAAAAGCAGAAGCCAGCCATGGATTCAGCAGAGAAGCTGACGTGCAAGTAAACTGTAAGTTTGGTCGGCTGACATGGCAGTCCACGACAAGTCCAAGAGACCAGATGAGAGAAGGGTGGCCCAGCCCTGAGGCAGACAAAAGCAATGCAAATGATAGAGATGTTAGTAACCAATGAAAAGATACTTGGCTTCTCAAGGGTGTTGTTCCAATCTCTTTATTCAAGCCTGTCAGAACCTTCTAAAACAGCCTTAATTTGCTTGGATTGCAGGCATATGATTGAAATGAATCTAACTTCCACAAAGAATTCTGGGTCCCGCCTGCCTCGAGCTTTGTGCTTTTAAGACCCACTCATCCACAAGAGATAAATGGGTGGCTTATATCTACAGGAAATGAGTCATAAGGAGAGGAGGATTACAGTCTCAGAGCTGCTTATTTTGTCATTACCCTGAAAGCAAGACCATCTCTTGCATTTTGCCTTGGTGAGTGGAGAAACTATGGGTTTCTGTACTTGCAAGGTGCTACTCATTCTTCTCTGTCTTGGGTCCTTGGCTCTTCTACAGCACAAAGTCTCTGGCTTGAGTAGCATCGACCATGTCCTCAGACGGAGTGAAGAACATGGTAGGCCAAGAGAGTTCAAGCCGAGGATGCTCAAGGATACGGCGGTTCAAAACCTGAACACCAAGGAGAAAGCTGGACCTCCACCTTCATCCTCTGATCCATACCAATCAAGTAAAAGGAGAGTTCGCAGGGGATCAGATCCCATTCATAACAGGTGCTGATATATCTCCAGCGGCTCCTTACTGAATCCAAGGTCAAGATCAGCACAAAGAAACACGAAGCTGGTCAGTGCTGTTTTAAAATGTAGAGAACACAGAAGGGCATGATGGGAGGTGGGTGTTCTCTCAGATGAAAGGATTTACCGGGTTAGAAGTTTTCCATTTCTTTTTCACTTCTGTTGATTGGGTTGTTTCTATTTTATTAATAATTTTAAAGTTTTTCTTCTCTCTTTTTTTTTTCTTTTTTGATATTACATAGAGAGAGAGAGAGAGAGAGAGAGAGAGAGAGAGAGAGAGATTTATGTACAGAGGTCTTAAAAGTTCCTTACTCATCTTAGAAAGGAGAAGTCGAAGAAAGATGAGAGTTACTCTTAGAAAACTAAATTTAGTGGTTGTTTTTATTTGAAGAGGATTTAGATATGTACCACAGCTACGAAGTGTAGTTTTGTAGAATTCATCAGCAAAGTTGCTTCACATTCTTCAAGTTTTGCATCTCTTTTACATTATAATCGCAGTTACAGGTAATAGTCTCGAAAATTTGAATGTTTCAACACTTACGTAGGGATTGGAAGCCCTCTGTTCTTCAAGTTCTGTTGAGCTCAAGAATCTGAGCAAGATGGATTGTTGCTTCCAGAAAAATAGATAGGTGAGCCTCTTGCCAAATCCCATACAGAAACTTGGGGCTAATGTTTTAAAACAACAGACAAGATGTGAATTAACAAGTCAAGAGATATCTTATGTTTTGCTTCAAGATTAGTGCTCTTTTGTATCTATTGGTTTAAGAGTTTTTTTTTTTTTTTCTTCTCCTTTTTCTTCTTGTTTTGAACAAAAGAAATCCTACACATCCGAGTCTCATATCTTTCAAAGCCGTTTTGAAGCAGTATAAACCTTCACATCTCCTGTTAATGGAAATGAAGGTATAAAAAATTCCCATAGACATTAACTACTACAACTGAAGGCTTCAAATCCGATCAAAGAACAGAACCAAAGAACAGATGGGGTTCCAACTCTCTGCAGCAAACCCACCTGATTGGTTTAACAGGTTCTCCTGAAGATTTAAGAACCTGACATTCTTGAGGATTCTTTGCCTGCTTTTGCTGTATTTGCCAAGATATTCTCTTGCAGACCTCACCAAACTCACTTTACACTTAGAAATCATCTTTCAAGCCTTTGTCACATGTAGCCTGTGAAATCTATTCTCCCTGTGATGTTTCCACTGAACGTAAGTTATTTTCCGTACAACAGCCTGCCAAATCATGTCCACAGCATCACCTGGCTGTGACGGGTACTTGAACTCAAAGTGAGGGGCAATTTCCTTTAACCTTTTCCACATGCTTGTCCATTCTTCACGTTTGATTCCTCTCAATAGATTCAGTAGAAAGCCGGGCTTGACAGCATCGGCCCCACGAACAAAGACGCAAAATTGAGAATAATCCAAGACATCCTCAAATGGAAGTTCAATGTGATCACTTATGATTACTGGAACACAATGACTGGCGATGGCATCGAAGAGCCGATTTGAGGAGGGGGTATCTCCGGCAATATTCAGGCAAAATTTGGAGGAACTCATGCCCTGTCCTGCATGCGTAATTCCTCCCCTTTGGACAGTACCAAAGGTGAAGTGAACATCCGGTTCATCTTTGAGAAGATAATAAAGTTCTTGACGAATGAAACCGCCCTGAAAATAGAACCCACCAATGTTAGAATGCTATCTGCAAAAATAAAAGTCGTGAAAATGAAAAGTAGGCTTCCCACCAAACTCTACCAAAAGTTTATGTACTAAGCTCTATGAAAAGCATTTTCGAATGGGATGCAGTTTTAGGTGCAGAGGTGAATTGCAAAGGCTGCACCTAGGGTAACATAAAAATGAAGGACAAACCGGGTAATTGAGAAATTTATAAATGAACACCAAAAGAAGCCAACACCTTGTCAGCAAACTGCCTGAATTAATCCTTTACTTTGACCCTTAACAAACCCAGTTGCACCCATAACAGGCTTGCCCCACATTCCTTTCATTTCACATCCCAAGTTAAACTCAAACGAACGCTCACCACAATGCAGAATTCATTCTTTTCCAATAAAAGGAGTTAGGTTCTTTCCAAATTTCAACACTCAGGACTTCTTTGTCCATTTACCAACTTAAAATATCCTCGTAATGTTTCATCAGTGTGAAGATGAAGCAGGAATCTCTAAGACAATTAAAACAAGTCCACATTGACATCCTCTACAAAAAAAATTGTCCTGATTCTAATTGTTAGATACTACACTACTAGAAGAAAAGGTGACGTTTGTATTGGAGTGAATGGTAGCACCCCTAGTATATGAATGCAATATCCACTCCTACCTCTATACAATAAAAAAAAATTTCTTAACTAGCTAACTGCATACAGAAATACACTAAAGTAACATATCATTTTATAAACATTTTGTTAGCAAACACATCATCAACATTAGCTAAAGAAGTTATCAACAGAATGGAGATAAAAACCAACTTACATCCTTCCTATATATTGCTCCTTGGAAATATATCAAAGTCGGGCGGTCCTCAAATGCGGCAGAGTCATTGGCAACTGAATACACAACATGTCGATAAGGAGCAATAATATCCTTACCGATGTTTGCTATTTCAACTGGATATCTCCCAAAATCTGCTAGAACAAACATTGCTGGTCCAAGTTTCTTCCTTGCATATAACATGCTATTTGGATGGTGGGCCACAATTAAGTGATCCCTGCCCCCTGATCTTTTCCATTCTTCCTTACCCATCAAAAACTTCACCAACTGATCCTGCAGCTTCCAGTTTCTACTAACCTTTTCCTTTCCATGTACCTTAGAAAATCTATTGTAACTCAGAGATGAGAAAAAAGGCACAAATATTATGTCTGCCTGACTTGAATTTCTCACTCTAATTGCTGTGCAAGGTCTGACCACATCAGGCGCTTCAGAGGATAGAAGATCCAAAGTAAGCCAATAAGCAACACTATGTTGAAGGTTCAACCCACCAGGGTATGGCAGAACACCATCAACACTAGTCACCTCCGGCCAGTTCTTCCCATTTTCACCCTTCCAGCCCAACAATCCAAAGTGAAATTCAGAAGGCAAGTCATACACAAAAACCTTCAGCAATGCATTCTCTGGATTACAAGACATACTTTTCCCTTGCTCAACAACTCGAGTCACATTGTTGGACTCAGGCCCTCCCTGGTGTGTATGATGCCGAGGATCCAGCACCGGGGCTTCTTTTGGGAGAATTACAGAAGTGGAAGTCACGGAAGGGTTATTGGAGAGGTTGTGAAGGTCACTACTTGTAAAGGGGCTCATATCTCGACTTTTGTTTATAAGCATAAGCATTAGAACTGATTCAGGAATAACGAAGCCATTGCTAGAGTTCAGTAAGAAGACGCCGGACAAGAGAAGAAGAAATATTGAGATAATAGACAGGAGGAAAAAGAATTTCCTAGTCTCAGAAGTTGATGCTTGCATGTTCTTGACATTCATGGTAACAGTCCCCAAAAGGATCAAACGTAACACAATGTGCTACAAAATATAGCAAATTAAGGAGACAAATAAAGAGACAAGCCACAGCTCAAAGCCTCTTAATCACAGCACCACCTCCACCCTTCCTCGGACGATGAGAGTTTCGCCAGAACGACCCTAAAGTGTCAGTAAAATGCCGAAAACTTCCGGAAATAAACCACCTTTCAGGTACCCTAGGACCACCCTTCTGACCACCAAGAAGAGTATAACAAAACCCGCTTAACAGAAGCTGCAGATTTCAGCTAGCTTTTGGCAAACAAACACGAAACCCACCATTCCCATCCACCACAAGGGCAAAATGTACAAAATGATCCAACAGAAGGTCAATAAAAACGAAAGAAGCCAAGACAAAGAGTTCCTAAACGGGCTTCCGACTTTCGAGTTCCGACGCCCCTGAAACAAAGAGAAACGAACAAACGAGCCAAAAAGATAATGAAACGGGGACGGAGAAAAAAACAGAACTCGGCCCAGAAACGACGAGATTTTGCAGCGTATCAGATCAAAGGCATTGGAGCCTTGGAGGAGTCTTCAACTGTTGTACCCCCTTTTTCTGCCGTTCCAAACTTGCATATCTGATTTCCCTTCCATGTCTCCACGACTTCATTTATCTCCAGGTGCCGTGGGTCTCGTCTGGATTCTTGGGACTGACTGAGTGCCCTCCCACATTCCGTTTCCGGTATTAAGAAACTTATTTCTCAGGGAAGAAGAATGAGTAGTTGGAGCATGCCGGAGCGTTTCCTCTCGGAGAATAACACTAAGAAACGAATTCTTAACTAATTTTATATTTACATCTTGCTCTCTTCTATTAGTATTCCTCGTTATTAATACTAATACCCTTCATTTCTTCACGTATAAAAACATGCAAGGAGACGTAAACTTTGGTACAAAATTAAATAAATAAATAATGATTGAGAAAATACTATATAAAAATTAATAGATATTACTTTGTCTAATATCTATAGTAAAATATACTCCCAACCTAGAGTGAAGACCAGAAGAGATTGATAACCTTTTCACAGATACTTAAAAACTCATACGACTGACATCAGTCAAACCGTTGAATAATTGAATATACATTATGTTAACTTAACCCATAATCCAACACTTATTCTCAAAATAGGATCATATATCATAAACTGAGTTTACCCCTTTTCCAGAATATAGGGGACACCCACGAACACGACGGGTTCGTCGATGCACATGGGAACAATATACGATAGTGTTCGGGACCCAAAATTGAATTTTTTTTTTTTTTTTTTTTTTTCTATTTAGTTATCACATCTCCGTGGAAAGACGGGAAATGGATAAAGTGGGTCGGTCTCAAGCTCAATTCCTTGAAAAACTCTTTTAAATTTTTAATTAAAAAATCCTTAATAGCTTGATTACGTTCTCAAATGGGAGAGAAATCAACAAGAAATCATTCTCCTAGATAATTCCACAAATACCATAACTTTTCCCCCTCCAAAATTCCCTTACAATGAATTAAAGAGCCGAGTACAGTACAAACGACAATAAATACTTAGGACTAGGGCGGTCAAATCAAATTCAGAACGTCGAGGAAAGACATAAGTGCCACTCTCTACCGGGCAGGTACCAAAACAACGACGCCCGAGGAGCGACTTCCGACATCAAAAGTAAAGATAAACGCATAATAATAAGAAGGGAGAAACAAGGAAAACACAAGGAAAAAAGGGGGGTGGGTTTGTTTAGGGGCATTTGGGTCCGCCTTCCTTGGTCTTCCAGTTGTTGTAGCAGGGGCAGACGCCCTTGTTCCCGTAATAACCCGGGGGCACGCACAGGCACTTTCTGCAGCACTTGTTGCAGAAGGTGAGGCACGCCTTCTTGTACTGCGTTTTGCCGCATCTCCGGTTGCATTGCGATGGGCATTCTGCTCAAATACAAAAATAATACACCGATTATTAGTAAGAAAATATAAATAGGAAAAAATTCTAAAATTAACGAAATAAATGAGATTATGAGCGCGTTTCTTTGACCGTACGTCAGAAATAAATTGGATTCTTCTTTTTTCTCTCGAAATTCAGAAATTTCAAGAAACCGGAACTTAGTAACCGCAAAAATATATGCCAAATATTCGCGCCTAGAGTAGGAAAGAAATGAGCAATAATACGTTTAATAATAATAAGTTTAATAACTAGTAATAAGTAAAGTAAATGAAAAAAAAAAATGTGAAATTATTTGACTTGTTGTACGGCCTTTGTCGCCGCGGTCAGAATACCTTGACCAGTCAAAGGAAAAAAAAAAAAAAGCAAAAACACTATAGAAATCTGAAAAATCGAAATTCCGAAGCGGAGAAGAAGAGAAGGGCTGGAGCAGAGAGAACAGAGCCACTTACGGTAGATCTTCAGGCTTCCATTTCCATTACGAGCCTAACAGCAGGACAAACAACAAGAAAGAAGCTAAATCAGTAACACAGCCATCACGAGTCCAGATCTTTGTAACGAAAACTCAAAAAAACAAAAAGAATGAGCAGAAAAAGGAGAAAGAGGTACGATCTCTGACAAAACCTAGAAGCAAAACGAGAGAGGAAGAAAAACTACCGAGTCGAGATGGTACTGTCCATCAACATGGCTCGCACCTTGCACGAGCATCTGCACACAGCAACAAAACATCAACAAACAGTCCAATGTACGTTCTCTCATCACCAGAAGCTCAAACTAACAAAAAAAAAAAAAAAAAAAAAAAAAGGTACCATGGAAGCGGCCACGAGGACAAGAATCGCGATTGCGACGAGCTTCGCCATGGCCATTTCGCTCTACCTTACTCCAAACGAACCGAAGAAGACGAAGTACTCAAAGAGCAGAAGATCGAGATTCGGCTTCTCCCCGAGTGTGGAGAAAACGGTACTCCGCGCCGCGGTATAAATAGGGCCTCCCGGGTAGTTTTGGGCCTCCATTAAACAACGCACGACGGTGGATTAGACATAAATGTTTTTTCCCATACTACCCTCCTTCTTCTTTTCTTCGGACCGGGTTCGAATCGCCCCAGTTCAGTTGGCGACTTCCCTCTGTATCATCCCGAGTTCGTGGTACAAACTCCGAGTCGAGAAGGGCAGCGAGGTAAAAAGGAGCTTCGAAGGGCCCGCCGTTAGTTATTTTGTCGGGCCCAAAAAAAAAACAAGAACGAAGATTTCGGTTTGGCGGGAGAAAAATATCGAAGAAATTAAAAAAAAAAAAACAAAAACAAAGTGGGCCCCATTGAAAGGAACCGAGGCATGTGCGCCTCTGCGCGGAGCACGTTACCCAAACACTGCGCCGGGGGGACAAATTTGCGCCCGGTGCGCAGTTACTCTCACCCGTTTCCTTTTCTCGTCCATCAAATCCCACAAAAAGTCCCTTAATCACAGCCAGGATCCATTTTTGTCCGGATTTCCTCCTCTTTTTTCCTCTTAATTTCCCGATGATTCCGCCATAAATCACGTACTAGCTGATAAAGACATCTCCGTCTTTGATTTAATCGATCCGAAATTTATGGTAATTAATATTAAGACTTTGGATTTTTCTTACTAGAAATGTTACACGTAACATGGTATTATGATAAAGACTTTGGACTGACAATGCCTGATTTTACACTCACGATGTGTTGCTTATTGTCGAAGATGTCTCAATTTATTATGCTAGATACAGAAAATGAACCTAACTTAATATTAGAGTTAATTGCTTGGTTTTTAGGAGGTAATGGAGGAGGATACAAGTGCAGAGAAGGAGGTGCATTTGGAGAACTTGTTTTCATCACAGATGTGCATCCAGAACAGACCGAGAAAAGGAAACACGAAGAAAGCAGTAAAGAATGGCTTTTCAATCAAGGATTTGGATGGGTTTCTTTTGTTTGGTTTTTTGTTTAAGATCAGAATCTGGGGCTTCAAGCCTTCAACGGCGGGCATTTCCGAAAGAGGAAGGGAGGGAGGAGAAGAGAGGTAGAGGAAGTTGTAAGGGGCAACTGGGCAAGTGGAAGAATAATTGAAGGAGGGGGCGATGGAGGAAGGTGACGATGTGGACTCATGTCGGCAAATCCTGGCATGTGAGGAGGGAGAGAGAAGGTGCGAATTAAAAACTGGAGAGAAAGAGAGAAAGAAATAAAGGAGGATTGGGAGAGGACTGGGGAGAAGCAGCTAGCAGAGGCTGTTGTATTACGGCGAGGAGGCGCTTGTGCGCACACCAGATGTTTGATGGTTTGCTTGGCCCATCCGGGTGCATGTGCAGTTCATCGACTATAATTGCACATGTGAGCGGCACATGCATTTCAACTGCAACAGAGCTTTGTTGATGTAAGGTCAGTGGCCCCAGTTACCTTCTTTTAAGTCCTTGTTGCTTTGTTGCTTCTGCTTTTCTTCAACTTCTTCTTCCTCTTCCTATTTATTTCTTCCTTCTTTATATCATCTCCGAGAGAGATTGCAGTAAGTGATTGACGTCTGAAAGGAGCCTGATTTTGTGGGGAGTTTTGGACCCACCTTGGATGAATTGGATCCGACCCTTGTGTGGGGAAAAAAAGAGGGGAAATGCAGACTCTTATCTTAACTCTCCTCACTTTCATTTTCATTTTCATGGGCTACAAAGATCAGGAATGCGTGCAGAGAAGAAGATGCAATCTATCAGAGTCATGGATCAATTAAACTGATGAATAAATTAAGGTGGGTCTTCACTCTTTAGCCGTCTCGTCTCGTCTCGTCTGCCCTACACTTGGAGAAAAAAAAAAAAAAAAAAAAAAAAAAAAAAAAAAAAAGAAATCAGATCTCTTTGATGAATAAATTTAGTCCTTTTGTGTCTCATCCAAATGGGGATCAGTGCTATATGAGAAAGTACACAAAAACAGTACTGTCATATGGGGTATGTTCCACCAATCCATGCACCCTTCACAATGAAAAGAAAAACCAATAGTCCAAAACTGTCTGCCATTTGCGATAATTATAATAAACCAGCGAAGCGCTTAAACAGTTAATGCAGGTTGTGGGAGGAGCTGATATTTGATTCTCTCTGAGACATATTTTCCTGCATGGACATGTGGAGAAGCATTAAAAAAAAGAATTGGTCTTGTACAGGAAAAGCGACATAAAATTAATTTGGGGATCTCCAATTAAATTATGAGGCGGTGTGTTGATATTATAGATATTATATGTAACATACTATTATTAACAACACATGGCTGTCTGAAATCTGAATGCTTCAGTGTTGAGTACTCTCTGAAGTCTGAATCTCTTCCCTGAATGCTTCTTTACCCACTTTAATCGTCCAGTTTTATTTTTTTCCTGTTTGCAGAAACTTTTGTGGTTGCTGATGTTCATGACCAGATCCCTGACCGTCCCAGAAAGTCCGCAGAAAATCCTCAACCCGGAAAACAAAAGAGAAAAACTAAAGCAAAATGGGATTCCTTTAAGAAACACAGACTCTGCAATTCAGCCATTAAAGGCACCACGCAGGCTGAACAAAATGTACTGATTTCAGAAAACCCATCCGGGCCATCATCTATAACATGCCGCTAAAAGCACAGCAGCAGATGGAGAAAGCAAATTACATGAGATATCAGTGTTTCAGGTCTGTGCGTCACATGATCATTTATTATCACTGGATGGAAAGTACTGTAGTTCTTACCAGTCATCCCTGTCTTCCCCAACTCTCCCATTAGAGCATGGGGAAGAGCTGAAACGGAGTTGCAGAAAAGCCCATGTTACCAAGAGAGTTGTCTCCAAGTTGAGAAGTTTAGATGATACATTTAAGGTCCAAATGGTGGGCTTCCTTTTGGAGAGAAAGATTTATAAAGAAGAAGATCAAAGAAGCACAAAGGCAGGGCCTATCCATGTCAGGAAAGAAAAAAATTTGGAATTGTAGAATGGGCTGAACTCTGAAGATGGCAAGAAAGGTTTTGAATAATGGACCATTGGACTCTGTAGACATTGCAGAATAGAACAGACAGTCCTCCGGAGTCCGGACAGGTGATTCAATTCGATGGACTTGAAATGAAACGAAATACTAGTGCAAGGGGAGGTTCAGGTACTTGGGTACTTGGGTACTTGGGTACGGTGTTCTTCTTCTTCTTCCGAAGTAAAAGCCAATGGCTTTTGGTTGATTTGGTCTGGTCCATGATTGAATTCCGTTCTCATTACTTGATTGTCATTCAAAATCAAATCATTGAAATATAGAACTCCCGGCCGGACACCGGACAGAGAAGGTGAGACACCCAGAATCTCTCCTAGGAATTTCATCAAACGCTTAACCCGATTTTAGTTAAATATCCCTGTTTTGTTTTACTTTCTTCTTAGTGAGATAAGCAGCCCGTCTTGTCCTAACAGCCACTTTTATCGTCACCATCACTGAACAGAGTTAAAAGGACAGGAACCAGTGAAAAACCCTTCACAACTAGCACGAGATCTTTCCACCCCTTATCTCCGTTTCTCTCTCTTCCGTTTCAGAAACCCAGAAAACCTGGTTTGAAAGTTCTTTTAATTCTTTCTTCACATTTCCCCATTTTAAACCCATTAAACCATACTCGAGATCTTTCTAGTTTCCACCCAGCCTGGTTTTTTGTCCGCTTCACCCATCAGATTTGACCACTAGTCTCAGACATGATGAAGCTTATCTCAGTAATCAGTCCAAAATCAGTTTGAGTTGAAACATGTAACGGATCACCCGGACTTCTCTCTTTCCGTTTTAGATTTCTAACATCAGTTTCTCCCTTTCTTAACAATAAAACTCGGACAATCAGTCCAAAATCAGTTACACAGACCGCCAAAACAGTATGGCCTCGTTCTTATCTTCCAAACCCATTTAATCCTCTTAAGCAGTAAGCCTTAATGCAGCCAAACAAAAAAAAAGAAAAGAAAAAAAAAAGAAGAAGAAGAAGAAGAAGAAGAAGAAGAAGAAGAAAGAAGAAGAATTCCAGGCTGGTGCTGAGGTTTTGCTGAAACTGAAAGAAGCTATATAACCAGGCCGTGTGGAACCCAGTTCCAAATTATAGTTTATTAATGGCTTTCCACAAATATCTGCCTCCACTGGTAAATCAAGTTGCTCCCATTGCTACTGGCAGATGTTGACTGCTCTAAAGTCTGCATTGGATTGGCCAAGCGCTTTGGGTGTTGGCTGAATGTAAAAAAAAAAATTAAGACCCATTAAAATTCTTATCATTATTATGAGGTCACAATAATTCTGTAATTAATTTCTAAAAATGTATTTTAATATATATATTTTTTTAAATGAATGTATATAGAAGTTCTTCTGAAATGACACAGATTAGAAGTACATAAAAATGTTTCTATTCTGGTTGAGGCGGGTTGAAGGAACAGGTTCCCTCAGAGGCAGCAGAATATAAGCAGGAGGATTATAGAAATGGAAGTAACACCATCTTAATTATCTGAGATGCGCCCTTGAAGAATAAGACGAATTAGTTTTAAAATAAGATATCAAGAAATGATAGAACATTCCTAATTAAGCTTTTTTTGGTGTTTTTTTTTTGTCAATCAGCCAACACACACACACAAAAAAAAAAAAAAAAAAAAAAAAAAAAAAAAAAAAAGGGGAATCATAATGTGGAGTTTGGATAATTACAAGGCACTAATCAACAAATTAAAAGCAATGAAGGAAACTGATTTGGCCATCACCTTCAGGGCTTCAAAGTTCAAACCCTTAAGAACTTTTATCTTCTTATGGTAACCAGATGAGTCCAAACAATTGTTCTCATCAACTTTGCTTCCTCCCATGATTTCTTTTCCATCTTTTCAACTCCATCCATTGACAATAATATACCCTCTTTTTAAAAAAAAAAACAAGTTAATGAAAATTCCCCTTTTCAATCTAAATCCAGAGGTTAAGCAAGAAATATTCCCATCTTGTAGTTATTCACCAGGAAAGAAATATTCTTGCAGTCTTGCTATTATTGATGGGAGAAACAATTATACAAAGAGTGTTCAGATGAGGACAGTTTCAGCTGTTTGTGGTCAATCAAACCCCATTCCCACACTCTTAACAAAATCCAAATGGAATCTTATCTCTTGGAGAGGCTGTTCCGCAAGAGGAATTAAGAGAATAATTTGGGTTTAAGTCAAATCCTTAATTTCATTCTTTTAAGCTTAAAACACTCTTAAAATAGATGGTTTTTTCTTCTTCTGTGGACAGTGGGAATTTCATTGAAACATCTTAGATCTTTATTAAAATGGAATGTCTCTCCTTTTGTTACATGCGTAATACTACACCCAAGACGTCTTTTCTGAATTGCCTTCCAAACATTTAGAAAAATCTAAGCCTTTTTTCCCTAAATTAGTGCCTAATATTCGTGTTTGATAATATTTATGTTTGTGGTGGTTGAAAATTCTTGAGATTTTTTATGGGTCGATTCCATGTTTAGTTAAAAGCAGGTGTGTTTTGGAGAGAGAGAGAGAGAGAGAGAGAGAGAGAGAGAGAGAGAGAGAGAGAGAGAGAGAGAGAGAGAGAGAGAGGGAGAGAGAGGGAGAGAGAGAGTAAAAGAGAGAGAGAGAGAGAGAGAGAGGGAGAGAGGGGAGAGTAAATGAGAGAGAGAGAAGAGAAGAGAAAGAGATGAGAGAGATATGTGAGAGAGATGAGAGAGAGGAGGTAGTTCTTGGAGTAATATAATTTTTAGTTATGCAATAATGGCATTAAATGAGAGAAGAATAAATGGAGGTAAAAGAGTAAAAAATTGTGGAGAATTACCATGGCAGAGCAACTCATTATTGGGGGTGGGAGTGTGAGGGGGGAAGCAAAAGTCAGGTTGTTTCCAACTATAAAAGGCCAAAATGATCGATAATTTAATTTCACTGAACTGCAAATTTGGGTGGTCCCTCCTCTCTTTCAATCTCTGAAAAATGATATGCCATTTTCTCATCAATTTTTTTTACCTTTTGGATGTTTCTCTCTCTACCCTTTCTCTCACATCTCTTGTTTCTCTCTCTAATATTTATGTGGCGACGTGAAGAGTATAAATGGGTAACAACCCTTACATCTACTGCTGCCATTTATATGTCTACCTTTTGTGTCACATGTCCCCACTGCCTCCTCTTTCTCTCTGAAGATTATGTACTCACTGATAAAGGAGCATAAATGGATGAGAAACATAACTTTTACTGGAGCCATTTGTGTCTCTATTATTTTCTCTCACATGTCTTCAACTCTTTTTTTTTATAGACTTTCTCTCTCTCTCATTTGCTCTCTCTCTCATCTCTCAGTTTCTCTCTCATTTATTTCTCTCTCTCTCTCTCTCTCTATATTTCTCTCTCTCTCTCTTTCATTTCTCATATATTTCTCTCTTTGCTCTCTCTCTCTATTTCTCTCTCTCTCATTCTCATTTCTCTCTCTCTCTCTCTCTCTCTCCTTAAAAGTGAAAACCTCTTTCACCCTTAAACTTATGTAAGAATTTAAGGTGGAAAACCTAACTTTTCTCTGTCTATGTCTACCCTTCTCTTTTAAATGCCAATCTCTCCCTGGACATTTGAGTAAGTATGGAGGAGATCAGAAATGGATGCAGAAACCCTAATTTGTTTTTTGTCAAGGCAATATTTCATTGTCTGTTTCTCTCTCTAGAAAAAAGATAAAATTGTGGGAGAGATATGCATGTATAATGAGGGGGCATAAATGAATGGAGATTAGGTGAGTGCTCATCCATTCAAACTTGTTAACATTATCTCTGTGTCAGAGAGCAAATGGGCTCATGTTTTGTCAGCCCATTTCACATCATCAATGGAGTGTGGACCCCATGGAATCTGGTTCTGCCAAATACTGGTGAGAAAGATTAAAAGCTCCCCTTTTCCTCCAATCTTTCTTTCCCCCCCTCTCTCTCTCTCTTCCCCAAATCCACTAAAATCTCTCTCACCTTCTTTCTGCCTCTCTTACCACTCTTATCTCTCTCTCCCTTTAATCTCTTATTTATCTTTCTACTAAAATTCTGCTTCTCTTGTTTCTCTTATTACCCTCTTATTCTCTGTTATTAAATTCTCTCATATTTTTCTCTTTTTTTTTTTTTTTTTTTTTTCTTTTTTTTTCTCTTTTATTTTTCTCTTTTATTTCTCTCTCTCTCTCTCTTATTTCTCTCTTCTTCTCCCTAAAGAAAGCACCAGCCCTCTCTTAGCTGTAGCTCATTAAAACCCACCTCCATTATTCCCAGAATTGCTCCCCTGTGGGTTGACCAGGGTTCAGGTCCCTAGCAACCTCGTGGAAAAGTCACTTTTACCCTCTGTCCTCTCCCCGGGTGGCCCCACTTAATGGGACGGTTCGATTGGGTAGGTGGCAAAGAAGATTTGATGGAGGGTGGAGATCGGTTGGAGATGTATCCTAAGCCTAGGACAGCTTTCCCTTTTGTGGGTGCATTCTCAGACTTGCTTAGGGTTTTGGCATGGGTTAATGATGTGGAAACCCATTGACAAAAATGAGGGGAAGTATACCACATGGTGTGGGCTCCAACCTTCATTCCATCCTTGTTATTGTTATTGTTGTTGTTGTTGTTGTTAATGATTTAGCACATAATGTGGTGTGGCATTGCCCGACATTATATGCGACAGAAACCCATAATGTGTGACTAAGATCCACCTAAGGCTTTGGGTTTTCAAAGATATATTCAATATATGAAAATTGTAAATATTTTTCAATTTGAACAAATTTTGTTCCTAAATTCACAAAAAAATATTTTTTGTAGGTAAAGGAATATTTTATCATAATGTGTTTATATAAACCCTCAACCAAAACCATTGGAGTTTGATACAAGTTATTAGAGAGAGAGGAGAGAGGAAGTACTGAGGAGGGTGATAGAGATACATAGAAAGTTGTGTATGTGCCCTTCATGCTAATATTCCAAGTTCAATCATGGGGCTACAACATGGGATGCTTGGTGTTAGCCTCTCAAAGTGGGGACCCACATCATGTAAGGAGTTGAATGGTACCTAGTAAGAAATACTGTACAAGGACAAATTCATGAAGACAAAACTTTGGGTTCCTTGCACTTGAAGGACACCATGTGGAAGTGACCAATGACTTATAAACTTCCCATAAAGTATTATATATATGTTTTCGTGACCCACCATTATTATTAGTTCTCTCCGGTGTTTTAAAAATCCCTAAACTGAACCGGCCGGTCTGACCCAGTTGAACCAGATTTGGAGGCCAATCCGGTTCTTATTGACTCGGCCGAATTTATCATAATCAGCATTATTTTTGTCTTTTTTTTTATAGAAATAATAAATATTTATAACACGTGATGTATAATATTCAACGGTCTAACTCGATCTAACCGGGTTCAGCCAAAATCAGACATAACACCAGTTGGATGGCCAGTTCGGTTTTTAAAACATTGGTTATTACAATAATTTTACTTCATTTTGAAAAAAAAAAAAAATCATTATAAAAATATTGATATTTAATACATGAATAAAATTATTTTAATATACCTCTTAGTACAAAATCATATAGAATTCAAAAGAGGCCAAAACCTTTATTTTATTTCTTCTAGTTTATAGGATACAAGTATAACAAACTATACTATTATTATTTGACCAAATTTCAATAAATAATTCATAGCATATACAAAATACATATGGATTATTAAGAAAAGTTATACAGTAAGAAAAATATTATTCAAAAAATGATGTATTATTACGTAGTTTTTTTGTTACAAAACAACTTTAGGTTCGTAAAGAAAAATACTTGAAATTTTAAATAAAAATATTTTTGATAAGTTTTAATTCTATTTTTAAGCTTATTAATAAGTTGAAATGTATTTAATATAAAACCCCATATTGCTATCAATGTCTTCATGTGGCACGACCTCTTAACATTACACCAGTGATATCAATGTAGAGATAGGATGCATTAGTAGTATAGTTAGGTTTTTAGCAGTTTTCTCATATTATCATATTTGTGAGACAACAAGTAGCCAATCAGTGGAAGGAAAATTAAATAAGTTCTAATAATCTAAAAATAGAGGAACAGCTTAAAAAAATGGAACACGTGGCCACCTCCTCTTGTCTATTTCGGACAATCTTATCCGTTGATCCTTGCATTACAAGACCAACATTCCTCCACAAGGGACAAGGGCAACGGATTCACAAGGCTATTTTCGTCAAACCCATAAGAAGGGCCTCTCTCGAAGTTGAAGTCTCTACGTGGTTGAAAACCGTGGAAGTAACCGACATCACGGGAAGTTTACCGAACTAACCCGATGTTTAACCCTTCCGTGTCGCCATTGATGAGTCATTGACTCACTGTTCCTTGACTGGACGAGTCCGTACCACGGCGCGGTCCCCAGTAGGCAGTAACACCCTTAGACCGAATCAACTCGGTTTTATTTCTAGGGAACTTGAGTTAAGACAACTTAGTAAGTAAACACAATTAACTTAAACTAATATCACGTGAATTAATAGCTAATCAATAGTCAACACTATTTAAGCAGTTTTATTAGTTTATTAATGTTTAATTAATTAATTATACTATTTCTCTTAATGGACATGTAAAATATTAATTATGCTAATCCTGTTTAATTAATTAGTCCCTTGATGAAGAAGTTGCATTGGTAAAGAGACCTTGTCCTACCGACATAAGCGGTACTTTTTATATTTAAGATATATATGTATATACTATATATTAGTTTTATGATATAATTATATAAGTATTAGCTGGGGTAGAGGATAACATATGTAAGTAGATATAAGGTACCACATTTAAAAATGTAAGATAAAAAAACCCAAATATTAAAAATGCTATATATTAATGAGTTTGATTTTATTTGACCTACTTAACATAAAAATAGGAATGGTCCAGGTTTTTTTTTAAAAAAAGTATATTGTAGAAAAAAATATTACATATTTACAAGGTGGAGACTGGAGAGGGATGGAGTTAGTATTTATGGAAAAGATTGGGGGAGTAGGAAAAAAGGGGGAAGAGATTTGGATGGGGTTAAGTAACCGGATGTGGGAGGAGAAAGTTAACCATGGATTAAAGTGGGGGTTAGAACGTGTGGTTACGAAACCACACTTGTCATCCCATCCTCCCTACAGTCCAACCACGCATACTACAGGAGACTTGGGTCTCAGAGAGCGGCACCAAATGTTAAGAGAGAGAAAGTTAGAGAGAGAATAACTCAGAAAAAAGAGAAGAAGAAAACTAGAGAGGAAGCTAGAGAGAGAAAAAAATAGAGAGGAAACCGGCTTAGAGAGAGAAATAACTAGAGAGAGGAAGCTAGAGAGAGGAAGCTAGAGAGAGAAAGCTAGAGAGAGGAAACTAAAGTGGAGAAACTAGAGAGAGAAAGCTAAAGTGGAGAAACTAGAGAGAGAAAGCTAAAGTGGAGAAACTAGAGAGAGAAAGCTAAAGTGGAGAAACTAGAGAGAGAAAGCTAAAGTGGAGAAACTAGAGAGAGAAAGCTAAAGTGGAGAAACTAGAGAGAGAAAGCTCAAGTGGAGAAACTAGAGAGAGAAAGCCAAAGTGGAGAAACCAGAGAGAAAGCCAAAGTGGAGAAACCAGAGAGAGAAAGCTAAAGTGGAGAAACCAGAGAGAGAAAGCTAAAGTGGAGAAACCAGAGAGAGAAAGCCAAAGTGGAGAAACTAGAGAGAGAAAGCTAAAGTGGAGAAACTAGAGAGAGAAAGCTAAAGTGGAGAAACTAGAGAGAGAAAGCTAAAGTGGAGAAACTAGAGAGAGAAAGCTAGAGAGAGGAAGTCAGACAGGAAGATAGAGAGAGAAGCTAGAGAGGAGAAACTAGAGAGGAAGCTAGAGAGAGGAAGCTAGAGAGGAAGCTAGAGAGAGGAAGCTAGAGAAAAAGGTAGAGAGAAGAAGGTAGAGAGAGGAAGGAAGAGAGAAGAAGGAGAGAGGAAGCTAGAGAGAGGAAGCTAGAGAGAGGAAGCTAGAGAGAGGAAATCTAGAGAGAGGAATTCTAGAGAAGAAACTAGAGAGAGAAAACTAGAGGGAGAAAATACAGGGAAAATAGAGTGAGAAAGCCATAGAAAAAAGGGAGAAATTTAGTGAGACAAGAGAGAGAAAGCTACTGGAGGAAGCAGTAGAAAGAAATCAAGATGTAGAAATCTTAATTTAAGATGGTCAATGCTAGAGACTAGAGAGAGAAAGTTACATAGAGGAAAGTAGAGAGAGAAAGTTACATAGAGGAAAGTAGAGAGAGAAAGTTACATAGAGGAAAGTAGAGAGAGAAAGTTACATAGAGGAAAGTAGAGAGAGAAAGTTACATAGAGGAAAGTAGAGAGAGAAAGTTACATAGAGGAAAGTAGAGAGAGAAATTACATAGAGGAAAGTAGAGAGAGAAATTACATAGAGGAAAGTAGAGAGAGAAATTACATAGAGGAAAGTAGAGAGAGAAATTACATGGAGGAAAGTAGAGAGAAATTACATAGAGGAAAGTAGAGAGAGAAATTACATAGAGGAAAGTAAAGAGAGAAAATTACACAGAGGAAATTAGTGTGTTAGAGAGAAAAAGCTAGTAAGAAGATAGAGAGAGAGACAGAAAGAGGCAGAGCAGAGAGAGAGGGAGGGGATATTGTTGATAAATATCTCCTCTTTATCTCCCTCTTAACCCTTTTTTTATCTCAGAGTTTGTTCTCTCTCTATCTATCATTTATCAAGGCTCATCACATCTCTGCATTTTCAGTCTTCTCAAAGGCAGTCTCCTCTCTTGAGCTATTTCTTTCTCTTTCTCCGTTGTCCACTTTCTCTCAGGTTTCACCGCCCACCTGGCCATCCCAGGCGCATCTGCTGCTGCTCTCCACCTTCCGACCGTTTTGGTTGCAGTCATGGCGACGGGGAACCCAAACCCTAGAAACCCACCACCGCCACCACCACCTCCCCGCTGCTTCTGAAAGACCACCCCGGAGAAAGAAAAAAAGGGAAACCGTAAATGTTGCAGTCCTCTTCCCCGGCATGGATTTAGCAACAGCAGCGAAGCAGCAGCAGCAGCATCAGCATCAGCATCAGCTCCACCCCGAGACCCCCAAGCAGAAGCTCTCCGGCGGCGAAGCCTTGGCGGCCTTCTCGAACGGGGGCGGCGCGCTGAAGCGCCCCCACCCGGCTGTGGTCGTTGTGAAGCCGGTGGCATCGTCGGCGCCCCCCTCCCCGCCGGCGGCTCTGTACCGGGAGTGCCTGAAGAACCACGCGGCCTCTCTGGGGGGCCACGCCCTCGACGGCTGCGGGGAGTTCATGCCCTCCCCTCTCTCCTCCCCCTCCGACCCCACCTCCCTCAAGTGCGCCGCCTGCGGCTGCCACCGCAACTTCCACCGCCGCGACGACGACCCATCCGCCGCTGCCGCACCCGGCAACAGCGCCGCCAGCGACGACTTCGTCAACGGCCCCGGCGGCGGCGACGTCACCCCCAAGCGACGAAGCTCCAGCTCTGCCTCCCCCCCGCCTCCGCCCCCTCCCCCGCCGCCCATATCCTCCTCCTACTTCCCCTCCGCCCCACAAATGTTGCTCGCCCTCAGCACCGGCCTCGCCGGCGGCGGCGGGCACCACCACCACCACCACCACTCCGTCGTCTCCGCCCCCGTCGCTGCCCGCAAGCGATTCCGCACCAAATTCAGCCGCGAGCAGAAGGAGCGGATGTTCCTTTTCGCGGAGAAGTTGGGGTGGAAGTTGCAGAAGCAGGACGAGCGGGTGGTGGAGGAGTTCTGCGGTGAGATTGGGATCTCAAAAGGGGTGTTGAAGGTCTGGATGCACAACAATAAGCACAGCTTCGCGAAGAAAGACGGGTCCTTAGCAGTCATGAACAACAACAGTACTAGCAGTACCGAGAATTGCAACAACAACATCAACAACAACAACAACAACACAGATGACAATATCCAAAACGAGAACAGCGACAACAACGACAACATCCACAGCGCCAACGGCAACGGCAACGGCAACGGCAACCACAACGGTGGCATTGACCACAAGAACAATGGTAGCCATCTCTTTAATGGATCATCTTCTTCTTCTTGAGAACTTTTTTCTTTCCATCAAATGTTTTTTTTTCCTTTTTTATTTTGATTTTATTTTGTCCGTTCTTCCCATCCTCTTCTTTCTTCTTTCTTCTTCTGTTGCTGTCACTGCACTTTCCGATGAAGTGAACGAAGAGAAAATACTTAACTGGAGGACCGGTTTTGCAGCTTTCTTCGGTGGATGACTAAATTTAACGTTTCTGGATATATAATCCCATCTCTTTTTTTGAAGGTTTTATGCTTTTTCAGCATCTGGGTCTGCAAATTTTGCTGTCTGTGTAATTGCATTTGGATGTAGAACGATCAGTAAGATGAATAAAAAACGCAACCGCGGCAACATCCACATCCGCAGCGGTACTACTAGGCTGCTGCTGCTACTGCTGCTGCTTACCATCTGCAACAGATCACGAATAACTGAATAAGAAAAACTAAACCAGTACTAAACCACCCATTTCATCTTCGTTGTTCGATTTGGTTCTTTTTTTTTTTTTTTTTAAGTTTTTCATTTTTAGTTACGGTTTATTTAGGGCGATTAAGGCGGGGAAGGGGGCATGAGGCTGTTTACTGCCCTTTATTCAACACATTTCTCTGTTCCTTCTGCGGCATCCTGGACGCATAATCACCAGCAAACACCCGTTTCGGTGACAGAATAAAAAGAAAAAAAAAAAAAAGGAAGAAGAAGGACATCAATCATGTCCCGATAATACGAAGCGAGAAATTAAAGATAAATGGGGAGGTGGGTTTTCAATTTTCATCCCTTTATTTATCTTTTTCGATCGGTCGGATTTGTTCTCTTATTCGAGGTTCATTTCCGTTTCGGATTTGCAGTAAATAAATATCCCAGCTTGTTCCCTTCGTCGTCGTCTTCTATACTTCTTCGGTTCTTCCTCCTAACCAGTCATTAAAACGCATCATCTCCTGATCGAATTTCAAACCGCGCCCACAAACCCATTAAAGATTCAAACCCCATTTTAACAAAATCCGAATAAAAATAAATTCTTCTTCGATCCGTGCAGAAGCGCAGATTTAATTGCTTGTCGCGGAAGAGAGAGAGAGAGAGAGAGAGAGAGAGAAAAGAGAGAGAGAGAGAGAGAGAGAAAAGAGAGAGAGAGAGATAATTTCTTGCTGTAGAAGCGATTTTTATGAGACTTTAAACGAAAGGCGAGACGTGGCTTAATCTTTACATTTGTTGGTTGGTAATGAATTAATGGTTTGTTCTTTTGGTAGTTGGGAGAAATCGATAAATAACTCCGCCCCCATTCAATGATCCCTCCTCCGACACTTTCTCTCTTCCTTGTTTTTCGTTTTCTTTCCTCTTTTGGTAACTATCAATCATCAGAAATCGCTTTCCCGCCCTAATCCCTGCGCTTAACCCTCTTTTAAGTATGATTAGGGATACTTAAAAACGGAACGCCCCCCACTAAAGCGGTCAGAAGTTCTCAGAACTCCGCAGGAAAATAATTTTTTTTAAGAAAATCAAATTTTATTCCCTTTTGGCTTTTCCGACAGAAAGCTTCAATTGTACGCGACGGCAACTGTTCCACAAAAGCCGTTTTCTGCTCCGTAAATAAATAAAAAATATATATATATATATATATTTATTTATATTTTAAAAATAAAAATTTAAAATATTTTTTTTTCTCATGTCCATCAGAGAGAGAAAAAAAAAACTAAGGTGGTAAACGGAAGTGGTAAGTGACGGGTTTACCGACCTAGCTAGGTGAACTGCCGGGAAGATCTGAACCGTCCACGTGTCCTTCCCCCCTAGTCCTCCACTTGACCGTTGATATTCAAGTCCAACCCACAGGGGCTGTCTGAGGAGAAGAGAGAGAGAGAGAGAGAGAGAGAAGAAGAAGGAAAAATTGGTTTTCAGAATTCACCCACAATATTAATTTGTTGAACTGTGCAAGGGATGTGATTAGAAAAGGAATATATGTTATATTAAGAGGCAAAGAAAGGTTTAGTAACCTAATCAGGGCCTAGATTTTGGTGGAAGATGTGTGGCTAGGACTTGGTTGGGAGAAAAAGAAGAATGGGAAGTGATCAGTTCTTCTTCCAATTATGGGTGGTGTGGGGACTTTGAGGGGGCAGATGTTTGGGCAAAATCTAGTGGAATGTGGAGAACTCATGGGGGGGGTTCCTACTCAAAATGAGGGCTTGCCTTCTTTTCCACATTTTGGTATGTTTAGCTTAGAATATTATACTGAGTGGGGTCCCAATGAAGGGGGGGCCTCATAAAAAGCAATTACATGGGTCTTGGATTTATATACTCTTGTAAAATAAGAATGAAATAATCCTGAGAAGAAGAGGCCATGAAATAGCTATCTAATCTCTTTATTCTCTTCCTAATAAATTTTTAAATAAGAAATTAAAGATGGGTATTTTTGTAAACGTGATTTAAAGCTTCACATTTAGAAAAAATACCCATCATTTATTATTATGAGTGCCTGAAGAGGGTTAATTGAGATAATTTTTTTTTTTTCTCTTTTAATAAGTTAAAATAATAAAAATAATAGAATATTCAAGTCAATTTGATGCATAGTTGTCATGGTAAATTCACATTAACCAATTAATTGAGAGTCTTATGACAATAAAATTTGTCTAATGTAAAACTATCTTTAATTCCTCTCATAATTATCTGAATGTTTTCAAAATTAAGGAAGAGATTTTTATATAAATAGCTTAATTAAGCATTATTTTGTTTTAATTTTAGGCATTTTAAAACATTAATGTGTGTTTCATGTAGGGAGATTAATTTTCGTTGAGGGAGCTAGTGAACCCGGTTCAGGTTTAAGGTGGGTGGCAAATGGAAATAATTCATGGGCCATGAAAAAGACTTGAATAGGACTATATATAGAGAAAAATAAAAGTCTTAGTAGAAGGATGAAAGGAAGATAAAAGTTGTACAGTGTTTTTGGATCCTTTTCATGCCCATCACAGCAAAATTTTCAAAAAGTGAAAACGAATTTCTCTTTCCCTTTCTTCTGCTTTAATTTATTCTCTCCTACTAATTTGATCAATAACAAAATTTCGTGATTATCGTTTAAGAATAATTAGAGAAACAACGTAACGAATAATATTTCGCCGTATAATTTAGTAGTAGCTACGTACGTTACAATTAATAGAAAAATATAATGGAATATAAATAAGAAAAGATAAAAGTTGTCTGTAGGTAATTACAATAAAAAAAATATGATAGATAAATAAAGGTAATAAATATTAATCATCAACATAACATCAAAATCACCAATAATTAACCATAAATTAATTATTGTCCCTTCCATCACCACCTCATGCCACTTGGATGGCTACAGTGCTACCAATATGCCTTCCACTTGATATCTGATAAAGAAGGAAGATAGTAATGGAATATAAATAAGAAAAGATAATGGTAGTATATATATATATATATATATATATATATATATATATCTATCTCAAAAGCTATCCTAATCTCTTGATTAATAAATTAAGAAGGGAAGATTAATTGTAAATAATTAATAGGGAGTTGTATCGATAGGATAATGATATAAATTAGAGTGTTAGGTATGGGGTTTAATTTGGACGAAATTAAATTAGGGAGTCTGCATTTTGTCAAAAGTGATGGAAGACAATTCATGTCGGCTGAGGGAAGATCCCTAAAATGGTATACTTTGAATAAAAATATTATCTTTGTGGTTGATTGATGAGTGGACACTGGATTAGGCGAAAGATAAATCATAAACCAGATTAGTTTTATTATTAAATTTTAAAACTATTTTTTTAGCACATGTAAGATTGTCCCATCTTACACAAGTACTTTTATGGGGTAGTAGTAGTATTGCATGCATAGTTGATAATCTAATAAAAATTTAGTTAATTGCAAATTTTAGTTTTAGAGTTTGATCAAAGAGATTAATTAATTATCTCCTTCTTAAATAATTTGGTGAATTGCATGGTTTAAAAATTTGGAATATTAGCTACCTATTTCGGTATTTCTTATTCCCAGTACCCAGTATGAATATATTGTCGGGTACAGTAATTGTTGCGCGAGGTCTTAGGTTCGGGTCTCCACTGCAGCATTGGAATATCGGAGTTTATTGAAGTGGAATCCTTCTTCGACACACATTATGCAAAAGAAAATCAATGTAAATTGGGTTTAATTAGTGAAATGTTCATTTAATTAATTATCAATTTGATTTTTGATCGTGTTCAGCATTATGCATCCTACTCTCATCCAGATTGGTTTATATTTTGTGCCCCTTTCAACAATTATTGACAAAAATGAAGTTAAATAAAACTTATACAGTCAAGTACATATAAAAAAAGAGCCCTCAGAATGCGTAGTGTCTCTTGTATACTATATAAGTTATACCTCTTGTTTCTAGTTTTTATAACGTTAAAGGTATATGCTTATATTTTCTAATTAATTATTATTTTTATCTAAACCCCCATGAATAGAGTTGTAAATGATTGGTTCAATTAGTATTTTTATTCATATCATTGATAATTTTACCTAATAGTGTACTAGGAAATGTAGAACGTTAACGTACAAAAATGAGGAGCAGTTAGTAATGGATATTTATGGCTACCAATACTAACAACACATGATTCACTATATATGTACTTTTTTTTTCGTGATTATAAATTATGATTATATCCTATTAAATCAACTAAATATATATATATATATATATATATATGAAGGAAGCACTTAGAATTTAAAAGCCTAATTATGTCTTAAATTGTGTGGAAAATAAAGAAAATATAGAGCATTAGATACTTAACCAATGTGTCAAAGGCTTCAGATCGAACTTAATTATCTGACCCAACTTAATGCATGCCCATACTCAGGATAATGGATCCTAATTAAGGACCATATATAAGCTTTAAAGCTTATGAGGCCATGCATGTTTTGATTGGTCTCTCGTATGGAGCCCACCCACCACATATAAACTGGGCAAAATTTGAGGACCCAATTGTGACAGCCTCTACATGTCAAATGTCTCAACCCTAAGTCCGAAATTGCATGATTACGAGGGCATGAAACATTGGAACTCCTCTCTCTGATGATCGATGTTCTTCAGCTTCATTTCAGAGCTAGGTAGCGAAGATGGTGAAGAAGTTCTCCAGAAGAAGCACTCCAGAAGGAGAGGTTTAATTTATTAAATGAGTACTGTAAAAATTAAACGATCGAGTTACGAAAAGGTGGTAAAATGATAGCTCGATATATAGAAGAAAGATATATCACGAACTTTCGGGCGTGAAGAGATCGAGGAAGGTAAATGTACTTGAGTTCATGATTCTCTTCCATGCATGTGCATGATGAAAGAGCTTATATATATTTCTGAAGAAAACCAGAAGAACACTCGTGCATGCTCTGTTAATTGTAAGTATCCAACTTGGTCAGATCACTAATGAACCTGCTTGAAGAAAATTACCCAGGTAAGAAAAACTGTGAGAATTCACGAAATATATATCAAAGCTGCAGGTGGCAAACGAAGCTGAAATATCTTGGTGATGATAAAAAGTGCAGTGTAAGAGTACTACCTTTTGGCCAACCTGTTTGTAGCTTTTAGAAGAGTTGGGTTTCGTTTTGTTCTTGTTTGATTTGGCATCTGTCCCAGTTCATGGCAGGCTTCCATCTTATCACTGTCACAAGGCTCGGTTTCATCCATGCAGGATAAACCTCCCCAACTCCTCTTTCGTACTCCCATTGCTTCACTGCATTTGTCCCCATTGATGAGTTATACATATACATACATATATATATATAAGTGCAGCAGCAAATTATATATATAAGCAAGAGCTTAATTGAAACAACTAACGTTTCTGAATCAGAATCTCTCCTGATAATGAGTAGTCTTGGTTGGGGCTAGTTTGCTACATCTGAGCATTTTGGGGTCGGCATTTGAACATGAAGAAGGATGTAGTGACAAGGGTACGTAAGGTGAGGAACAAAAGTGCCTAACGTTGGGCAGAAAGTGCACACCCTTTGCCGGCCGGAGTACTTGCATGATCTGTTCCATAGTTATTTGAGCAAAGGTCCCCGGTGAGGAACAAAAGCACCTAATTATAAAGTGCACACCATGGTGTGATCACTTGCATCTAGCTATAGCTAATGCACATTTTGTTTACAGAGAATTAATTAAGAATATTGTTACTGATCATGTAATCTACAATTTGGAGAAGATGGACAAGAAGAATGCATGGGGGAGATGATAAAGATTTGGGTTCGTTCGAGTTACTAATTCAGCAAGTTCACTAATTAATCTCAATCATGAGAACTTCTTCTTCTTCATGGTGGATGGGAGGTTTTTGGAATTGAAGGTCAGGAAGCTGAAAGCAAGTGGAAGAACGTGGGGGAGCTGAGTAGTTCTGTTTGAGAGGAAAAGGAGTTCTCAGATCGCCATGATCAGGCAGTGTGCATTAATTAATATCTGACTGCAACTTTGATATGTATATTTGCACCTCTTTTGAAACTTTAAGCGGGGAAGATGGCATTAGTTGGAGCTCTCTTTTCTGATAATATTTGATAATTAAGCTTTCGTAATTCCATGATGAGGGTGATATCAAGTAAACATAAAGAAAGTGATCTCTTTTCAGGATTGGATATAGAGAAATGTTAGCCTCTTAATTTCAAGGGGCTTATGAGTGGAATTTGAAGATAATATGTATGATGCTGTACACTAATAAAGTCTTGCACCCATGGAGACGTTTATGTAGACTATATCAGGTATATATATATAGACTTAAATTGAAGAACTCCATACAGGCAAGTTTGAGTAGTGATATCAAATCCGTAAGGGTAGTAAATTGATTTGTAATTAATGAAGAAGCAGGCCTTGTTTCAAATCAAACAACACTCTGATCGATCACCCACATACAAATACAAAGATAGTGCCCAAAAAAAAAAAAAAAAAAAAAAAAAAAAAAAAAAAAAAAAAAAAAAAAGAGTGGTTGCAAGACACAAATCTCTCCTTAGTGAAAATTAAGGTATAAGAGCAGGCAATACAAGCAAAAGTTAATAGAAATGATCTATATAGTTAGGAGCAAATTAAGCAAGAACCAGCCTTGTAAGAGTACTCCCATCTCCATTGATCAGTAGTCCCTCCCTACTACTTGCCATTAGTGGTAGGGGAAGAACAATCACTGCAGTCCTCCACCTCAATCTCCCTGCGGTGAAAGTTCCTGTGACAGCCACAGGCGGCGCATTTGAGCTCCCCGGTGGCGCCGAGGCTGGCCATGAACTCCCTACACCCGTCGACCGCAAACCCTCCTATCTTGGCTGCATGGTTCTTCTGGCACTCCCCATACCTGACTGCCCTCCCTTTGCTGTGATTATAGGGAGAAGCTGCAGAGCTGCGTTGAGACTCCTCTTCTGATCTCCTTTGCTGGTATTTCTTCATGGCTAGCTAATGATCAGGTGCAAATTAAATCAAACCCTAGTACACCTTGGTGAATCTTCTAGTTCAAGACTAGGTATGATAAGCTAGGGTACGTAGGGATATATGGCGGCACTGGCTGCAGGAGTGGAAGAGGTGGAGGAGGGCGGGGTTTCCGGCCGGCCGGCTGGGCAAAAGGAAGAGAGAAGGGTGAGGAGGAAGAAGAAGAAGAAGAAGTCTATACTGCAGGTATTGAAGAGTTCAGGAAACCCTAATATGCATATTTATAGGACTTAGTACTACTGCAGAGAGAATATTGGGCGGCTGAAGGGCACATGACCCTTTTGGCTAAAGGGCCTGAAGAGAGAGAGAAGGGTTCGTTGGAATTGATCGTTCAACTGCACACACACACACACACACACACACACACACACACTCACACCTGCAGATTAAGCCACATAATTAAGAAAGTTTGTTTCGTAATTAGTGGGTGACCTCAGAAAGATGGAAAAGCCCCTCGCTTTTGCTCCTAACCCTTGATTGGTTTGTTATAGGAATGACCAGCTAAGAGACTGCAGACCTAAATTCACCATGGTCCCGGAACTGGGGTCCTTGATTTGATACCAACAACGCCTGTCTCATGTGTCTAAGCTGACTCCACTTCCCTCGATCCCTCTCCCCAATTTTTACACATTAACCGACGCTTAATACCTGCTAATCATTAACTAAACAACCCTTCATATGTGGGTTTCGAATCATTTAAGGCTACTGCTCTTCCTCGAGTAACGCATCATTGTGCTTCTTAAGGAGAGGATAATAAAGAGAAGGGGAGGAGAGCCCACCTTCATCAGCAATAATTGTTTCGGATTAACTTTAAGCATAATAAAATCCATGAGTATATACTTTGGTGGCATATTGCACTACTTTTATTTGTGGGTTCAATCCCGATCAGGAAATATTCCCAGCACTTGATCTCCCACAGAAGAGATTGCTTTTGCTATTGACGATCATATATATATATATATCACAGGTTGATCGATGATGAAACGCGTGTATATATAGCTAAACTTGCAGTACTGATCTCTTGATCAGTTCTACTTCACGTGACGATCGATCTGAACCAATCTTTCTGTCCAAGATCACCTGCCTCTTTTAGTTCTCTCTCTCTCTCTCTCAGCACAGTCACTAATTAATTACTTTCATCTCATGCAAGCTCAAACGTTTACAGAGAATGAAGATGGAGTACATAATTTGGAGATCAGTCACCATGAAAATTAATGGATCAACATGGCTTGAAAGGGTAGTGGTTTGAATGAGATAGATCTGGTATAATTGGTTGAGTATTTCAAGTTTATAACTTCGGATTCACCATGCCATTGGAGCTATGCACAGCTCTGCAGATAGATAGAGATATCTCTATATTTAAAACCTGGGGTGTGGAGAAAAGCGCGGGTCTACATGTGGCATGCAGGTGGAGGTGGAGATGTAATGGTCGAAGCCTCCAATTTACTCTTTCTTCTACCCATAAAAGGTACTTCCTAGGACTGCTTTCTGTGATTATCAATGACAAATATATCATAGCTTCTTGAAAATACATCTTACTTGATTTTTTATTTTTTTTTATGATTAATTTTGCTTTATCAAAATGTAAATAAAAGGCCATCTAAGTAATTATATATATTTATATAGAGACACACATACATACACATATATATAAAATCATAACTAGATGAATTTTCAAAATTTTTTTAGGAGCTAAATAAGTAAAAAATGTACAAATGTCAAATGATTAATTAAATGTTTAAAAAATTAAATTGTAATACTTATTTTAACAATCTACCTGCTTATTTTGTTGTAATTTCTAATTAGAACTTGTGGTCTATGGGCTTCATTCATAGTTGGTAGTCAAAACACAAAAGAAAGAAGTCATATATTCTTCAAAAAATGTAGTCTATATATAATCCTTCCTCTCCATACATTTGGTGCCAAATAGACATAAAAGACACTTGATTTTTCGGCTAAATAATAAAATAATTATTCCTAATTAGTTTTAATTTGTCTCTCCTTGTCTCTTTGTTTTTTCTTTCTTTGATAATTAGTTCTTTTGTTTCATTCTTTCTTCCTTATGATCAGATAATTAAGATAATTAATGCAGCACAAAGGTCCCATCTACATATATATATTTCCAAACTGGAAGCTTCAGATGCCACCTTCAGAATTTCCATCCAGGAAATGCTTCCAATTCTCAACCAGCGATGATGCCCCCACTGCTTCCCTTTCCATGCCAAAATCCAAAAAATGTCGGTTACTCCCTGTCTAACAAATACTAGAAACCCAGGCCTGAAATGATCATCATCAATTTGATCCTCTTCTAGCTAGCCACTTCAATATTATCCAAACTCCCTTATAATTACAAACCTCAAAACTTGTTTTTGTACCGGATTAGTTTACGCTAATTATATATAATGACAAACACGCGTGACGGGACCGAAAAATCCGGCTTTTAGTCAATCATTAGATCCTAAGCAAACTTGGAACACCATTCATATCTATGATCTGAATCATTAGACAAGAATTAATATTTAAGCTGATCAGAATCTTGTGTTAATTCTTGGGTTTTAATTTTTAGGATTAAGTTACTGCACCTTATATAAGTTACTGCACCCATATATTTAGAGGCTGTTTATCTGGACATGATTTACAGTGGAGAAATATATATATATATATATATATATATATATATGGTAATGGGGGTGCACAGCATGATGGAGACTCATGAAGAGAAGTGGAGGATGTAGGTTAGGGAAGGGATAATGATAGATAATGGCCTTTGTTTCTCACCAACCCGACCCACCTCGTGATGCCAATCGTGACTAGGGCTTGGCCATGTACTCTTTTTTTGGACCCCTTAGTGACATTAATGAATGCCACAAAAATTAGTTTAGTGATGCATCCAATATTGGTTTTTTATTTTCTATTTTTCTTTAATTTTATTACTATTTTTATTGGTCTTTTGATCTAATTAGCATGACATTGACAATATTTCACACTTTCACTAGTGGGAATATCAAATCACAAAATTATGAGATGTTTTGGGGTTGTTGTCAATTAATTAATTAGAATGCCCTAGTGGCAGTAAATGTCAATCAACTTCAATTCATATGAATTTTATTCAATTATATATATATATATATATATATATATATATATATATATATATATATATATATATATATATATTATATTCTATTAATTAACATATTATATGAAGATATAATTTTTTTTTCTATCAATTAATCTAATTTATTGATTTTTTTATTTACTTTCTCATTATTAATTGCCTTTTTCATTGCAACATTGATAAAGAAGATGAAGGTAACAACAAACTTGAATTTGTGCCCTAATAAGAAAAATTGACTAAAGCTTAAGTTTTATCTTCTGTAACATCTTTTTCTTCTTGAGAAGTGTTTATACTTGTTCATGCCCAAACTTCAATATTATGTAAATGTTAAGATAATGAGAAATTAAATTTACATTATGAATTTTTATTTAAGTTTAGCATTAATTATATATAGAAACTTCTTTCTCATGGCATATATGGTAATAAAATATATTTAAAAAAAAAAAAAAAAAAAAAAAGTCTCCAAGAAAGGGAATATTACACCTTATTATTACAAGGGTCAACCTAGAGGTGTTGTGAACTATCAAATCAAACTTTCCCCTTATCAGTATAGACGTGACTATAGGAGAGGAAATTACGGTGAAAATGGAAAGTTAGAAGGGAATTTGCATGATTATGTGTCACGTGAAGGTGGACCAGTACTAGTACACATAACAAAAATGGTTAGTCCATGGACCCAGTGAGGGGCATATATAACGTTCGGTGTCACATGTAAATTAATTAATTAAGATCCCCCACCCTACTCCAATGTTCACATATATAAGGGAATTGGGTTTAGAATTTAGAGGTCATGCAGGGTACCCTTTATGTAATTTTCTCCCTCATTTTTCTTCTTCAAGGGAGGAGGGACCATGAAATTAATTGACTAACATCAAATTCATTCAAGAGTAGGAGCCGATATATATCATTAAGTGGGACCAGCCATGCATCAACAAATGGAAAAAAGGGTACCGGGGCCCCCTAGGAAGGGCGCGGCGGGCCCCGTCTTCCTTTTGCTTCTTCAAGGACTTACAGCTAGCTGGCCTTATATTGGCTACACGTCTGGATCCATTATGGGCCTGTGGACCTACTAGCTAGCCAGAAGTACTACTTGTGGGCCAGACGACTCAACCCAATTTCTTCTCTTCCTAAACGTTAATCACGCATGCATGGATCTGGCCCAAACTTCGTTTTATCAGGAATCAGTTGATACTCGGCCGGACTCGCCGCCCGAGTCAGGGCGAGTTTTCCGTCAGATCAATCCCGGTTTGATTTGGTCCTGATTATTCTTGATTTTCTGAGTAATTAATTGATGATAATTTCAACGTTATGAAATTATTTCATTAGATCTAGACACAGAAAATTGAAATTCGGCATATTTTAAGAATATTAATCCGGGTCATTTAACTGATTTCTTTTTAATTTATTGTCCTCCTTATTTCATCTTTATGTAATTAATATTTCATAAACTAAATATGACAAAATACAACTGACACAAATAACAAAACAAGTTAATTAAAAAAGGGTTCACCCCCAAAAAAAAAAAAAAAAAAAAAAAAAAAGTTCCTTGATTTTTTTCTTTGGATTGCGCGCAATATGCCTTCCTTTAATTAACTATAGTTATATATGAATTAAAGAAAAGATAAAGACTCTTTGTCTAATCAAAGACCACCTTGACTTGTCATTCTATCTTCCCTTGGGGTGAACATTATTGGTTTTGGTTCAAAAACATGTACAGGTAAGTTGGTAACTGAGTACAAGTCTTCAATTCCTTCGTTTCAACGTCTTAAGTCTTTGTTAATGCCATCAATTTTGATCTAAGACCACCAATATAATTAGAGCTCTAGTAATGATCATTAATCTATCCCTTGTCAAAAACAAATTAATATGTAGGTTTCCTCACTAAATAATTTGACAGAGACTTGTCCTAGATATTAACATAACCATCCATGTTGGAAAATGAAGTGCTATATATATATATATATGTATCCTAGGACCAATATTTGATGTTACTAGACAAGTTGTTCTACGCGTGCATGTAACGACCTTCTTAAGCCTCCGTGGTCATCGATCAGGCTCCATATATGGTCTTCGGTCTTCCCTTCCAATGAAGTAACCCTAGAAGCTTAAAATTAAACTCTCCTTTCTAGCTAGCTAGAAATTAAAGATAATTTGGACGTTTTCAAAACAGGGTTAATTTGATGGGTAATTGATAACTGAAACCCACTGGGGGCTTCCATGTTGGTTTGCATATATATCGCCTGCCAAAGAGAAAACCAGGAAGAAGAAGCTTAGCTAGCTAGGATCAGGACTGGGTCTACCCAAGGAAGCTTATTTTGTCTGTCCATGGAAGTCTGGGACTTTGAATAAAAGAACCCCACATAATTAATGGCTTCTGATCAGCAAGCTAGCTAGCTCAAGGCTGTCCCCATGAGGTGCAAAATGAGGGTAACATATAGCAGGAGGTGCACATGGTGATGGCTTCAAGGGGGGCATGGATCTGTACGTATAAAGGGAGGTTTGGGGGGTGCATGTGTTAAACTTAGTCTCATTAGATTAATTGATCAGGTTAATGCAGCCAGTTGCATCTGGTTTCCCATGCTTGGGAATGAACATGGGATCTCATAGGCAACTGTCTCTTGAGTCCTTCGCTCCATTTTAGGGGGGGTATGGACCCTTCAGTTTTCCCCATACACTGGAGACTTTAAATGCTAATATGACTAAGGAAATTTCCACCCACTAAAGGGGGCATGTCCTTCCTTCACTTTACACATTCTTCCCCGGCCTACATCTAACCTTGTTAGAAAAAGAGGGTGGTCCTTGTGTCCCTTGATGCCAATCACATGTGGGGGAGGAGTGGGCCTCATGTATTCATGCACCTTTTTTTTTTTTTTTTCTTCTCTCTTAATTAAGTCTCTCATCTAACCTTGTGCAGAAAAAAAAAAAAAAAGGGTCCTCCACTCCCTTTGCATATATATATATATATATATATACGAATTACATTTATTTTTCTAATATATAGATATGTATATACATGTGTGTGGTCATGACAGTCATGAGGGGGAAATTAAGGAAGAGGTGTTTGGTTTTTCTCCCAAGGCTAGCTTTTACAGGAGTAGTGCATGGAGAGGAAGAGCAGCAGGAACAAAAGTCGTCTTCGTCTAAGCTGTAAAAAGGGGGGAGGGAGGGAGGGAGGGAGGGAGAAAGAGAGAGAGTAAAAGGAAGTCAAAAACTTGGCATGTGATGCATTTAAGACCCACCTGCAGATTTCCAAGACAATTCTTAGCTTGCTCATGATTCCTTACCGTCTTTTTTAAAAAAGGCCTCCATATTCATGCGCTGCCACACAATAGTGCTCTCGAGTCTCAAGTCTCAAGAGGAGAAGAACTACTGTTTCTGTAAATATATCTTGCGATCAGCAGCAGCAGCAGTAGCAGCCAGCCTCCGGTCAATTCCCATCTGCAATTCCGAGGCTCCCTCTTTAAGCAAACCCACATCCATCAGTCTCTAACAAGTCCCAATTAGTCAATAGCTGAAAGGGATCATGAAGAAGTAGGTGCACCCATTAAATGGTTTTAATTAGTTTTAGTCATTGTAGTAACTCACATATATATATATATATATATATATATATATATATGTATGTAGATCATAAAATAACATTCAAATTTCACAAGATTTTGAAGCTGCATGCACATCTGGGAGCTAGTAAAGAAGGGGTAGTAGTTTTGACCTTCTCTTCAATCTCCATTAATTAATTACAGCTGCATGCAGAGTAATTAAATGGCGGGAAGAGTCAAACCCAAAATCCCTTTCGTGTCTCAGCAGCTGCCAATGGCCACTTGTCGCAAAGCATTTACTGTGCCTTCCATCCCTTAGCACACGTAACAATATAGTTTAGCAACAAACGCATTTATAATGGGTCTGAAGATTCAAGATTGATGGATGCATGCAGCATGCCCACAGCGAAAGTGATATGTAGACAGGTATATAAATATGTGATTTATGGCTGAGGAGAACGAGATCGATTTGAACTGGTTTATCTTCGTTCCCTGTTATATACTGCAAATTGTTTAGTATCTGTCTTCTGTACTTGATCATCTTGTCCTTTTCCCATTCGTTTATTGATGACAAGGGCTAGCTTTAATGGAGATGTACAACAGACTAGTACTGCTTTGCTTACAGTAATCGATAAGAGTTCATGCACCAACATTGTAGAAACATTAAAGATCTAGTAGTAGGGAGTACTGTTTGCCCAATTGTAACTATGGATACTGGAATTTATTCTCATCTCATGATGCAGTACATAGAGGATATATAATATGAGAAGTTAATATTGACATATATCTTAAGATGTCTGTAATTTACACTTTTTTCTCTTTTTCTCTTTCTCTCTCTATTTCTCTTTCTCTTTCTTTCTCTCCGTGTCTGATCTCTGATCAGGCCTTCAAGAGAATTCAGACGGTTTTCAAGGCCTGGAGAGCCACTAAACAAGAAAAAACAAGAGTCCCAGCTCAGGAGTTAACAAAGAAAACCAAAAAAAAAATAAAAATAAACAGAGACCATTTCAGAAGAACTCGGCAGTTTCATCGTCTAATGAGATGTCTAACATGTCTTCTTCTTGAACCTGATTCCCTCCTTCCTCGAAGAGCCACTTCTCCAGCACCGAGAGCGGTGCCTGAGCAGCAGCGGCCCCCGCCGCCGCCTCCACGGCGCCGGGCTTGCTCTCCTCCTGGAAAATTCCCAAATTGTTTTCGTTGTCCTCGAGCGAGGACGGCGGCGACCGGGACATCTCCGGCGTCGAGCACGTCTCGAAGCTGAGGAGCGACTCCAGAGCCTCCGGCGATATCGTGTCGTTTCCGGCGCCGGCGGCGGAGCTGGAAACAGAGTACTCCAGATTGGACGAGTTCTGGGTCGCGTCCGAGTTGGACCGGCTTGTCTTGGGCGAGTTCCTCATCCACCCCTGAAGCAACCTCGACACGTTCTCGGTGCTCCAGACGTAGCTCGACGATTGGACCTGAACCCCTCCCGGGGAAGACGACGACGATCTCTTGAGAGAAGAATTATTAGGTAAGTCCGACGATTTGTTCTCGAGAGACAGAGCCTCGCAGAGGGCTTGCCTCGCCGTGTGTATGTCCGTCTGGAGCCTTCTCTCCCACTGTCCCTTCGAGATCGAAGGCTGCTGCTGTAATCCCGGGAACCCATTGCCCACCCCCTCGTCGAGACCAGGCTGAAGCTTTTTCAGCTTCTTCTTCAAGTGGGTGTTCCAGTAGTTTTTGATATCGTTGTCTGTTCTCTGTGGGAGGTAAGAAGCAATAGCAGCCCATCTGTATCCAATTCAAAAAAAATCAACCCAGATAAATATTTATGTTCAATCGAATACCCAAATATCGAATCGATCCATCGTGGGTATGAATTGAAATGAATTGAAATGAATTGAATTACCTGTTTCCGAGAAGCGCCTGGAGATGAATGATCATCTTCTCCTCGTGATCCGTGAAGTTTCCCCGTTTGATCCCGGGTCGAAGGTAATTCGTCCATCTCAGTCTGCAACTCTTACTGCATCTCAGTAGTCCTGTAACAAGATTGGGAGAGAGATAAATTGATGGATTCTTTTTTTCCTTCAGATCCAGGGGAAAGAACTGAGTGACAAAAACTAAAAAACTAAAAAACTAAAATAAAAAATGTAGGAAAGAATGGGTGATGGGTATTAACCTGTATTGGTAGGAACAGCTCTCCAATTCCCGGGACCGTGTTCCTGAATGTAGGAGACGAGGATGATGTCTTCTTCGGGCGTCCATGGCCCTTTCTTCATGCCGATTTTATCACAGCAAGGGGGTCTTCCCATGATTCCAGCTTTTTCCTCCGTTTTTTCCTGTTTGTTTTCTCCAAGTAGATATAGTACTATAGAGAGAGTAGTAAAGCACTAAGCAGAGCTGCAGGTGTGAGTACTCTGATCTCCGGTGATCTTGTGTGGACTTGTTTCTTCTTCTACCTCCCTCCGAGGAAAAAATATGCAAGACAAGCGTCCTCAGCCATGGGGTTCTTGTCTTATATATATATACAGGGAGACCTCTCAGAGAGAGAGAGAGAGTGAAGATGAAGAAGGTACGCTGACCCATGATAAGCAAAAGAGAGTACGCAAGAGTCAAAATTAGCCAGCACAGGCATTTACTCTCCAGCTTGAAAAAGTCAAGCCGTCTGGAGCTCCTCTGCCTCACAAAACCGCGTCCGCATTCAATGAAGCTTTACTTAGCCCTCAAAACCCTAATCTCTTTCTAATTAGGGCCTTCTCATTTTCACTAAACACAGTTTTGTAGTCTTAGTGGCATATATATATATATATATAACCCTACCTACAGGTTAATTTCATTGAACAAAAATTTAATACAATTTAATTAGTGTTATAAATGAGATCATATAATCCTGCAAGAATACATGCATGATTATTATATATAGCTCAAACTTAAATCTTGGATTTAATTAACTTAGGGTGGGAGTAGTACTTTTGGTTAGGATTAATCTTCTTATTTTCTAGGGTTCCCTTCTCTTAATATTGATTTTCACCCTAGCTAGACAGGGTGGTAATAGTAGACATTCGGCTAATACGTATACGACTGTATTATTATGTAATTAATTTGCCAATCCAAAGCAATAATTAATACATATATACCGCATCTTAAATGGAGTACTGGGATATATTTGCTACGTAAAGGCATCCATTCTAGACATGCATATATACCAAATCTTAATTTCCCTAGAGAGATGTATATAATACAATGTATTATGTTATTAAATGGGGAATTTAAGAAGAGAGCTGCCTAGCTATAAGATTGTAAGCAGCCAAATTAAAGCAACCCCAATTAATTATTTCAACTAGCTGTGAGAACTTCATTTGTCTGAAGGTAGAAAAAGAAGAAGATGGAATTAGTGGAAAAAGAAGAAGATGGAATTATTCCTCGGTGCGTTTACGTTTTCGGCTGAAATGACACTTGGGAGAGTTGAAGCAGCAGGTAATTAACCCTAGATCGATCTGCCTGTGTTGAAAAAACTTTTGAAAGGATGCATGGATCGTGGTGCATGCATGTGAATCTAGCAGTACTGACAGTTCCTGATCGATCCACCAATAGATCCCTGCAACCCTTTTTGAAGAAGCGAAGCAGCTGCTTAACCGTGTTGTCGAGGAACCGAGAAATTAATGTCGTCTCTCTTACGATCGCTTATGATCACACATGCATAGAGAGAGAGAGAGAGAGACACACACACACACAAACACTCTTGAGTCTGAGGAGGACTCTGAATGAGTCCCCCTCCGGCCTGATCAGTCGGCCTAGACGGCGCCCTTGCCACCTGTCTTTTACAGGTCCCTCTCTCCATTCTTTTCAACGCCATTAATGGGTTAAACCCCAAAAATTATACCCTAGCTAGCTCGATCTCTCCCTGTGCCGCCATTGTCATGAACAGTACTACATATGAATATATACTCACATTAGCTGTGGCTTTATACTTGGTAGCTCTTTCGGAAACAAAAAGGCCGGGCTAGCTAGAAACATATATATATATATAATTAAATCCCCTCATATATATGCTGTATCCATGTGATTGATCAGTGGTAACTAGAGACACGATCGATCGATCGATCAGTTTAATTTGGGAAATTTTAGATTGATCTGTACGTGTTGTGGGAAATGGGGGAATTTGAGGTAGAGCTAGGTGGGAATGGAGGATCCATGTGAAGGGGACTCGATGGGTTCTTACTTTTGGGGTTAAAGACTGGGAAAAGGACAGATTATGAGGGTTTGCTCTTTGCTTCCTTCTGCGAAGTGGCGATGGCTGGTGGATTGGACGGTCCAGGACGGCTCCTTCCTTGTCCATGACTCGAATTATTACCCCCTCCAGAAACAAATATATATATACATATACATATATGTATATGTAAATTAAGAGAGAGAGAGAGAGAGAGAGAGAGAGGTGTAAAGAGGGAGGGGATTATTAATGGAGGTTAAAAAGCATGGGGTAAGGGAGTGGTTTGTATTAGAGGGGGAGCCGAGTACTGTTTCAGGTCTCGTGCATGGGGGCACCCTCGATCTTCTTTTTTCTGTAACGGAAAGGAAAGCCTAGGTACTTTGCCTCGAATGGGTCATCTCCAATTAAATACACTGCCACCATTTTCATCTGGCCTATTCTCTCTTCCCTCTCTCTCTCTCTCTCTTTTTTTCACAGTTCATCTTCATCGGTTAATTTGAACTTCGAAGATTGAAGTTTGAAGTTAGATATGAATTAAAACTGGGGGTTTTCTTTTTTTGTAGTGCCGATCGATCAGCGTCTTCAAAAATCAATCATAAGATGGGAACAGAAGCCCACCCGGCGGCCACCCCTTTAACACACCGATATATGATATATCTTATCTCAAGCGTACCGTACCGAGTAAAGATAAAATTGAACTTTTTTTTCCTGGATTCCGAGTCCGACCCGGAAATTGTCCTTTTCCGGCCAATCAATCCACGATCATTTAACGACGCCGACGACGCCCTTGACCCACTCAATCAATTCATGGCGTCAATCGTGTTGTTCCCGAGTGGCTCCTATTTTGTCCCCTTTACCAGTCGCAGTCGCTTCTGGCCCATGGTGTTTTCTTACCCAAACTACTCCCCCGTTTCGAACCTCTTCACACGCGCGTACGTAGCTAATTAACCATGGCGAGACACAGTTCAAACATATGTCTTTTTGGTGTCTCCAGTCTCCACCGGTCGGACCCAGTTCGATTTCGCGCCTGCTTTTGCTTCCGAACGAAGAAGACGTAGTCACTCCCCTTCTTCCTCTTTTCCTTCTTCTTCTTCTTCATTCTCTTCTTATTGGCGTCATTTTCAACAACGAGGTGGTGGGTGACCCGTTCTCGCGCTGCTTAGTTAAAAGTTAGTTACATTAATTCCCGGGTCCATTAATATTACTGGTTCTTCCATGAAAAAAAAAACTCTGCTTTGATCGAGACCGACTCAAACCCAGGGAAAAAAAATAAATAAATCAGAATTAAGAACGACGACGAGAAGATTTCGAAATTAATGACGGCAGCGCTGCTTCTCGAATTAACAGAGGACGCGGGTCCGATGGACTGACCCCTTTCCGTTTTCCGATGTTTTCTCCGGTCAAGTCGTCGATCGACCTTGAAAAATTAAAACCGCGCACAGTAATACTCCGGGGGGGAAGACGTACTCTAAGGAAAAACTGTAAAACCTCTCTCGAGACCTCAACCTGATTCGTCGATCCCCTGCGTTTTCCTCTGCTCTTTTCCATGTGACGAGAAGAGTTCAACGATGTATACTCACAGTAGCATCTTCTGCATAACTGCATTCAATGCGCGCGTTTAATTCCCTGTCTTTTACCCCTTGTTTTCACAAAACAGGGAGTCTTCAATCTTCGTCTTCTGTAAAAAGTGAAGTACTCGTGTTACGATCGTACCTGAGTCTTCCTTCTATGCTTGACACCCAGAGCTCTCTCTACGGAATACGGAAGCTCATTCTCAGTTGCATTTTGCGCGTTACCAGGCAAGATTAAGACGACAAAATTTCGAGTCGTCTTCCTCTTTCAGCCGAGTCTGAACCTGTAAATCTTTAATTCTGCCGAACGGGCCGAAATTTAGACGATAAGATTTGGAAAAAAAAAAAAAAAAAAAAAATTTGTCGCGTCTCAACTCAATGCATTTGCATTTGACTTTTTCTTTTTTTCACCATAAATAGTAATTTATTTGCCGGGGGAGAGAATGACGACGTCCACTGGCCGGACCTCTGTTCCCACGTCAACGCTGACGCCCTCCCCTTCATTTATTTTTACTAAAATAAATAGAATATTCGACAATCTTTTTTATTTTTTAAATAATTAAAATAAATTCTCTTGTTCTTCGAAATCTGAAGAAAATATTTTAAAACGACAAAGAGTAAGATAATATTTTATATTCGGATTCCACGTGGTCCGGCTGTCTGTCGCTGTAATCCCCGCGCGCTCGGCCCCACAGATCGGCCAGTTGTCGGACTCCCGATTTGCCACGTGGTAGATCTTAAAGGCCAGGATGTCAGAATCTAGGTTACCAACCCAGGCCCATCGTGGAGCATTCGTTGGTCGACGCGTAGTGTGGGACCACTTCTGGAGACGGCCCCACCGAGTGTCGACGTCCACGATTGCTGCCAGATTTATGGTACTTTGTTCGGATGCGGCGACATGGCGTACGCGTGGCAGGGGCTTCGGCCGTTCCCGATAAGATCCGAGCGCGCCGCGTGTCGAAGTTAGAGTCCCGCAGCCGACAGTGGACTCGTGTACTTCGGTTCGCGAAGGGGTGACGTCAGCTGAGATCTTGTTGGTCAGCGCGCTGCTGATTAATTTAATAAGAGAATTAGGTTGGGGGTTAATTTAATCTAATCTTTGGGCATGCACGTACTGCTGCGTGGCTTTTAACATGGTTTATCTGGGGGGCGATCACGTACTTAAGTGTATTTTTTTTTTTTTTTTTTTTTTTTTTGAAAAAAGCGAAAAATAAAAAATAAAAAATCTTATCTTTATTAATTTGTAAGAGAAATTGTGATGTATGAAGTCGATTTGATTTTTGGAATTAACATTAGCATTGAATTGAATGCCCAATAATATCTAGTATCACAATTTCGGTGGCCTTGTTTACTTCACCGTTCTCTATCATCCATTTTTCATATCTGAACCCCACCAAATTAATGATTTTAATTACTTACAAGACATATGCATAGCTTAATTTAGTGAAAAGATGAATTTATTATTTAAACCTATTACCTTTAATAGCATAATTTTTAAAATATGTCACAAAAATATTCAAGTTTTTTTTTTTTTTTTTTTTTACATGCTTAAAATGATCTAATTGGCTTCTAATTTTTCTTATGTTCCATACTCTTCTAACTCATCTCAAATGGTGCAAAAAATGTATTTGAGTTCAGTCTATTAATTATATAATACTGTATGTATTTTATTTGCGATTAAGTCTCTTTCTCTTTTTCCCTCAAGTTTAAATGTGATGGTACAAATACAAGTGAGAGTATTCATTTACATATATGTCATGATCGGAATTATCTACATGATATATATATATATATATATATATATATATATGACATTGTGGCCAATGTGATGGTCTGTTTTTTTGTTTTTTAAAGGGTGGGTACCACTGTCCCCAAATAAAAATGAATATAAGAATTTGTTGTAAATAAACATATAAAATAATCAACCTTAGGTATGGTATTTTAGATCAATTAAAACCCCAAATCCCGTATGGGTATGAAATATGAATGTATCTCACCAAGATAAGCAATGCCAAACTTTATACGATATTCTATTAACGAAACTATATAATATAATTATTTTCAAGTCCAAATTAAAAGTCTATCTTAAAGATGATGGAAAGCACAAGACGTCCAGGTCACATTCCCATCATAAAGAGGATTAAAATCTGGCTACTTCAAATGAAAGAAAAGTTGGGTTTACATGTCCCCTTCCATTTAATTATTAACGTTCCTTATAATAATCTTTTATTGGATTCGAACCATCTGGACCTCCGATTACGTGGTCCATCCCGGGTAGACTTTTCATGGGTTACACTGCCACAGTAGTAGTTGTCATGGACCCCGGTCGCTACACTTTGTCACATCGTGTTCCCTAAGTGCATAGATAAGGGGATCCAAAGTCCAAACCATTGACAAAGTGGGTTTCTTAGAATGCCAAAGTCCAACACTCTAATACCACTCTTCCGTCACATGCACATGCAAGTGTTTTAAAAACCGAACCGAATCGGTCACGACCCAGTTGATTATTTACTTGGCCCCGTTCATTATAACCACCATCACTATTTTTGCCTTTTTTTACTATATAAATATTAATTATAAATAAAATATAGAGAAGAATATTCCATGGTTGAACCATTGGTCCAACCCGGTCTAACTAGGTTCGATTGAAACCGGACATGTTGCCGGTTTGTTATAGTCAGTTTGATTTTTCAAAACATTGATCACACGTCAAACTTATGAAAATAATAGATAATAATATTATCAATTTTAAATCTAATCCTTTCTATCTCACTCTTGACTCTCCAGTTAATGCAAATAATTATTAAAAAAAAAATTAAAATTAAAAGCAAAAGAATCTCCATTCTTCAACGGGGGGGGACAGGGACGAGTCAAATTAATTATAATTAGGGCACTTTAAAAATTTGATACGTATCGTTAAAAAAACTAAAGAATCTATATATAAAAAATAAAAATAAAAAGTTAGTAATTTTATTAATAATGAGATGGATACGTGGGACATATCACCAATATGCCACCTATCGGTGGGACCATTGGAGTATTAACGTTAACGAGATGGAATTTGAAAACACCCACTTCTGATTAAGATTTGTTTGGATTTATTTGTGTAGATTTGGACTGTGGCTTTGACATTTTTTTTTTTTCCTCAAATTCTAAAATTCGGATTTTTTTTTTCTTTTGTCAACTCGAAAAGTCAGAAATTATTGGCCGAACCGGGCCCACGAGATGGTCGCAGAAGTGTACAAGTGTGACAAGTGTAAAGGGGTGTATCTTTTATGCATTGATGGGGGAGGGCAGGGGATCCCTTGCTAACTACTCAGATAGGGTTATCTCTTAATTATTTTTTGTTCCACGTGTCATGATTTTTTTATGGCCTCACGACTCTCACCTTGGTTGCATGAATCTCGGCCTAATTATTGGTGCTTCGGTGGGTCCGATGCCACTTGTAATATCCCCCGATTGCCACATCGGCTTTTATTATTGGATTGGCAGGGACTTTGTTGTACACTTGGCAAATGTTTAATGGTGGTTAGTAGACATTAATGTCTCTGATTTTTATTTATTTTTTTATTTAATATAACATGAAATAAAAATATTATAAAATATCAAAATATAATTATTTAGAACTGTGTATATGGGCACGTGGGTGAGCCTTGCAACTTAGAATGTAGAGCCCAATACCTTACAACAAGAGTGGGCACTTCGGTGAGCCATAAATGGACTGGGCCAATTCCTATCAAGAATAAGCCCAACTGCTCCCCTTTCTTTGTGGGCCGGCAGATTGAGTGAAATCGAAGGAAAGAGAATCTTTTCTGTCTTCTTCAGTTCCTCTGCAAGCTGCAGCTCTCGTGCAGTCGTGCTCGTTCCTTTTCTGTCTTCTTTTCTCCGGGGTTTGGAAGGAGGCAGGCAGAAGCATCCGAGGATGTTGCGTCTCTGAAAGCAAGTTTTGCGACAGGTAAGATTTGATTGCTCAACTGTTTTTTTTCTTTTCTCCTTTTTACTATGCATCTGAAAGAATTCAATGGAGACGTTGTTTCTTTTTTGCGGGTGGTGTTTAATGTTTGTTGGGATGGTCTCGTGAGTGGTGGGCGCGTATTATGGATCAATGTTGCAGGCAGGCTTGTGTTTAATTGTAGTTGGAAGTATCTTAGTCTCCGAGTACAAAGTGTATATCTTGCAGCTCACGGAGCTTCTACGCTCTCTGTGACTTTCGTTTTCTCCTTTTGCTTATGTATAAGCTTAAAGTTTATCTGGAGTCGTTTTGAGGAACGAGAAAGGGTCTCAAAGGCATGGAAAGGGTGGCGTCTATGGCAATTTTTGTCAAGGGGGATGTGAGTTGATTGTAGAAATACGAGCGGGAGTTTTCATTCTCAACAGCGTCACGTACCTCGTTGGATTATTTATCTTCGTCTAATCGTCTCAGATAAAGAGATGAGTGAAGTTTGGCCTTGTTTAACTAACATGATTACATAGAAGCTAAACTTCGACAGTCAAGGATCTTCACATGTCTTTTTTATTTTAGAAGCTAATGTTATTAGAGTGTACAGCAGGCAATGCTAGCATTAGCAATTTTTCAGTAGCTTTGTTGAGTTCCTTCAATGTTAAGATGGTATCCATTTTTTTCTTTTTTACATGGGAAGCATATGAAGGATTTAGCAGCTAGGTATGGCATCCAAACAGTTCCAGCACCCGCTCCCCCTGCAAAGAAAGGTATGTTTTGCTGTTGTAAAATATTAGATTGTAGAGGTGGTGTTCGGATAAGATCTCTGCCACCAGAAGAAAGCAATTTTAAGGACTACAGAGTTCAATAGTGAATGAACAGCCCTAGAAACTCATGTATCCGAACAATTTCAGGTGAAGCATTGTTTGACAAAATTCGATTTGCTGGAAAATGGACCAATTCACAGGTTTCTTGGCTATAGTGGGGTTGAAAAAAATGTTATGCGATGGAAAGAAAGAGAAAAATCTATGCTTCTAAAATGAAAAAGTGGATAAAAACCCTTATTATAACTTCATGACGAACAAAAAACCAAAGGTAACTAGTTATTATGTTCTCTTCACCAGCTTCATGTGTCGGCCAAGATAATTCATCCACTTGATAGAGTTAGCATTTTCAGGCAGAGATGCAGGATGAGCAAGTCAAGGCCCTCTGAACCGTCCAGTCTCACTTTGAGTATTTGAGATAACAATTCAGACAACCTACAGAATTAACGGTTAGAAACAAACTGTGTTGGACATATTTGCTACATGGTTGTAGTACCTTCACTATTCTTGGAAGAAGAAATTGAAGTACTTGAAAACCAGTTAAGTGCTCGTCGAAGAACTCTATAAGCTTGTGGAGGTTTCAGGCCACACAAGCTACATACCCATGGCACTTTATGGCACGGATCCTCAACCTGGCTATCTCATCCCATCCTCTGACAGAAAGCCTAAGTTGCCATTTGAATATCGTTTCCATAAAACTCCAATGCCTCTCCTTTCTCAAGGATTGTACTTCAATGAGAGCACTCTCCCAAATCCATGCTCGAATCCTGATCACGGGCCTCCATCAAGATGGGTTTATTGTGAGTGAAGTTATCCGTTTTTGTGCTCTTTCTTCTGCTGGGAACGTAGATTATGCCCGTGGTCTACTACAATGTGCTCTTGATCTCACACCATTGTCCTGGAACTTGGTTATTAGAGGTTACTCTAGTAGCAGCCATCCAAGAGAAGCTGTGTTGGTGTTCCATGAGATGCGAGCTCGTGGCCCCAGCCCGAACAAGTTCACCTTCCCCTTCCTTCTGAAGGCATGTGCACGAACCTTAGATTTTGAGATAGGTAAGCAAGTCCAGGCTTATATAGTAAAGAACGGGACCAATTCCGACATCTATGTTCAGAACACCTTGATTCACTTTTATGGATCCTGTGGGAAGATTTTGGATGCAAGACAAGTGTTTGAAGAGATGTCTTTGAGGACAGTGGTCAGCTGGACTGCAATTATAACTGCATATGTTGAAAATTTGCAGTATGAGGAATCCTTGAAAACATTCTACCTCATGAGAATTTGTAGGTTTGAGCCTGATCAGACCACCATGGTGGTGTTGCTTTCTGCATGTGCAGAACTTGGTCATCTTAACAAGGGAAGACTATTTCATGCTCAAGTAATAGCAAATGGATTTGCTATGAGCGTTCAATTGGGCACTGCACTTGTCAACATGTTTGCGAAATGTGGAAACATAGACTGTGCATACAGAGTTTTCAGTATCATGCCGGAGAGGAATGTCTGGAGTTGGAGTGCGATGATTATCGGTTTAGCTCAACATGGTCAGGCTGGGGAAGCTCTTCGTCTCTTCTCATATATGAAACATATAAAGTCCGTTGTACCCAATTATGTCACTTACCTTGGAGTTTTGTCCGCCTGCACCCACGCTGGATTGGTGGAGGACGGCTATCGTTTCTTCCATGATATGGTACATGTGCATAAAATTGAACCAATGATGACGCATTACAGCGCCATGGTTGATACATTAGGTCGGAATGGTCGTCTTGAAGAGGCTTACAAGTTCATCACAGACATGCCCATTGCAGCTGATGGAGTTGTTTGGAGGACACTACTTGGAGCTTGTTCCATACATGATGTTAGAAATGCTGGTGATGTGAGGGAGAAGGTGAGGAAAAGGCTGCTTGAGTTGGAACCCGCCCGGGGTGAAAATTATGTAATGGTTTCTAACATGTATGCTAAGATTGGACTGTGGGAAGAAGTTGTCAAAGTTCGGGAGGTGATGAGAGAAGAAGGCCTGAGGAAGAGTGCAGGGGAGAGTTCTATTGAGGTGGGAGGTCTCCTCTACACATTCTTTTGTGGGGATGATTCTCAGGGTGATTGCCCACATATCTATCGTCTTTTGGACGTATTGATCTTGCATATGAAGTCTACGATTGGCATCGATGAGGGTAACTCTGCATTTTGGCTTTCAGATTGATGCGTAGATAGCCAATTCCTGCTCTGCAGCTCTTTATCTTCCAACTGGTTAATAAAAGAATCATTTTCTGTGTGCTGAGCCAGGTCTGTTCTTGTTCTTCTTTTTCCAGTATTATCTACTGTTGTAACTGAGCTCTCTTTTTGATCTGTCTTGTTTTTCTGTTGTAGAACATGTGAATGAAGTTGTTAAAAAGGAGTACTCGCTAAACTGGGTTTCTTTTCTTATGTATTATTAGTTGTAGATTATAATATCGATACGATTCATATAAATTTTATGTAATATTTTGTATGTGTTCTCTTCCATTTTGAATTTTAATTTCATGACTTGCACTTTATTTTAAAATTTTTTTATTTCCTTCTCCCATTGTAGAGCCTAACTTTAAATACAGCTGTGTTTTTTGGGAAGGAAAAAAAGCAATTTTATATAATAAATTGATATTGTTTAAAACTTATTCTATTTTTTACTTAATTTTTAAGTTAAACTAATATTACTTTCAATATGTAAAAATTTAGTATTAGGGACTTCTTAAAGTTTATATTTATATTTATGTATACATAATTATTTGTTCTTATTTTAGTTTAATAACTTGGCATTATTTAAAATTTATTATATTTTTACTTCCTTTGAAAATTAAACTAACATTATAACTATTTTATTATATTTATATGTATAAAAGTATAAAAAGGGTTTTACATCTTTTGAAGTTTACTATTAAATTTTATGTATCATTAATTATTTCTTTCCTTATTTGCTTTTGCTTTTTATTATCTAAATTAATATTAGGTAATATGATGGGATGAGTTATTTGATGTGGATTGAGGAAAGAGAGAAATGGATATTTAAGTAAATTAATGAAAAAATAAAAAATAGCTTAAATTTTTTACTCTAAAGATACATATATTAATTAAAAGATTCTAAATTACGATTTAATCAAGGCCCATTGATTCCCCTTTTGGTTAACATGTTTTGGCAACATTCCAATATGCCTAAAATTATCTCTTTTTATTTTTATTTTTGAAGAATATAATCCAATTTAATAACAATTAAAAATCTAATTTCATTTTTCCAGGTGTCTCAAAAATCTTATGAGCGATATATGTCCCCTTCTAAAAAGAACGAGAGATGAAAAGTCAACCGAAAGAGTGCAGGGGATACAGGTGTCAATTTTAGAGATGTAGAATAGATTCAAGTAATTACGTAAAGACGGAAAAAAGCAGGAAAATAAAATAAAAATCTACACTCTCTTCCGCTTTTCTTCCTCCTCGCCGCTGTTGAGCTTCGTCTCTCCTGCTCCCTCTCGCTATCTCGCTCTCTTCTCCGTCTCCGTCCTCCTCCCTCTTTGGATTCTCAGGAATCCAAATGGAGCAGGTCCTAGCGTCCGGGGACGTCGCCTCCCCACCAGCTGAGAAGAGGGTGGAATCTCCCGATGAGATGCTTGCCAGGCACAGGTTAGCTTTCGTTGCTTGATTATCTGTTATTGTTCGGAGTTTTTGTTTCTTTGATTGAAGCTCAGTATACTACTTCTAGAGAATTACAGAGACCCGATTTTTCCTTTTGCCTGATGCACCCGTTTTGCGCTCGTGTTTGCGTACTGCTTGTTGTGATTTATCTTTTGAGTTCTGCTGACTTGAGGTTTTATTGGTGTTAGTCTTTTCTTCTGGGTTTCTTCTGGAAGCGGTTTAACATGGTCCTGACTGAAATAAATGTAGCTTACAGAGTTTGAGATTGCATCGGTCTTAGTGGGAATATCAGTTGACTTTTGGAATGCTAACTGACTTTTAAGAAAGTAACGCACTTTTCACTCGTCAATCTCACTGACTGGGTTTTATACAGCCTAATATCAGATAGGGAGATGGATAAAAACCTGGTTGCTCTAATAAATTTTTACAGGAACCGCATCTCGCGTGTTCAATGGTTAGACCTTTGACTTTTTCAATTTGAAGTCCAGAGCTCATCCAAGGTAAATCTATATGCATGCTTCTGTTGATTTTGAAGGTCAAACTTGTTCGCCCGAGGCCCAGCAAGTGCTGCCATTGGTTTGACATATGAGTTGCTCTATTGCGTTCCTATAGTGTTTGATGCTATCTCGTTTTCCAGAGAGGGAGGATGTGAATTGATACATCTTCTACTACGGACTTCAAACCTAACACCGATGCATTTCAGTAACATTCCAACAACAAGCTAAAAGAACTTGACGAAATTTAGGATTTCATCGGAGAGACTCCTGAAAAAAGTCAAAGCTATTTCCAAAAAAAAAAAAAAAAAAAAAAAAAAAAAAAGTCGGAGTGACCTAGTGTATTTCCAATACACTTGAAGTTTCACTGTTCAATGGCAAAACTGCTCCATTTTTCATATGAGTCGGCTATTTGTAACCTGACAACTTTAAGCCTTTATTTTGAATGGCCAATGGTTTACTTTTTTGTCTGAAGCTCTGCATGGTAGTTGGATGGTTAAAGCAACCTTCTCTTGACCATCAACAAAAATTGATGTTTACTGTGGTTAAATATGGTGGAGACTGAGAACTGCATCACTGTAGCTCTAACTAAATTTTAAAGAATACATGGGTTTGGGAGTCAAGAGATATCTTATCACAGGATATTAAATTGGGACATTTTTTGAGAGCTGTGGGAACAATATAGTGCCATAGCAGTTTTACAGATAAGCAGGTTTCCTGTTTGGATTTCTCGATCTTTCCTTTTGTGCTTAGAATGATATTAGATATGACATGCAAATAAGATCGAAAGTCTAAAGGCCAGATATGCGAAAGTTAAGCTATTTAGATAGAATAGACCTATTGCTTGAACTGATCTATAGGTATAGCAGACCAAAAGTTCATGGTAGAAATCCACTGCCAGTATCAATATAGCAAATCTCATAACAGGAGGCTGTTGAATATCCACCTAACAATGGAGTAGACCTATCAGCTTTCTTGCAATCACTTGTGAATCGAGTGACCTACGTAAAGCTGGTTAGCATGATTCTTGCAGATCACCCATCTCTATTCAAACGTAGTATTACGAGGAATTCTTAGGACCTAGGAATCTGTTTAATGTTTCTAACCTATTGAAATATTGTTAAAGATAAGACTGAAAATATGAGTAACCTAGCCTCTAACTTTTCAACTTTGGATAAATTCTTGGATTTCACGTTTAGAGGAAATTTTTTTATGTTCTGTTGTTTTGTTGTTTACAATAGCTTGCACATAAAAATAAAATAATTAATATATTTTTATTAGAAAAAAGAAGGAGAAAAGATGTTCCAAGACCCAAAAAGAAAACTTATATTAATGTTCAATTACTGATTCGTAATTTCAAGGGATACCACAATTTGTGAAAATTTGTTATGCTTTCCTAAGGGCTGAGATTTCTTATTTATTTTGTATTACCTTTTATCTCTCTTGTTGGCCCCAGGATTGCCCTCATTGCGTTTTTGCTTTTAGGCTCTGCCCTCTTTTGTCTACTTTCACTTTCTTTCAGTTTTTTATGAATCCATGCTTTCATGCTTTCTCAAAAATAAAAAGCTCTTTAGAATTGAATAAGAGCTTACTTAATTAGGTATCCCATAGACATCTTCTAATTGGGACTGTTGGCGACTGTCGAATTATGTCCTCTGCAGAAAGTTGTTAATCAAAGATGTATTAAAAATGTGTACTTCCTAAACTAGTGAATTTCCAAAAAGGTTGTTAACCAAAGTATTAAAAGTGTGTGCTTCCTAAAATAGTAACTTTCCAATAAAAGTAACTTATCGTAGTTCTACTTTCTTGTGTTTTAATATTGTTTAAAATTTTTGCTTCCACAAGCCAACGTGCGTGTCGTAACTATTTAAAGTAAAGGTCTGCATTTTTTTTTTTGAAAATGTTCCAGAATTTACCCATTTAAAACTTCACAGTGAGCTGGAATCCTTTTTGTTGTTTGTTAAGGTGTCTCTTGCCCTTGAAAATCCAGAATGGAAGTACTTCTATATCTGACTTTTCAATTGACTTGTTACTTTACTCTGTTTTTAGGTCTTAAGCCACTCCCAGGCCATTCTAAGGTTTGCCAGTAGATTCTACGCAATTGCCTGAGTATTTTCTCTAATTTAAGAGGATTGTTGTGTCTACCTCATGATCCTCTCTGGTGATGATTTTAATTGCATCTAGGGCATTCAAATTTTAATGGGATCAATTTATTGGGAATATTTGTATCAGCAGTTTTACTTCAGCATCATCTTATGCCATCTAGCCTCACTATTTGTGTTTTTCTGGCATAAAAAGCGATAGGATATATAGTTTGGGGTAAGCCATTTGTGCAGCATTTGCATCCTTGTTCATGGTTGGAACGAAAAGTTGCTGTCATACATTTCTTTGTGCTGTATTTATGCATTTGTCAAGCTTTTCTTTCTTTCTGTAATTTCTTTCCAGGAAAGAAATTAAAGATCTTCAAAACAAAGAGGTGGCCATGAGAAAAGCTGCTGCCAAAGGGAGCAAAGCTGAACAGAAATCCAAAAAGAAACAAGTTGAAGACGAGGTTTCTCAACTCTCAGTTAAACTGAGAGCCAAACATGCAGATGAACTTGCTGCTTTAGGCTATAAAAGTGACAAGAATAACATGGACAACAAAAGTGATATTAACAGTTTGGCCATGGCCATAGCTGGTGTTTCTGTATCTGGTCAAGGAGACACATCCAAACCTAGCAAGAGCCTGAAGAGGCGTGAAAAGAGAGCTCAGCAAGAAGCGGCAAGAGAGCAAAGAATAAGAGAAGAACAAAGCAACATTGTTAGCGACCGCATGATTGAAAATGAAGAACTGGAAAGGAAGCTTAAGCCTCTGGGCTTAACGGTGAACGAAATCAAGCCTGATGGACACTGTCTGTATCGAGCTGTTGAGGATCAACTTTCACGCCAACCAGGAAGTTCCCTTTACAACTATCAGGATCTCCGAGAAATGGCAGCTAATTATATGAGGCGCCACACATCAGATTTTCTCCCATTTTTTCTGTCAGATAAAGAAATAGAAGCTGATTCTGACTCTGAATCTTCACTTATGGAGAAGTTTGAAAACTACTGTAGAGAAGTTGAATCTACAGCCGCTTGGGGGGGTCAACTTGAGCTGGGTGCCCTCACCCATTGCTTGAAGAAACACATAGTGATATTTTCAGGGTCATTTCCAGATGTGGAGATGGGAAAGGAATACATCCCAGAGAGCAGCAGTGGGCCTGCTAATCCTAGTATCATGTTGTCGTACCACAGACATGCGTTTGGACTCGGCGAACACTATAATTCAGTTATTCCCGGTGCAGTTAGGTAGGCCAGAAGAACCCCATGACAGAGAAAAAAAACCATTTTTCTCTTGTGTCTTATTATTTTTGAAATCTTGTTATCTTTAATACTAACACATCACTGCTGAGCTCAAATTTAGAACCACACGGATTCAAGAGTGTTGTTTGGTGCAATATTTACTTCATTATTGGTTTACCCCCAGTTAAGACTTCTGTGATGGTTGTTTGTCACGGCCTTTAGCAAACAGATCTTTGTTTATCCATTGAAATGCACTCAACTGGTTTAGCTTCATTTATTTTTTGAGACCATGAGAAGACCAACGATTCCGTTCATCTGTTATTCAACTAAAGAAGACACAAGCATTCAAAGGCTCAAACCTGATGACCAAAATAATAGGAAAGAAGACGCAAACCTTCTTAGTATTCCCTCCCTCCCTCCCTCCCTCCCGCACCAAGACTCCCTCTCCCTCCCTCCCTCCCGCACCAAGACTCCCTCTCCCTCCCTCCCTCCCGCACCAAGACTCCCCTCCTCCCTCCCTCCCCTCACCAGACTCTCCCTCCCTCCCTCCTTCCTCCCTCCCAAGACTCTCTCCCTCCCTATGTCCATGACTCTCCCTCCCTCCCTATGTCCGGGACTCTCCCTCCTCCCTTTCTCCGGGACTCTCCTCCCTCCCTTTCTCCGGGACTCTCCCCTCCCTCCCTATCTCAGGGACTCTCCTCCCTCCTATCTCGGGACTCTCCCCCTCCTCCCTTTCTCCGGGTTCTCCCTCCCTCCCTATCTCGGGTTTCTCCTCCTCTGTCTCCCGGGACTTCTCCCTCCCTATGTCCGGGTCTCTCCTCCTCCTCGGGTTATCTCTCCTCTCTCCGGGTTCTCTCCTCCTCTATCTCCCAGGGTTTCTCCGGAACCCTCCTATCTCCAGGGCTCTCCCTCCCTGTCTCCAGGGCTCTCCTCCCTGTCTCCAGGGCTCTCCCTCCCTATCTCCGGAACTCTCCCTCCCTATCTCCGGGGGCTCTCCTCCCTGTCTCCAGGGCTCTCCCTCCCTATCTCCAGGAACTCTCCTCCCTATCTCCAGGGGCTCTCCCTCCCTATCTCCAGGGCTCTCCCTCCCTATCTCCGGGACTCTCTCTCCCTATCTCCGGGACTCTCCCTCCCTATCTCCAGGACTCTCCTCCCTATCTCCAGGACTCTCCCTCCCTATCTCCGGGACTCTCCCTCCCTATCTCCAGGACTCTCCCTCCCTATCTCCAGGACTCTCCCTCCCTATCTCCAGGACTCTCCCTCCCTATCTCCAGGACTCTCCCTCCCTATCTCCAGGACTCTCCCTCCCTATCTCCAGGACTCTCCCTCCCTATCTCCAGGACTCTCCCTCCCTATCTCCATCATTCACAGCTTTTTCAGGAGTGCATCGTTTACAGCTACTTGAAGAGCGTATCGTTTACGACTACCTGAAGAGTGTATCGTTTACAGCTACTTGAAGAGTGTATCGTTTACAGCTACTTGAAGAGTGTATCATTTACAGCTCTTTCAAGAGTGCATCGTTTACAGCTACTTGAAGAGTGTATCGTTTACAGCTTTTTCAAGAGTGCATCGTTTACTGCTACTTGAAGATGAGAAACGAGACATTATTCTTTTGAATTGCATCTGTCTAGTGCAAAATATCATTGAATTTGTGCGTTCCCTAGGGAAGTCTAAGAATTAAGGAAAAATGAAATGGAGGCTATAATAAGTGATTATGAGGAAACATATGGAACATAATTGAGAAAAGTGATATACTAAGGGAATATGAAAAAAACCCCATGGATGGAGACTATGAAGGAACATAAGGAAAATATGGAATGATGACTATAGTAAAAGAATATGACGCCAAACATGGATTGAAGACTCTAGTAAAGAAATATGATAAAAAACAAGGAATGCATGTCGTAGTAATGAATATTAGGGAAAACAAGGAAAAAAGTCTAGAGTAAGGGAAATAACGAAAAACATGGAATGAGGACTATGGTATAGGAGCAATGGGGAAAACTTAGAATGATAGTCATAATGTGGGACTACTAGGAAAAAGTATGGTTTGAAGGCTACATTAAGAGGGAATGATTACTATGGTGAGGGAAATTGAGAAAAAACATGAAACAAAAGAAAATAAAAAATTGCCACACAATAACATTCCATCAAGTTTTTTCTTTATATCCCCTTTCTATAGCCTTGTCTTCATATTTTTTGTACTTTAGCCTTTTGTTTAGATTTTTTTTTATAATTCCCTTAATATGGACTTTTATCATATTTTTTCTTAAAATTCCCTTAAATAGCCGTTTATCATGAATTTTCTTTAAATTCCCTTAATATAACATTTAGACGTGATTTTTCTTTATATTATGTAGTGAAACACTTCTTCAAATTCCCTTTTATAACCATCTATTAATATTTTTTCTTCAAATTCCCTTACTATAACCTTTTAACAAGTTTTTCTTTAAATTCCCTAACCACAGCCTTTTGCAAAGATTTTGCTTCTAATTCCATTACTATAGCCTTCTTCCATGAATTATCTTCATATTTCAATATTGTAATATTCTGTTGTGATTTTTCGTTATATTCCCTTATTATAGCTTTCGGTCAATATTTTTCATCATATTCATTTTCTATAATTTTTAGTTAATATTTTTCTTCAACTAATACTTGAATGTGTTGAAGGTAATTCTTATTTTATTTAAATAACCTCCAGAACATTAGCACAAAACAAATAATTTGTAGTATTCTGACATCATCCAAGAGAAAATGAAATCTAGTTGCTAAAAACATAGTCCTGCCAGCGAAAAACTACCTGCACTAAAAATTCACTTCTAAAAAGATATCTAAGGAAATGAGAGGGAATCTGAGGTGGTGCATCTTGTTAAGGTACTACTCTGCAAAAGTCAATGGAGATCTTCGTCTGTGAGAATTTGCTCCATAGAAGACGAGGTTGAGGGTTGGCTGTGTTGGATAAATATCTATGCAAGGGTAGGGAGGTCTGTCAGGAAGAACCTTTGTCTTGATAGGAATTCCAAACTGCGCTATCACAAACAATATAAGTTAGTGCTCTATGCAGGAAAGATAGAGAACAGAATAGGAAAACAGCTTGAGAGGAGAATGGTTGAGATGACTATCAAACTGTTGTTGTTTTTTGTACAAATCACACACAAACCTTGTAACCATATCCGGCTATGCAGGCATGGAAGCATTCCTGCAAGCAAAAAAGAAGAACTACACTCAGTTGGCAAGAACTACACTCAGTTCGTTCCTGAACCTACATTCAGCACATTCTTTGTTCCAGAACCCTACATTCAACACATTCTTCATCTCAGAACCTACATTCAACACATTCTTCATCTCATAACCTACATGCAGCACATTCAGAAAAACTAAATTGTAGTAATTAAAAAGAAAAACCCTGGATAAGTGTTACCGCCAGGAGCATGATCAATGTAAGCACTCCACTGATGGTCCTTCAAAACTGAATCTTTGTGGCACATCTCATTGTATTCACCTGTATATGTTTTAAAAAATACAAAAACTTATTATCCAAGAATTGCACAATGGACCACCAGTTACGGCATGTCTATATATAATATCATACTTACAGTCCTCCCAGGTATCCACCTCATAATTGCAACCTCCCTTGCAGAAAACTCTCCCTGCAAGACCCCAAAGGATATTACACTTCCCAACAAAATTTCACCATAAAAAACAATGTTACACGCCGACCATAATGCTACCAACAAAAATAATATCAAGATCACTCAAAAAGAATTAATATTTTACATAACAAAAGAATTACAAATTAAGACTGGAAAGGAGAAACTTGAGAAATGATGAATTTCAAAAAAAGCAGGGGAAAAAGGAGAACTGGCAAGGGCTTTTAGGAAAGTAGCTACGAGGAGAAGCAAAAACTAAAGTACAATATAGCTTGAGAAAAATCAGTAATTACAAGAAATGTCTTATTTTGAGCTCCATACCATAGTAAGTAGAAAAGGAAAGTTCAACAACTAAAAATCATCGGAAACAATAAAAATGTTCGGTATTTTTTTTCTAATTATAGTAAAGTGAATGAGAAACCATGATAATCACATGGGAGATGCAAAAAACAAAAGAAATGGTATACATTTGCCTTAATATAAAAAACAAAAGTAAAAATAAACTTTTGAGTAGTGATTAAAACGGTTATGATAATTGATTCCATTTTGAAACAGTCACCACAACAAGGAAGACCAATATCTTACATTACATGGGATCTGCATAAGAGCTCGTATTTTCCGGTGCATTGATTTTTGTGGGGTGACAACTAGGTGAGGAAAATTCGTCCCCAAAGTAGCTGTAGATTACCAGTAATCTTTACACGAACAAGAACCATCCCTAAGTAAATGAAACCGACTTCGGTCCCTCAACAGTATCTCCCTGTCATAAACCTTCGATATCAATTTCATCACTGTATGGCAATCTCTGCAGACTCTCAGATTTTTCACTATCCGTATTACATTTCCCTGGCACATCTTGGCAAGACCAAAAGCAGCAGCAAGTTTCTCACTGTGCTGAGAAACTGAGTTTTCCTTCTCTTCTTCCTCAATGTCATGCAAAACACTCCTTACCTCCGGCACATAGCCTGCAGTCCTCAATGCTGACATGATGTCAGCTAGCTTATGGTGGGCTTCATTGGCTACTTCACTCTCCCTTTCCCCTGCCACAAATTTATACACAACTTTATCAACTTCAATTGTACTCCAACCAGGTGTTTTGTTAATATTCCTGCTGATCATAGACCTCCTCACCATGGCAACATCCTTCCACTTCCCTGCAACTGCATATATGTTAGACAAAAGAATGTAATCACTGGAATTTTCGGGATCAAGCTCAGAGAGCTTTTTTCTTGCTTCCTCAGCCAACTTGAGTTCGCCATGCATACTACAGGCTCCAAGCAGGGTCCTCCAGATTATTTCATTGGGCTGAATTGGCATTTCTGATACAAATTCATAGGCTTTGCTCAGCAGACCTGCACGTCCGTATAGATCCACCATACACCCATAATGCTCAATGGATGGTTCGATCTCATAAGTCTCCTGCATTTTATGGAAATACTCACATCCTCCTTCAATCAAGCCAGCATGGCTACAAGCATACAACAAAGAAACAAAAGTGACACCATCGGGCCTAATTCCATTCTTCTCCATCTCACCAAAAAGTTTCAGCACTTCATCAGCAAGGCCTTGCATTGCTAGTGCAGCCATCATAACAGACCACGAAATGACAGACTTCTTCTCCACCATGTGATCAAAAACCTTCCTGGCCATCTCTGTATCCCCACATTTGGCATACACATCCAAGAGTGCGTTGGTTACAGAGATGACATTGTTAAATCCCACCTTCACTACATGCCCATGTAAGACTTGTCCAGAAATGAAAGCTCCTACTTGTGCAAACACTGAAAGAATACCTGTCAAGCTTACCTCGTTGGACCCCATCCCCTCCCTCAATGACTCACGAAAAAATTCGAAAGCTTCATCCAAACAACCATTTTGGGCGAATCCAACAATCATCGTACTCCATGAGACTGAATCCTTGTCAGGCATCTCGTTGAATATCCTCCGCGCAACTTCAAACTCACCGGCTTTTGTGTACCCGGCCAACATTATATTCCATGACGTGAGATCTCTAACAGGCATCTTACTAAACATCTGATGAGCACCCTCTAAATCGCTGCATCTGAAATAAGCAGTAACCATCGCATTCCATGTAACGACATTTGGTTCCTCAGTTTCATGAAAAGCCTTCTGCGCTGACCGTAAATCTTCCGCTTCTGCATAACTGCTAATGAGGGTCGTCCGAACGAAGAGATGGTCATCGAGCCCGAAGAGGAGAGCTTGGCAATGGAGCTGGGTGCCGACGCCTAGGGACTTCACATTCGCAGCCGCTTTGAAAAGGAAGGCAAATGAAAAGCTATCAGGGATGAAGGATTGATGCCGCATTTGGGTGTACGTCAGTAGAGCTTCATGGGGGTATCCGGATTCTGAAAGGCCACGAATGAGGGTGTTATACATGAAGACATCGGGAGAATCAATTTCGGCGAACAAGGAACGTGCATAATCAATTGTGTCAGGGATTGTTACAGCTGACAGGAGGAGAAGTTGTCCAACGAGTAAAGGATTTTGATCAATCCCAGCTTTCAAACTACGAGCATATATCTGATTAAGGCCCCCAATGGTCTTACAATATCTCGAGAGAGATAAGCAGAGCTGCAAACTGCAGCTCATTTTCCTTCGGTTTTCCTAAATCTCAGAGTAAATGACAACTACGTTATAAATAAGGAGATGCTTCGAATTTCTGGTGCCCCGATCCGATGTGGTTAATCTCCGTAAATTGCAGTAGAGAACAACAAAACAGTCAGGTCGTGGACTATTGGGCAACTCGGAGAGAATAGATAGAGAAGACAAAGAGAGGCAAATTTGAGTAGTCAATGTTCGATTGATCTTAATCTGTTTGATGAAATGTCAATGACAGGCGCTTCATTTCTTTAGCTCATTAAGTAACAATGCCGCACGGGCATTTAGATTTAAATATCCTTGTTCTGTAACTCACATCTCAAGTACAAAGGGAGTAAAAAGACTCTAATGCAACTTCTTCATAAAGGTATCGCCTGCAAAAACTTGTAGAGCTCCTCTGCAACGAAAAGGGGATACTCCTCTTGAGGGAGAAGAGCCCCGGGCACCTCAACGAACTTGCTGACCCCTTTGGCCCCTCTAAGAGCCTCCATCTCGGCTTTGGACCTTTTTGGTGAACCTGAACTGGAAACCACCAAAATGGGCATCTTCCCCTCCATACTTGCAAACAGTTCAAGGAACTCTTCTCGGGATTTTACAGGGTCAAGAAGCCCTGTTAAGAAAGCTGCAGGCACAAACCTAGCTCCCTTTCGTTTTGTCAGAGCATAGCGATTCTCAATAATGCTGGGAGTTACATTTTCAGGGTCTGCATAAACATGGGATTTATACTGGGATTCAATGGCTTTTTCATTGCTGACAAGAACATTATACATCATCCATCCCACAGCAGGGGTTCTTAAGGCACCTCTCAGCAGTCCATACCTGTAAAATAAGAAATCTTGATCAGGGAATATGAGGTGAAATGAGGTGGAAGACGTATTCCTCGAGAATAAATAGTCTGTAAGGTTATTTCATATACCTTGATTCCATGTCAGAGTTCCGACCAAAAACAATTGGAAGAGGTCCAGCCCATGTGGGAGCAACAGCTGCAATTGCAGATGGCTTAACAAGACCCTTTTTTGCTGCACGGAGAGCAATAGTCGCAGCATGCCCGCCAGCAATAATAACCAAGTCATTACCTGAAAATTATGCAATGATGAGAAATATTTGACTCTCTCACTGAATGATAAAAGGAACACTGCCAACAATGGAGCAATGAACTAAGTTTGGGTTTCCCAGTCATTTTCCCTCAAGGTTGTAGAAATTCAAGCAACTAATCTCCAATGAAAGTACGGCAATGACAAATAGACCAAAAAGGTCAATATTCGAAAAAAAATAGACTTAACAGATTTAGTCTTAAACAGGTCCCTGCAGAGTACAGATGCATGTTGGGAGGGCAGAACAGATTGAATTATGACACGGTCATGCACTAGAAAACTTTTCAAGGGCCCTATATCCAAAGAAAGAGGAAATTTTACACACCTGACTGGATCAAAGGACTATTTGATGCATTTATAAATTCAACCAAGAACTTCTCCATCACATCTGCGTTGTAATCAATTGATGGTCTATCTGAAAAACCCAGACCTGGCCAATCAACGATAGTAGCTTGCCAGTGAACTTCCCCATTCCGCATAACAATATCTTTAGCAACTGTCCTCCACTCTTCAACAGTGCTAACATCTGAAATTGTGGGTATCATAAGGACATTCTTGGTCTTGTTACTGTTGAGGGTTTCTGCTTCATGTTCCTCATAATAGATATTAACAGAATTATCTTGATATCTCCATTGCCAGCTGCCTGTCTACAAGCCCCAAGCTACTATAAGATGACTACAAATGAGAGAGAGAGAGAGAGAGAGAAACGGTTTACCAAATAAATTTCAACCCAAAACCCATCTAAATGCTAATACAGATTAGTCAACCTATTCATATGAAGGATTCACCTTCAATTGGAAACATTTATTCTTTCACGAGCTATAGTGGAAGTGAGCAATCCACTAAACACTAAAAAGACCCTGACTAATTAAGGAGTTGTTTTTTTATAAATATTTCATACTCCAATAGTTACAAATTAAGATTAAGAGTGTCAATGTGCAGCATCGCACCCATGAAAAATTTCAGAAAGGTAATCCAAACTCATAGAGTTAGAGTAGTGAAGGGATCACATTCTGATAATTATATATATGTAAACACACTAAAATTGTACTTATAACTTCATATAAACACATCAAACTTAGTCTTCCATAACACAAGAAAGAAAGAGTCGTTCTGAATATCTTATTTTGGCTCTTTCTAATGCTCTTCGTCGTTTCTCTTGATTATAAACAAAGATAGACAAACCCACTTCAACCTCTACAGATCAAAATCAGAATTCGAGAGACAGATGTGGCTGCAACTACTACCCACTCCTGGTAAAACCTATCCACAACGGCATTGCCATCGACGCTGTGCGAAATGTTGTATGCTTGAATATCAAAATTGACTATATCAAGAAACATAATCATTCCAGATCCCGTCAGATATAATTCACAGGTCCCAGCTAAAAAGCTTAGAAGTAAATCAATTCGAATTTACAAGCTCCAACAGCAACACTCCCATTTTCAGCCGAACCCCGTAACCACCGCCACAGGTAATAGATCATTTACTATAAATACAATCTTCAAAACCTGTTCACGTAATAAGCCACTAGGAAACACACACCCAATTGTCAAAAACAAATTCCACCCACCAATCGAACCGGTTTCTAAACTCATAAATCAATCACAGGTAACTAATCGAAAGCGGTATAGCGTAACGGAGTTCCCTTACCTTTGATGGAACCTTCGATTTCTCGGCGACAGCAACGTCAGGGAAATCCAAAGAAGACGAAAGAGCTTTGACTGTTAGGGTTTTCCGACTGACGAAACAGGGAAATCGAGAGGAAGAGAATCTGTAGGAAAAGAGCCTGGAAGAGGGGGGAATGTAGAGAGTTGCAGAGAGCGCCATAAAGAGGAAATCTCAATTCAAGCTTGATCTGCCTTAAGCCTGTTCAAGTATGAAGATTTACATTACAGAATTGTTCAGAACTGGAAAGATGAAAAATTACTCGGAGATTTGAAACCCATAATTTTACACGTAAACCGTTGCTTCATACAGAATTTCCCCGCCACAAAAATGGCGGCTGGACGGTCGACGCCAAACCAAATATCTCTGCACTGCACGAACGAGTAGCTCTCTCTCGGCGCTAGCTAGCCTGGCCATGCGCAGCCCGCGCCGGACTCGAGCCCGGTTCAATCGGCCTTACCCAAGAAGGCATTCCTAAAATATTATTTGAAAATTAAAAGTTTTTATAAATAAAATTACTATATTTATATATAATACATACTAAGAAACGATTCCTTTGATTTGAGAGACATGTTTAATAGAACTAGAGAAATTCTAAAATCATAAGTTCATTGAATGAACGAGTGATCTCAAATATCATAAAAATGGACGGAAAGAGAGCCGGAAAATGTTATAAAGAGGCAAATCAGAAGAGACCACGAAAGCAACTCCTTTTTTGTCTTATAGAGAATTGCATGCCCACTACACACGTTAACGCGTGATTGTAGGCTCTTTATTTTAATAAATGAAACCCGTGAAATAATAATAATGAAATTATTTTTTATTTCTTTATACAATTGAAAATTTTATTTAATTGGATGGTTTAAATGAGACTGGTAGCTTACGTTAAGAAGCATGCATGCCTAACATAGTCTTCTTTGGGAGTATCTCCCCTTAAATTCTTAAGTATAAGTACTCTTTTAATATTTGTCCTAATCCAAGTTTATCCCGTGGACCTCTTGATAATGACTTCACATTCTACCGTCCTAAAATTTGTCCGTCATCTTAAATACACTAACCGCTATTGATTATGCCTAATCATGCATCATAGATCTTAGTCATTCAATTAATATAATATTTTAGAAATACGTGAAGCGTGGGGGAGGTAGTTGTGACTATGTAAGGACGGCTCAAAATAAGCTTTTTGAAGGCCACATTGCAAATGTAGAATGGACACATGAAGAAGGGGGGGGGCTAAAGCCTGCACAAGGTCGTGAATACGATGTTCTCTTTTTATGGTTCGTGAACGTGAGGAGGATCTTTTTGTGGCTCTCTACTTCTTCCAAAGACAATTACGGGAAGTGTCCCCCTTTTTTTATATATTTTAAAATGTCAAAAATTTCAGAATTAATCTGTACTGAAAAAAGAACGTAATTAATTTTATTCAATGTTTTAAAAACCAAACCGGCAATATGTCCGGTTTCGGTCTAACCCGGTTAGACCGTGTTGGACAAGTGGTGGTACTTCGTATAGGAAAAAAAAGACAAAAATAACGATGGTTCAGAGAACTGGGCCGAGTCAATAATAACCAGATCGGACTCCGATTTCAGTTCAACCGGGTTGGACCGGCTGGTTCAGCTTGGTTTTTAAAACGCTGATTTTATTATATAAAAGAAAAAAATGGACTAAAATTATTCCCAGATCAATCATGAAATGGTATTTATATTTGGCTGATGGGAAGATCTAGAAAAATCGAAGGGCCCACCTAGATTTTACATGGATGAATGGCTGTGATTCCATCTAAAGATGTCTCTGATGTGTGACATTGGGGTTACTAGGTGGGGTAGTTGGCCTGAAATTAGAGTCGTGGAAGGGTAAAGGCTAAAACCCTGAACCTCACTTAGCGTAATTTCTCAGATTTACCGAACCTGATTAGGCCCTGAAAACGAGCAGAGACTGAACCGGAAAAACAGAGACTTTCCAACGGAATTTTTTTTTTTTTTTTTTTCTCTCTCTCTCTCTCTCTCTCTCTCTCTCTCCTGACCGACTTCTCCACTTATAACAGCCCTGAAAATTCTAAGCAAGCAAGCATCAACAGGCGCCAGGTCGCTCCGATGTTCTTTTCTCACCTTAATTCTAGCTCCATCTCCACCATTAATATCGACTTTTAGGTCAGACTTCCACCTCTCTCGACTGGGTCTCACTCCGTTTCCCCGGATTCTTCTTCCCTTCTTCCCTTCCCCTGGTAGGGGGTCGTTCTCTGATGAGTTTTTTCCACATCAGAATCGAGTAGTTCTTAGTACCACAACTCTTCTTCTTCTTCTTCTTCTTCTTCTTCTTCTTCTTCTTCTTCTTCTTCTTCTTCTTCTTCGAGGACGCGGCAAAGGGAGGGATTAGTTAATTAAATACTCGCCTGGAATGAATTGATGGGAACCCGGAGGATTTTTTTGTTTGATGCCCCTGTGGGGTTCGTGCATGGCGGAGGGGGATCTTTGAACGGGCTTCTGTTTGCAAAGATGGCTTTGTTTGTTACTTCTTGTTGGTTCTTCGCCTGCAATTCCATGCTTCGCGTCATCGGTTTCATCGTAACGTATTTTTTAAGGTGAGGGGTTAATTAGAGGTGTTGGGGTTTTGAGGGTTTTTGTGTTGTTTCTGGTTTTCGCTCTGGTCTCTAATGGCGTCATCCCTGCCCACGGCTTTAATTTTGTTGTTTTACAGGTTTCGCGCGGGGAAGATGAGTTGTAGTAAAAGCGAGACGAGCTTCGAACGGACGGTTAAAAAAGACGAGATTCGAACGGATTCGGGGGAGACTGAGCCCGTTCCCGATGTGATCGAGTTCGAGAAAACAGAGTACGATGGGTTCGAAGAGAGGGAAACTCCCAGGTTCAGTTTCAAGTTTCAGTTCGAGAGTCCCGAAGAAATCAGAAGAAAAATCGAAGAGTACTCCGAAGAGCACGTTCAGAACGATTCGACGAATGTTCAGTTGTATAGATTTCTGGGCGAGGGAGATTTTGTTGGTTTCGTTCGGGAGCCAGAAGTGTTCAATCTGAGAGTGGAGTACTCGTATCCGGACAATGGAGCCGATTCTCGCTCGGAAGATGCTCGGCTCTCCAAAAAGGAAATATCGGTACAAAAAGATAGTGGGGAAGAATCAGTTCCGAGTTTCGAATTCGATTCCTGTACGCACGTAGCAGAGGAGAAATCCGAGGAACCGTGGACGCTCGTCGACGATCAAGTCTCGATCAAGGAGTCAGTGTTCGAATTGAGTCTCGATGACTTAGCCGACAGGGAAGCTTTCGATGAAGCTTTGTTTCTGTCTCAGAGAGACGTCGTTGGATGTAATTCAGACCTGGAGTCTCTCAGTTCCTATATCGAAATCTCGGCTGGGGACCATGGAGTAGAAGTTTCAGACGAGTTCTTGTCGGAGGGAGACTTCACCGGCGCTCAACAGAGCGTTGTCACCGATTTCGAAGAAGAAGAAGAAGAAGAAGAAGAAGAAGAAGAAGATTGCAATTTTCAGAAATCGTGTAATTCGGAGAAAGGACTCATTGAGCTGAATCCCGAGATGAGTCGAGCTCACAGTCCCTGTATTGGGTCTTCCTCTGTTGCACCCCAGATAACAGATTCAAATCCTTGCGAGGAACGAAACCCAGGAGGAGATTCGAGAGTCCCTGATAAAACCGAAGAATCTGAGCATGTTCCAAGAACAGAGAAGGAAGCAGAGGCATCCGAAGGAACTGATTTGGAGTCGTCGACGGATTCCGATTCGTTATGGGAGCACCAGGATTTGATAGAGCAGCTGCGGATGGAGCTGAGGAAAGTGAGAGCAATCGGACTTCCGACGATTTTAGAAGAATCGGAGAGCCCCAAAACCATGGACGACCTGAAACCATGGAAGTTCGAGGAGAAGTTCTTGCAGGAGGATCCCATGGACGAGCTACAGAAGTTCTACAAGAGCTACAGAGAGAGGATGAGAAAATTCGACATACTGAATTACCAGAAGATGTACGCGATAGGTAAGTCCGATCTCTCCATTCCCCCCTCCGCAGTCTTTTCATCCATTAATGTTATTTATTTTCTTTCAGCATAGAAAACATTTTCAACTTCTTCGAAGATTTCAAAGATTCAAACCCAGGAAAAACAATGATTTTTCTGTCATGACTCCGTTCAGTGAGCGTAATAAATTGCAGTAGTCTCCAATTTTCTCTTAGTTTCCTGTTATTATCAAACATTAAGTGTTGCGAAACCGAGTTCTTTTCAAGGCATAGACGTGATTGCTTTCATTCAAAGAAATCACGAGTGCAGACAAGTCTCTGTTTACGGTTTCGAGGGAGGAAGAAGATGACAACGGCAAAGAATGGTTGAATGGAGTCGGTTTTGCCGTTTTGGTCCGGTCCCGGTTCAACCTTTGGTCCAGTATAATGTAAACTATTTGGATTTTTTTAATTTTTTTTGGGCCTTTAGGCCCTTTACCTGTTTCTTTTTAAAAAAAAAAAACAAATAAGCAAAAAATGTTGAATTATAAATCTAGACTAGTACATAAAATTAGAGACCCATTTTTTAACATAATTCAAATAGTTAAATAATAATAAAGTCTAAATCCGCTTTCTACTAAAATTATGCTTTACCTAAATTAGGTTCCCTATACATTATCAACTCGAAAAGCAGTCCACCGTGTGAGCTAATGGGTTGTTGATTGACAAGATTCTTTGGTCACCTAAGTCGTCTCTTGTTTTTATTTGGCAAAAGCCCGGGTCCACCGAGAATTTCCAAACATGAAACTTTACTAACCATAGTGGAATGGGCGTGTAACACATAAGTAACATATTTCTGGTCGGCCCCACGGTCACTTGGGTTAAATCTCAGCAACATACATGTTCCAACGTGTTAATTCCAAATGTGGAATTCAGAGTCAGACCCCACGGAGGGGTTTAGACTTTAGACTGTTTTGGTTGATTTTAGAGTCTAGTGCCATGTGTGTCATGTTGTGACCATGTTTAAGGTGTCCTCAATGATATCTTAATCAACATTTTTATTTCAATTTTCTTATTAAGTGCAGGCTTTCTCCAATTAAAATCTCCCTTTCGGTCAAAGCTGACCAAGAAGTCAACGGTCCCGACTCTGACGTCCCTTCTCTCCCGTCGTCGGAGGGTGGAAGACGACCCGTCGGAGAAGCTGATACGGGAGTTGCAGAGCGACCTGGAGACGGTCTACGTCGGCCAGACGTGCCTCTCGTGGGAGTTCCTGCAACACCAGCACGGCAAAGCCCGGGAGTCCGACGCCACCGATGGCGCCGGAGCAGCTCGGTCGTACAATCAAGTCGCCGGAGAATTCCAGCAGTTTCAGGTGGTTCTCCGGCGGTTCCTGGAGAACGAGGAGTTCGAGGGTCCCCGAGTCCAGAACTACGTCAAGAGCCGCTGCGTCCTCCGGAACCTCCTCCAGGTTCCCACCATCAGAGGTAATTACTCTGTTATTACTCTTGTTTTTTTTTTTTCTTTTTTGTATTCCCGGTTGACGATCGATCATATTCATTGGTGGTGCTCTGTTTTTTTTTTAACAGAGGACGCTTTCAAGGACAGGAAGGAGGAGAGGATATGGAGGAGGGAGAACCCGGATGTGATTACGTGCAGAGAGCTTATAACCATCGTCGAAGAATCGATGCGGATCATGTGGGAGTTCATCAAAGCCGATAAGGGTCTCTCCGTCGCCGTCCCCGCCCATACGGAGGAGTTCCAAGATCCTTCACACCTGCAGCTCTTCCTCGACGTCCATACCCATTACCAAAAGGTAAATTATATATGCATCATATGAAACGAGTTTTCGGTAGAATAAAACGACGATGGTTTTAATGCTTTTGATGCGCAGAAGGAGAAGAAGCTCAAGGATTTGGCGAGAACGGGGCAGTGTCTGGTGAAGATGTTTCAGAAGCAAACGGAATACGATCTGCGGGAAGTTATGTTTCTGGCACAAGTAGATATTAGACTGGTGGGGAGGGTGTTGAGGATGAGGAGAGTGACGAGCGACCAACTGATGTGGTGCGAGAAGAAATTATACAGAATCGCGTTTTCGGATAAGAAGATTTACAGGGAACCTTCGTTTTTGCTCTTCCCTTGTTAAAGAAGTGAGATACATCATTCTTACATGTACAACTTTCTTCCTTTTTTTTTTTTTTTTTTTTTTGTTAAATTTGTTGTTGTAATTCTAGTCGATTAGTGATCTAATATTCTAATTAATATTTTTGGTTTTGGGTAAAGTGTGTAAAACGACTATCAATTTCTTTTTTCTGTTATAATTTTAAAAGAATCCAATAGAAGAGTAACTGGAAAATGGTAAGTTTTTAAAAATTAAAAGTGTTAGTTTTTTTATGTTATGAAAATGCATAAGAAGTGTTAATTAAAAGTGTTGCTGATTTATAAGTGGATACCCATAAAAATTCAAGGCACAGCAAAATATTCAAGATCACCCAGTTTTATTTTAAAAAATTCTACTTTATAGAAATCAACAAATTTGATGGTAATTTATATCAAATGTAATGTTATTTTAAAATAATCTTAAAATATATATATATTTTTTTAGTTTGATGTCTTAGTTCTTAAGTTGAAATAATGGAATGTTCTTTGAAATTTTGACCTTGATCCAATTTTACATTACATCCATTAATTACATAATTTATTTATTTGTTCATTCCAGTGTTTTAAAAACTGAACCGGCCATCAAACCGGTAGTATGTCCGGTTTTGGTCGAACTGGGTTGGACCAGGTTGGACCAATGGTTCAACCATTGAATATTATGCCCTATACTTTATATTTTCTTAATATTTCTATAGTAAAAAGGACAAAAATAATCTTGATTATAGTGAACCGAGTCAATAAGAACCGGATTAGTCTCAGATTCTGGTTCAACCGGGTAGGACCGGCCGGTTCGGTTCGGTTTTAAAACACTGGTTCATTCACACGACAAATAGTGAAGTAAACAACATAAGAAAGTAATTAAGAAATAATCAAATATTTTGATTTCAATTTGAGACTTTGTATGAAGCATTTGACGCGAGTGGTTGAGTGAAGGGTGAACTCATGGAGCAAACATTCAGAAAATAAAGAAATCCTGAATTTCATTTAAAAAATAAAAAATATAACGTTTGTATTAAAAAAGATTCCGGGCCCACCAGTAAAAATATTGGGCGTCTCATTGGCACCCTTTTTAATTTGATTTGGTACGAACCGTGGATTCAGCGGGTTCGGAATATCGACGGTCCATGGAGACGAGTTTTTGAGCTAATGCTTCGATCGGCACCATTAAATCGAGCATATTCCAAGCCGTTGGATCTAGGGCAACTAAATCTATTTATAAGTACTCAGGCGAACCCTAAGCGTGAGGCCTCTTTTTTTTTCTTCTTCTAGCGTTGAGGCGAGAGGAGTGAGAGGTGAAATCATGGTGCAGCGGCTAACCTACCGGAAGCGGCATAGCTATGCCACCAAGTCCAACCAGAACCGGGTTGTAAAAACTCCAGGTATTTCTGATGTTTTAGCGTTCTCTGTGATTTAGTGTATCGTATTGCGTTTCTGTATGATGAATTGTCATGTAGCACTGCCTTTGAGCTCTGTTTCAGTTCTTGAATTTACTTTTAAGCTTCCCGCTTCTTGTCTTTCTTTCTTGTTCGATTTTTTGTAACCTTCACAGGCTCGTTCAGCGATCCTTATTACTTGTTGTTGTGACTGAAATAGGTGGGCGATTGGTCTACCAGACAACGAAGAAGAGGGCGAGTGGTCCGAAATGCCCCGTTACTGGCAAGAGAATTCAGGGGGTATGTGAATATTTGCATTCGGCTCATTTGACTTGATATTCACTTATTTGGATGTGCTGTGCTTTTGCTTCTGTTGTCTTATCTTCTATGTCTGCTCTACTCTTACCATTCGGTATTCATAGATGGATTTTTTTTGTGTCAAATATAAATCTTTTTCGGCTAGGACCTTTGTTTTAGGGCTTAGGGTTTATATTTGAATATTCTTTTGATTAATGTATCTAAATTGATTTCGTTGTTTTAATGTTGTATTTTTCGTTTTTTTTATTTCATATTAATTTCGGTGATTTAAGATTTTTTTTAATTTCTTAATTTATTATTTTGCTTTTTGCTTTGTTATGGTTTTCTATTTGATATATAGTTCTTGCATAAAGTTTCGAGTTTGTCATTCTGTTTTGCATGCTTGTCACATTTCGGGGACCTTAACTGTTTTGCTTTTTGTAGTTATATATGCTGTGAGTTGGAATAGGTTTTATTGTGTTTCTTCTTTCTGTGCGAGTTAGATGTTGTTTATCTATTGTTGTTAGTTTTTGCTCACTTCTATTGCTTATGGCCGTAGCAGAATATACCATAAGCAATGTAGCTTGTCATTTTTGATTTATTGGGATGTTGAAGTAGTGGCACCGATCAAATGCCGTGCAATTTTGTTCAGATTTTTGTGTTTCTGATTGAAACTTCTGCGGTGGTTTGATTTTTTTTATCTTCTCCGGGTTGAACTTGTGGCATTGGTATATAAAATGAAACTGAATGTGTTGAAGTCTTATATTTTGTCTCACCTTCCATTTTGTTATTTTATGCTTCTGATTTGGTCTTAGTGATTGTTACATCTATGGTGGTTTGATTTTGTTATCTTCTCTGGTTTGAATTTGTTGCATTAGTATTTATAATGATTTTGCTAGCTAATATTTTGACTCTTCTTCCTTTTTCTTGCCTTTTTTTTGTTTACTTGTTCTTAACTTTATTAATCATCTGGATGCCTTCCTTTGGTGCTTTAGGCTCTTCGTTAGTAACTGTTCTTGTGTGCCTTCTCTGTTCTTCCTTATTCTGGTGATGTGCTCGTCAGTATTGGTTTCTTGATAGGATTTTTGACTTTGAAGGCTGCTCTTTACTGCTTGCTTTTAATGAATTATGTCTGTTTATTGTGGGTTATTCGTACCCTATAATGCTATAATAAAGAAGCTGTTTATGATAATACTGAAGTTTGTCATTGTGTTTTCAGATTCCTCACCTAAGACCTGCTGAGTACAAGAGGTCTAGATTGTCTAGGAACAGAAGGACAGTCAACCGAGCGTATGGTGGTGTTCTCTCAGGAAGTGCTGTTAGAGAGAGGTATGCCTTGTCTGATCATTGTCTTCATTGATTTATTCTTACTGTTATGGTCCTTGCTTTTGTTTTTTTTAGTGGGGCACTCAGGTTCTTCTTTGCTGTTCAAATGTTTTACAGAATTATCCGTGCCTTCTTAGTCGAGGAGCAAAAGATTGTGAAGAAAGTGTTGAAAATTCAAAAGGCTAAGGAGAAGCAGGCTGCCAAAAGCTAAGTGGCTTTGAGAAGGCAAGCTTGAAAAAGAGCAATGGATTTTTGAGTGGACATCTATTTGTGTTTTTTCTTCACAAATGTTAGGCTGTATTTGATGACACTACCAAGTACTAAATCTGTCGAAGCTGTTATTTTTCTTTATAATTTTGAATATACTCTTGAGTGCTTTCATTTAGCAATGGGTAGTATAATTTTGGTTCGTTTCTAGTAGGAACTTTTAGCTTGACGTTTATGAAATTAGATAAACTTAATATTTATTTTTCTCTTTTTGAGCGAGAGGCCTTTAATTGGCCTAGGCTTTACGAGTCAAGGTGGACTCGTCGCAGTAAATTGTTTTGTATCGTATGGGATGGTGTATTTCATGATAGGTGCAGGCTCTTGTATCAATTGTAGATACGATGGACCTCCCGTTAGCGCCTGGCTGATGAGGGTAAAACGCTTCAGTTTATGTTCTGCTTGTTTTCTCTTTAAATTATTTCTTGTGGTTTAAGTTTGTAATCGGATAATTTAGGAAGAAAGCTAACTTTTCTGTTCTTAAGTTGATCTAGAATAGGTTAGGTCGATCCTCTCATCGATGAGTCTCTTGGAAGCCCTCAATGTTTTCTATTCGAATTAGAAGGTAAGTTACTTTCGTCTCTCTTCTTGCTTGTTTGTAATGGTGGTAGGTGGTATTTTCTAACTCACTTGTAAGTATGGAAAGGTATATCCGCTTGTTTTCACGCAAACGATTTGTTAAAACAACCAATTTGTTAAAGAAAAGGAAAGGCCCCATAGAAGGGAGGTCAGCCACACCGCGGTTTTGTAACTGGTATGTGATTTCGATATTTTTAACTGATAAGTTCAGAGGATGGAGAAGTCACCAAAACGAAATTCGAGGATGGTGAAACAGAACAAAGACAATTAAATTTGGCAAGGTTGAAGGCAATAGTAAAGGCATTTTGACAAAAATGACTAATGGGTATACAAAGAGATTTTGAAGAAATTCCTGATACAAGTCTACAATAAGAGTATTCCAAAAAAAAAAGACAAAAGGCTATAGTAATGCATTTTAAATAAAAAACTTGGATGATGTTTGTACTAAGGAAATTTAATGAAAAATCACTGCTGAAGGTTATTGTAAGTGAATTTTAAGAAAAATTAAATTTGAATGCTATAGTAAGGAAATTTTAAGAAAAATAATGGCTGAAGGTTATAGTAATAGAATTTCAAGAAAACAATGGTTCAAGGCTATATTATGGGATTTTTTTTAAAAATCATGGAAAAAGGCTATAGTAAGAGAATTTGAAGAAAAATAATGATTGAAAGATATAGTAAGGGATTTTTGACCAAAATTATGACTAAAGTATATGGTAAAATAATTGAAGAAAATAATGACTGAAGGTTGTAGTAAGAGAATTTTTAAAAAATTAGAGTTTAATGCTATAGTGAGGGAATTATATGAAAAATCTTAATTGGAGTGCTATTATATGGGAATTTGAAGTAAAAATCATGGCTGAAAGCTATAATAAGAGAGTTTGAAGAAAATGGTGGTTTCTGGCAATAGTAATGAAATTTTAACAAAAATTATGGCTAAAGCCTATAGTGATGAATTTGAAGACAAATCATGGTTGAAAGTAATAGTTAAGGAATTTTGATAAAAAAACAATTGAAAGCAATAGAAAGAGAATTTGAAGAAAAATAGGACAAAACACTATTGTAAGGAAATTTTAAGAAAAATTATGGTTTAAGTCAATAGTAAGGGATTCTAAACTGAAGGGTATAAGTGAATTTTATAAAAAGTCAAAACTGAATTCTATAGTAAGGGAATTCTAAGAAAAAATATTTTTGCTTGCTATAATCTTAGATTTTGAAGAAAACTATGGTTCAAGGCTATATTAAGGGATTTTTTTAAAAAATAAAGGAAAAATGGTATATTAAGAGAATTTTCAAGAAAAATAATGGTTGAAGGCTATAGTAAGGGACTTTGACCAAAATTATGACTGAAGGATATAATTTGATGAAATTCGTGGCACAAAACTATAGTTAGAGAATTTGAAGAAAAATCATGGCTGAAGGCTATAGTAAGAGAATTTTACGAAAAATCATGGTTTAAGGCTATATTATTGGAATTTTAAAAAAACTCATAATTAAAGGCTTTAATAAGAGATTTGAAGTAAAATCATGGCTGAAGGCTCTAGTAAGAGAATATAAACAAAATTGCTGTTTATAGGCTATAAGTAAGGGAGTTTTAACAAAAATCATGGCCAAAGGCTATTGCAAGTAATTTGAAGAGAAATCATGGTCGAAGGCTATAGCAAGGGAGTTTTGATTAAATTTATGACTAATTGCTATTGTAGGAGAATTTGAAGATTTTTTTGCACAAAGCAATAGTAAAGGAATTTGAAGCTAAACTTATGGGTGAATGCTATTGTAAGCGAATTTAATGAAAAATCACGGTTTATGGCTCTAGTAAGGGATTTTCCAGATAAAAAACTTGGCGGATGGTTTTAGTAAGCGTATTTCAAATAAAATTAGAGCTGGAGGGTAAAGTAAGGGAGTTTTAAGAAAAATAAAAAATGAAGGCTATGGTAATAGAATTTTAAGAAAACTATGGTGATGACAATAGTAAGGGAATTTTTAAAAAATCATGGAAAAAAGCTAGAGTAAGAGAATTTGAAGGAAAATAATGGTATTAATAATAAACTCGACAAAACTTTTGACTAAAGGCTATAGTAAGAGAATTTGACGAAATTCATGGCACAACGCTATAGTTAGGAAATTTGAAAAAAAATCATGGCTTAAGGCTACAGTAAGGGAATTTTAGGAAAAAACATGGTTTAAAGCTATAGTTATGGAATTTAAAAAAAATAATGGCTGAAGGTTGTAGGAAGAGAATTTTTCAAAAATCAGAGTTGAAGGCTATTGATAGGGAATTATATGAAAAATATAAATTGAAGGCTATAGTAAGGGAATTTAAAGTAAAATCATAGCTGGAAGCAATAGTAAATGAATTTGAAGAAAATGGTGGTTCAAGGCAACTGTAAAGGAATTTTAACAAAAATCATGGCTAAAGGCTGTAGAAAGGAATTTGAAATGAAATCAAGGTTGAAGGCTAGTAAAGGAATTTTGAAAAAAAATGCCTAAAGGTTATAATTAGAGAATTTGAAAAAATTTGTGGTACAAGTCTACAATAAGGGTAATTCGATGAAAAAAAATGACTGAAGGTTATTGGAAGGGAATTTTAAGAAAGTTTCATGGTTTAAGGCTATGGTAAGGCATTTTAAATAAGTAACTTGGCTGATGCCTGCAGTAAGAGAATTTTCTGAAAAATCACAGCCGAAGGCTTTTGTAAGGAAATTTTTAAAAAAATCATGGGTGAAGGCTATAGTAATACAATTTAAAGAAAACGATGGTTCAACGTTATATTATGGGAATTTTTTCAAAAATCATGGAAAAAGTCTATAGTAAGAGAATTTAAAGAAAAATAATGGTTGAAAGATATAGTAAGGGAATTTTGACTAAAATGATGATTGAAGGACATGGTAAGATAATTGAAGAAAATAATGGCCAAAGGATGTAGTAAAAGAATTTTTAAAAAATCAGAGCTGAATGATATAGAGAGGGAATTATATGAAAAATCATAATTGGAGGCTATTATATGGGAATTTGAAGTAAAATCATGGATCAAAGGTATAGTAAAAGAATTTGAAGAAAATGGTGGTTTCTAGCAATAGTAATGGAATTTTAACTAAAATCATGGGTAAAGCCTACAGTGACGAATTTGAAGACAAATCATGGTTGAAGGCAATGGTTAAAGAATTTTGATAAAAAAAAGACTGAAAGCAATAGTAAGAGAATTTGAAGAAATTCGTGGTATTAGGCTATAGTAAGGGTATTTAAAAAAAAATATGACATAAGTCTATTGTAAGAAAATTTTAAGAAAAATCATGGTTTAAGGCTATAATAAGGGATTTTACATAAAAAAAGTTGCCAGATGCTTATAGTAAGAGAATTTTAAGAAAAATCAGAACTGAATGGTATTGTAAGAGAATTTTATGAAATGTCAAAACTGAATTCCATAGTAATGGAATTTTAAGAAAAATCATTGTTGGTGGCTATAATATTAGAATTTGAAGAGAACTATGGTTAAAGGCTATATTAAGGGATTTTTTTTCAAAAATAATGAAAAAGGGTATATTAAGAGAATTTGAAGAAAAGTTGTGGTTGAAGGCTATAGTAAAGGACATTATACCAAAATTATGACTGAAGGATATAGTAAGATAATTTGATGAAATTCGTGGCACAAGGCTATTATTAGGGAATTTGAAGAAAAATTATGGCTGGAGGCATTAGTTAGGGAATTTTTTAAAAAATCATCGTTTAAGGCTACAGTAATGGAATTTAATGAAAACTCATAATTGAAGGCCATAATAAGATATTTGAAGAAAAATCATGGCTGAAGGCTCTAGTAAGAGAATGTAAAGAAAATTGCTGTTTATAGGCTATAATTATGGGAGTTTTAATAAAAATCATGGCCCTATTGAAAGGAATTTGAAGAGAAATCATGGTCGAAGGTTATAGTAAGGGAATTTTGATAAAACTTATGACTAATTGCTATTGTAAGAGAATTTGAAGAAATTTTTTGCACAAAGCAATAGTAAGGGAATTTGAAGCAAAAGTTTTGGGTGAATGCTATTTTAAGCGAATTTAATAAAAAATCATGGTTTATGGCTCTAGTAATGGATTTTCGACAAAAAAACTTGGCGGATGGTTTTAGTAAGCGTATTTCAAGTAAAATTAGAGGTGGAGGGTATAGCTAAGGAGTTCAGCGAAAAATCAAAACTGAAGTCTATGATAATAGAATTTTAAGAAAACTATTGTTGAAGGCAATAGTAAGAGAATTTGAAAATAGCCAAGGAAAAAGACAAGAGTAAGAGATTTTGAACTAAAATATTGGTTGTAAGGCTTCAGTAAGGAACTCTTGATAAACTTTTTACTAAAGGCTATAGTAAGAGAATTTGAAGAAATTCGAGCCACAATGCTATTGTTAGGGAATTTGAAGAAAAATCATGGCTGATGGCTATCAAAAATGAATTTTGGGAAAAAACATGGTTTAAGGCCATAGTTAGGGAATTTAAAGAAAATAAGAGTATGAAATTTTTGAAAACCTCATGGTTAAAGGCTATAGTTAAGGAATTTTATGAAAATACTGGCTGAAGGTTGTAGGAAGATAATTTTTCAAAAATCAGAGTTGAAGGCTATTGTTTGAGAATTATATGGAAAATCTAAATTGAAGGCTATAGTAAGAGAATTTAAAGTAAAATTGTAGCTCGAAGCAATAGTAAGAGAATTTGTAGAAAATGGTGGTTCAAAGCTATAGTAAAGCAATTTTAACAAAAATCACGGTTAAAGGCTATAGTAAGGACTTTGAAATGAAATCAAGGCTGAAGGCAACAATAATGGAATTTTGACAAAAAAATTACTGAAAGCTATAGTAAGAGATGATGAAGAAATTCGTAGTACAAGTCTACAGTAAGGGTAATTCAATAAAAAAAATGACTGAAGGCTATTGGAAGGGAATTTTAAGAAAATTTCATGGTTTAGGCTATAGTAAAGCATTTTAAATAAGAAAATTGGCTGATGCCTGTAGTAAGAGAATTTTATGAAAAATCACAGCCGAAGGCTATTGTAAAGGAATTTTAAGAAAAATCAAAACTGATTGCTACAGTAAGAAAATTTTAAGAAAAATTATGGCTGAAGGCTATAGTAATAGAATTTGAAGAAAACAATGGGTGAAGGCTATATTATGGGATTTTTTTCCACAATCATTGAAAAACTCTATAGTAAGAAAATTTGAAGAAAAGTAATGGCTGAAAGATATAGTAAGGGACTTTTGACCAAAATTATGACTGAAGGATATGGTAAGATAATTGAAGAAAATAATGGCTGAAAGTGTATAGTAAGGGTATTTGACAAAAAATATGATTGAACGCTATTGTCAGGAAATTTTAAGAAAAATCATGGTTTAAGGCAATAGTAAGGGACTTTAAATAAAAAAAATTGGCCGATGCTTGTAGTAAGAGAGTTTTTAGAAAAAATCAGAACTGAAGTGTACAATAAGGGAATTTTATGAAAAGTCAAAACTGAAATCTATAGTAAGGGAATTTTAAGAAAAATCATTGTTGCTGGCTATAATATTAGAATTTGAAGAAAAATATGGTTCAAGACTATATTAAGGGAATTTTTTTAAAAATAATGAAAAAAGGGTTTATTAAGAGAATTTGAAGAAAAATAATGGTTGAAGGCTATAGTAAGGGACTTTTGACCAAAATTATGACTGAAGGTTATAGTAAGATAATTTGATGAAATTCGTGGCACAAGGCTATAGTTAGGGAATTTGAAGAAAAATCATGGCTGAAGGCTGTAGAATGGGAATTTTAATAAAAATCTTGGTTTAAGGCTATAGTAATGGAATTTAAAGAAAACTCATAATTGAAGGCTATAATAAGCGATTTGAAGTAAAATCATGGCTAAAGGCTCTAGTAAAAGAATTTAAAGAAAATTGCTGTTTATAGGCTATAAGTAAGGGAGTTTTAAAAAAAATCATGGCCAAAGGCTATTGAAAGGAATTTGATGAGAAATCAAGGCCGAAGGCCATAGTAAGAAAATTTTGATAAAATTTATGACTAATTGCTATTAACAGAAAATTTGAAGAAATTTTTGCACAAAGGAGTAGTCAGGGAATTTGAAGCAAAACTTATGGGTGAATGCTATTGTAGGCGAATTTAATGAGAAATCATGGTTTATGGCTCTAGTGAGGATTTTCCAAAAAAAAAAATTGACGGATGGTTTTAGTAAGCATATTTCAAGTAAAATTGAAGCTGGAGGGTAAAGTAAGGGAGTTTTAAAAAAAATCAAAACTGAAGGATATGGTAATAGAATTTTAAGAAAACTATGGTTGAATGCTACAGTAAGGGAATTTTAAAAAAATCATGGAAAAAGGCTAGAGTAAGAGAATTTGAAGGAAAATAATGGTTGTAAGGCTTTAGTAAGGAGCTCTTGACAAAAGGCTTTAGTAAGGAGCTCTTGACAAAAGGCTTTAGTAGAAGAATTTGAAGAAATTTGTGGCACAATGCTATAGTTAGGGAATTTGAAGAGAAATCATGGCTGAAGGCGATAGGAAGGGAATTTTAGGAAAAAACATGGTTTGAGGCTATAATTATGAAATTTAGGGAAAATAATGACTATGGAATTTTAGTAAAACTCATGGTTAAAGACTATAGTAATGGAATATAAAGAAAATAATGGCTGAAGGTTGTATCAAGAGAATTTTTAAAAAATTAGAGTTAAAGGATATTTTTAGGGAATTAGATGGAAAATCTAAATTGAAGGCTATAGTAAGGGTATTTAAAGTAAAATCGTAGCTGGAAGCAATAGTGAGAGAATTTGAAGAAAATGGTGGTTCAAGGCTATAGTAAAGGAATTTTAACAAAAATCATGGGCAACGGCTGTAGTAAGGAAGTTGAAATGAAATCAAGGTTGCTGGCAATAGTAATGGAATTTTGACAAAAAATAACTGAAGGATATAGTAAGAGATGTTGAAGAAATTCGTGGTACAAGCCTCTAGTAAGGGTAATTCGACAAAAAAGAAATGACTGAAGGCTATTGGAAGGGAATTTTAAGAAAATTCTTGGTTTAAGGCTATAGTAAGGCATTTTAAATAAGAAACTTGGCTGAAACTTGTAGTAAGAGAATTTTATGAAAAATCACAGCCGACGGCTATTGAAGGTAATTTTAAAAAAAATCAAAACTGAATGCTATAGTAAGGAAATCTTAAGTAAAATCATGGCTAAAGGCTATAGTAATAGAATTTGAAGAAAGCAATGGTTCAAGGCTATATTAAGGGATTTTTTTCCAAAATCATGGAAAAAGACTATAGTAAGAGAATTTGAAAAAAAAAATGGTTGAAAGTAGGGTTGGCAATGAGCCGAGCCGAGCCGAGCCGACGATGGCTCGAGCTTGGCTTAGCCCATAATACATGAGCTCGAGCTCGGGCTCGAGCTCGAACTCGAGCCCACGACTGGGCTCAAGTTCGAGCTCGAGCAACTTGAATGAGCTCAAGCCTGATTCGAGTGGGCTCGATCCCCTAATCGAGACTTGAGCTCACGCTCATGCCCAGGGCGAGCCCAGGTTGAGCTCCAGGCCATAAAAGCCTTGCGTGAGCTCCAACCCATGTCTAGTGGGTCTGCCAATTCGGGATTTTTAATTATTCTAGTTAAATTTATCTACAACAATAGATCTAAATTAGTGATTATAAGCTTATTACTTACCCAATTATGCTAAAACAAAAATTCATAGAACTTCAAATTTTTTTAATTAATTATTAATTTTGGTTAATAGAATCATTAATAGAAATTTAAAAAGACAATTCTAAATACAATTTCTGAAAGAAATTGAGGCTCCCACTTCTTCAAAAAGCAAAAATATTACACCTAATTTTAAAAATATATAACTCAAAAAAAATGAGCCGGCTCATCGAGCTTCGAGTCGAACTACCTAAAGCTCAAGCTTGGTTCGTTTAACTAAATGAGCCTTACGCAAGGCTAAAGTTTGATATGAGCTTGAAAAAATTCTAGCCGAATTGTGTTTTTACCAAGCCGAGCTCAAACTATTCACGAGCAGGTTCGGTTCAGTGCCACCCCTAGTTGAAAGATATAGTAAGGGCCTTTTGACCAAAATTTTGACTGAAGGGTATAGTAAGATAATTGAAAAAAATAATGGCTGAAGGTTGTAGTAAGAGAATTTTTAAAAAATCAGAGCTTAATGCTATAGTGAGGGAATTATATGAAAAATCTTAAATTATTGGCTATTATATGGGAATCTAAAGTAAAATCTTGGCGAAAAGCTATAGTAAGAGAATTTGAAGAAAATGGTTGTTTCTGGCTATAATAATAAAATTTTGACAAAAATCATGGCTAAAACCTATAGTGAGAAATTTGAAGACAGATAATGGTTGAAGGCAATAGTTAAGAAATTTTGACAAAAGAATGACAGAAGGCAATAGTAAGAGAATTTGAAGAAATTCGTGGCACAAGACTATAGTAAGGGTATTTGACAAAAAATATGATTGAACACTATTGTAAGGAAATTTTAAGAAAAATCATGGTTTAAGGAAATAGTAAGGGATTTTAAATAAGAAAACTTGTCCGATGCCTGTAGTATGAGAATTTTAAGAAAAATCAGAACTGAAGTGTACAATAAGGGAATTTTATGAAAAGTCAAAGCTGAATTCTATTGTATGGGAATTTTAAGAAAAATCATTGTTGCTGGCTATAATATTAGAATTTGAAGAAAAATATGGTTCAAGGCTATATTAAGGGAATTTTTTCAAAATTAATAAAAAAAGGGTATATTAAGAGAATACGAAAAAAAATAATGGTTGAAGGCTATAGTAAGGGACTTTTAACCAAAATAATGACTGAAGGATTTAGTAAGATAATTTGATGATATTCGTGGCTCATGGCTATAGTTGGGGAATTTGAAGAAAAATTATGGCTTAAGGCTATAGTATTGGAATTTTAATAAAAAACATGGTTTAAGGCTATAGAAATGGAATTTAGAAAAAATTAATAATTGAAGGCTATAATAAGCATTTTGAAGTAAAATCATGGCTGAAGGCTATTGAAAAGAATTTGAAGAGAAATCATGGCTGAAGGCTATAGTTGGGGAATTTTAATAAAATTTATGACTTATGACTAATTTTTATTGTAAGAGAATTTGAGGAAATTTTTTCACAAAGCAATAGTAAGGGAATTTGAAGCAAAACTTATGGGTCAATGCAATTGTAAGTGAATTTAATGAAAAATCATGGTTTATGGCTCTAGTATGGGATTTTCCAAAAAAAAAACTTGTCAGATGGTTTTAGTAAGTGTATTTCAAGTAAAATTGAAGTTGGACGGTAAGGTTAGGGAGTTTTAAGAAAAATCAAAACTGAAGGCTTTGGTAATAGAAGTTTAAGAAAACTATGGTTGAAGGCTACAGTAAGGGAATTTTTAAAAAAAAGGCTAAAGTAAGAGAATTTGAAGAAAAATAATAGTTGTACGGCTTTAGTAAGGAGATCTTGATAAAACTTTTGACTAAAGGCTATAGTAAAAGAATTTGAAGAAATTTGTGGCGCTTGGCTATAGTTAGGGAATTTGAAGAAAAATCATGGCTGAAGGCGATAGTAAGGGAATTTTAGGAAAGAACATGGTTTAAGGCTTTAGTTATGGAATTTAAAGAAAATAATGGCTATAGAATTATAGTAAAACTCTTGGTTAAAGACTATAGTAATGTAATTTAAAGAAAATAATGGTTGAAGATTGTAGCAAGAGAATTTTTCAAAAATCAGAGTTGAAGGATATTGTTAGGGAATTATATGGAAAATCTAAATTGAAGGCTATAGTAAGGGAATTTAAAGTAAAATCATAACTTGAAGCAATAGTAGGAGAATTGGAAGAAAATATTGGTTCAAGGCTATAGTAAAGGAATTTAAACAAAAATCCTGGGTAAAGGCTGTAGTAAGGAATTTGAAATAAAATCAAGGTTGGTGGCAATAGTAATGGAATTTTGACAAAAAAATGACTGAAGGATATTGTAAGAGATGTTGAAGAAATTCGTGGTACAAGCCTCCAGTACGGGTAATTCGACAAAAAGAAAAAGACTGAAGGCTATTGGAATGGAATTTTAAGAAAATTCAAGGTGCAAGGCTATAGTAAGGCATTTTCAATAAGAAACCTGGCTGAAGTTTGTAGTAAGAGAATTTCATGAAAAATCACAGCCGAAGGCTATTGTTTAGGAATTTAAAGAAAAATCAAAACTGAATGCTATAGTAAGGAAATTTAAAGAAAAATCATGGTTGAAGGCTATAGTAATAGAATTTGAAGAAAACAATGGTTCAAGGCTATATTAAGGAATTTTTTTCTAAAATCATGGAAAAAGTCTATAGTAAGAGAATTTGAAGAAAAAAATTGTTGAAAGATATAGTAATGGACTTTTGACCAAAATTATGACTGAAGGATATGGTAAGATAATTGAAGAAAATAGAGGCTGAAGGTTGTAGTAAGAGAATTTTAAAAAAATCAGAGCTTAATGTTATAGTGAGGGAATTATATGAAAAATCTTAATTGGAGGCTATTATTTGGGAATTTAAAGTAAAATCATGGCTGAAAGCTATAGTAAAAGAATTTGAGGAAAATGGATGTTTCTGGCTATAGTAATGGAATTTTAACGAAAATCATGGCTAAAGCCTATAGTGAGAAATTTGAAGACAAATCCTGGTTGAAGGCAATAGTTAGGGAGTTTTGACTAAAGAATGACAGAAGGCAATAGTTAGAGAATTTGAAAAAATTCGTGGCACAAGACTTTAGTAAGGGTATTTATCAAAAAATATGACTGAACACTATTATAAGGAAATTTTAAGAAAAATCATGGTTTAAGGAAATAGTGAGGGATTTTAAATAAAAAACTTGGCCGATGCTTGTAGTAAGAGAATTTTGACAAAAATCAGAACTGAAGTGTATAGTAACGAAAAAGGCAAAACTGAATTCTATTGTAAGGGAATTTTAAGAAAAATAATTGTTGCTGGCTATAATATTAGAATTCGAAGAAAAATATGGTTCAAGGCTATATTAAGGGAAGTTTTTCAAAAATAATAGAAAAAGTGTATATTAAGAGAATACGAAGAAAAATAATGGTTGAAGGCTATAAGGGACTTTTGACCAAAATTATGAATGAATGATATAGTAAGACAATTTGATGAAATTTGTGGCACGAGGTTATAGTTAGGGAATTTGAAGAAAAATCAGGGCTGAAGGCTATAATATGGAAATTTTAAGAAAAAATATGGTTTAAGGCTATTGTAATGGAATTTAAAGAAAATGCATAATTGAAGGCTATAATAAGTGTTTTGAAGTAAAATCATGGCTAGAGGCTCTAATAAGAGTGTAAAAAAAATTGCTGATTATAGGCTATAAGTAAGTGAGTTTTAAAAAAAATCATCGCCAAAGGCTATTGAAAGGAATTTGTAGAGAAATCATGGCCGAAGGCTATAGTAAGGGAATTTTGATAAAATTTATGACTAATTGCTATTGTAAGAGAATTTGAAGAAATTTTTGCACATAACAATAGTAAGTGAATTCGAAGCAAAACGTATGGGTGAATGCTATCGTAAGTGAATTTCAAGTAAAATCGGAGAAGGAGGGTATAGTAAAAAAATCAAAACTGAAGGTTATGGTAATTGAATTTTAAGAAAACTATTGTTGAAGGCAATAGTAAAGGAATTTTAAAATAGTCAAGGAATAAGGCTAGAGTAAGCGAATTTGAACTAAAATAATGATTGTAAGGCTTTATTAAGGAACTCTTGACAAAACTCTTGACTAAAAGCTCCAGTATGAGAATTTGAAGAAATTTGAGGCACAATGCTATAGTTAGGGAATTTGTTGAAAAATCATGGCAGAAGGGGATAGTAAGGGAATTTTAGGAAAAAACATGGTTTAAGGCTATAGTTATGGAATTTAAAGAAAATATTGGCTATGGAATTTTAGTAAAACTCTTGGTTAAAGACTATAGTAATACAATTTAAAGAAAATAATGGCTGAAGCTTGTAGCACGAGAATTTTTCAAAAATCAGAGTTGAAGGATATTGTTAGGGAATTATATGGAAAATCTAAATTGAAAGCTATAGTAAGGGAATTTAAAATCGTAGCTGGAAGCAATAGTAAGAGAATTTGAAGAAAATGGTGGTTCAAGGCTATAGTAAAGGAAGTTTAACAAAAATCATGGGTAAGGCTTTGGTTAGGAATTTGAAATGAAATGAAAGTTGATGGCAATAGTGATGGAATTTTGACAAAAAAAAGACTGACGGATACAGTAAGAGATGTTTAAGAAATTCGTGGTACAAGCCTCTAGTAAGTGAAATTCGACGAACAAAAATACTGAAGGCTATTGGAATGGAATTTTAAGAAAATTCAAGGTGTAAGGCTATAGTAAGGCATTTTAAATAAGAAACCTGGCTGAAGCTTGTAGTAAGAGAATCTTTTGAAAAATCACACCCGAAGGCTATTGTAAGGGAATATTTAGAAAAATCAAAACTAAATGCTATAGTAAGGAAATTTTAAGAAAAATCATGGCTGAAGGCTATAGAATATAATTTGAGGAAAACAATGGTTCAAGGCTATATTAAGGGATTTTTTTCCAAAATTATGGAAAATGTCTATAGTAAGAGAATTAGAAGAAAAAAATGGTTGAAAGATATAGTAATGTACTTTTGACCAAAATTATGACTGAAGGATATGGTAAGATTATTGATGAAATTAATTGCTGAAGGTTGTAGTAGGAGAATTTTTAAAAAATCAGAGCTTAATGCTATAGTGAGGGAATTATATGAAAAATCTTAATTGGAGGATATTACATGGGAATTTGATGTAAAATCATGGCTGAAGGCTATAGTAAGAGAATTTGAAAAAAATGGTGGTTTCTGGTTATAGTAATGGAATTTTGACAAAAATCATGGCTAAAGCCTATAGTGAGAAATTTGAAGACAAATCATGGATGAAGGCAATAGTTTAGGAATTTTGACAAAACAATGATAGTTGGCAATAGTAAGAGAGTTTGAAGAAATTTGTGGCTCAAGACTATAGTAAGGGTATTTGACAAAAAATATGGCTGAACACTATTGTAAGGAAATTTTAAGAAAAATCATGGTTTAAGGCAATAGTATGGGATTTTAAATAAAAAAACTTGGCCGATGCTTCTAGTACCAGAATTTGAAGAAAAATCAGAACTGAAGTGTATAGTAAGGGAATTTTTTGAAAAGTAAAAACTGAATTCTATTGTAAGGGAATTTTAAGAAAAATCATTGTTGCTGGCTATAATATTATATTTTTAAGAAAAATATGGTTCAAGGCTATATTAATGGATTTTGATAAAAAAAAAAAAAGGGTATATTAAGAGAATATGAAGAAAAATGATGGTTGAAGGCTATAGTAAGGGGCTTTTGACCAAAATTATGACTGAAGGATATAGTAAGATAATTTGATAAAATTCATGGCACAAGGCTATAGTTAGGGAATTTGAAGAAAAATCAAGGCGAAAGGCTATAATATGGGAATCTTAAGAAAAACATGGTTTAAGGCCATTATAATGGAATTTAAAGAAAAAGCATAATTGAAGGCTATAATAAGTGTTTTGAAGTAAAATCATGGCTAAAGGCTCTAATAAGAGAATGTAAAGAAAATTGCTGATTATAGGGTATAAGTAAGGGAGTTTTAAAAAAAATCATCTCCAAAAGCTATTGAATGTAATTTGAAGAGAAATCCTGGCCGAAGGCTATAGTAAGGGAATTTTGATAAAATTTATTACTAATTGCTATTGTAAGAGAATTTGAAGAAATTTTTGCACATAGCAATAGTAAAGGAATTCGAAGAAAAATGTATGGGTGAATGCTATCGTAAGTGAATTTAATGAAAAATCATGGTTTATGGCTCTATTAAGGGATTTTCCAGAAAAAAAAACTTTGCGGATAGTTTTAGTAAGTGTATTTCAAGTAAAATCGAAGCTGGAGGGTAAATTAAGGGAGTTTTAAGAAAAATAAAAACTGAAGGCTATGGTAATAGATTTTAAAGAAAACTATGGTTGAAGGCTATAATAAGGGAATTTAAAAAAAATCAGGGAAAAAGGCTAGAGTAAGTGAATTTGAAACAAAATAATGGTTGTAAGGCTTTAGTAAGGAGCTCTTGACAAAACTTTTGACTAAAGGCTATAGTAAAAGAACTTGAAGAAATTTGTGGCACAAGGCAAATTTGAAGAAAAATCATGGCTGAAGGCTATAGTAAGAGAATTTGAAGAAAAATCATAGTTTAAGGCTACTGTTATGGAATTTAAAGAAAATAATGGCTACGGAATTTTAGTTAAACTCTTGGTTAAAGACAATAGTAATGGAATTTAAAGAAAATAATGGCTGAAGGCTGTAGTAAGAGAATTTTTCAAAAATCAGAGTTGAAGGATATTGTTAGGGAATTATATGAAAAATCTAAATTGAAGGCTAGTAAGGGAATTTAAAGTAAAATCTTAGATGGAAGCAATAGTTAGATAATTTGAAGAAAATGGTGGTTCAAGTCATCAATAAAGATATTTAAACAAAAATCTTGGCTAAAGGCTGTCGTAAGGAATTTGAAATGAAATCAAGGTTGAAGGCAATAATAGTAAAGGAATTTTGACAAAAAAATGACAGAAATTTAGAGTAAAAGAATTTGAAAAAATTTGTGGTACAAGTCTACAGTGAGGGTAATTTGATGAAAAAAAATGACTGAAGGCTATTGGAAGGGAATTTTAAGAAAATTCACTGTTTAAGGCTATAGTAAGCCACTTTAAATAAGAAACTTGGCTGAAGCTTGTAGTACGAGAATTTTATGAAAAATCATAGTCGACCGCTATTGTAAGGGAATTTGAAGAAAAAACAAAACTGAATGCAATAGTATGGAAATTTTAACAAAACTCATGGCTGGAAACTATAGTAATAGAATTTGAAGAAAACAATGATTCAAGGTTATATTATGGGAATATTTACAAAAAGCATGGTAATAGTCTGTAGTAAGAGAATTTGAAGAAAAATAATGGTTAAAAGACATAGTAAGGGTCTTTTGACTAAAATGATCACTAAAGTATATCGTAACTATAGCCATTTATTCTGATTTTTTAAAAATTCTCTCACTTCTACATGCGGCCTTAATTTTTTTTAAATTCCACTACGATAGCCATTAACCATGAGTTTTCAAAAAATTCCCATGGAATTATTTTCTTTAAATTCTTTAACTATAGCCTTAAACCATGACTTTTCCAATAATTCCCTTACAATAGCATTCGGCCTTGCTTTTTCTTCAAGTTCCTAACTCTAGCCTTACGCCACGAGTTTATTCAAATTCTCTTTCTATAGCCATTAGTCATAATTTTTGACAAAAGCCCCTTACTTGAGCCTCCAATCATTATATTCCTTCAAATTCTCATATTCTTGCCTTTTCCACGATTTTTTTAAAATTTCTTTACTATTCCCTTCAAATAAAGTTTTCTTAAAATTCCTTTATCGTAGCATGCAGCCATGGGTTTTGCTCAAATTCCCTTACTATAGCCTTCAGTTTTGATTTTTTTTTAAAATTCCCTTACTATAACCTTCAGCTATGATTTTTCTTAAACTTCTCATACTACAAGCATCACCCAAGTTTCCCAATTAAAATTCCTTACTATAGCCTTAAACCAAGAATTTGGTAAAAATTCCTTTCCAAAACCCTTTAGTTAATATTTTTCTTCAAATACCCATAATATGGCCGCGTACGATGAACTTCATCATATTCTCTAACTATAGCCTTAAGTCATTTTTTTGTCAAAATTCCTTTACTATAACCTTCCACCTAGATTTCTCTTCAAATTTCTAACGACAGTCTTTTGCCATTATTTTTGTTTGAATTGCTTTTTTATAGCCTTGAAACTCCATTTTCTTTAAATTCTATTACTATTCTTTCCAGCCATGATTTTAGTTCCCTTACTATACCCTTCAACTAAGATTTTATATATAATATCGTAACTATAGCCATCAATTCTGATTTTTTAAAAATTCTCTCACTACAACATGCAGCCTGTATTTTCTTTAAATTCCACTACAATAGCCATTAACCATGAGTTTTCAAAAAATTGCTATGGAATTATTATCTTTAAATTTTTTAACTATTGCCATAAACCATGATTTTGCCGATAATTCCCTTACAATAGCCTTCAACCTTGCTTTTTCTTCAAGTTCCCAAACTCTAGCCTTGTGCCACAACTTTATTCAAATACTCTTTTTATAGCCATTAGTCATAATTTTTGACAAAAGCCCCTTACTATAGCCTTCAATCATTATATTCCTTCAAATTCTCTAACTCTTGCCTTTATCGATGATATTTTTAAAATTCCTTTACTATTGCTTGCAAATAAAGTTTTCTTAAAATTCCTTTATCATAGCCTGCAGTCGTGGGTTTTGCTAAATTTCCCTTACTATAGCCTTCAGGTTTGATTTTTCTTAAAATTCCATTACTATAGCCTTCTGCTATGATTTTTCTTAAAATTCTCTTACTACAAGCATCACCCTAGTTTACCCATTTAAAATTCTTTACTACAGCCTTAAACCAAGAATTTGGTTAAAATTCCCTTCCAAAACCCTTTTGTTAATATTTTTCTTCAAATACCCCTAATATGGCCTCATACGATGAACTTGATCATATTCTCTTACTATAGCCTTAACTCATTTTTTTGTCAAAATTCCTTTACTACAGCCTTCTACCTTGATTTCTCTTCAAATTCCTTACGACAGCCTTTTCCAATTATTTTTGTTTGAATTGCTTTTTGATAGCCTTGAACCACCATTTTCTTTAAATTCTATTACTATATTTTCCTGCCATGATTTAACTTCAAATTCCCTTACTATAGTTTTCAATTAAGATTTTATATATAATTTCGTAACTTTAGCCCTCAATTCTGATTTTTTAAAAATTGCCTCACTACTTCATGCAGCCTTTACTTTCTTTAAATTCCACTACTATAGCCATTAACCATGAGTTTTCAAAAAATTCCCATGGAATTATTTTCTTTAAATTCTTTAACTATAACCTTAAACCATGATTTTTCTTATAATTCCCTTACAATTGCCTTCGGCCTTGCTTTTTCTTCAAGTTCCCCAACACTAGCCTTGTGCCACAAGTTTATTCAAATTCTCTTTCTATAGCCACTAGTCATTATTTTTTACAAAATCCCCTTACTACTGCCTCCAATCATTATATTCCTTCAAATTCTCTTAGTCTTGCCTTTTTCCATGATTTTTTTAAAATTCCTTAACGATTGCCTTCAAATAATGTTTTCTTAAAATTCCTTTATCATAGCCTGGAACCATGGGTTTTGCTAAAATTGCCATACTGTAGCCTTCATGTTTGATTTTTTCATAAAATTCCCTTACTATAGCCTTCGGCTATGATTTTTCTTAAAATTCTCTTACTACAAGCATCACCAAGTTTACCCATATAAAATTCTTAACTATAGCCTTAAACCAAGAATTTGGTTAAAATTCCCTTCCAAAACCCTTTAGTTAATATTTTTCTTCAAATACCCCTACTATGGCGTCGTACGTTGAACTTCATCATATTCTCTTACTATAGCCTTAAGTCATTTTTTTGAAAAAATTCCTCAACTATGGCCTTCTACCTTGATTTATCTTCAAATTCCTTACGACAGCCTTTTGCCATTATTTTTCTTTGAATTGCATATTTATAGCCTTGAACCACCATTTTCTTTAAATTCTATTACTATTCTTTCCAGCCATGATTTTACTTCAAATTCCATATTATTGTCTTCAATTAAGATTTTATATACAATATTTTATTTATATTCCACTACAATAGCCATTAACCTTGAGTTTTAAATAATTCCCACGGAATAATTTTCTTTAAATTCTGCAACTATAGCCTTAAACCATGATTTTTCCAATAATTCCCGTACAATAGCCTTCGGCCTTGCTTTTTCTTCAAGTTCTTTAACTCTAGCCTTGTGCCACGAGTTTATTCAAATTCTCTTTCTATAGCCATTAGTCATAATTTTTGACAAAAGCCCCTTACTAGAACCTCCAATCATTATATTCCTTTAAATTCTCTTATTCTTGGCTTTTCCACGATTTTTTTCAAATTCCTTTTCTATTCCCTTGAAATAAAGTTTTCTTAAAATTCCTTTATCGTAGCATGGAGCCATGGGTTTTGCTCAAATTCCCTTACTATAGCCTTCAGGTTTGATTTTTTCTTAAAATTTCCTTACTATAGCCTTCAGCTATGATTTTTCTTAAACTTCTCATACTACAAGCATAACCCAAGTTTCCCATTTAAAATTTTTTACTATAGCCTTAAACCAAGGATTTTGTTAAAATTCCCTTCCAAAACCCATTAGTTAATATTTTTCTTCAAATACCCGTACTATGGCCTCGTACGATGAACTTCATCATATTCTCTAACTATAGCCTTAACTCTTTTTTTTGTCAAAATTCCTTTACTATAGCCTTCTACCTTGATTTCTCTTCAAATTCCTTACGACAGCCTTTTCCCATTATTTTTGTTTGAATTGCTTTTTGATAGCCTTGAACCACCATTTTCTTTAAATTCTATTACTATATTTTCCAGCCATGATTTAACTTCAAATTCCCTTACTATAGTTTTCAATTAAGATTTTATATATAATTTCGTAACTATAGCCTTCATTTCTGATTTTTTAAAAATTGCCTCACTACTTCATGCAACTTTTACTTTCTTTAAATTCCACTACAATAGCCATTAACCATGAGTTTTCAAAAAATTCCCTTGGAATTATTTTCTTTAAATTCTTTAACTATAGCCTTAAACCATGATTTTTCCTATAATTCCCTTACAATTGCCTTCGGCCTAGCTTTTTCTTCAAATTCCCCAACACTAGCCTTGTGCCACAAGTTTATTCAAATTCTTTTTCTATAGCCACTAGTCATTATTTTTTACAAAATCCCCTTACTACTGCCTCCAATCATTATATTCCTTCAAATTCTCTTAGTCTTGCCTTTTTCCATGATTTTTTTAAAATTCCTTAACGATTGCCTTCAAATAATGTTTTCTTAAAATTCCTTTATCATAGCCTGGAACCATGGGTTTTGCTAAAATTGCCATACTGTAGCCTTCATGTTTGATTTTTTCATAAAATTCCCTTACTAAAGCCTTCAGCTATGATTTTTTTTAAAATTCTCTTACTACAAGCATCACCAAGTTTACCCATTTAAAATTCTTAACTATAGCCTTAAACCAAGAATTTGGTTAAAATTCCCTTCCAAAACCCTTTAGTTAATATTTTTCTTCAAATACCCCTACTATGGCCTCGTACGATCAACTTCATCATATTCTCTTACTATAGCCTTAAGTCATTTTTTTGAAAAAATTCCTTTACTATGGCCTTCTACCTTGTTTTCTCTTCAAATTCCTTACGATAGCCATTTGCCATTATTTTTCTTTGAATTGCTTTTTTATAGCCTTGAACCACCATTTTCTTTAAATTCTATTAATATTCTTTCCTGCCATGATTTTACTTCAAATTCCATATTATTGTCTTCAATTAAGATTTTATATATAATATTTTATTTAAATTCTACTACAATAGCCATTAACCTTGAGTTTTAAATAATTCCCACGGAATAATTTTCTTTAAATTCTGTAACTATAGCCTTAAACCATGATTTTTCCAATAATTCCCGTACAATAGCCTTCGGCCTTGCTTTTTCTTCAAGTTCTCTAACTCTAGCCTTGTGCCACGAGTTTATTCAAATTCTCTTTCTATAGCCATTAGTCATAATTTTTGACAAAAGCCCCTTACTAGAGCCTCCAATCATTATATTCCTTCAAATTCTCTTATTCTTGCCTTTTCCACAATTTTTTTCAAATTCCTTTTCTATTCCATTGAAATGAAGTTTTCTTAAAATTCCATTATCGTAGCATGCAGCCATGGGTTTTGCTCAAATTCCCAGACTATAGCCTTCAGGTTTGATTTTTTCTTAAAATTCCTTTATTATAGCCTTCAGCTATGATTTTTCTTAAACTTCTCATACTACAAGCATCACCCAAGTTTCCCATTTAAAATTTTTTACTATAGCCTTAAACTAAGAATTTTGTTAAAATTCCCTTCCAAAACCCATTAGTTAATATTTTTCTTCAAATACCCGTACTATGGCCTCGTACGATGAACTTCATAATATTCTCTAACTATAGCCTTAAGTCATTTTTTTGTCAAAATTCCTTTAATATAACCTTCCACCTTGTTTTCGCTTCAAATTCTTTACGATAGCCTTTTGCCATTATTTTTGTTTATATTGCTTTTTTATAGCCTTGAACCACCATTTTCTTTAAATTCTATTACTATTCTTTCCATCCATGATTTTAGTTGAAATTCCCTAACTATAGCCTTCAATTAAGATTTTATATACAATATCGTAACTATAGCCATCAATTCTGATTTTTTAAAAATTCTCTCACTACAACATGCAGCCTGTATTTTCTTTAAATTCCACAACAATAGCCATTAACCATGAGTTTTCAAAAAAATTCCATGGAATTATTATCTTTAAATTTTTTAACTATTGCCATACACCATGATTTTTTCGATAATTCCCTTACAATAGCCTTCAACCTTGCTTTTTCTACAAGTTCCCTACCTCTAGCCTTGTGCCACAACTATATTCAAATTCTCTTTTTATTGCCATTAGTCATAATTTTTGACAAATGCCCCTTACTATAGCCTCCAAACATTATATTTCTCCATATTCTCTTTCTCTTGCCTTTTTCCATGATTTTTTTAAAATTCCTTTACTATTGCCTTCAAATAAAGTTTTCTTAAAATTCCTTTATCATAGCCTGCAGCCATGGGTTTTTCTAAAATTCCCTTACTATAGCCTTCAATTTTGATTTTTTCTTTAAATTCCATTACTCTAGCCTTCAGCTATGAGTTTTCTTAAAATTCTCTTACTACAAGCATCACCCAAATTTACCCATTTAAAATTCTTTACTATAGACTTAAACCAAGAATTTTGTTAAAATTCCATTCCAAAACCTTTTAGTTAATATTTTTCTAAAAATACCGCTACTATAGCCTCGTACGATGACCTTCATCATATTCTCTTACTATAGCCTTAAGTCTTTTTTTTGCCAAATTCCTTTACTAAAGCCTTCTTCCTTGGTTTCTCTTCAAATTCCTTATGATAGACTTTTGCCATTATTTTTGATTGAATTGCTTTTTTAATGCCTTGAACCACCAATTTGGTTAAATTCTATTACTATTCTTTCCAGCCATGATTTTACTTCAAATTCCTCTACTTTAGTCTTCAATTAAGATTTTATATATAAAATCGTAACTATAGCCATCAATTCTGATTTTTTAAAAATTCTCCCACTTCTACATGCAACCTTTATTTTGTTTAAATTCCACTACAATAGCCATTAACCATGAGTTTTCAAAAAATTCCCATGGAATTATTTTCTTTAAATTCTTTAACTATAGCCTTAAACCATGATTTTTCCTATAATTCCCTTACAATTGCCTTCGGCCTAGCTTTTTCTTCAAGTTCCCCAACACTAGCCTTGTGCCACAAGTTTATTCAAATTCTTTTTCTATAGCCACTAGTCATTATTTTTTACAAAATCCCCTTACTACTGCCTCCAATCATTATATTCCTTCAAATTCTCTTAGTCTTGCCTTTTTCCATGATTTTTTTAAAATTCCTTAACGATTGCCTTCAAATAATGTTTTCTTAAAATTCCTTTATCATAGCCTGGAACCATGGGTTTTGCTCAAATTGCCATACTGTAGCTGCATGTTTGATTTTTTCATAAAATTCCCTTACTATAGCCTTCAGCTATGAGTTTTCTTAAAATTCTCTTACTACAAGCATCACCCAAATTTACCCATTTAAAATTCTTTACTATAGACTTAAACCAAGAATTTGGTTAAAATTCCATTCCAAAACCTTTTAGTTAATATTTTTCTAAAAATACCGCTACTATAGCCTCGTACGATGAACTTCATCATATTCTCTTACTATAGCCTTAAGTCATTTTTTAGTCAAAATTCCTTTACTATAGCCTTCTTCCTTAGTTTCTCTTCAAATTCCTTACGACAGACTTTTGCCATTATTTTTTATTGAATTGCTTTTTTAATGCCTTGAACCACCAATTTGGTTAAATTCTATTACTATTCTTTCCAGCCATGATTTTACTTCAAATTCCTCTACTTTAGTCTTCAATTAAGATTTTATATATATAATCGTAACTATAGCCATCAATTCTGATTTTTTAAAAATTCTCTCACTTCTACATGCAACCTTTATTTTCTTTAAATTCCACTACAATAGCCATTAACCATGAGTTTTCAAACAATTTCCATGGAATTATTTTCTTTAAATTCTTTAACTTTAGACTCAAACCATGATTTTCCTTATAATTCCCTTACAATAGCCTTCGGCCTTTAATTTTCTTCAAGTTCCCTAACTCTAGCCTTATGCCACGAGTTTTTTCAAATTCCCTTTCTATAGCCATTAGTCATAATTTTTGACAAAAGCCCCTTACTATAGCCTTCAATCATTATATTCCTCCAAATTTTCTAACTCTTGCCTTTATCCATGATTTTTTTAAACTTCCTTTACTATTGCCTTCAAATAAATTTTTCTAAAAATTCCTTTATCATAACCTGCAGCCATGGGTTTTGCTGAAATTCCCTAACTATAGCCTTCAGGTTTCTTTTTTCTTAAAATTCTCTTACTATAGCCTTCAGCTATGATTTTTCTTAAAATTCTCTTACTACAAACATCACCCAAGTTTTCCCATTTAAAATTCTTTACTATTGTCTTAAACGAAGAATTTGGTTAAAATACCCTTCCAAAACCCTTTAGTTAATATTTTTCTTAAAATACCCCTATTATGGCCTCGTACGATGAACTTCATCATATTCTCTTACTATAGCCTTAAGTCATTTTTTTGTCAAAATTCCTTTACTGTAGCCTTCTACCTTGATTTCTCTTCAAATTCCTTGCGACAGCCTTTTGTCATTATTGCTTATTGAATTGCTTTTTTAATGCCTTAAACCACCATTTTGGTAAATGTACTATTCTTTCCAGCCATGATTTTACTTCAAATTACCCTACTATAGTCTTCAATTAAGATTTTATATGTAATATCGTAAATATAGCCATCAATTCTGATTTTTTAAAAATTCTCTCACTACTTCATGCGGCCTTTATTTTTTTCAAATTCCACTACAATTGCCATTAACCTTGAGTTTTCAAAAAATTCCCATGGAATTATTTTCTTTAAATTCTTTAACTATAGCCTTAAACCATGACTTTTCCTATAAATCCTTTACTATAGCCTTCGGCCTTGCTTTTTCTTCAAGTTCCCTAACTCTAGCCTTATGCCACGAGTTTTTCCAAATTCCCTTTCTATAGCCATTAGTCATAATTTTTGACAAAAGCCCCTTACTATAGCCTTGAATCATTATATTCCACCAAATTCTCTAACTCTTGCCTTTATCCATAATTTTTTTAAACTTCCTTTACTATTGGCTTCAAATAAATTTTTCTAAAAATTCCTTTATCATAGCCTGCAGCCATGGGTTTTGCAAAAATTCCCTTACTATAGCCTTCAGGTTTGTTTTTTCTTAAAATTCTCTTACTATAGCCTTCAGCTATGATTTTTCTTAAAATTCTCTTACTACAAGCATCACCCAAGTTTTCCCATTTAAAATTCTTTACTATAGCCTTAAACCAAGAATTTGGTTAAAATTCCCTTCCAAAACCCTTTAGTTAATATTTTTCTTCAAATACCCCTACTATGGCCTCGTACGATGCAGCATATTCTCTTACTATAGCCTTAAACCATTTTATTGTAAAAATTCCTTTACTATGGCCTCTACCTTGATTTCTCTTCAAATTCCTTATGATAGCCTTTTGCCATTATTTTTGTTTGAATTTTTCTTTATAGCCTTCAACCACTATTTTCTTTAAATTCTTTTACTATTCTTTCCAGCCATGATTTTAGTTCAAATTTCCTTACTATACCCTTCAATTAAGATTTTATATATAATATCGTAACTATAGCCATCAATTCTGATTTTTAAAAATTCTCTCACTTCAACATACAGCCTTTATTTTCTTTAAATTCTACTACAATAGATATTAACCATGAGTTTTCAAAAAATTCCCATGGAATTATTTTCTTTAAATTATTTAACTGTAGCCTTAAACCATGACTTTTCCTATAAATCCTTTACAATAGCCTTCTGCCTTGATTTTTCTTGAAGTTCCCTATCTCTAGCCTTGTTCCACGAGTTTATTCAAATTCTCTTTCTATAGCCATTAATCATAATTTTTGGAAAAGCCCCTTACTATAGCCTCCAATCATTATATTCCTTCAAATTCTCTTACTCTTTCCTCTGTCCATGACTTTTTTAAAATTCCTTTACTATTGCCTTCAAATAAAGTTTTCTTAAAATACCTTTATCATAGCATACAACCATGGGTTTTGCTAAAATTCCCTTACTATTGCCTTCAAGTTTGATTTTTTCTTAAAATTCCCTTACTATAGCCATCAGCTATGACTTTTCTTAAAATTCTCTTACTACAAGCATCACCAAGTTAAAATTTTTCTTCATATATCCCTACTATGGCCTTGTACGATGAACTTCATCATATTCTCTTACTATATCCTTAAGTCATTTTTTTGTAAAAATTCCTTTTCTATGGCCTTCTACCTTGATTTCTCTTCAAATTCCTTACGACAGCCTTTTGCCATTATTTTTCCATGGAATTATTATCTTTAAAGTTTTTAACTATTGCCTTAAACAATGATTTTTCCGATAATTCCCTTACAATAGCCTTCAACCATGCTTTTTCTACAAGTTCCCTACCTCTAGCCTTGTGCCACAACTTTATTCAAATTCTCTTTCTATAGCCATTAGTCATAATTTTTTACAAAAGCCCCTTACTATAGCCTCCAAACATTATATTTCTCCATATTCTCTTTCTCTTGCCTTTTTCCATGATTTTTGTAAAATTCCTTTACTATTGCCTTCAAAAAAAATTTTCTTAAAATTCCTTTATCATAGCCTACAACCATGGGTTTTTCTAAAATTCCCTTCCTATAGCCTTCAAGTTTGATTTTTTCTTAAAATTCCATTACTCTAGCATCACCCAAATTTACCCATTTAAAATTCTTTACTATAGACTAAAACCATGAATTTGGTTAAAATTCCATTCCAAAACCCTTTAGTTAATATTTTTCTTAAAATACCACTACTATATCCTCGTACAATGAACTTCATCATATTTTCATACTATAGCCTTAAGTCATTTTTTTGTCAAAATTCCTTTACTATTGCCTTCTTCCTTGGTTTCTCTACAAATTCCTTACGACAGACTTTTGCCATTATTTTTGATTGAATTGCTTTTTTAATGCCTTGAACCACCATTTTGGTTAAATTCTATTACTATTCTTTCCAGCCATGATTTTACTTCAAATTCCTCTACTTTAGTCTTCAATTAAGATTTTATATATAATATCGTAACTATAGCCATCAATTCTGATTTTTAAAAAATTCTCTCACTTCTACATGCAACCTTTATTTTCTTTTAATTCCACTACAATAGCCATTAACCATGAATTTTCAAAAAATTTCCATTGAATTATTTTCTTTAAATTATTTAACTTTAGGCTTAAACCATGATTTTCCCTGTAATTCCCTTACAATAGCCTTCAGCCTTGCTTTTTCTTCAAGTTCCCTAACTCTAGCCTTATGCCACGAGTCTATTCAAATTCTCTTTCTGTAGCCATTAGTCATAATTTTTGACAAAAGCCCCTTAATATAGCCTTCAATCATTATATTCTTCCAAATTCTCTAACTCCTGCCTTTATCCATGATTTTTTTAAACATCCTTTACTATTGTCTTCAAATAAATTTTTTTAAAAATTCCTTTATCATAGCTTGCAGCCATTGTTTTGCTAAAATTCCCTTACTATAGCCTTCAGGTTTGTTTTTTCTTAAAATTCTCTTACTATAGCCTTCAGCTATGATTTTTCTTAAAATTCTCTTACTACAAGCATCACCCAAGTTTTCCCATTTAAAATTCTTTACTATAGCCTTAAACCAAGAATTTGGTTAAAATTCCCTTCCAAAACCCTTTAGTTAATATTTTTCTTCAAAACCCCTACTATGGCCTCGTACGATGAACTTCATCATATTCTCTTACAATAGCCTTAAGTCGTTTTATTGTAAAAATTCCTTTACTATAGCCTTGATTTCTCTTCAAATTCCTTACGACAGCCTTTTGCCATTATTTTTCTTAGAATTGCTTTTTTATAACCTTGAACCACCATTTTCTTTAAATTCTATTACTATTCTTTCCTGCCATGATTTTACTTCAAATTCCATATTATTGTCTTCAATTAAGATTTTATATATAATATTTTATTTAAATTCCACTCCAATAGCCATTAACCTTGAGTTTTAAATAATTCCCACGGAATAATTTTCTTTAAATTCTGTAACTATAGCCTTAAACCATGATTTTTCCAATAATTCCCGTACAATAGCCTTCGGCCTTGCTTTTTCTTCAAGTTCTCTAACTCTAGCCTTGTGCCACGAGTTTATTCAAATTCTCTTTCTATAGCCATTAGTCATAATTTTTGACAAAAGCCCCTTACTAGAGCCTCCAATCATTATATTCCTTCAAATTCTCTTATTCTTGCCTTTTCCATGATTTTTTTCAAATTCCTTTTCTATTCCCTTGAAAAGATGTTTTCTTAAAATTCCATTATCGTAGCATGCAGCCATGGGTTTTGCTCAAATTCCCAGACTATAGCCTTCAGGTTTGATTTTTTTTTAAAATTCCTTTATTATAGCCTTCAGCTATGATTTTTCTTAAACTTCTCATACTACAAGCATCACCCAAGTTTCCCATTTAAAATTTTTTACTATAGCCTTAAACCAAGAATTTTGTTAAAATTCCCTTCCAAAACCCATTAGTTAATATTTTTCTTCAAATACCCGTACTATGGCCTCATATGATGAACTTCATCATATTCTCTAACTATAGCCTTAAGTCATTTTTTTGTCAAAATTCCTTTACTATAACCTTCCACCTTGTTTTCTCTTCAAATTCTTTACGATAGCCTTTTGCCATTATTTTTGTTTATATTGCTTTTTTATAGCTTTGAACCACCATTTTCTTTAAATTCTATTACTATTCTTTCCACCCATGATTTTAGTTGAAATTCCCTTACTATAACCTTCAATTAAGATTTTATATATAATATCTAACTATAGCCATCAATTCTGATTTTTTAAAAATTCTTTCACTACAACATGCAGCCTGTATTTTCTTTAAATTCCACTACAATAGCCATTAACCATGAGTTTTCAAAAAATTGCCATGGAATTATTATCTTTAAACTTTTTAACTATTGCCATAAACCATGATTTTTTCGATAATTCCCTTACAATAGCCTTCAACCTTGCTTTTTCTTCAAGTTCCCTAACTCTAGCCTTGTGCCACAACTTTATTCAAATACTCTTTTTATAGCCATTAGTCATAATTTTTTACAAAAGCCCCTTACTATAGCCTTCAATCATTATATTCCTTCAAATGCTCTAACTCTTGCCTTTATCGATGATATTTTTAAAATTCCTTTACTATTGCCTTCAAATAAAGTTTTCTTAAAATTCCTTTATCATAGCCTGCAGCCATGGGTTTTTCTAAAATTCCCTTACTATAGACTTTAAGTTTGATTTTTTCTTAAAATTCCATTACTCTAGCCTTCAGCTATGATTTTTCTTAAAATTCTCTTACTGCAAGCATCACCGAAATTTACCCATTTAAAATTCTTTACTATAGACTTAAACCAAGAATTTGGTTAAAATTTCATTCCAAAACCTTTTAGTTAATATTTTTCTTCAAATACCCCTACTATGGCCTCGTACGATGAACTTCATCATATTCTCTTACTATAGCCTTAACTCATTTTTTTGTCAAAATACCTTTACTATAGCCTTCAACTATGATTTCTCTTCCAGTACCTTACGACAACCTTTTCCTATTATTTTTGTTTAAATTGCTTTTTTATAGCCTTGAACCACCATTTTCTTTAAATTTTATTACTATTCTTTCCTTCCATGATTTTACTTCAATTTCCCTTACTATAGTCTTTGATTAAGATTTTATATATAATTTCATTACTACCGCCATCAATTCTGTTTTTTTAAATATTGTCTCTCTAGTACATGCAGCCTTTATTTTCATTAAATTCCATTACAATAGCTATTAACCTTGAGTTTTAAAAAATTCCCATGGAATTATTTTCTTTAAATTCTTTAACTATAGCCTTAAACCACAATTTTTCCAATAATTCCCTTTCAATTGCCTTCGGCCATGCTTATGCTTCAAGTTCCATAACTCTAGCCTTGTGCCACGAGTTTATTCAAATTCTCTTTCTATAGCCATTAGTCTTAATTTTTTACAAATTCCCCTTACTGGAGCCTCCAATCATTATATTCCTTCAAATTCTCATATTCTTGCCTTTTCCACCATTTTTTAAAAATTCCTTTACTATTGCCTTCAAATAAATTTTACTAAAAATTCCTTTATCATAGCCTGCAGCCATGGGTTTTGCAAAAATTCCCTTACTATAGCCTTCTGGTTTGTTTTTTCTTAAAATTCTCTTACTATAGCCTTCAGCTATGATTTTTCTTAAAATTCTCATACTACAAGCATCACCCAAGTTTTCCCATTTAAAATTCTTTACTATAGCCTTAAACCAAGAATTTGGCTAAAATTCCCTTCCAAAACCCTTTCGTTAATATTTGTCCTCAAATACCCCTACATGGCCTCGTACGATGAACTTCATCATATTCTCTTACTTTAGCCTTAAGTCATTTTTTGGTCAAAATTCCTTTACTATAGCCTTCTACCTTGATTTCTCTTCAAATTTCTTACAATAGCCTTTGACCATTATTTCTGATTGAATTGCTTTTTTAATGCCTTGAACCACCATTTTCTTTAAATTCTATTACTATTCTTTTCAGCCATGATTTTACTTCAAATTCACTTAATATTGCCATCGATTAAGATTTTATATATAATATCGTAACAATAGCCATCAATTCGGATTTTTTAAAAATTCTCTCACTACTACTTGTAACCTTTATTTTCTTTAAATTCCACTAGAATAGCCTTTAACCACGAGTTTTCATAAAATTCCCATGGAATTATTTTCTTTAAATTCTTTTACTATTGCCTTAAACCATGATTTTTGCTATAATTCCCTTGCAATAGCCTTCGGCCTTGCATTTTCTTCAAGTTCCCTAACTCTCGCCTTGTGCCATGAGTTTATTCAAATTCTCTTTCTATAGCCATTAGTCATAATTTTTGACAAAAGCCCCTTACTAGAGCCTCCAATCATTATATTCCTTCAAATTCTCTTATTCTTGCCTTTTCCACCATTTTTTTAAAATTCCTTTACTATTGCCTTCAAATAAAGTTTTCATAAAATTCCTTTATCGTAGCATGCAACCATGGGTTTTGCTAAAATTCCCTTACTATAGCCTTCTGGTTTGATTTTTTCTTAAAATTGCCTTACTATAGCCTTCAGCTATGATTTGTCTTAAACTTCATATACTACAAGCATCACCCAAGTTTTCCCATTTAAAATTCTTTACTATAGCCTTAAACCAAGAATTTGGTTAAAATTCCCTTCTCAAACCCTTTAGTTAATATTTTTCTTCAAATACCCCTACTATGGCCTCGTACGATGAACTTCATCATATTCTCTTCCTATAGCCTTAAGTCTTTTTTTTGTCAAAATTCCTTTAATATAGCTTTCTTCCTTGGTTTCTCTTCAAATTCCTTACGACAGACTTTTGCCATTATTTTTAATGGAATTGCTTTTTTAACGCCTTGAACCGCCATTTTGGTTAAATTCTATTATTATTCTTTCCAGCCATGATTTTACTTCATATTCCCTTACTATAGTCTTCAATTAAGATTTTATATATAATTTCGTAACTATAGCCATTAATTCTGATTTTTTAAAAATTCTCTCACTACTACTTGTTGCCTTTATTTTCTTTAAATTCCACTACAATAGCCATTAACCAAGAGTTTTCAAAAAATTCCTGTGAAATTATTTTCTATAAATTCTTTAACTATAGCCTTAAACCATGATTTTTCCTATAATTCCCTTACAATAGCCTTCGCCCTTGCTTTTTCTTGAAGTTCCCTAATTCTAGCCTTGTGCCACGAGTTTATTCAAATTCTCTTTCTATAGCCATTAGTCATAATTTTTTACTAAAGCCCCTTACTACAACTTCCAATCATTATATTCCTTCAGATTCTCTTACTCTTGACTTTTTCCATGATATTTTTAAAATTCCTTTACTATTGCCTACAAATAAATTTTCAAAAAATTCCTTTTTCATAGCATGTAGCCATGGGTTTTGCTAAAATTCCCTTACTATAGCCTTAGGGTTTGATTTTTTCTTAAAATTCCCTTACTATTGCCTTCAGCTATGATTTTTATTAAAATTCTCTTACTGCATGCATCACCCAAGTTTTCCTATTTAAAATTCATTACTATAGCCTTAAACCATGAATTTGGTTTAAATTCCCTCACAATACCCTTTAGTCAATATTTTTCTTCTTATACCCCTACTATGACCTCTTACGATGAACTTCATCAAATTCTCTAACTATAACCTTAAGTCATTTTTTTGTCAAAATTCCTTTTCAATACCCTTCAACCGTGATTTCTCTTCAAATTCCTTACAACAACCTTTTGCCATTATTTTTGTTTCAATTGCTTTTTTATAGGCTTGAACCACCATTTTCTTTAAATTTAATTACTATTCTTTCCAGCCATGATTTTACTTCAAATTCCCTTACTACTGTCTTCAATTAAGATTTTGTATATAATATCGTAACTATAGCCATCAATTCTGATTTTTAAAAAATTCTCTCACTACTACATGCAGCCTTTATTTTCTTTAAACTCCACTACAATAGCCATTAACCTTGAGTTTTAAATAATTCCCATGGAATTATTTTCTTTAAATTCTTTAACTATAGCCTTAAACCATGATTTTCCCAATAATTCCCTTACAATAGCCTTCGGCCTTGCTTTTTCTTCAAGTTCCCTAATGCTAGCCTTGTGCCACGAGTTTATTCAAATTCTCTTTCTATAGTCATTAGTCATAATTTTTGACAAAAGCCCCTTACTAGAGCCTCCAGTCATTATATTCCTTCAAATTCTCTTATTCTTGCCTTTTCCACAATTTTTTTAAACTTCCTTTACTATTCCCTTCACATAAAGTTTTCATAAAATTCCTTTATCGTAGCATGCAGCCATGGGTTTTGCTAAAATTCCCTTACTATAGCCTTCAGTTTTGATTTTTTCTTAAAATTCCCTTACTATAGCCTTCAGCTATGATATTTCTTAAACTACTCATACTACAAGCATCACCCAAGTTTCCCAATTAAAATTCTTTACTATAGCCTTAAACCAAGAATTTGGTAAAAATTCCTTTCCAAAACCCATTAGTTAATATTTTTCATCAAATACCCGTAATATGGCCTCGTACGATGAACTTCATCATATTCTCTAACTATAGCCTTAAGTCATTTTTTTGTCAAAATTCCTTTACTATAACCTTCCACCTTGTTTTCTCTTCAAATTCCGTACGACAGCCTTTTGCCATTATTTTTGTTTGAATTGCTTTTTTATAGCCTTGAAACTCCGTTTTCTTTAAATTCTATTACTATTCTTTCCAGCCATGATTTTAGTTCAAATTCCCTTACTATACGCTTCAACTAAGATTTTATATATAATATCGTAACTATAGCCATCAATTCTAATTTTTTAAAAATTCTCTCACTACAACATGCAGCCTGTATTTTCTTTAAATTCAACTACAGTAGCCATTAACCATGAGTTTTCAAAAAATTGTCACGGAATTATTATCTTTAAATTTTTTAACTATTCCCATAAACCATGATTTTTTCGATAATTCCCTTACCATAGCCTTCAACCTTGCTTTTTCTTCAAGTTCCCTAACTCTAGCCTTGTGCCACAACTTTATTCAAATACTCTTTTTATAGCCATTAGTCATATTTTTTTACAAAAGCCCCTTACTATAGCCTTCAATCATTATATTCCTTCAAATTCTCTAACTCTTGCCTTTATCGATGATATTTTTAAAATTCCTTTACTATTGCCTCAAAATAAAGTTTACTTAAAATTCCTTTATCATAGCCTGCAGTCGTGGGTTTTGCTAAATTTCCCTTACTATAGCCTTCAGGTTTGATTTTTCTTAAAATTCCATTACTATAGCCTTCTGCTATGATTTTTCTTAAAATTCTCTTACTACAAGCATCACCCAAGTTTACCCATTTAAAATTATTTACTATAGCCTTAAACCAAGAATTTGGTTAAAATTCCCTTCCAAAACCCTTTTGTTAATATTTTTCTTCAAATACCCCTAATATGGCCTCATACGATGAACTTGATCATATTCTCTTACTATAGCCTTAACTCATTTTTTTGTCAAAATTCCTTTACTATAGCCTTCTACCTTGATTTCTCTTGAAATTCCTTACGACAACCTTTTCCCATTATTTTTGTTTGAATTGCTTTTTGATAGCCTTGAACCACCATTTTCTTTAAATTCTATTACTATATTTTCCAGCCATGATTTAACTTCAAATTCCCTTACTATAGTTTTCAATTAAGATTTTATATATAATTTCGTAACTATTGCCTTCAATTTTGATTTTTTAAAAATTGCCTCACTACTTCATGCAGCCTTTACTTTCTTTAAATTCCACTACAATAGCCATTAACCATGAGTTTTCAAAAAATTCCCTTGGAATTATTTTCTTTAAATTCTTTAACTATAGCCTTAAACCATGATTTTTCCTATAATTCTCTTACAATTGCCTTCGGCCTAGCTTTTTCTTCAAGTTCCCCAACACTAGCCTTGTGCCACAAGTTTATTCAAATTCTTTTTCTATAGCCACTAGTCATTATTTTTTACAAAATCCCCTTACTACTGCCTCCAATCATTATATTCCTTCAAATTCTCTTAGTCTTGCCTTTTTCCATGATTTTTTTAAAATTCCTTAACGATTGCCTTCAAATAATATTTTCTTAAAATTCCTTTATCATAGCCTGGAACCATGGGTTTTACTAAAATTGCCATACTGTAGCCTTCATGTTTGATTTTTTCATAAAATTCTCTTACTATAGCCTTCAGCTATGATTTTTCTTAAAATTCTCTTACTACAAGCATCACCAAGTTTACCCATTTAAAATTCTTAACTATAGCCTTAAACCAAGAATTTGGTTAAAATTCCCTTCGAAAACCCATTAGTTAATATTTTTCTTCAAATACCCGTACTATGGCCTCGTACGATGAACTTCATCATATTCTCTAACTATAGCCTTAACTCATTTTTTTGTCAAAATTCCTTTACTATAGCCTTCTACCTTGATTTCTCTTCAAATTCCTTACGACAGCCTTTTCCCATTATTTTTGTTTGAATTGCTTTTTGATAGCCTTGAACCACCATTTTCTTTAAATTCTATTACTATATTTTCCAGCCATGATTTAACTTCAAATTCCCTTACTATAGTTTTCAATTAAGATTTTATATATAATTTCGTAACTATAGCCTTCAATTCTGATTTTTTAAAAATTGCCTCTCTACTTCATGCAACCTTTACTTTCTTTAAATTCCACTACAATAGCCATTAACCATGAGTTTTCAAAAAATTCCCTTGGAATTATTTTCTTTAAATTCTTTAACTGTAGCCTTAAACCATGATTTTTCCTATAATTCCCTTACAATTGCCTTCGGCCTAGCTTTTTCTTCAAGTTCCCCAACACTAGCCTTGTGCCACAAGTTTATTCAAATTCTTTTTCTATAGCCACTAGTCATTATTTTTTACAAAATCCCCTTACTACTGCCTCCAATCATTATATTCCTTCAAATTCTCTTAGTCTTGCCTTTTTCCATGATTTTTTTAAAATTCCTTAACGATTGCCTTCATATAATGTTTTCTTAAAATTCCTTTATCATAGCCTGGAACCATGGGTTTTGCTAAAATTGCCATACTGTAGCCTTCATGTTTGATTTTTTCATAAAATTCCCTTACTATAGCCTTCAGCTATGATTTTTTTTAAAATTCTCTTACTACAAGCATCACCAAGTTTACCCATTTAAAATTCTTAACTAAAGCCTTAAACCAAGAATTTGGTTAAAATTCCCTTCCAAAACCCTTTAGTTAATATTTTTCTTCAAATACCCCTACTATGGCCTCGTACGATCAACTTCATCATATTCTCTTACTATAGCAAGTCATTTTCTTGAAAAAATTCCTTTACTATGGCCTTCTACTTTGATTTCTCTTCAAATTCCTTACGACAGCCTTTTGCCATTATTTTTCTTTGAATTGCTTTTTTATAGCCTTGAACCACCATTTTCTTTAAATTCTATTACTATTCTTTCCTGCCATGATTTTACTTCAAATTCCATATTATTGTCTTCAATTAAGATTTTATATATAATATTTTATTTAAATTCCACTACAATAGCTATTAACCTTGAGTTTTAAATAATTCCCACGGAATAATTTTCTTTAAATTCTGTAACTATAGCCTTAAACCATGATTTTTCCAATAATTTCCGTTACAATAGCCTTCGGCCTTGCTTTTTCTTCAAGTTCTCTAACTCTAGCCTTGTGCCACGAGTTTATTCAAATTCTCTTTCTATAGCCATTAGTCATAATTTTTGACAAAAGCCCCTTACTAGAGCCTCCAATCATTATATTCCTTCAAATTCTCTTATTCTTGCCTTTTCCATGATTTTTTTCAAATTCCTTTACTATTCCCTTCAAATAAAGTTTTCTTAAAATTCCATTATCGTAGCATGCAGCCATGGGTTTTGCTCAAATTCCCTTACTATAGCCTTCAGGTTCGATTTTTTCTTGAAATTCCCTTACTATAGCCTTCAGGTTTGATTTTTTCTTAAAATTCCTTTATTATAGCCTTCAGCTATGATTTTTCTTAAACTTCTCATACTACAGCATCACCCAAGTTTCCCATTTAAAATTTTTTACTATAGCCTTAAACCAAGAATTTTGTTAAAATTCCCTTCCAAAACCCATTAGTTAATATTTTTCATCAAATACCCGTACTATGGCCTCGTACGATGAACTTCATAATATTCTCTAACTATAGCCTTAAGTCATTTTTTTGTCAAAATTCCTTTAATATAACCTTCCACCTTGTTTTCTCTTCAAATTCTTTACGATAGCCTTTTGCCATTATTTTTGTTTATATTGCTTTTTTATTGCCTTGAACCACCATTTTCTTTAAATTCTATTACTATTCTTTCCAGCCATGATTTTAGTTGAAATTCCCTAACTATAGCCATCAATTCTAATTTTTTAAAAATTCTCTCACTACAACATGCAGCCTGTATTTTCTTTAAATTCCACAACAATAGCCATTAACCATGAGTTTTCAAAAAAAATCCATGGAATTATTATCTTTAAATTTTTTAACTATTGCCATACACCATGATTTTTCCGATAATTCCCTTACAATAGCCTTCAACCTTGCTTTTTCTACAAGTTCCCTACCTCTAGCCTTGTGCCACAACTATATTCAAATTCTCTTTTTATTGACATTAGTCATAATTTTTTACAAAAGCCCCCTACTATAGCCTCCAAACATTATATTTCTCCATATTCTCTTTCTCTTGCCTTTTCCCATGATTTTTTTAAAATTCCTTTACTTTTGCCTTCAAATAACGTTTTCTTAAAATTCCTTTATCATAGCCTGCAGCCATGGGTTTTTCTAAAATTCCCTTACTATAGCCTTCAAGTTTGATTTTTTCTTAAAATTCCATTACTCTAGCCTTCAGCTATGAGTTTTCTTAAAATTCTCTTACTACAAGCATTGCCCAAATTTACCTATTTAAAATTCTTTACTATAGACTTAAACCAAGAATTTGGTTAAAATTCCATTCCAAAACCTTTTAGTTAATATTTTTCTAAAAATACCGCTACTATAGCCTCGTACGATGACCTTCATCATATTCTCTTACTATAGCCTTAAGTCATTTTTTAGTCAAAATTCCTTTACTATAGCCTTCTTCCTTGGTTTCTCTTCAAATTCCTTACGACAGACTTTTGCCATTATTTTTTATTGAATTGCTTTTTTAATGCCTTGAACCACCATTTTGGTTAAATTCTATTACTATTCTTTCCAGCCATGATTTTACTTCTAATTCCTCTACTTTAGTCTTCAATTAAGATTTTATATATAAAATCGTAACTATAGCCATCAATTCTGATTTTTTAAAAATTCTCTCACTTCTACATGCAACCTTTATTTTCTTTAAATTCCACTACAATAGCCATTAACCATGAGTTTTCAAAAAATTTCCATGGAATTATTTTCTTTAAATTTTTTAACTTTAGGCTCAAACCATGATTTTCCTTATAATTCTCTTACAATAGCCTTCGGCCTTTCATTTTCTTCAAGTTCCCTAACTCTAGCCTTATGCCACGAGTTTTTTCAAATTCCCTTTCTATAGCCATTAGTCATAAATTTTTACAAAAGCCCCTTACTATAGCCTTCAATCATTATATTCCTCCAAATTCTCTAACTCTTGCCTTTATCCATAATTTTTTTAAACTTCCTTTACTATTGCCTTCAAATAAATTTTTCTAAAAATTCCTTTATCATAGCCTGCAGCCATGGGTTTCACTGAAATTCCCTAACTATAGCCTTCAGGTTTGTTTTCTCTTAAAATTCTCTTACTATAGCCTTTAGCTATGATTTTTCTTAAAATTCTCTTACTACAAGCATCACCCAAGTTTTCCCATTTAAAATTCTTAACTATAGCCTTAAACCAAGAATTTGGTTAAAATTCCCTTCCAAAACCCTTTAGTTAATATTTTTCTTCAAATACCCCTACTATGGCCTCGTACGATCAACTTCATCATATTCTCTTACTATAGCCTTAAGTCATTTTTTTGAAAAAATTCCTTTACTATGGCCTTCTACCTTGATTTCTCTTCAAATTCCTTACGACAGCCTTTTGCCATTATTTTTGTTTATATTGCTTTTTTATAGCCTTGAACCACCATTTTCTTTAAATTCTATTACTATTCTTTCCAGCCATGATTTTAGTTGAAATTCCCTAACTATAGCCTTCAATTAAGATTTTATATATAATATCGTAACTATAGCCATCAATTCTGATTTTTTAAAAATTCTCTCACTACTTCTTGCAGCCTTTATTTTCTTTAAATTCCACTACAATAGCCGTTAACCATGAGTTTTCAAAAAATTCCCATGGAATTATTTTCTTTAAATTGGTTATCTATTGCCTTAAACTATGATTTTTCCTATAATTCCCTCACAATAGCCTTCAACCTTTCTTTTTCTTCAAGTTCCCTAACTCTAGCCTTGTGCCACGAGTTTATTCAAATTCTCTTTCTATAGCCATTAGTCATAATTTTTGACAAAAGCCCCTTACTATAGCCTTCAATCATTATATTCCTTCAAATTCTCTTACTCTTGACTTTTTCCATGATTTTTTTAAATTTCCTTTACTGTAGCCTGCAGCCATGGGTTTTGCTAAAATTCCCTTACTATAGCCTTCAGGTTTGATTTTTTCTAAAAATTCCCTTACAATAGCCTTCTACTATGATTTTTCTTAAAATTCTCTTACTACAAGCATCACCCAAGTTTACCCATTTAAAATTCTTTTCTATTGCCTTAAACGAAGAATTTGGTTAAAATTCCCTTCCAAAACCTTTTAGTTAATATTTTTCTTAAAATACCCCTACTATGGCCTCGTACGATGAACTTCATCATATTCTCTTACTATAGCCTTAAGTCATTTTTTTGTCAAAATTCCTTTACTATAGCCTTCTACCTTGATTTCTCTTCAAATTCCTTGCGACAGCCTTTTGTCATTTTTTCTGATTGAGTTGCTTTTTTAATGCCTTAAACCACCATTTTGGTAAATGTACTATTCTTTCCAGCCATGATTTTACTTCTAATTCCCCTACTATAGTTTTCAATTAAGATTTTATATGTAATATCGTAAATATAGCCATCAATTCTGATTTTTTAAAAATTCTCTCACTACTTCATGAGGCCTTTATTTTTTTCAAATTCCACTACAATTGCCATTAACCATGAGTTTTCAAAAAATTCCCATGGAATTATTTTCTTTAAATTCTTTAACTATAGCCTTAAACCATGACTTTTCCTATAAATCCTTTACAATAGCCTTCGGCCTTGCTTTTTCTTCGAGTTCCCTAACTCTAGCCTTATGCCACGAGTTTTTTCAAATTCCCTTTCTATAGCCATTAGTCATAATTTTTGACAAAAGCCCTTTACTATAGCCTTCAATCATTATATTCCACCAAATTCTCTAACTCTTGCCTTTATCCATAATTTTTTTAAACTTCCTTTACTATTGCCTTCAAATAAATTTTTCTAAAAGTTCCTTTATCATAGCCTGCAGCCATGGGTTTTGCAAAAATTCCCTTACTATAGCCTTCAGGTTTATTTTTTCTTAAAATTCTCTTACTATAGCCTTCAGCTATGATTTTTCTTAAAATTCTCTTACTACAAGCATCACCCAAATTTTCCAATTTAAAATTCTTTACTATAGCCTTAAACCAAGAATTTGGTTAAAATTCCCTTCCAAAACCCTTAAGTTAATATTTTTCTTCAAATACCCCTACTATGGCCTCGTACGATGCAGCATATTCTCTTACTATAGCCTTAAGCCATTTTATTGTAAAAATTCCTTTACTATGGCCTCTACCTTGATTTCTCTTCAAATTCCTTATGATAGCCTTTTGCCATTATTTTTGTTTGAATTTTTTTTTATAGCCTTGAACCACTATTTTCTTTAAATTCTGTTACTATTCTTCCCAGCCATGATTTTACTTCAAATTTCCTTACTATAGTCTTCAATTAAGATTTTATATATAATTTCGTAATTATAGCCATCAATTCTGATTTTTTAAAAATTCTCTCACTACTTCTTGCTGCCTTTATTTTCTTTAAATTCCACAACAATAGCCGTTAACCATGAGTTTTCAAAAAATTCCTATTGAATTATTTTCTTTAAATTGGTTATCTATTGCCTTAAACCATGATTTTTCCTATAATTCCCTCACAATAGCCTTCAGATTATATATTTATGCACCTAGGATTTCAATGTTTCCGGATTGTGATGAAGTTCAAATAATAGGTGAAAGTTATTTCCTATATATGGGTAACCAGGTTTTCAAAAGCTAAGTCAAGGTAAGAGTACTTGAGCTATAAAATCAGAACTTTGCATGTTGACAATTACGAGGGATTGACATTTCTCCCCAACATCTCATCTCCATAAGTTTTTCAGTAATTAATTCTGTTTTCTTTTCCAGTTCTCAAACACAAAACTTTCTTCACCTCAATCAATAGAAAAATCTTTGCTTAAACTGAGTTCTCATCAAGGTCTCTGTGGGATCAATATCTAGACTCTCGAGTCTATATTACTTGCTGTAGTGCACTAGCTAGACACCCAACAAGTTTTTGGCACCGTTGCCGGGGACCATTGAATTGAGAGTAAGTTTAACTAAATTTTGATTTATTGATTGAGATTAAATTATTTTTACTCTATCTTTTCAGGTTGAACCAGAGTCATGCATGAAAACCAGAATTAGTGGTGAGCCACTTGATGAACCCGATCTAGAACTGGAAAGAGCACTCAAATGAGAGGTGGAATTAAGTGCAGAATGAGATAAGTCCATATCCTAACTCATATTGGGAATTTTCCCAACAATATACATCTTCTAATTATGATCCATGGAGGTATGATTCTGATATATCATGTTCTTTTCATGTCTAAAGGCTGTAGTAAGGAATTTGAAATGAAATCAAGGTTGAAGGCAATAGTCAAGGAATTTTGACAAAAAAATGACTGAAGGCTATAGTAACTGATTTTGAAGAAATTCGTGGTACAAGTCTACATTAAGGGTAATTCGAAGAAAAAAAAATGACTGAAGGCTATTGGAAGGGAATTTTAAGAAAATTTCATGGTTGAAGGCTATAATAAAGCATTTTAAATAAGAAACATGGCTGATGCTTGTAGTAAGAAAATTTTATGAAAAATCACTGCCGACGGCTATTTTGTAAGGGAATTATAAGAAAAAAGAAAACTGAATTCTTTAGTATGGAAATTTTAAGAAAAATCATGGTTGAAGGCTATAATAATACAATTTGAAGAAAACAATGGTTCAAGTCTATATTATGGGAATTTTTTCCAAAATCATGGAAAAAGTCTATAGTAAGAGAATTTGAAGAAAAAAAATGGTTGAAAGATATAGTAAAGGACTTTTGACCAAAATGATGACTGGAGGATATGGTAAGATAATTGAAGAAAATAATTGTTTAAGGTTGTAGTAAGAGAATTTTTAGAAAATCAGACCTTAATGCTATTCTGAGGGAAGTATATGAAAAATCTTAAGTGAAGGCTATATGAGAATTTGAAGTAAAATCATGGCTGAAGGCTATGTAAGAGAATTTGAAGAAAATAGTTGTTTTTTGCTATAGTAATGGAATTTTGTCAATGACAGAAGGCAATAGTAAGGGAATTTGAAGAAATTTATAGCACAAGGCTATAGTAAGTGTATTTGAGAAAAAATATGATTGAACGCTATTGTAAGGAAATTTTATGAAAAAACATGGTTTAAGGCAATAGTAAGGGATTTTAAATAAAAAAACTTGGCCGATGCTTGTAGTAAGAGAATTTTAAGAAAAATCAGAACTGAAGTGTATAGTAAGGGAATTTTATGAAAAGTCAAAACTGAATTCTATTGTAAGGGAATTTTAGTAAAAATCATTGTTGCTAGCTATAATATTATAATTTGAAGGAGAATATGGTTCAAGGTAAAACTAAGGGAATATTTTCAAAAATAATAAAAAAAAGGGTATGTTAAGAGAATTTGAAGAAAAATGATGGTTCAAGGCTATAGTTAGGGACTTTTGACCAAAATTATGACTGAAGGATATAGTAAGATAATTTAATGAAATTCGTGGCACAAAGCTATAGTTAAGGAATTTGAAGAAAAATCATGGCTGAAGGCTATAATATGGGAATTTTAAGAAAAATCATGGTTTAAGGCTATAGTAATGAAATTTAAAAAAACTCATAATTGAAGGCTATAATAAGAGATTTGAAGTAAAATCATGGAAAAAGGCTCTAGTAAGAGAATGTAAAGAAAATTGTTGTTTATAGGCTATAGGTAAGGGAGTTTTAACAAAGGCTATTGATAGGAATTTGAAGAGAAATCATTGTCGAAGGCTATAGTAAGAAAATTTTAATAAATTTTTTGACTAATTGCTATTGTAAGAGAATTTTAACAAATTTTTGCACAATGCAATAGTAAAGGAATTTGAAGCAAAACTTATGGGTGAATGCTATTGTAAGTTAATTTAATGAAAAATCATAGTTTATGGGTCTAGTAAGGGATTTTCCAGAAAAAAACTTGACGGATGGTTTTAGTAAGCGTATTTCAATTAAAATCGGAGCTGGAGGGTAAAGTAAGGGAGCTTTAAGAAAAATCAAAACTGAAGGCTATGGTAATAGAATTTTAAGAAAACTATGGTTGAAGGCTATAGTAAGGGAATTTTTAAAAAATCAGGGGAAAAGGCTAGCATAAGAGAATTTGAAGAAAAATAATGGTTGTAAGGCTTTAGTAAGGAGCTCTTGACAAAACTTTTGACTAAAGGCTATAGTAAAAGAATTTGAAGAATTTTGTGGCACAAGACTATAGTTAGGGAATTTGAAGAAAAATCATGGTTGAAGGCTATAGTAAGGGAATTTGAGGGAAAAACATAGTTTAAGGCAATAGTTCTGGGATTTGAAGAAAATAGTGGCTACAGAATTTTAGTAAAACTCTTAGTTAGGAATGGAATTTAAAGAAAATAATGGCTAAAGGTTGTAGTAAGAGAATTTTTCAAAAATTAGAGTTAAAGGATATTGTTAGGGAATTATATGAAAAAACTAAATTGAAGACTATAATAAGGGAATTTAAAGTAAAATCAAAGCTGGAAGAAATAAATAGTAAGAGAATTTGAAGAAAATGGTGGGTGAAGGCTATAGTAAAGGAATTTTAACAAAAATTATATCTAAAGGCTGTAGTAATGAATTTGAAATGAAATCAAGGTTGAAGGCAATAGTAAAGGAATTTTGACAAAAAAATGACTGAAGGTTATAGTTACTGATTTTGAAGAAATTCGTGGTACAAAAATAACGAAAAAAGGAAATAGTAAAGGATTTTTAAAAAAATCATGGTTGCCATATTTTTAGTAACAAAATTTTACGAAAAATCAGAGTTGAAGGCTATTCTAATGGAATTTTAAGAGAAATCATGGTCGAAGGCTATAGTAATAGAATTTGTAGAAAACTATGGTTGAAGGCTATATTGTAGAATTTTTTTCAAAAATCATGGAAAAAGGCTATAGTAAGAGAATTTGGAGAAAAGTAATGATTGAAGGCTATAGTAAGGGACTTTTGACTATATGACGGGAGGATATTGTAAGATAATTTGAAGAAATTCAAGGCACAAGTATATAGTAAGGGAATTTGAAGAAAAATCATAGCAGAAGGCCATAGTAAGGGAATTTTAAGAAAAATCATAGTTTAAGCAAATAGTAATGGATTTTGAAGAAAATCACAGCTAAAGATTTTTTAGTAGCAGAATTTTAAGAAAAATTAGAGTTGAAGGATATTTTAAGGGAATTTTAAGAAAAATCTTAATTGAAGGCTATTATAAGAGAATTGAAGTAAAATCTTGGTCGAATACTATAGTAAGAGAATTTAAATAAACTTGTGATTTATAGCCTGTAGTAAGGGAATTTTTACAAAAATCATGGCCAAAGGATATAAAAAGGAATTTGAAAAGAAATCATAGTCAAAGGCTATAGTAAGGGAATTTTGACAAAATTTATGTCTAATTGCTATTGTAAGAGAATTTGAAGAAATTTTTGGCACTATGCTATAGTAAGGAAATTTGAAGAAAACTCTTGGTTGAATCCTATTGTAAGGGAATTTTAAGAAAAAACATGGTTTAAGGCTCTAGTAAGCGTATTTTAAGAAAAATCACAGCTGAAGAATATAGTAAGGGAATTTTAAGAAAAAACAAAATTGAAGGCTATAGTAAGGAATTTTGAGCAAAACTCATGGCTAAATGTTATGGTAAAAGAATTTTATGAAAGCTGTGGTTGAAGGCTATAGTAAGGGAATTTAAAAAAAATCAAGGAAAAAAGGCTAGAGTAAGAGAATTTGAAGGAAAATAATGGTTGAAGGCTATAGTAAAGGACTTTTGAAAAAAATTATAACTAAAGGCTATAGTAAGTGAATTTGAAGAAATTCATGGCACAAGGCTAGAGTTAGGAAATTTGAAGAAAAATCATGGTGGAAGGCTATAGTAAATGAATTTTAGAAAAAATCATGGTTTAAGGCTATAGTTAGGGTAATTAAAGAAAATAATTCCTTGGGAATTTTAGGAAAACTCTTGGTTAAAGGTTATTGTAATGGAATTTAAAGAAAATAATGGTTGAATGTTGTAGTAAGAGAATTTTTAAAAAATCAGAGCTGAAGGCTATAGTTAGGAAATTATATGAAAATTTTTAATTGAAGGCTATAGTAAGGGAATTTGAGGTAAAATCATAGTTGGAAGCAATAGTAAGAGAATTTAAAAAAAATGGTGGTTCTCGGGCAATTTCACCAAAAATCATGCTAGAGTAAATGAATTTCGTAAAAAAATAACTAAAAGCGTTATGCTTCTTCAATAATGGAGGGTAAGTATGAATGATACATTAATTGTTGTACGCAGCATGGGTAAGGTAATTAACGGTTATAATAAAGAAGATACGAGGGGGAATTAACTGGGCGAGGAAGGATTGAAAGTCTGAAGAAGCGAGAGTTTATACAGACGAGGATGAGGAGAGAGAACTGAATATTTGCGTGATGATGAAGAAGCGGTGTGAGGAGGCAGCCTCCCGAAAGAAAAGTGGCTCTAGGGAAGAGGATTTCAGAGTTCTCACAGCTTTGACGATGAATGTTACCTGGAGCCACATTTTTGTCTCGGAGGGCGCCTCCGCGATACACAATCCACTTTTGCGTAGATCAATCGATTCGATATAACCCATTTCGATGTCTATACGGTAAGCCATTGTCTTCCTCTTTATGAACTCTGTTTCAGGATTCGATCATCCCTCCATGGCCTCTCCTTTTTCGCCCTTTGCTGCTGCCCCTTTGCTTCTTTTGACTTGGCACCTCTCTTTAGAGGCAGCTTTAGGTCGTGTTTGAAGACAATTTAATACATTTTGCAGAGAATGAAGAATAGTATCTCTTTTTTTTTGTGCTTGTAGGAATGAAATTTTACGAGGACCTAAAATTGTGGTCCAAATCAGCACCGCATTGACCGGGTCAATAAGTCAAACATTAACCCCAGTCAATCAACGAAATCAAGTCATCAATCAAGCCGCAATGAGTCAACGGCCGAGATCAAGATCGCCTCGTCAATAGCCTACAAGGGTGACACGTCAGACGATTAAAGCCACATAGTCAGTCTACAAGGATCTGACGTGGCTCAACCTTGCCTTGGTCTAAGACTGTTCTATATTTCAGGAAGATAGTTACAAAAAAGCGGTCGAAGTAGGTTACAACTGCTCCGACATACCTGGTCCACACAGTTAAAGTAAAACAAGCCTATAAAATAGTATGCTTGGGCTAGACAGAAGGACACACACGGAGACGGGAGAACGTACGTAAAAAATCCAAGAAATTTTAAATTACCACCCTAAATCAGTAAGATAGCACCAAGCATTTCTGCCGCTATTTCACAATGAATTGCCTCAACCAATCGGAATACCAAATTTTTCGTTAAGCTTAGGCGAAATTCAAATTCGTCTCGTTCGTTCATGAAAAAGCGTACGTGATTGTTTAGTATTTATTCGGAGATTGAATCAAAGGAATTCTAGAAGTCGCACCCACACAATCACTTCAAAATTACCAAATTACCCGTATGGTCCACATATTTGTAACAGTATTATTATTTATTTCAAGACAACTTATACGATTTTCAAACGTTTTTCATTCATCCAAAATTGACAAACCCAAATCATAGATAAAACAGAAACACTATGGAAACAGATTTATGTATCACACTTTGGAAGATTTACTACTAAGCGCCATTTCCCTCAGCCGCCGGAGAAAAGCCACCAGTTTTTTTCGATCTGGTGCCGTCTCCTTCACCACCGGATGCTCTTTCATCGCAGTCAACCACTTGGTAATCAGAGGGTTCCTCTCCGGATCGAACAGTTCGATCCCAGTTGCCTCTTCGAAAGCCTCGTGCTCGCAGCAGAGGGACCCGATCACTATGTCCAGGAACCCCGGATTCTGGCCGTGGAAGTACGGCGTCCCGTCCGGGAAATCCTCCCCGATCCCCTTCTCCAACACGCGCAGTCTCTCGATTCGTTCGTTCTTCGCCGCTTCTTGTTCTTCGCCGGTCGATCCCATCGCGTCCCCTGAAACCTAACGAATTCAACGAAAACCCGTGAGAATCAGTGGATCCGGATTCCGGACCGATGAAAGAGAAGGGAAGAGATCTAGTGGAATTTTCATTACCGGTTGGTCGGAGAAGGCGGCCCAGAAGCGAGCCCTGGATCTCTGGTAAGGATCCTTGGGTAAAAAGGGGGAATCCGTCCAAGTTTCGTCGATGTATTCGAGAATAACGAGAGACTCCGTGATGGGTTTTCCGTCGTGAAGGAGCACAGGGACCTTCTTGGTGACCGGATTGTAGCTGAGGAGGTCCGGACTCTTGTTCCGGAGGTCTTCTTCCACGTACTGGTAAGGGATTCCCTTGAGCTTCAGCGCCCATTCGATCCTTCTGCTGTAAGGGCTTGCCCAGAACCCGTAGAGCTTGACTCCATCCATGGCTTAGTTACTCTTCTCCTTCTCTAGTTCTCTACTCTACCTGCTGCTTCGTTGTGTTTCAGGCATTGCCCTCTTTATAGATATGAGTTGAATACAGAGTCAAAATTGGAAGGTTGAAAGGAGATGCTTAGGCAGAAGTCTGAGAGTCAAGACAAATGCCGTCTTCCTTGGTGCTCAAGAAATTTTTATATTGGTGACCACATCATGGATTCGGTCTTTGCTTGGTTTTTGAACCATATGGATTCAATTGGGTAGAAAATGGTTTTTCTGTGGATGGAAGAACCCTTTCCTTTGATATTTATTACGAAGAACAAATTAATGGCCGCCGACGTGAAGAAAAGTCAAGAGTTTGAAGGAGCGAGCTCAAAGAGATTAATGCTGTTAGGCTGAAGACTGAGAGTCAAAAGAGAAATGGCGTCACACTTGGAGCTCAAGAAAATTCAATCTTTGCTCTGTTTAGAGATTTATTAAAAAAAAAAAAAAAAAAAAAAAAAAAAAGAAAGAACAGTACACATTATTTAAAGAACATTGAAGGTGTTTTCTGTTAACCAACAGAACACAAGGGATTGATAAATCTGAATCACTGTTTGGAAGGATTGAGGGCCATTTCTCTCAAACGCCGGAAAAAGGCGACCATTCTTTCATGGTCTGGAGTCGTCTCCTTCACCACCTCCAGCTCTTTCATCTTAGTCAGCCATTTGAACAGCAACGGGTGCTTCTCCGGATCGAAAATCTCTAACCCTATTGCCTCTTCGAAGGCCAGGTAATCCACGAGCCTCGTTCCAATGACTATGTCGAGATATCCCGGCTGCTCGCCGTGCAGAAAAGGAGACCCACCGGAGAAATAATCCTCTTCGAGTCCCTTCTCCAGTACGCGAAGTTTCTCCACCAGTTCATCTCTCGCCGCTTCTTGCTCCTCCCCGGCAGTCCTCATAACCTGAAGCGTAATCTGCAGGTGGGAAAATCATCCGTTAGTTCCAAGAATTCGTGTGAAGAATAGGCACTTATATCAGGATGGTCATTATTGATTAACTTGGAAATGAAGAAGCGGTACAGGGGGGTTGCCTACCGAGTTATCGACGAAATGCGCCCAGAAGCGAGCCTTGGATCTCCGGTAAGAGTCCTTGGGCAGGAGCGGAGCGCCGTCGTCCTTCCATATCTGATCGATGTATTCGAGAATGATGAGGGACTCGAGAATGGGTTTGCCTCTGTGAACCAGAACGGGGACCTTCTTCTGCACGGGATTGAATCGGAGAAGCTCCTTGCTCTTGTTCTGGGGGTCCTCTTCGATGTACTCGTAAGGCACGCCCTTGAGGTTGAGTGCCCATTGGATTCTCCTGCTGTAAGGACTCGCCCAGATCCCGTGCAACTTCAACTCCTCCATGGATATATATATATATATCTCAAATATATATTTCTCTGCTGCTGCTGCTGCTGCTGCTGCTGCTTCTTCCTTCTGAATCTCTGAATACGTGATGATCTCTTTGTTTGCTTGTTTGAATTGATGCAGGGGCGGGTGGTTCCTTATATAGGACTCTCCGGGGCTTGTGTTCTGCAGCATCATTCCGTATTTCCGTGTGGACTGGGGAGAAGGGCAGTCTTCGTAGAAGGAAGAGTCCAACGGGGCAGCGCAAAAGGTTTTCGTAAAAAAAAATGCATTTGGCGTCCTTGGACCAGGGGAGAGGGTCCCACCCAAGGGAGGCGTAACGAAAGTCCGAGACGAGAGGACTTGGTCATACAGCATCGTATGCATTATCTAACGAATGATGTCACAAACTAGTTATGCGAACAGGTACATGCACATAGCAAAATAGCAACACTAACCAGCGGCGCTAAGCGTAAAAGCAGCGTAGCAACGAATTTTAAGTCTCCTGGGGTACCCAACCCAACCCAACCCAACCCAACCCAACCCAACCCGACCCTGCCGCTAAAATTATTAAAATATTAAAATATTTGAAATAATGAAAATATAAACATTTAAAAATAATGATAAATCTATAGAGACTTTTTTTTTTTTAATATACCCATTGTATATGTAATTTTTTAGTTATACAGGTCGGGTCGGGTTGAGGGTAAAAAACTCATCCGGCCCCAAACCCGAGTGATAAAAACCGTCCCTGCCCACTTTGGCAAAAACCTAAACCCAAAAACCGCCGCATCCGTCCTAATGTAAACTTAATGTGCTTGAGGCCACCAAAACGGACCAAAACATTGACATAATCTTTCCCTCGTAACTAAGGAATAGACCGGTTGAACGTTTTGAACCGCGTCGACCATTTTTCCAGATCAATGAACAAATTGTATTTTAAAGCATTGCATGATAAATAAATAAATAAATAAAATCATTAATTTGGTTTATTAATCACTAGAAAAAAAAACTTGTACGCGTTGATTGTGCCCTATACGTCACATTCAGCTGTTTGGAAAATGAAACATCAATGGGTATATATAAGGAGGTAAGGATTCCAGAACCATCCGGGAAAATGAAAAACGGGGCTACAGGAAAGACTTTGTGGAAGGCATTAATTGAAGTCGCACCTAACTATGTGACTTGTGAATAGGTACACAATTCAATCAAAACGGTGCGTTAAACAGAATAACTTAAATAAATAAAATTAAGTTAAAATATATAAAATATAATGAAATATCTGTTATGTTATGCCTAATTTTGTGTGCAAGTCATTCTAGCATCGTTTTACTCTCTTGCAAATCTGCGTTTCCTTAGATTAAACCATTTAATATCTTAAATAGACTTGAGTTTATTACTTGTCTTACGTTCCTTTTTTTTTTTCGTCACTGCACTCATCATCTGAATATGCAGCTTATAATTGTCACACGTGATTAACCCTCTAAATTTCAATATAAAGCTCACAAGAAGTATCTTTAGGTCTTCAAACTTGTAAAATATTAGATTATGAGCATAAGTCAGGTACACTGTTTTGGAAAATGGAACAACATTGGGCAAGGATTCCAAAACCATCAGCAAAGAAGATAAATAGAGAGGGAACACCTAGGTTGGGTATAAAAGCATTTGCACGGGAGGCCATCACTCCACCTTATCAAAGGCTAGAGTGCGAAGAACCAGAATGCTACTTCAGGAGACTTAAACTGAGTCTAGATGGTCTGCCTTTCACATACATGTATATTAAATATACGAAGGAAGCTCAGAAGCGGCTCTGAGTCAAAGTGAACAACTGCAGCACATTTACAAACATTACACGAAGCTATTTACATGTCCATTTCATTGAATATGTCTCCATCGTCTTCTTCGTCGATCATCTCATGGTCCACAAGAAAACCATCCACCGCCAAGTTGCTGACCAGCAAAACATAATATGATCAACAGGTTTGAAATGGTCTAGTCAGTGACTGGCTTTGCAGGTATATAAGTAGAGGTCTCTCCACTTCCTTGCTGCTGGAAGAGGAAAGCTCAAAAGATGGGGGCACTAACGAAGAGACAAAACATAATATGCACCTTAAACTGCAGCAGCGGAAACTGACAACACGTTTGAGTTTTCGATTATAGAAGAAGAAATGGAAAGACCATCTGCATGGAATCATAAAATGTATGAGTGGAATCGCAGTAACAAAAGAATGTCAGATAAAGATTGTGCAAGGTTCCTCACATGGCTCCCTTCTCCACAAACGGATCTTCCTCAGTATCTGGGTTGAAACTGTAAATTTCACACTCTGCCAGCTTTACTACCTGCAAAAGAAAATTTAGTAAGCTTCAAGTAACTACCCAAACTACTCATCGCTCATCATCAAGACAAGAAGACAATGCATAGACTCGCCTCATCAATGGCTTTTGAGATACTATCAAACAGGGAGCAGTCATCATTTGCCAAAGACCATTCCTGCAGTCCAGTTGTACAAGTTCATTCATTATCAAAAGATGAATGACTAAAAAAGATCAAAATGATTAGGCATTCAATCCAATTTGACCCAGCGTACCTTGCTGCTTCAATAAAACAAAGCAAGTAAAGAAAACACACCTTTGCTGCTTCAAACAAGTAACTGTCAAATATCTGCTTGAAACCATCCCATTCTTCATCTCTGAAGAGATGGTGGGCTTGCACAGGTCTGCTCAAGTGATACATGAAGGCATTGTTTGGTCATATAAAAGGCTTTAAAGTCCATTTTTTATATTCATAAATATATGTAGTGTCTTTTACCAACTCGACGGGTGACTAAGCAGGGAAATGGAGAGACTTGAACTCTCAGCTCCTTTAAGAGCAACAGTTCAAAGAACCGTCTGTCAATCCTTTTGACAACATTCCCGTTTGTGGTGAGAGAGGATCAGAACGGGTTGCCAGGTCGCCAAAAAGCTGACATTGACATTACCCAAAATCCTTCTTCCCTGAGAGTTACTGAATGTAAGCGATAATTTTAAATATTTATATAGAATGCTAGAAGATACCTGAAGTCGTAATCTGGATACATGTGACTGAGAGTGAGAACCAAGTAAATCAAAGTCTTCCGGCTGATCAACAGAAAGGGAGAGAGATATATAAACACAACAAGGCAGATGAGATTAAAAAATAACCCTTTAATTCCATTAAACATCAACAACCTTGATCTGCTAGATAAGAAGTCAGTTGGGGATGAGGAATCACTTTCTGATGATTGACCAAGGTAGTCAAGAATCTGACAAAAGAAAGGACAAATAATCAACCTCGAGAATGCATGAATCATGACTACTGCACAGCACAACCACAAGGAGCATAGGTAAGAAAGTATTTGATGCATAAACTACCGGTCACTAATTCCCTAAATGGGTACCCTGTAGCAACATATATCAGAAGGACAAATATCAGAAGCCTTTGCATTTCGGTAGCATTAACTTAAGAGCTCTGCGATTACCTCATGCTCCAAACTTAGAGACAACTTCCTATCTGCTCCTACATGTTTGCCTGCAAAGTTATGAGGTTGTGAACAACAGACGCGTAACGTCGCAAAGCCCAAACATTGTAATCACACCAACCCAAGAACTTACAAGAATAGGCGTCCAGATGTCCTTTAAGGGTACATTCTCCAAGATTTATGTGACTCAAGAAGTAGTTTAGGCTGAAAAGGCAGCATATTGCATTGAATCAGCTGCTTGAATACGTAACCTAAAAAGTAAAATAACATTAACCTACGTATATAAATTACCTCTCAAAAGGTGTGTATTCCAAGAACTTCATGGCGTCCTCCAAATATGCAATACGATCTTAAGTGTATGGTGTCCCGAATAAGAACCTATTTTTTCTTTTCAAAATGAAAAATGAGCGCGATTCAAGCTATTTCCAATCAAAAAAGCTAATGCCAGAATGCCCAAATACAAAGATGACACGCTTTGCCCTATCATGCGATAGAGAATGACACCCCCGTCGAGAATACCACAATCGACTAACTAGTCCCAACCACAAAAGGAATCTACCAATTATTCTCGACCACAGAAACAATCTACCAGTTATAACTCCATTTTTAAACAGCAAAACGTTATCCCCAAAGCTCCAAAACCAAATAGAGAAAAACAGAGAAAAAAGAACCCGCTCTTAAATTTATAAAATGAAAAAACTCAACGTTTTCAACATACTTCCAACACTACACAGGCGATACGAACACCAACGCAAACAAGCCAATCCACCTCAAATAAAACGAGATTTTACCAGATCCAAGAGGGAAGACGGACCCCACGCGACTCGGAAAAACTTTTCCACTCCTTTCCAAAATCCAACCCGACCTCCAAATGTTCCAGTGCAAAACACGATTTCGAACAGGAAAAGAAACGACAAGAACATACAGCACCTGTTGTGGTCGGATCTCCACAGCAAATGGATAATTGTGGCTCACAAAGTAGTACTCGCGGCTCTTTGGACGGATTTCTCGGTGTCTGAGAAGAGTCTCTTCGCAGAGTTCAAAAGAAGCTAAGAACCCGACGAAGATAAGGATTAAAAATTTAAAAGGAAAGTCCAGAAAACGTAGAGAGGATACGGTCGGTGAATATACCCTTCTCGCGGCATACGGATCTTGATATGCGAATCTTCCTCCTAATTAGTAAGATAATTAAGATAAATATAGTAAAATATGAAATAACTTATACTGATAAAAATTATAAAAAGTAAAAAAAATAATAATAATGTTCTCACCTTAAAAATTAGGGAATTATGTGTACCCCTAAGCAAAATTAAAAATTTCATCCTTTCACTATTAAGTGAAATATCTTAATAATTTTATTTTAATAAATATTGGCATTATATGGAGTATTGGGCCTATTGGCCATTAATATTGATTTTATTAACAACATCAGCATTAGTTCCATTTTATTGTTAAAATTAATAAAAGTACGTAGAAAATCTTAGACAAGGAGGAATCATGATAGTATGAAAAATGCGAAATAGAAAATGATTATTTAAGTTTAATTTCAGCAACTTTCTTTCTTCTAATTTGATGATTAAAAAATAAAGCATTACTATTCTTAGCTGGTGATGGTTTGTTTTATTTCTAATTACATTTTCTAATTACTGTGTCTAGTATGGACTATGTTAAGAGTTAAGACTCTATATTTAAAAACTAATCTTTCTTTGTTTGATTGTTTCTGGTGGGTATGGTCTGCGTTCTTCTACTCTCTGTTGATTGCTGTACTCCCGGGTAGAATTAATGGCTTCTCTCACTTTTCTTGTCAAGATAAAAAATTCTTTTGCATACTGGGTCATCACCATTCAGTATTCACCAACCGTTGAAGTCACTGTGTTGTGATGTTTGTTCATCCTCTAACCTTTAGTGGAGATTTTTTTATACGTAACTGCTAATATTATAGTAGAACAGGGGATGTTGAGTTGGAGTCTGGTTGCTGTTCAGAATGTCTCTCAGAGATCCTTCTGTTTCGTCGTACGATTTTTTTGCAGCTCTTCTCCAAAATTCTCTCAAAACCAGAAACTTACTGGGTGGGAAATCCATTCATGGGTATATGGTGAAATCGGGGCTTAATCTCGGCATCTTCTTAACGAACACACTCATCAACGTGTACGCAAAAAACGACCTCATTCCGGACGCACATAAACTCTTTGATGAAATGCCTGCCAGAAATACATTATCTTGGAACACTATGTTATCTGCTTATGCTAAGAGCGGTCAGCTTCACATGGCGTTGCGGATTTTCAATGAAATGACTGAACACGATTCCGTTTCCTGGACTGCTATGATAGTGGGCTACAATCAAATGGGTCAGTTTAGAGCTGCTATTAACTTGTTTCTTGAGATGGTAAAAGTTGGTATTTCACCAACACAATTCACATTTACGAATATCCTTGTTGCTTGTGTTGCCCTGGGTGCTTTGGATATTGGCAAGAAAGTGCACGCCTTTGTGATTAAATTTGGATTGAGTAGCTATATTCCGGTTGCTAATTCACTGATCAACATGTATGGGAAGTCTGGTGAACCGAATTCTGCTAAGGCTGTTTTCGATAAGATGTCTTTGAAGAGCGTAAAAAGCTGGAATTCCATGATTACTCTGTATGCGCAGTCTGACCAGCTTGACCTTGCTAGAGCTCAATTTGATCAGATGGTAGAGCGAGATGTTGTGTCATGGAATTCGATAATTGCAGGGTACAACCAGAATGGATTTGATTTCAAGGCACTAGAATTTTTCTCTTTCATGTTGAAACAATCATCAGTTCGCCCTGATAGTTTCACTATTGTCAGTGCTTTATCAGCTTGTGCCAATTTGGAAATGTTGGATGTTGGCAAACAAATTCATGCCCATATAGTGAGAATCAATATGGAATTTGAAGGTCCCATCAGAAATGCATTGATTTCAATGTATGCCAAGTCTGGGAACATTGAACTTGCTCAGAAAATTGTACAGCTAACTGCAGCTTCTGATCTTAATGTAATATCTTTCACTGCCTTGCTTGAAGGGTATGCTAAGCTTGGGGATGTTGAACCGGCCAGACAAGTCTTCAACTCAATGAAAGATCGAGATGTTGTCACTTGGACGGCTATGATAGTTGGATATGTTCAAAATGGATACAATACTGAAGCTATAGAACTCTTCAGGATGATGGTTACCTTAGGGCCTAAACCAAATGATTATACACTTGCAGCTATGTTACGTGTTTCATCAAGCTTAGCAACAATGGATTATGGGAAGCAAATTCATGCCTTTGCTCTAAGATCAGCTCAAGAGTCTAAAATTTCCGTTAGGAATGCACTTATCTTCATGTATGCCAAATCTGGAAGTATTTCTGGAGCAAGAAAATTATTTGATCGGACTTTCCATCTTAGAGATACTGTCTCTTGGACCTCCATGATTGTGGCCTTAGCACAGCATGGGTTTGGGAAAGAAGCTATTGAGCTATTTGAGAAGATGCTTAGTAAGGGAATGGAACCTGATCATATAACTTATGTGGGTGTATTCACTGCTTGTACTCATTCAGGATTGGTGGAACAAGCCCGAAAATATTTTAAGTTAATGCAGGCCATTCATAAGATTGAACCTACTCCAAGTCACTATGCTTGTTTGATTGATTTATTTGGGCGTGCAGGGTTGTTTCAAGAGGCTCAGGAATTTATAAAAAATATGCCAATAGAGCCAGATGTCATAGCTTGGGGATCACTTCTTGGAGCTTGTAAAGTTCATAAGAATGCAGAATTGGCAAAACTCACAGCAGAGAGATTATTGGCCATTGATCCTAATCATGGGGGTGCCTACTGTGCTCTTGCAAACATTTACTCTTCCTGTGGAAAATGGGAGGAGGCTGCTAAAATTAGAAAGACAATGAAAGCTAGAGGAGTGAAGAAAGAAGTAGGCTCCAGCTGGCTTCAGATTGGTAATAAAATCCATGTCTTTGGTGCTGATGATACTGCACACCCCCAAAAGGATGCAATCTATGAAAAGGCTGCTGAGTTATGGAGGGAAATTAAGAAAATTGGTTTTATTCCCGACATTGATTCAGTTTTGCATGATCTTGATGATGAAATGAAAGAGCTGACACTAAGTAGACACAGTGAGAAGCTTGCGATTGCATTTGGGTTGATTAGTACACCCAAAGGAACAACTTTGAGAATTATGAAAAATCTTAGAGTTTGTTCTGACTGTCACTCTGCAATCAAGTTCATAACCAAGATCGTTGAAAGGGAAATCGTAGTAAGAGATGCTACCCGCTTTCACCATTTCAAGGATGGCTCTTGTTCATGTCAAGACTATTGGTGACACATTTTCTCTGCATTTATTTTTTACAAATTCAACCCTTCATTCTTGGAATTTGGTCACTCGCAGGGTCAGAGTGTCTTGTAACATGTTGTACGCGATTATTTATTCGTTTGATCAGGACATTGGAGCTACCTAACTTGACATGTCAATTTTTACATCTTGAGCATGTCCTATCAGCCTCTATAATTATGACAAACAATTATGAACTGAACTAGTTGTAGCACTACCTTGAATATTCTCCTCTGAATGCAGAAAACTACTGTACAATTCTCTTCATTTTAGTGCCTAGTATATAATTCTCCTTGATCATGATGGTAAAACAGTGCCAAAGTCCCAATATACAACCAAAGTTGTTCTATATTGGTGTGTGAAACTGTGTTAGCTAAGAAGTCTGGAGAACCAAGTCTCTTGCTGATGCTTCATTCTTAAATCAAGATGTTACTGAACCCAGTCTCTCTCTCTAACCTCAACTTGATTCAAACTTTGTTTCATATCTTCTCTGAGAAAAGATAATTATTTTCAAACTTGGCTTTGTCCCCGCTGTGTCTCGTTACAATAAATAGGCTATGGCTTCTTTTATCTCAGACTCCTGTGAATCTCAGACTGGTTTTCTTTCCGACTCCCTGCTTTTGCTGATCATGGTGTAAATTAGCACCCTCAAATCCATGTCTAGATGAAGCATCTTGGAAGGAAGAAAGAAGAAAACGAAGAGATGAGGGAAAAAGGGAGTTTGTCAATTGCTTGGGGCAGGTGGTGTTGCTGCTACTTTGTGCCAAGTCTACGGTTCCTAAGTTTTGCAGTATGAGGCATATGTAACGACGAGGAGCAGCATTTGTAATTTACCTCAATGTAGTTTTGTGTAAGCTTGGTATTATCTTATCTTCAGTTCTGTATACAAAATTGAAATATTACTAGAGTTCGCAATGGATTGGGCTTATGTTCAGGTTGAAATGGGGCAGCTCCGGTCTGTTATTAAATGGATAGCCAAATCCCTCATAATTGGAATATCATTCATTGCAAGCCAAACTATCATATCAAATGATTTATATCGATTATTTGAATATTAAAAGTTTAAGACATATAAAGAAGCAACAGTCTTTGGTGCGGAAGCTAGGCAAACTGGAACACTCTTCCAGTCCCAGGCTCCTAGCATCTCCATAGGAAATAAGTACGTTTGTGGATCAATATAGGTTCGAAAACTGAAAAACAAGGAACACATGCTGAGCTGCGTGCCTCCTCGTGGTCTACTGCGGAGCTCTGTGCTTAACAACTTCTTTCATGGCTTCCTCTGTTCTCAACCTTCTACACGTATTAAAGAAACTGTAATCAGGACATATCGATGGAAAAATTTTGTGGGTTAGTCAGAAGCAGCGAGGTGATGGAAGATATCGGTGGATATGTCACACATATGGGTGCTACACGGAGAAGTTTTTCTCTTTTAGCTCGTGGGGAAAGAGTTCCTGATTGCCGGAATAGTCTCTTCTCCCGCTGCGACTATCCGACTATACCAAGTCACAGTAATTTGTCCTCCTCCATTTTCTGCTTCAATTTTAAGATGGGATTCTGTCACGAGCTTTTTGGAGATTTGGTTGAAGTTAAAAAGTGGGTTGCTTGGTTCGCCTCTGTTTGGATGAGGTAAAGGCTCTTCCTTTTACGTCTAAAAGAAAATCTCGACCTTCTTTTCTGGTTTCCGTATTGCTTGTACCAAGTCGGAAATTTTGTTTGAGCCGGGTAATCCTGTTGAAGCTTTATAATCTATCGAAGAAACATGAAAAGAGTCTCTCTTTCCTGCAATCCATTACTTATCTATGAACATTCAACCAAAAACAAGAGACTGATGGTCAAAGAGACTAGATTCTTCCTATTCCACGCCATCAAACTGTCTCACTTTCAATGTGATAATCTTATAGCAAACTCGCTTGCTTATTCATACTGTACGTCTGAGGCCCCCAATACTATGGGGGAGCTTCCAAGTTTTAACTCATTGAATCTCATGATTTCTCGCAACAACCAGAATCTCCAATTTGAAGAGTCATTGAGAGTTTTCCGTAGAATACATTCTTCTGGACTTGAACCTGATAACATCACATGTGGGAGTGTTCTTTCAGCTTGTGCAGCTTCTGAATCTGTATGTTTTGGTAAGCAGGTTTACTCTTTTGCAGTAAAAACAGGGCTATCTTCAGACAGTTATGTAAGCACTGCAATGATAGATTTGTACGCAAAAAGCTGCAATCTGGATGATGCCATGAAGCTATTCTCTGGTGCTGCAACTGACAATGTTGTGTGTTGGAATGCCATTATTTCTGGGTGCATTAAGAATAGAGATATGTGGGCTGCTTTAGGTCTTTTCTCTCAGATGGTAAATGGGTTTTCAGTACCTAATGGTTTTACATTTTCCAGTGTATTAACTGCATGTACAGCAGTTGGGGAGCTAGAGATGGGTAGAGGCTTGCATGGATCTGTGATTAAGTATGGGTTTATAGACGATGTATTTGTAGGAACTGCTATTGTTGATTTATATGCAAAATGTGGTGATGTCTGTGATGCTGTCAGGCAATTCTCACGAATGCCTAATCTAAATGTTGTGTCTTGGACAGCTATAATATCGGGGTTTGCACAGAAGGGGGATCATCTAAATGCCTTGAGATATTTCAAGAAAATGAAAGAAATTGATGAAATTATCAATAAGTACACTATTACAACTGTGCTCACTGCTTGTGCTAAGCCAGCAATGTCTGAAGAGGCCTTCCAAGTTCATTGTTTAATTTTGAAAGCTGGTTTTGCTTCAGATTTAGCTGTGAATGATGCTTTGATCAATATGTATGCAAAAATTGGGAAAATTGAGTTGGCTGCAAAGATGTTTGAGGAATTAAGTTTGGTGAAGAATGTTCGCTCTTGGGAAACTATGATATCAGGGTTAGTGCAGAATAATAGGTTAAGAGAATCAGTAGAATTGTTCCAAGAGATGTTCTTGGAAGGTCTGAAACCTGATAAATACTCCTGTTCAAGTATACTAAGTTCAATAAATTGGCTTTGTATGGGACAGCAAGTACATTCTTATGTTCATAAAGCTGGTCTTATACTTGAAATATCTGTAGCTAGTGCTCTTTCTACAATGTACTCCAAATGTGGTTCTATTGGGGAAGCATATGCAGTTTTTGAACAGATGCCTGAGAAGGATGGAGTCTCATGGACTTCAATGATAGCTGGTTTTGCAGAGCATGGTCATGGAGAGAAAGCATTTGAGACATTCAGAAAAATGGTGCTTCAAGAAGATCTAGGAGTGGATCAAACAACTTTAGCTGCAGTTCTCACGGCATGTTCAGCTTGTATTTCTGTGAGAAAAGGGCAGGAAATACATGGCTATGCTATTCGACGCGAGCTTGGGATGGAGAGTGTTGTTGCTGGTGCTCTGGTAAATATGTATTCAAAGTGCAAGAAGTTAGCTTCTGCGAGAAAAATCTTTGACTCAATGCTGCAAAAAGATCATGTTGCTTGGTCCTCTCTGGTTTCTGGTTATGCCCAACAAGGATATGATGAAGAGGCAATACATCTCTTCCGTCAAATGCTTCTATCTGGCATGGAAATGGATTCCTTTACAATTTCATCAGTTCTTATGTTGTTGGGAAATTTAACTAGGCCAGCTGTAGGTAAGCAGCTCCATTCATGCTGCGTGAAAACAGCATTAGATATGGACCAATCTGTGAGCAGTTCTTTGATTACGATGTACTCAAAATGCGGTAATGTTGAGGATTCTCATAAGGTATTTGATCAGACTGGAAAACCTGATCTGATCACTTGGACAGCCATGATTACCAGTTATGCACAACATGGACAGGGTCTAGAGGTTCTAAAGATATATGGCAGGATGAGAAAGGAAGGAATTGCACCAGATTCTGTAACTTTTGTGGGTGTTTTGTCTGCCTGTGCCCACAATGGATTGGTGGAAGAGGGGTACTTTCATCTAAATTCCATGGTTAAGGATTATGGGATTGAACCAAACTCTCACCACTATGCCTGCATGGTGGACCTTCTTGGTCGAGCTGGAAGGCTGGAAGAGGCCAAAAGGTTCATCGATTCAATGCCTATAAAACCGGATACTCTAGTTTGGGGAGCTTTCCTTGCTGCTTGTAGGTTACATAGGAATGTTGATCTTGGGCGTTTAGCTTTTGAGAATATTATTACATTGGAGCCAACTGATGAGGGCGCTCATGTTTTGCTATCGAATATTTATGCAGATTTGGGTGACTGGGAAAGAGTTACAAAAATCAGAGATTTAATGAAGGGTTCTAAAGTAAATAAGGAACCTGGACTAAGTTTTGTATGAAAAAAATAATCAGTGATTTTCTGAATTTTAGTTAGCCTGGTTGTTGAATCTAACATCTAATTATATATTAACATAGAGTTATGCCATGTACTTGTGTTCTTGTATTTTGAGAACTTGCTATATCCCCTCTCTGTTTCAAACCCAACACTTGGTTAGACTTGCGAGTACATGAACACAAGAGCAGTGTGTCAAGAATTTTCTATAAATTCATAGTAGACTCCAATTCAGTAGTAGTGGCTATTAGGACTAAATACCAGTCCCTGAAGCTAAACTAAACAAAACCTCACTTATTCTTAAGAATTCACTGAGAATAAATTGGTTGTTTTTTAACTGAATTCAATATGGTATATGGGCTATTTTCTTGTTGTTGATTATCACTAACTCATATTCTCTCTCCTCAACTGAAGAATGATGCTGACACAGAGAGAGGTATATTTTGTATCTATGCAACTTGATGGACAAAAACATGACAGGTATCTCTTAAAAAATGTTGTTAGGAATGTAGATAGTAACAGACAATGACTCCTTGGTTTAAGGAAGATGTTCAACTTCTAACAGAAAGAAAAAACACTTGATTGAACTTCATTTAACTCATTTTATGTCTTTAATGTTGACAGAGATAGAGAAGAAATCGTTTATGTAAGGCTTGATGGGGAAGACAAGTATTATGAATCATTTCTATAATCTCCATACTGCATTGGGTTAAGTGAGAGGCAAACTTGCTAGAGTGAAGATGATAACTTTAATGGACTTGGTCTTAGGTTGCTCTGTTTCAACTTTGCATATGAAAACAAGGACTTGGACTTCTTGATGTCAGTTCTGGGATAATAAGCAAGACTTTAAAGGACCATGAAGCAATAGTTGATGGAGATAAGACTTAGAAAGAACAATATTTCTGTGGTAATGAAACTCTGTTCATTCCCAAATCTTCCCAAGATTCCTCTCAATGAGTTCCATGAAGCTATCACGATGTTATTTTCATATATTCCTATAAATACCCATTTAAATTAATTTCCTTTTTGTTCTTGGTTATTAAGGTTTTGCAATCAAGGTTTAGACAAGTTTGAAATAAATATTTATCTCATTACTTACTGAAACCCTGTATAGTTTAATTATGTCAAACTCTCACCTTTTTCAATTCAATATTGTGAGAAACATATAAAACTCGTATTCTTGGCCGAAAACAAGAAAATGCATCTATTTTGGCAAGACATAATTACATTTTGTCTGCAAAGATAAGTAAAGTTTGGAGGTATATTTATTTATTTTTTTATTTATTTTTTGCCTCGTTTAAGGCCCAATGCATGGATGCTTGCAATTTCAGGGATGATGCAAGACTAAGACACCCCAGTTTTTAACCACAAATTGACCCTGTTAGCATTTCTTTTCACAAACTTAAAACAAGGGAAGGTATACACTCTTACAAAATGATGGATCATTCTAAAATCTTTTTCCCAACTAAAATAAACCACAGAGGTGATGTACTATTTTGGTGTATTTGGCTTCAATTTTCAGTTCAAGTATAACACTTATTTGAGGAGTAACTTGTGGACATCTCACTGGGACAGGGAGGACAGGGAGGACAGGGAGGAGAGTCCCATGAGGGACAGGGTCTCCATGCATCCGAGAGATTTGATGTGAGATTGAAAGGAAAACTCATTGTTCTTCCGCTTCCAGTGCTTCCCCACTGGTTACTGACATGACAGATTTCTGGGGTTTTCGTCAAGCATGTCTCTGTTTCTTCATTGCCCAGATTCCCATTCACTCCCACTGGCAAAGCAGTGACAGCAAAGCCGCTGCTGCTGCTCTGCTGATGGGTCGTAAAATCTATACTCCCATAAGACTTCCCAACATCACCGAGCACACAGGGGGTGAGATTCATTAGCATGGTACTGAAATCTGTTCCACACTTGGACTGTGTAGGCAAGTCAAGTGGGGAGAAGAGAAAGCTTGCAGGGATCTCTGAGCTGCAGATGGGATGCAGAGGCGGTTTGCATGTTGTTTGATTGATGTGCTTGTAGGGTGGTAGCTCATTAGGAGGAAAACTACTTGTTGTGCAGGAATGCTGTAACTCATTACAGCTGAAATGGATTGCAGATCCAGTTTCAGTAGCACAAGAGATGTTCTCTGAGGTAAACTGGGTTCCTTGAGCCACCTGTGAGAAAATGTCCCCTGTAGTGGTTTCTAATACAGGAGATACCCATGAGTGGGAGAGAGCTCTCTGAGCCATGGAGTTGGTCTTCTTGAAGATCCTGCAAATAGCCCAGGAATCCTGCATATATAATGTACAGCAAATCAGAGAGCTTTTATATATATATATAGTACTACCAGTAATATTTAATAGTAGTAAACTGTTGTAGGTTGACTTACATTTGGTGGGAGGTTCTTGTCAATGGGTCTTTTGGGGTGTGTTGGGTCTGAAACAGAAGGGAGTCTGAACTCATGCATCATCCAGTCAGTTTTGATCCCTTTGGCAGCTCGGCCCCTGTAGAAGACGAGGGATTTCTTCAGGCCTATGCACTTGGTTCCTTCAGAGGCGTAGATGGGTCTGTCAGTTCCTGTGGCCTTCCAGAAGCCAGCCCCGGTGACCCTGTTGGGCCTTGCACTGTTGCGGTATTTCCTGTCTCGAGGACAGTAGAAGTACCATTCTTTTTCCCCCGTTGTCGCCATCTCTTCTTGCAAATCAAACAGATCATGCAGAAGAAATCTTAATTTGTCAATATCAGTATCACAAAACCATTGAGAAAGAGAGAAAAACAACGAATTGAAGAAGTCATCGTTTCCTTTTCTTGACATAAAGAAACTACTTTCAGAAAGAAGAAAAGAGATTTAAGTAAGAGTTTTCTGAGCAAAGGTTGTGTGAGGGTTCAGACTTTGTTCTTCACGATCAGCTGATATATATACATTTAAAAAAAAATAAAAATCAAAGATGAATTAGATCGTAAATATCAAACCCAGAATATATTTATATCTCTGTAACTTCCTCCAATGGTTTGCATGAGAGAAACAGAGGTAGAGAAAAACTCATTTAGCTTCAGATCAAGAAGAACTGGAATCTTCTTCACTGAAGAACTCATGAAAGTACTCTTGAAATAGTTACACTCTGGGAGTACTCGATGTTTTATGTCCCTTGACGATCAACCAGCTATAAAAAGAAGAAGCAAAAAAAAAAAAGAGAAGAATTGGTCAGGTACTAGAGATTTCTTACTTGGAAGATCCCATGGATCATACTTGTAGATATCAAGCTGTTTAATGAGCTCAATAGACAGTGGCTTCTGTTGAATCTTCCGCTTTAGATAGAACGCAACGAGCTCTTCATCTGTGGGATGAAACCGAAACCCAGGTAGGATCACTTCCTCAGTACTCTTATGATCTCCATCATTCTTCTCGTCCATCTTCTTCAAAATTACCTCAGACTTCTCTCCTCTTCTCTTCCCGAGTTTCGGCCTCTCTTTCCAGTACTTCAACAGGGATAGAATTAATCACTCGGAAGAAAGAAGCAGGTTATGGAGCTTTAATGAAGACCCATATATGAAGGGAGAATGTATGGAAGTTTGTGAGAGTCAAGCTGTTGAGCAGAAGCAGTGCATGGAGTTTGTAAACTTAGTACGGTGCCATTATAAGGTCTGGCCCTGAAGGCTCGGCCGATCTTTCGGGGCAATGGAGAGTGTGTTCTTGCGAAGAACACGGAGCGTCGAGGAGGCTGATGAAGCCAAGGCCTCTTAATAACGCTTGCCAGGGCAGCAATTCAAGGACAACGTGTACCGAGAAATTAAGCTAAGTCAGAGAGCAGAACTAGTACTCATATATGGCTGGTGGTTTCAATTCTCTGAAGACCCTTATTTAATTTCCTTCCTTCCCATGGAAGAACAGATCATGGGCTGCTTAAATCTAATCTCAAGAGACTCCAAATTCAGCAGTTTATTGGGATTTTCAAATCGTTTTCTTTTCACACTTCTCATATTCACCTCTGCACTGCGGAGGCTCCTTGTTTATCCTCTGAGATACAGACAAAGCAAGCTTCAATGAAATAAAATAATGCTGTTTCCGGATTTTTTAAAGCAATATATGGGACTGACCCTTCTTCCAACAATAAAGAAATTCAAATGGGTATTCAATTCCTTAGATTCTCTGCAAATTCCTTTCAAACCCCATTTGATCTATTTTGCTTATTTCTTATATGGCTTCTCTTGATCCAAAAATCCCATTTCATTTCCCCCCTTTGCTCCCTTTCTAAACCCTTCTCAACCTCATTCTCTTTCTGATATACACTGACCTGTCAGAATGGATATTTGGGATCTCATGGAAATTCCTCTGACTAACCCAAAGAGATTTGCTTAATTAAACAGGGACCTATTAGTGACCCCTCTCAAACATATACTTATCCAGTATTTTATTACATCCCCACAAGCCATCTCAGCCAAAACCTTCCAATCACTCAATATTATATTAACTCAATCAGTTTAACTTGTTTCTTCTCTCTTCTTCTTCTTCTTCTTCTTCTTCTTCATTTTTTCTTTTTTTTTTCCTCTAATAATAAATGAACTGACTATTTTGGCCTAAAGTGTCAACACTTTCAAGTGAAAGTTAAAAGATGATATTGGTTTCAGAGGGCTTTCAAGGTTTGGTCATTGTTGCTATCTGTGTTCCAAATGATAAATACCCATGTGTGAGGCCATGGTCAAATGTTGGTATCCAACCTAAATCTAGGTTCCAGTGTCATTTTGGGTGGTTATGAAGCAAGGGCAGGGATGCAATTAGAGTGAAACTTTAGATTTTTTTCAATTTTAATTTGTTCATAAAATAAATAAAAAAGTATAATTTGATAAGCCATCTAATCCTACAATTTCTCCATTGAGAACAAAAGCGTTTGGGATTTTTTTTTATTTTTTATTTTTTATTTTTGGTTGAATTAGTTATATATGTTTTCTTGGTTAGATTAATAAGTGGTTTCAACATGGCAGGTAATTAATTCAAGGAATTCCCTTCATTTACCTTGTTTTCTGCGACGTTGAGGAAGTCATGGAAGTGAAAGTAAGGCAAATTATACATATTAAACTGATTGATATTACTGACTTTGCAAACCATGTCTGCCAGGAGGAGAACAAGTGAATAAGCCGCTAATTAATGGGAGTATACATTAGTCAAATCCAAGCTTGGGGACTCCAAACTTAGCGAAGCTCCCCAAATCTAGCCCTCGTTTGAAACCCATCTTGTCTGTTCCTTGACCTTAGGCCTGCCTCATATCTTTCAAGCGTGCAACTCAAGTTAAAAAATAGGTCAAATTCTTCAAACCCAAGCCTCCTCCCTCATTCTATGTGAACATTAAACTCCCAAAACAAAAACCCATGTTTCCAATGTACAAATCTTTCCTCTTTTTTTTTTTTTGTTTTTAACTATGTAGCATGACCCACTTCGATTTGTTTATCATAAGATGGTTCTAATTGTTTTTTAATGGGGTTTTTCGAAGCTGTCGCGGTCCCCCAAAAAAAGGCCTTTGCATTTCGGCCATGGGAGGTGAGTGAAAGCTTTGTACTGTATTCAATGCCCCCTAAACTTTGACCCCTCACTGTAATCCTTCTTCATTCGTTTTCTCTTTTTGTGGGAAGACTCAAGTTCAATCTTGGGCAAAAGACCGTATTAATACTTCTCTAGGAGGGGTCCCTTGCTCATCCGGTAATCAGTGCTTCAGAAGTGTTTGATGAAATTCCTCAAAGGTGATCTCTTAATTCTTATCATATAATATGGCAAACCCACATGACAAACAAACAGCAAAAATGCATCATAAAAGTATCTCTTCACATACTGGCATGCAAATTTTATTTTGTTAATTAATGAATTAATGAATTAATCATGATTTAATGATCAAGGTGAATCAATCTCTTCAAGTACCCAAAAGGTCCGTGTATTTGAAAATTCATATCTACTCTTAAGCATTTATTTCCTTAACAAATTTCAAATTTTGTTTGATAGTTGTTGCTTTCGGGTCAATGTGAGCATTATTAAACTTGTCAAGTTCCCATTGCAGGAGTCTAACTTTGTTTTTCCCCTTGTAACTACTCACCACCCAATTCCATTAAAAGGTCCTTAAAGCTTTATGTAAATTTATAACGGAAGAGTCCACAAAATTTCCCTACATAGAACACTGCCTAGATATGTACCATATGCTTCCAAATCACTCAAACTTCGCTGAAACCTCTATTTGTGGACATGATCTTTGAAAGCTACCTCGTTTTGTCTCCATTGATGTATATTTGGATTTTAAAATATGATTCACTCCATACTTACTTCCATTATAAGTTACTGTTCAAACCTTATCATTTTTCCATGTAATTAAAGACACATGAGAGCTCCAGGCTCCAAGGGTAGCCATCTTAACAACATATAATAATAAACATAAATCAAGCTTCTGAGTTATATTAAAACCAGGGCTTGGCTGAGGCTAATGAAAGGATATAATCCATGAAAGAGACTGGGGGGGGAGGGGGCAAATTGCAAGTATTAAATGATCTGCAGATGATTCCTCCGATTATGAAGTTTAGGATTCCTGTGGGTAAAGAAATAAGATTAGCTTAAAACTCAATACCAATCCAAATTCATAATCTAGCTGAGAATTGACCATTACTGATTGGTATAAGCTGATAACAACTCTTTACAAATCTTCATATTTTTATAATCTTCGGTTTAGCAGGTAATTATTTGGATGATTTCTTATTAAAACTCGAGGACACGTGGATGACAGTTGAGTTGATACCCTCAACTGGGCTTGCTCCATGGAATGAATCAGTAGATAGACGATGTTAACGAGTAATCAAGAAGAGAGCTAACTTGTACATGGAAACAAGTGTGAGAAGAGCTGTGTTTTTCTAAGCTACATTTAGTCTTGGTAAGAATTGTGGGCAGACGCATTATTGCCCCTTTCACACTTTGTTAAGCAGTGTCTCTCACCATATCAGAAGTAAGTCACGACCAAACAAATACTGACAACCTAACGTTCACACCAACTAATGACAGAAGGTCTGATACAGGACCTAGAAAAGCTGATAAGGTTAGCAAATATTATATACATATCAAGCTTTACAAGTCCAGTTCGGTCTAAAAAGCTGAAGCAAAAGACAGAGTATATATATATATATATACCGTATATCATTATCGTATCAATACTTTTGAGGTCTAAGATGCATCCAATTCATAGAGACTGCACATTCTTTCTGAGAAAAATTGCACTATGAAGAACTTGTTCATTTAAAGATTGGCAGTGCCCTCTGCCTGAATATGGACACAACTGGGCTTCTACTAATACAAGGTATGTACTGCAGCGGCGAGGAAATTGAATACACAGCACAACTGCTGCCCCGTGAACATGGGACACAAGGTTAATATTGGCTAAACAATCTAAACATAAAAAATCATATAACTCATCCCCGCAATGGACACCCTCATCTGTTAACCCTAGTAACAATGTAACGTCCCTTCTCCAGGTCATAGATGGTCTTCAATTGGGGTTTTCTCCATTTTGACACAAACCACACTGAAAATAGCAGTATAGCAGAAACCACAAAAAGTGATAGCAGCGCAGATGACTCGTCGCCAAGGATATCCACAATCCAGTCTGGGTGAGATACCCCCATAGTGGCTGATTTCTGCAGCACAAACGCTCCCAATGCCCAATCAATTGGGATCCCTCCAACCTCGTTTGCAAACTCAATCCTGCATTATTGGTGCAACAGCAGCAAAGTCTTAACAAACATACCCTTTGTGATGTTTCAGAAGCAATAACCGAAAGCTATATATACCTATCATCATTCATTGCAATTCCAAGTCCGTCATGCAACAAGGCTACAATATATGCTGAAGAAAAACAATAGTGCATCAGATCTCCTTCTTGAAAATGTTTAATGTTCCTCCTGTGGTCTTGTTCGCAAAATTTCTGCCCGGCCAAGATTAGGTCGGAAAGAAATGCAGTTGAAGGCAACCCGAAGAACTATCAAGCAAAGGAAACAAATAACTCAGTAAGAATAAAAGAGCAGATATGGATTTAATGGGGTTCCGAGATGGAAACAAGAGAATTCAGTTCTTAAAAATCATAAAAGATAAAGAAACAAAATAAACCCCTCCCCCCCAAAAAAAAGAAAAAGAAAAAGTACACCCATTTTAATTTCATCAAATTCTTCATCACCTTTGATGTATAGAAAAAATTTTCTGTAGCCAAGAATTTGCCTTGAAGCGTTGGTATGAAACTCGATCCAATATGACAGTGCTGGTATGTACACTCATCTACAAAACATGCAGAAAAAATGCAGGGTTATTCTTCGTAAGTGCATTGAAATTATGAAGTTGAAAGAAAATAAGGCACATAAACTTTCATAAACTGCCATTATTCTCAGACATCTGCCTTTGTTATTTCAGAAAGCTTTTCAAGGACTAACCAAATAAAGCTGCAATATAAAAGTTATGTCTAACCCTGACATCGTCGCTCCCTCCCTCCCTCTATAACAAGAGGGAATATTTCTCATAACAAGATCATTTCTCGTAAACAGAATTTTTCCTGACATAAACTTATAATACCCAACATGGAGCCCCCCCAACAAAGAAGGGGGACTGAGTGCTTGAGGTGTTGCATTCCATAATAACCAAAGAATAACATAAATAAAGAATTTTTCCTGACAAACTTATAATCTCTGTAATGAAAAAATTAACAGACTTTTTTTTTTTTTGAGAAATGGTGATTTTATTGATAATCAATATAGGTTATAGTACAGCAGTAGTATTACAAGTGAGTGATTTAAATGATGGCAAAAAAAAAATTAACAGACATTAACTATGGGATATTGACACAGCACATCCTAATGTAAAGGATTTCTAGAGAAAAGAAAATATATGCAATTTTCCCCCTAACAGTCACATTAAAAGCTGAAAGCATAAGAACAATAACAAAATCTAATAAAATAAAAGCATTTCGGATGTAGTTGCTACCTTTTCCTTTCTGCAAAAGCATTAAAGCAGCAGATCGACACTCTGAGAAGTTACCCAATGCATGAACTGTGACCTCAAGGTCAGCATTGGCAGACTGCTTAATGGGTACCACACTGCTTTGATATCCTCTAGGAATACAAGGATCTTTAGATATTCTCTCTGAGACAGATGGAGCGGCTGCATGGATGAGAATAAAGGATTAAAAAAATCTTTTAGCACGTCCCTGTCAAGTGACAAAACCACTTAATGTAGCTTCATGAGGATTAGGTGGTTTTGCTTTTATGTTTATAACTTCAAACAGTAAGCTCTACATCAAATAATTTGATTGAGATATTATCTACAACATTTCACTTCTTCAACCATATATAGAACAAAGATGGCACCAAAAAATTCATAGAAACTGATCAAAATAAAAAAGATGGAAACTTTCATGAATCAAGAAATAGATGAGTAGCTTACATAATTTTAGGTCTCTGGTGAGGAGAATTTCACGTAGGGAGTCGTATGCAACATTCTGCAAAAATCCACTAATGTAAATCCAATTGACAAATGGCACCACCCATAACATAATTAAAGTAGTTCTCATGAAATATGCAAATTAATAAACCTCCCTTTTAATTTTCTCCACTGGAACATGAGAATACCTCGAAGCCAGAATATAGGAAAAGTTATAAAAATTGTAATAGTTTGAGCAGGAGTTTTACAGGAACCAGAGATGCACATGTATTTGTATGGTATAAGAAAAAAAGGAGAGAAAAGCAATTCATCAAAGAAGTCACCTGACCAAAATCAAGTAAGCTGTGGCTATAAAGGTTATAGGTGACTTTGCCAAACTTAACCGTGTGTGAGAACTCAGGAGGCAGTGGCTCACTTGAAACAAAGGCTACCTGAATTCACAAGTTATCCAGATATCAGATAATTAATTGATTGGATCATTGATTAGATGGATCAGTTTTGCAGGCAAAAAATAGCTTAATAAGGTTGATCAACTGAGTAGACCAGCATGACACCCAGAATTCTTCATAAACTAATATCCAATACTAAACAACAGCCAATTTTACTATTTTTAATCACTGGACCCACATTTCCTGTCTTTTGTGCTATATCCTACCTCTAATAGATCCAGTATTTGCACAAAATAGAACGAAGTTCATATCATATTAGGAGAAGTCAAAAGATCAATTTATCCATCCACTTCTACCTTCCAACAACAACTGTCACCATATACAATCCATTCTTTTTCCTAGAAACTATATGCAATCCATATGATCAATGCCACGATTCTGGTTTCGCTGAATACAGATTCAATGGTTTCTGAAATTGGCACACATTTTCGTTATTTATATTTTCTATCCCCCTGTCCACATGCACTGAAATGGGAAAACTTAGATTCATGAACCATTCGGACATAAAAACTACAAGGTTTCAAAAGGTAAGACCAATGAGAAGGGGTAAAATATAGATCATGAATAATAAAAGAGTGCCAATCACTAAGTTCATTAATTTCTTCTCTTATCTCTGTATTGGTGGGGAAGATGAGATTTTGTAGGCGGTCCCATTTCGAAAAAAAATTTTGTAGGTGGTCTTGAGTGTTAGCTCAGTGGTCACATGGGGGTTTTTAATGGGTGATCTCGGGGTTCAAGTCTTCATCCTTTTTTCTCTTTTTCCTCTCGATGGTCTTCTCTTCTGTATACTCTAATAATTCAATTTCACAATTAGCAAAGATTGTGACTTCACGTGTGAACGAGCTGGTCCCCATTTTATTGCTGGTTAAGAAGGCCTTTTGGCATCTTATAATTTTTCAATTTATTGTTCCCTGTCTGGGCACTTTTTACCTGTGTAACCAAATAGAACCACATGCTGAAAAATGAGAGATAATATGATCAAGTTTGTTGGAGAAGCACGGAATGAGTCATACAGAAAACTCAGTTTGTTGCATTCTTCGATTTTAAATTGGTTCAAGTACCACTTTTGGGGGCAAAAAGCTTATATGAAAAAGATTCACTGATTCAGCCTGCAGAGTGGACAGAAAACTAAACCTGAGCGGAAGCTCCACCAAGTTCAATTATTCCTGTTGTTTGCAGAGGGTCGCCTCCAAGAGAACCAAGAGCATAATTTGCAGCAACCCAAGCATAAATACCTTCATCAGCACCTGCATCAATTACATGTGGTACATTTTTCTGTTAGAATAATTCCCTACTAGAAACTTTTCAATTACCGTGACAAATTTTTATTCAACTGCTCGATGAAGGCATAAGGGCAAAACCCAAGATTCCGAGAAACACAGGATAGATTCAGATAATATGCACGTGATAGATAAATAGAAATATAGACCAATAAACAAGTAATAACTTTTAGAGCAGAGGTTTAGAAGAGCCATAAGCCACTTTTACCCGTTATCACGGAGGCCCAATCATCTCTAAACCGAAAGCCCGAAGACCTCAATACGCTTCTGCATGAATTCAAGATTCTTTCTTGAACTTGTGCATCCAATCTCCTCAAACCTGCAGTAGCCATAAGTCGAACCTCAGTGTCCCCCCAGTGTTGTTTCGCAATTTTTCCCCTCGCAAATTCCAAAAGCTCCTGCAACGACCTTCCCGAGGACTCAGGATCCTCCGAGAAGGACGACAATCCCGGATTCACCTTCATACTGACCCACGACCCATCCTTCAAATCCAAAACGAGTTTGCCGCTGTTCTCCACGAATCGGAACACGTGAATTCGGGTTCCGGTGCTCCCTCCGTCAATAACGATCCCATACCCTTTGCTTCCGTACGAGCGACAAGCCCCGAAGAGGATGTAAACGAAGACGGAGAAAGAGATGGTGACGGCGGCGGCAGCGATAATGATCCACACGTTTTTACGGCCATGCTTGGAGAATGGAGAGAAGAGGCGTGGGTAGAGATTGAATTGGATAGCTCCGGCGCGAGATTGGAGCTTTGATGATTCCATTTTCGGGCGCTGATCGAATCCCGGGGGACGGGCGTTCGATCGTCGCATCAAAGCCCCGGATCTCCGCGGGATACAACTTTTTCCTGAATTGTAAAGGGGGGAGACGGAGAGGGTTCACCAACGTTTTGCCCTCTCGCTCCCTCTTCTCGCCATTACAGTATTCCTGGAGAGAAGAGGAAAATCTCCTATGCCTTTCCTCTTCTTCTCCTCGCCTTTTCATGATTTCACCACCTGTACAGGCACAACGGGCTGACTGCTCTTGACCCGATCCCTGCTCCCCCGGACCCGGGTTAATGCTGGTTCGGTCTTGCTCCCCCTCTTAACATTAACATTAACATCAGCTTTAGACCTTAAAATCTGATATTGGAGTTTTATGAATACAACAATGAATTTTGTAACATTACCCTCTATAATAATGTCACATTTAACTTTAATTCAATAGATAAGATGATTAGATGGAATAACTTGAAAATTAATATGTGATTAATAACTGGTAATAATTTATCTAATTTGAGAATGTGATTACACCTTTAATTAGGGGTGTTAAGCTTATCTGATTATCCGTTTTATCGTCCACTCTTTATTAAATGAAATACATGCGAAATGATTTTTTTCATACTATTGAGTAATTAGATGTCAAAATTACAAAATGCTTCCACCCACTCTAACAAAACTCTTTTTAGCTTATACCAAAGGAATAACTCAAAGCTCCAAACATAGGATGTCAAAATTACAACTGCAATAGCTACTTCATGAATATGAACTTCTCACAAATCATAATATGAAACTTTTAGGTGTTGCTGCCACCCAAAGCTATTGGAGTGAAGAGGTAGCCAACCAGTTCATACAGTGAATAACAGTTTACACTTAGCCAAAAGGCAATGAGTTTTCTTGCTCACATAATAATTTTGTTTTGGGTCTGAGCACCACTATCCTTCTGTTTTATTGTGAAAAACTAGTGAAAATATCCAAGAACCTAGCCTCCCACGTTCTGCCTGATGGCTTCCTCATGATCCAGTACACCGTTGGGAGTTGTGATCACCACATAACCCCACTGCAATGCCAAATATCAAAAAAATTTGGTGAGATGCTAGAGTAAGTGAACCTTTGAAAAAGATTTCACAAAAATGCTTAACCCTAGAAACTCTAAATATAACTTTTTAGATAACAAGAAGGACGAACCATGTATTTCTTACAATTCCAAGTAGACATAACAAATAGCATGAATGCATGACTGGGTGGTTGCATGTGCTTGTAATAGTTAACCATATAATGCACAGGCAAAGTTCATTTGTAGATAACCATGAGAGCAGTCATAAATTAGATCTTTAAATGTAATTAGCATGTGTTGAGTTGAGATTTTTTGTGGAGAGAAAATGAAAAATAAATGAATGTGAAGCCAAGAAAGAAAGCTTATTACCCAAGACAGCGAAAAATAAGACACAAAACACAACTGAATTCCTAAGGACATAAAATAAGACAGGAAAGGCAAAATGAATTCCAAAGAACAGGAAATAAGATGAAACAGTAAAAATATTATAATCACTTACTATAGAATTGCATGTGAATAAGCACAAATTTTTTCAGGCAAAAACACACCTGTCGAGTTGGAAGTGCACGTTGGACATATTCCTCAATGCTATTTGCCTTGATGTCTTGCCTGTATGTGAGAGCCTTGCAATCTTTTATCCTTCCTGCCAGTTCCACAGTGATCTTTCCCACTCTGTGAGGATCAAATACTTGATAATTTTTAATATATCCTAAGCATAAATGAAAGACCATTTTGAGAAATGAAGCCTCTTTTGAGAAAAAAGACACAGGTTACTCAGCCAGAGAAGACTTGCAAATACTATGGTGAAGATTCAAAATCAAAATGCTCTGCCAACACTCAAGAGATAAGCAGATCATATTTGAGTTAAGCATTCTTGTTAAAGGTTAAAATAGTTACTTTCTTAAAAAGTCATAATGGAAGTATCACCGCCATTGTTTCAAAACTAAGAGACTAGAAGAAAAGTGAAATGCAACACTTGCCAGGGAGGACCAGATCAGTTTTTTCGTAAGTAGGCTTCCTGACAACAGAAAATTTCATACATTGCATATTACAAGTCCTAGGAATGAAAACATATATTGGAAATGCATGAAATTAGTAAGACAAGAATCTCAGGAAACAAAAAAAACATGAACATTTTGTTCATGGGTGAATAAAGAATATGATGGAATGAGGCTAGATGCAGTTTTTTAGGTTTTTATTTTGGTTGGGTGGGGGAGGGGAACCATCAGAAAGAAACATTATATTAAAATAAAAGAAAGAGAAATAAGTCAGACGACTCCCTCTCCCCACTAACATATAAATGAGGGCACACCCCTAAAAGAAAATTACAATGCATAATTAATGGCTTATAACAAGGCCAACTAACAAATTTGATACAGGTGACAAAATCCCTAAGATAAAATAGTAGATGTTATGAAGGATATGCTTAAGAGTACAGTAACTAAAGTTCTACACTTTGATGTGGACAGTTTAAGATGCACCTTGTAATTGATTATTTATAACCAGTTAAACATAAGTCAATTCCTCATAAAGGTTAGTCTCTTCTCACCAGATCTCTTCCAACCCAACCCAATATTGGATATTTTCCTTTGGACTTGAGAATTTTGCTTTGGACACCTAGCTAGTCTAAGATGTGAAACACATATAATTGCTGACTAGAGGACATTTTTGCAAACTACCAACACTCTCGGTGCTACACGAAGAACCAGGGGCTCAGGACATTCACGGGCATAGGCAATTGGCACATATAGAACAGAAACAAGGAGAATATAAAACACCGAGACTGCTTAGGTTGGCAACACAGTTATCACTTAATATAACTAGCCTGGTACAAGTATGATCAGTGTTAAAAACACCACTAAATTGACTTCACATACACAGTAACGTGAGATCAAAAGGTAAACCCCCTCAAATAGCAAAGAAAACGAGGGGGTAAGACATCCTACATCAAACTAGAGAATTTATGGAAACTGGTTTTAGTTGGAAAAAGTAAATAATCAGAATATATGCACTGTAATTTCTTTAATCAATCCACTATGTCACAAAATAATGAGTAAACAAGCACACCCCCAATGAAATATTTAACATAAGGATAAACAAAACATTTTTTGAAGCACCAAAACCGTTAACATGGTAAATAAATACACTTTAAGGAAAAAAATTAACCAATCCACACTATGGACAAAAGGAAAATATGACGGGAACACCATATATAATGAAAGATGAGAAAGTCGCGAGTTATTAACAAGTAGTACCTCGATGTTTCATGATGCCAAGAAAGGCAGACATAACATTAGAGATAGGTTGCAGATTGGCAATAGCTTTCCCTCTCCGCTCCGCGTTTACAATCGTCCTGAGGGCATCATTAAGAATCCTCCTCCCCATTTCCTGTCACTTAATAATATGTTCCTCCAATAAAAAAAGTTCCCTCGTAAGATAAACAGAATGAAAACCAAGACCAATTCACGTTTGAGAGAACATATATGTTTCACATGCATGCATTTTAATTTGCTTAACCATGCCAATTCTATCTTTATTGCTTGCATTAAATACTGGAGCACGCACCACGTACGCTGGGTATTTTTGAGATATATATATATATATATAAGAAGAAAATACTCAATAACCCAAAAGTCAGTATATATAGTACAATTCAAGTGTCAGCTCTTTTATTCTATTTACATAAATCTGTAAAATATGAATAATTAACCCCCTAATTTTCATAAAAAAAATGTAATAGGTGATCCGCTGGAACGAGGCTATGTATATCCTTGCGCACACCCAATAGGGGCACGTCTACACATGAGGCAGGCGTGTGGCGACTTAAAAGAGTAAACGTCCCAATTCAAAGGCGATGCTTTTTAGTAACGCTTTGAGCTAATTAAAATGCTCTCTCGTTTTCCAAAAAAAAAAAAAAAAAAAAAACTCATGTAAATTAATAACTTATCTACGAGTAATTTTGAAGAAGAAATGAGAGGTATGTTTATAATTATTGCATGTATATTGAAACTTTATATTCATATTTACGAAAATTGCCCTCCTTTCTTCTTTAAATTTTGCACGTAGAGAAGCTTTTTCCTGCTTATGCACGCAGGTACTCAGGGGACCAAAGTAGAACTACATACTCCAGGCTCTTTCTGTTGCTAGGGATCGAAGAAGATGAAGTCCTCCTCCATCGTCATTTTGATGATCGCAGTGGTCCTGGCAATGGCGGCTTCTACCAATCAATTCCAATTTTTCCAAGGTATAATTAATCTGCAGCCCCAGTTAATTAATTATTACCTGAAGGACTAATATATATATATATATGCCTTCTGTTACGTACGTTGCAGGAGCTACAACAATTTCAGCTTCTGGGAAAGGTCCATATTGTTGTGATAAATGTATCTGCCGTGAACCAGCAAAATGCCATTGCTACGACATAAAGCCTGACTGCTTCAAGTCTTGCGAAAACTGCGGTTGCTCAAGATCTACCCCCCGCAGTTGCGGTTGCGTAGACGTTATGGACCACTGCCTCCCACCTTGCACAGATCAATGATCAACGAGTCTACATACATATATAAATAAATAAATATGATGAACAAGAACTGATTTAGGGTTCTTCATTTCATGAGAATTCCAGAATGTAATATATGTGTTGTTGTTCTTACTAATAATCCAAACGTGTGACTCCCGACCCTATCGCTAACTACCATGGAAACTCAAGTTTAAGACCTTTCGCAACGATGACCCGGATAAGACCACCTGAGCGCCCAGGGCTCGAGCAATTCATGATCTTACTTTGTATGTATGACACAGATCTAGTCCTCCTTTCATTAATCAATGAGAGTAGTTATATATATGTGAGAACTTTCATTCACAATATATATATAAATATCGAGGACATGATTTCTTGTATTTTAAATTTTATATAATTTTAAAAAAAATAATATTAAATTTTAGCTCATATTTTGTTTCAAAATATATGATACAAAAAAAAAAAAAATAAGATATAATTTTTTTTTAAAATAAATTAAATTAAGAAAAGAGAACCTAATTTTGAAGTATTTCCATTGATCATTACACACTAATTCTCTTGCTTAATTCTTCCACGTAACTAAAATAGTTTTGAGTTTTATTCTATTTAGGCTTGATGACTAGGGTTTGATCTTGGCTCAAATACTCAATATCTCAGTCGAGCTGGAATTCGCATGCAAAGTTGAGGTTGAGCTCGAGCTTAAATTCAGAGTTGCAGGAGTGAGTAAGTACGATTAGAGTCACACTTTTTGAATTACGCTCCGAGGCCCGCAGAGTAATACATTGTAAAATGTAAGCCCTTTCAAAAAAAAAAAAAACATACTAGGATTTGAGCTTGGCTCGACTCGTTTCCACCCCTAGCTATTTTCAATTTACTCTCTGCATCCCTCTCCTCCAAATAATTGATGTTAACGCGAAAATCTAATTTTTTTTCTCATTTCCTATTTACAATTGATCGATAAGAAAAAAAATGTGGTATTGTCTAACTCTCATGTTTTGAAAACGAATATTTTCTGATGGCATATATATGTACGTAGCTCACTTGGAGGCTTCATATGCATGCATGTGCCTTAATTAATTTTAATTAATTGCAAAATAACTATTCCAAGTCTACTTAAATATATATCGCTTTAATTAATTATTAGTTTCTATATCCTTGTTAATTACTTGCTTTAAAATTTTCTTTTCCTGTACATGAGTAAGAAAAGAGATGAGACAGGTAGAGGTCATGCATGAATATACAGCAACCATATGCTTGACCATTTGTAGTTCACTTGGAATATATTGAATGTGTTGTGCATGCATGCATGCATTTTAATTGGAAATTAACCGTTCCAAGTCTCTTCAAACACGACCTTAATTAATTACTTTCTATATCAATCTTTCTCACTAGCTTGCTCCAACTCTACTCAGACGTGACCTTAATTAGTTTCTATATCACTTGCTTTAATTGCAGAACCATATATATATATATATATATGCACACGTACAATTAAATGCAATTAATTATAATATTTATGGCTTGCCTATCTATATATATACATAGCTACCTTCCAGCAGCTTTATTTGTAGATGAACTAATCTCTGTTGGGGGAACGTATATAAGTACCCACAACGTACTACTGAAGCAATTAACTAAAACCCTTGTTCGATCAATTCTCTGGCTTGGAAATTAAGAGATGAAGTCCTCCTCCTTGATGTTGATACTGGTTCTGGCGATATTGGCAGCTCTTTCATCAGTACTAGTACTGGGTGCAACTTCTACCAGTACTTATCATCAATCTCTCCAAGGTATACGTATTAATAAATTAAAGATCATTTTGCTTGCAAATATATATGTATATATATATAATTCTATACGTACTCCAATCAGGTCTAATTAGAAAAAAGTTTTGCTTGCTTTAGTGCTTAATTATTGATGATCATCATCTCTTGTAGATCAAATGGCTTCTGATCTTGTGTTGTTTATATATATGACGTTGTATATTATATATAGGAGCTGCAGCAGCAGTTTCAACTTCTGGAAACAATAATGTCGATGCTTCATGCTGCGATAAATGTGCTTGCGAAAATTCCCAGTGCATATGCGAAGACGCCAAGCCTCAGTGCCACAAGGCTTGCAAACTTTGTCGTTGCAAAAAAAGTATACCCCCAGTCTGCAGATGCATGGATCTCAAGAACGAATGCCTCCCATCTTGCCCAAAATAATTCATTTCAGTAGTACTGCTCCGATCCTCCAGCGATGAACGTCTGGCAAATAATATATCATTAAAACCTGCATCCAGCTTCCACTCCCAAATAAATTAAAGGATGCATGACTATATATGCATGTTAATGTTCCTCAAGTTAGTTTTAGGGTTTTCATTTTATGAAAATATTCCTACAATCTATCTAGCTATATATATTGTTGAATATTAAAGCTACTTTGATCAGTTACCCAGTACTGAATATATATAATAATTAAAATGAGTGGAAATTAATTAATCTATATATCTTGTTCCTCAAGTTCTCATTTATATATTCAGATGATCATCATGACCATCTTATAAAATTTTAGTGTAATGAAAAATCTATATTTACTCTTGAAATTTTTTTTATATATACCCATCTTATTAATTTTTTTCATCCTAACAATTAAAGCCTCTAACTTTAATTTGGCGATGCCAAATTGCCAACCAAGTAAAAGTTAATTATGCTTTTTATTCTTAGGTATGACCACGAACATACAATTAGGTTACAAGGTACGTATTTCAATAAAATCATATTTTTTAAGTTATTTAATTCTAATTTTTTTAACATATGTTACGTACGAGTGTAATGTTATTTTCTCTAAATTACATCTTTATTTTAAACATTTTTTTATGAATAAATTAAATTAATTAATAATCTAATTAGAAACTTTCTATCGGTTTGTTGACTTCGATCGACATAGTCTAGATACATATGATTTTGATTTCTTTTGAAATTTACTCAAGAGATTAAAATATATAGGGAAATAATACTTTTATAATAATTTTAAATAATTTTTTTGGGAATATCAATATTCTGATTTAAATAAATTAAATAATAATTATATTTACCTGGTTTGATTTCTTAATCAAGTCCATCTCAAGCGACTCGAAACTCAATGAGACGAGATTGTTTGTATTTTAAATTTATATAATTTTTAGAAAATTAATATTAAATTTTAAATCTTAAGTAGGTAATATATAAAAAAAAGATTTTAAATGGCATGTTTAACTTGTTTTCAATATAATTTGTATAGTGAAGCTGAAATAAATCTGTTGTCATATTTATTATAAAATATTTAATAATATACCATTAAAGTCTTCCTTAATTATATAAAAACTGAAAAATTTGTATGTATATTCATTTTAAATTTCACAAGCAAATCTAAAATTTATGAAATGAAAGTATAGTATATGCTTCTCTTATTCATTATAAGAATTGAGGTACCTTAAGTGGACGATGTATATAAGTGTTTCACCTAAAATTCGCCGGTCCGCGAAGAAGCGCTGGCTTTGGTCGGTCGGACGGAAGTATTTGTGTTCCGCGTGTATCAGCTTGTTGACGTTGCCGGCGAACGTGTAGAGCTGCTCCGGTCGAACTTATGAATCTCGACGAACTGCAAGTTGCTTAACTTCTTTGGCTCGAAAGGATCTCTGTGCGTGAGAACGTTTCTCGATGAAGGATTTCGAACCCTCGTCTCGAGAGAGTTTCTGTGTGTGGTAGTGCACTTGGACAAAAGATTTTCGAACTCATTCGACAAAACATTTCTGGCTATTAGTAGCCGATTCTGTCCAGTTGTTGGAGCTCTTTCCTTGGAATGGGGATCGATCCCCTTTCTGCTATTGTTGTTGAGATGAGAGGAAGACCGAGGAGTTCCTCTGGTGGATCCCTCGAATGAGGATCACAAACATCTTTTCTTGGCTTCTGCCGTTGGCGACCTTGACTTGTCGTTTAACTGCTGAATTGAGTGGCATCGTGACAAGACTGCTGAATTGAGTGACATCGTGACAAGACTGCTGAATTGAGTGACATCGTGACAAGATTGCTGACTGGTGCTGACGCGCTGGTTTATTGCTGACTGGGGCGACGACTGTATCGATGATGTAGCAATGTGAATGGGTCTGGCGATGGCCTGCGGCAAGTGACTTTGAAAGTCGACAGACCCTACCCACGACAATCATTTGCTGGATTGATGGGCGTTTGGGCTCATTGTATTTGGGTCATTCACATTTTGGTGTATACAATAAGTTAGAGTAAATCAACTCCAAATTAAGGTCGTAAAGTTGTTGAGTTTAACCCTTAATTCTGTAATTTTTAGATAAAATTAAATGGTAATTTGGATCATGCACAATCACGAGTGTTAAACACTATTAAATTAGACGTGCTTTCTGGTATATTTAAACGAGGAGATCCAGTGATAAGAAAGAGGTTGAGTAGCCATTAACCATGTATAATTTGTTGGGAGTATTTGTGGTTCACTTGGAATAAATTAAATAATTAATTAATTAATTAATTAATGTGTTGCACATGCATTTTATAAATTGCAAAACTATCGTTCCACGTCTACTCAAAACATGACCTTAATTTATTATAAGTTTCTATGACTTTTCGTACATATATGTATATATATATACATATGGTTTTAATTGAAAGTGTTATAATTAATCAGAAAAAGAAGGCCTCTAATTAAAGAGTACGTGAGGAAGAGACAGGAGTAATTCAAGTGCCAGCTTCTTCATTTAATTATTTCCACAAACTAGTAATTAAACTGAATGAATGTCTCCTTAATTAATATTTTTATATATATATATATATATATATATATATATAGCTGATGCGTGGTCGTCTCATAAGCAGTATTCAGTCCATCTTCCTAGTTATACGAAGAATTAAGATGAAGTCCTCCTCCTCCTTTATCCTTCTTCCACTAGTCCTCGCAATGGCTCTTTCATCACTGCTACATGTAATGGCTTCTACTAGTCATCATCAACCACTCCAAGGTAATGTAGCTATATATATATATATATTCTTCGTGCATGATATGATCAAGCCATTAATATATATTTTAATTGGGTCTTAATTAGAAATACTTCCTCAGTTTGATTGAAATGGTTAATTTGTTTCAGGAGTCGTTGGAGGTATTTTAGAGTCTGCAACAAGTAGTGCTAGTGATGCTACTACGTATTGTTGTGACCGATGTGTTTGTGATATTAATGTACACCCTCCACGGGCCTGCGCCTGCCGTGACGTGAAGCCTTCCTGCCACAAGGCTTGCAAACGTTGCTCCTGCCCCGGCTACGTCGGCCCGCCTTATCCACCAACCTGTACATGCATGGATGTTTTGAGCGTCTGCCCACCACCTTGCGGAGGACCTCATCGATCGTCACAATTAATTAATAAATTACCTTTAATATATATATATATATATATATATATATATATATATATATATATATATATATATATATATATTGGAGAGGTTTAATTAATAATTAGCTTTTCATTAATAATAATGTATGAATAAGAGTCATGGGCATTAGCTGATCAGGTGGCCTCATGGGAGTAATTAGCTGTGGGAGGTCTTGGGTTCAACTCTCATCATTATTATTATATTTGGAAGTATAACCAGATGTATTTGTCGTTTCAGAAAAAAAAAAAAAAAAAAAAAAAAAAAAAAAAAAAAAAACTATTCACGAAGTCAGCTGTGTCTGCGTGGCCATCCATATAGTTTAATTTGAGATTAATTATATATATATATCATCATTTAATTAACCTGCATGCTGCAGTCTGTTTGTAAGATCGATCACAATAATCAGGTAGCTACCTAGTACTTTAATAATAAGATCGATGCTTCTTAAAGGATTAGGTACGTATATATAGTACTTTAATTAGTTCTCAGTTGATCGATGTTGCTAATTAATGATCATACTTAACCATGCAAATTAAAAAAGGAGATGTACATGGGTTAGTACACTACAATTAATTAATTCCCAAGAGCAATATATATACATGGATAATATTAGGTCACTGGCCGGTTTAATTACCCAAATATCTTTCCTAATTAATTGACAATATTAACAAGAGGCAACTTCAAAATAATTATCTCTAAATATATATATAAGTATATAAACAACAACAACAACAACTACTACTAAGCCATATATGTCCATATATATGTATATAGTCAAGAGTGATCAGTTTCATATAACTTTGTGACATGACATGACATGGCCTACGTTATATGTATAATTCCAAGTTTATTTAATCTCTAGCTAGCTAGGGAACGAACGTACGTATACCCACAAAAACTCAAGCATATATATATATATATATATATATATATATATTGAAGAAACTAAGTAGTAGATATATCCCTCGTTCGATCAATTCTCTAGCTTGGAATTTAAAAGATGAAGTCCTTCATTTTCACACTGGTTCTGGCAATGGCTATTTCAGCACTGCATGTGCCCGCTTTAACAAATATTCATCAATCACTCCAAGGTACGTAACATATATATATATATATATATATATATATATATATATATATGCTTGCGCACTGACACAAAAAAGTAGCCAAAATACTATTATAAACTAAAGAAGATAAAAAGAGTCGGAAGAAAGTAACGTAGTGCAATTCCAGTGTCATTCCACTGTCAGCTCAGCTCTTCTATTTTATTTCCATGTCTCCTTCCCAGCTTCACAGCTTTATTTATAGATGAAGTGATTGCTATAGGAACCCACGAGTAAGCATTGAAGCAATTAGTACAATTTTTTCCAGGAAGAAGATGAAGACCTCCATTTTGATAATGGTTCTAGCAATGGCTCTTTCATCACTAGCCGCAGATTCTACCGGTCATCACTTATTCCAGGGTACCGTCGTCTGTTGCCATGCATTTATCCTGCAATATATCTTAGATCTTTTTCTAGAAAATAAATCAAATGGTTTCTGTTGTGTGTTGCAGGAGATGCAGCAGTTTCAGTTTCTTCAAATGATGCATCTTGCTGTGAGAAATGTACCTGTGCATATTCTGAACCACCAAAGTGCCGATGCCTCGACGTCAAGTCTTACTGCCACGAGTCCTGCAAACTTTGCCGTTGCACAAAATCTATCCCCCCACAGTGCAGTTGCATGGACATTGAGGATCACTGCCAGCATTCTTGCAAAAATAAATAATGAACAAGTCTATGTATGCTCTAGGGTTTTCAGTCCATGAGAGTTCCCAGAATCCATGCAGTTCAATAAAGAAAACTTTATGCCATTGAAGAAAATAAGAGAAGATTTTAAGTCTTCTTTCCAGGTTCACAGCAATCTTTATTTCCAGATGTTTGTCCAGTGTAGCAAAGATATATACAATGCATTATGAAGCATATCAATACCCTGGCACGTAAGAAGACAACCCAAAAAAAAAAAAAAAAAAAATCCTAGATGGAACTTTCAGCAAAAAAGACAGCATTGATATTTACTTTGTGGGAGAGTACTACACTACAGGAGAAATTCCTTGAAACACATAAAAACAGGGACAGAAAATAGCAAATGAAGTGCAGCCGGTATCAGATTTCCCTCGCATCATCACTTCAAGAAAATTGTTAGAGAGGATCCTCATCACTAGAGGCCAACCATTACCAAAAGTAAATGCTTATAATTCTTCTTTGATAGCTTCACATTTCATGTTACCAATGATACTTAGCTGCGACAAGGACATCCTCATATTGCTGAGCTGCATGATCCCAACTGAGATCTTGCATCATCCCTCTTCTTTGAATCCCTTCCCAACTCTTCTTGAACTCCCTGTAAGTATATAAACAATTCCCAAGAGCATGAATAAGCTGTCCCGCTTCAGCCCTGTCAAATGTCCAACCAAGACCTGATTCCCCATATGGATTAAAAGGCTCAACTGTATCCCTCAAACCACCTACGGCATGAACCACAGGAACTGTACCATACATCATAGCATAAAGCTGATTCAATCCGCAAGGTTCAAATCTCGATGGCATGAGCAAGATGTCTGCTCCTGCAGTAATACGATGAGCTGTCTTCACAGAAAATCCAACCCATCCTCTGACCTTGTCACGATGCTGATGTTCAAAATGCCTTAGCATTTCTTCAAGATCAGGCCTACCAGTACCTAACATAACCAGTTGCACATCCTGACTCACCATCCAGGGGATAGCCTCAGCTATGAGGTCCACACCCTTCTGTTGATCCAATCTCCCAATAAAACCAATCAAAGCAACATCTGGCCTCTCGGGAAGACCAAGTTCTTTTTGCAGGGCACGCTTGCACTGAGGCTTGCCAGTGTTAAGAGTTTCCAATGAGTAATTGGTGTAACCATCGGATGTGAGGTGGACATCATATTTTGGGTTCCATTCTTTTGCGTCAATACCATTCACAATACCTTGAAGTTTCCAGTCATTCTCATTTATGATATGATGCAGCCCCCATCCACCTTCCAATGTTTTGATCTCCCATGCATAACCATGGCTTACTGAAACAATACGATCAGCTGCTTTGAGACCCGCAGCAAAAATGTTAAAATGATGACCTCCAACAGGATCATACAGAGTAAAGAGGTCCTTATAGAACTCTGGAAGATCGACATAATGGAAATCATCTACTGGTCCACGCCCCTGCATGAGAAGAGCAAATAATTAACACCTGAATCAAACACATTGGCATCTTCCAATGCACTTTTGGATTTCTGCAAATGCCTTTCAGTTGCTTGACTATCCTCTTATATAGCCAAGAAAAGCTCTGTAAAGTAGTCTTAGGCACAGAATGACAGCCATTTAAATGTTTAGAGACCCAACCAACTGACCATAAAACTTAATGCCAACCATAACAAGGTAAAGAAAGCATCAAGATTATATAGTTAAAATAAAAAAGAAACTTCAGAAAGATATAATAGCAGATAAACTAGCTCTTACAAATAGCTTACAAAGAGAAATTCTAGAATGAAATATTTGGGCAATGAACAAAGACATTGTGGTTTCTAGCAGATCTAGTGAAGTGCATACCTAAAAGAAGCACTTAAGGCTACTTTAAACTGTTTTTCTAAAGCAGAATTCTTTTTGTCGTTCATTGACATAATTCCATAAGTGATTCAATTTCCCAAAGCATAAAGCTTGGAGCGCAAACCTGATGTGCAATGTTGTGGATCACCAAAACAGAACGCGTATATTTCATTAGTCCATTGTCTCGATAGTATGCCTTGAGATAAACTGGTAATAATGCCGTGTGCCAATCATTAGCAATGAAAACCAGATTCCCATCTCCGTAGGGCACACCACCGCATGGAACATGCCAAGGGACCTGAGACAAAGGAACTCATTTATTTGAGGGGGATTTGGAGAAAAACATCGGAAGGACTGAGATGATCAAACGCAAGGCTTGATTGAATGAATTATTATTCTTAAAGGTAAACCAGAAATTGCTATTTCTTCTGTCTGCATGAAAAACTATCCCACAATTATATAACAGAAAAAACAGTGCACACATTTTTTTTTTTAAATTTTTTTTTTTTTTTTTGAAATGTCAGTGCACACACATTCAATGCACAGTTTTGGTACTTTCATCTAATAACTTCAATGGCCGATAGTTTTGCTACTTTCAATTGATGACATCAAAGGTTGTCAAAAGAAACACCAGCATGGCCCATTTGTTTCATAGTTGACTCCAGCTGGATAATATGCAGTAAACCTTTTTAGCGGTCCCATCATAAAAATAATATGGTAGGAATGAGCTCCAGTAACCATGGTTTACTTCCTATTAATATGAGAGACATTTTCCCGTGGTGCTTAGAGTGAATGGTAAGAGGACATACTTTCTCATATCAAATCCATTTAGACCATCAGGATATGTAAATGAAACAATTGTGATGCTTTTTCAAGAGGAAGTTGTGGCTTCTGTAACAATATTTTCATGCAAATATTCTATTTTTCCAGTCATTTTCGATATTGATATGACCCCAAAAATATACCTCAACAGCTGCCTTGCAAAACAGAATTATCCGCTTCAAAGTGTCCTGCATAGAGTAGAAAAATAGTGTCAAGTTGATAAGGCAATGAAAATGTAGTAGTATCCTATTTTCTCCCTCCTATTTGTTGCTCCACAACCTTCTTCCTCTCACTCATTGCACAGAATCTCTCTGGGGTGGTCATCATTGTCCACATCAACTCAAGAAATATGGTTATGCATGTACTGGATAATAAGAAGTTCAATTCTTATGACAATGTTTAAGAGTGTATTATATGGAATAAGAACTTACTAATCGATTCCCTCCATATATGTCATTCTCCCGGTGGCGAAACATAGGGGTATCCATGAAAACAAAATCTACACCATCAATGTATGCCTGGTAGTAGTTTACTTCCATGTCCTGGAAGATGTCACAACAATTGAAAAGTAAAAAGGCTCTTCACATTGGGGCTTTACAAGTAAGATTTCTTAAACAGTAGTAGTTTGGACTCTGACCTGCCCATCTACTTTATATCTCTTGCAGACTCCCAGTGCCCTGGCTTCATAATAGTCACTATATCGTGGAACCACCACCTAAAAAGAAGATAAAATCTTGTTAGTTCAATTATCCCAAAACATGGAAACAATCTCCCTCCCTCCCTCCCTCCCTCCCCCTCTCTCTCTAAGCAGCTTAATACCCAAACCAAAGTAGCTGGACAGCCTCCATTATCTTTCAAACTGCAAACATTATGCTTTGGGAAGTCATCCACCTTGTTTGCTTAAGCAGCCAATACAGTGGAGGATAAGTCTTCTACCAAAGAATTTCATTAGTCTATCATCCATTTATATCTACCTTGTTTTGACACTTATATTTTCCTTTGGTGACCTGTCAGACGAATGTAAGTAAACTGAACAATTACCATAACCCGATGCCCACGTCTTGCCAAAGCCTTTGGTAGAGCTCCAGCAACATCACCAAGCCCACCTAAAGAGGGCCACTAAAATCAGTTCCAGTAATCTATAATATTGCCCGGTGCAAAAAATGTCGAGAGAAATCATAAGGAAATACAACTTATTCTCTAAAAGGCAATATTACCTGTTTTAGACCATGGTGCACATTCAAAAGCTACAAGAATTACATTCATGACATTTGCCCCAGCCAATGGAGGTGGTTTCGCCTCCTCCTTCTCAGGACCTATTTCACGCTTGCTTTCAGTTGCTTCTTCCAACTCCAAGGACTTCTTTTTTTCTAAAACAAAAGCACCAGAAGGATCTGGTAGTGTAGTCAATGGATGCAAAGATTCCATGGTTTCTTTACCACTTTCCCTGTTCCCGATTGAATCAACTGTAGGTGAGACTCTTTCAGTTTTTGAAACTTTCCCATATTCTCTCTCTCTCTCTTCAACATCACTAGTAGTAGTTTGAGCTCTTGGAGTTTTAGGAGTTTCAACAACCGGGGAATGGGGTGCATTATTGGGGAAACTGCTGCTAGTGTAGGCTTCATCAGGATCTTCATCACCTGAAGTTAGATCTATATCTGGGAAGGACTCATCATCAGACACTGCTGGTTCTTCATTAATGATACCATCCTTTATTGAAGATACAAGTTTCTTACGTTCTGCAATCTACACAATAGAGAAAAGACAAGAAGGAAATTTAGTTTCAGTTATAAGGGTAGACATTAACAAACAACAGCAGAAATGGCAGACAACTTGCATTGCATCGGTAGAGGCAAAGGATCAAATACAATGGCTCCAGGAGCAAACACTCCAACTGAGGTATGATGCTTGAAGAAAAAAATGGAAAGACATTTAGGAGTACAAGTGGTTGAGACATCCACCAACAACGATGAAATGCTTATCAACAGAAAATCTTTGTAAGATGTCTACTGCTGCGTTCGTCTTTTTTTCTCAGTAGAGATGCTATTCATTGATTCATTCGGCATTACCATATAAACGTGCTAAAAATGTTTTTTAGTTTCACAGATTCCAAAAAACCATGTTTTGCAATTTAATATGTTCCTGTCATCTCACTTCACCATTGCATAAAATTTGGGTTAAACATTGAAAGCAACAGAAAATAGAAGTTTACACCATAAAATCAATAAAAAAGAAAAAAATAATAATAATAATAATGGGAAAAAAATTCCAAGAGCACTAATAGCTTAACCTGCTGCAGTAAGTTTTTCTGCAAAGCCAGAACTTTTTTGCTCTTTTCTATCGTCGCCTGGAGGGTATCCTCAGCATCATCGCTACTTTCATTATCATCTTCAACAAATTTCCTACCGGTAGCTCTGATACTTCTTCCCCTTAACTTCCCTCCACAACCCCACCTCAACATTTGGTCGTCATTGGCAAGAAAGCCTGCAAAGTTTTCACCTTCCGCGAAATTCCTGACCCTGAATTTGAAAACATTCGGAGGACTTCTACGTTGAAAAGCATTACATGAAAATTTGCAACGACCGTTATTTCTGTACAAAAGAAGAACTGAACTTTCCGTCGCTGTTTCGACGGAGAATAATGGGTGACTCAGATATGCCATTATAAGTATTTCTTTCACACTATTTGATACCTAAATAGATGTTCTAAATCGAAGACAGTCTGAGGCAAGCAAGCGTCTAATTTTCTGAAAAACCCATAGGAGACAAACCGGGAACAGCACAAACAAGGCCAGAGGAGGAAATGGGCGCTAAAGAAAACAGAGAACGCGAAATTGATCGAAACCAATAATTATCAGAAGATCAAAGGGTCAGGAAAGACGAAGATGATCGCAGAAACAGAGCTTCCCCAGGCGCAGTCTTCAGTACAAAAAAGAAGTAAAACCCAACAGAAACAAGAAAAACACACCAAAGGGTATCAGAGAAGGTGAGAGAGGTGGCAAGAGAAAGCAGAATCGACTTTTATGATCCGGGATGAAATGGGTCCCAGAGAACTGGACATGTTTGAGGTTGTGCTTCGATGATGGGCATCACAAATGGCGCAAAAGCTTTGGTTTCCGGATTTTGAGGTGATAAACATAAAACTACGAGTTCACAAAACGGGGAGACGGATAATTCTGAAACTGAAAGGGAGCACGCTTTACAAATTCCTGCTCCAGTTTTACATGGGGGAGAGAAAAAGGGAAAGCTTTCCAGCACCGAATCACTGGTGTCTCACAGAAAATATAATCATTTGTCACTGTGTTGCGTCCATGGGCCATGGAATAAGCATCAGTCCAAAAACGTGCAATATAATAATTCTCATGGCTAGAAATTCTTGATATGATGTTGGAGGAAAAGTGAAATCTCAAAAACCCAAAAATGGATGGATTCGTATCCATCTGGAGATGGATATTGGGACCAAATAACTTCTCCCTCATCAATAATTGAGACAGGCCAAGAACATAGGAAGAACCGTTCCACGTTTAAATGTATAAAATAAGATGGTATCAGGTATTAATTATTTACGTCTAGTGTAATATACATAGTGGTGTGTATTATTGGTATCAGGTATTTTCTCAAAATACTCTGCCTCTGCCTTGAGATGTACCTTGAATTTAATGTGTATTTGATTTATGTGGCCCAAAGTTAATGGTGGTATTTTCTCAAAATACTCTTTGATCTAGCATATTTTTTATTTTTCTTACGAATCTGCTATTTTCCATGACACTTTGAAGCCTAAATTAATCAAATTATTCAGTGTGCAATACATGGAGCAGGGCAAGGAGAACCGGGTTTTTTTTTTTTACGAAACGACTAAATGAAACTAAGAAGGGGGAAACAAGGAGCTGTTGGGACCTCTGACAACCCTGCCATTACTGAACTCAATCCCATCAAGCTTTTCTTGGCACCATTTTAGGTGACTTGTCGTTATAACAGACATTTTTAGCACCCTGGACACAAGCTTCATGTCTATCATGGTAAAAAAGACATCCACTCTCTGTGCATCCTCCATTGTGCTTGTTCTCTTTAGCCAACATTTATTCTTCCCCTCCAACTCCTTCAGCCCTAGCTCCTTCTGAAACCCATCAAATATTTAAAGTCAGTCCAATGCATGAACAGTACTCTCTTGTGAGTATTTCTTATGTTATCTTTCCTGTAAGGTACCCTAAGATTCCTCATACTTTCATGGAAAATGTGGGTCAATGGTCCCCAAACTTAAAATATACAAGAAAAGACAAGGTTAGGTGGGGAGTGGGAGGAACACAAACCTTTTGGAGGGCCTTTCTGAGCTTAGCTAGAAACTCCAAGTCCTTTGGGTTTTCAACCTGAGGTGAAGCCCATAAAAGGGTTCTCAAGCTCCAAAAAGAGCTTATGTTGTCTGTCTTTAAGAAGACCCAAAAGGCTCTGATGGATTTCTCTATGACCCTCAGGGATTCACTTGCAAATATGGCTTGTCCTGGTATGCTTCCTTTCTTTTTCTTGAGGTGCCATTGAGCTAATAAAAAGGTAAACTGTCCGATAAAAGTGAACAGTAAAAGAAGAAACAGAAAACATAAGAGAAAAGTGCCTACCAACTAATGTACTATTATAAGAGTTCTACCCATATAATATCTAGAGGACTCTTCACTAGTTCTAATCAAACACAATAGGCAGATCCCAGATACCAAATCTCTGTTAATGAAAAATTATAATCCAATCCTAGAAAGTGATACTCACATATTTCTTTAATTACTAAAGATGTTAATGGATGAAAAAGAGAATCCAATACCTGAAACATCTGGAACTTGGAGGAGACTCTTGAGGGGGAACCTGACATGGACATAGTTCCAGTACCTCTTCCCTTTGATCCTTTCTTCTTCTTCTGTGAATCTCTCCAACAGGACTTGAAATTGTTGGAATTTTCTGGCCACCTCGTCGTAGAAAGCTCCCCTGACCAAATTGCAGCTTGCAATGGCCTCGACCTTCCTGTATTGGTAATGGAGGGCCTCCCAGCAGAGGCAGGTTTGGCCTACATAGGCCATTTCTACATCACCTTCCAGGCTTTTGATGAGGCTTCTCTGTGCCTGTTTGCTCCATTCCTGGTAGAGGTTGGGCAGATTAATGGAAGGACCTTCTCTCGCCTGCAATTCTGAATGACCCAATTGGGCTTTCAAAACTGCACCTGATAATGATCACAATGGAAAAAAAAAAGATTAATGGTCAGTTGTGATGAGCATTCTTTGACTGAGACGTTTCAGGATATCACTCACTCATTCCACTTGCTCGTTCTTGATTGAGGAGATCAAACCACTTCATTATTTCAGAGTACTTCTTGTAAAATCCATCAGTTTCTTCTTCTTCTTCCTCCTCCTCCTCCTCTTCTTCTTCTTCTTCCTCCTCCTCTTCTTCTTCTCCAGCTGCTGCTGCTGCTGCTGCTGCTGCTTCTTCTCCATCATTTCTTTCATCCTCTTCCAGCTGGGTCTCTACTTCCCTCTTCAAGGAGGGAATTTCACAGATACCCACTGAAAATCCTTGTTCTTCCTCCCTGTTTTCTTCTTCTACAGCACCATTTATCTCCTCTACCATTGCCACTACTCCCTCTGTGATTGCCAAAACTCTGAAACTAGGGACATCCACCATACTCAGACCTTCCTGGTCCTTCTGAGCCTGGTCAATTTCGTAGCAGGCATCCTCCTCTTTAGCTGCTTCTGAACAAACGGATTCACCCATCCAAAACAAACAAGCTAGACGGCCTTTGAGCAGTATGAAGACCCATGTCACTCCATTCCAAATCCTACTCAAGGGGTAAGACACCAGATATGATATCCAAGCAGTTACTGAAGCAACCCAGAGGAGAATTTGGCAGAAAATCAGTAGCACTGGATGAATGAAGTAACTCAGTCGGTTCCATTTCTGAAATCCTTCTGGGATTAGAACAGAATCGACTATGAACCAGCAGGATACAAGAACATTCATCTCAAGCCACCATGATCTCCTCGCACAAGCTCACAAAGAAGAAGTCTTTTTCATATATGATTGACTGAAGTTGCCAGGAAAGAGAGAAGATTTACTTAAAGACTTATCTGCCAAACTTTCTCAGACATGGCTACAAAGACTTGTCTTAGAAAATGCCTCTCAAACCAAAACTAGTTTCAATTTGAGCAAAATATATATAGACGTGACTTAGATGTCTTAAGACTCTTAATAAACAAATTTATCAGAGGTTAATTTAGGTCCCCTGGAGACTTTGTCAGCCATCAAGCAGATGAGTGTTGGTTAGCTTTTTATGTACATTAAATTATGAGCTATTTAGTTTACCATCAATATTCAATTCAACTACTTTGATTTTATTCAATAAGAACTGATGGATAAGAGACAGTACCAACTACACTTGAATGAATTCTTTAATTATAAAACATGTAGGAACTCAAAATAGAGGAAGTACCCCAAAAAACTCTCTTTTGCTTTCATGACTTACCTGCAAAAAACTCTCTTTTGCTTATGTAAGTTGCTACCATGGACTAATCAAGGTCTTCATCAACTTGCACACTTAATCTATCCCTGGAATCCATAAGGGGAGAGTCATGAAACAGTTCTTGTCGATGTGTACTCGAATTATTAATAGATAATACCAACAATCCGGACATGTGTACTGATGCGTTAGATCATCCGTCCCTAAGTCGTCTGTTGGCCAAATTCAACCTCCAGTAGTGGATCATTTTAAACACTCTGTACTTTATTCCACTCTTGGATTGAAGATGCATGTAACGGGAATGATTTAAAAAAAAAAAAAAAAAAAAAATCGTTAAAGATCAGTTGATGCTTCACCAGGTCTAGCAATGTTCATAATTTTCTTTACAATATTCAATCTGTGATTTGTAATGAAGATACAATCAAACAAACATCATTTTCAGCAAGAGGGGGCCGGAAAATTCTGTGGGCTAATCTTCTCAGAGAACTCTCTTCCAGTTGCAGAATTATAAGTTACTGTTTTATCGTCTGATCAAGAGCTGGAGAGGGTGCAGGGGCTTCTGCAGGAACATCTGTTGCATTCGGCCTCAAGAACGAAACCTTTGAGATAATCTCGTTTGCTATTATCTCGTTTGCTTTGTCACTTGGATGGTACTCGTCCCAGAACACATACTTGCTCCTGTCTTGGCAGAGAACCGAAGCAGGAATGCAAGTCAGTGCAGGCCGGATATTCTCTCCGAAGGAGCAGCAGGGGGTGTCCGAGTTGTTGAACCCTGCAACAACAACAACAACAACAACAACAACAACAACAACAACAACAAAAAAAATCACACCCCAATACCCAGAAATGAATAAGAAACAAATTCAGAATCCAAACCCATTACATAAATATAATAATTCGTAGAGGAAAACAAGAAATGAGTTTTGCTGACCATGTTTCTGGGGATTGTAAATGACATCTTTCACAACATCGTAAGCGTCTCCAAATCTGAAGCTCGCATTGGGAAGGCTCTTTGATAAGCTGTTCAGGAGTTTATCAGAAGCTTTATTGAAGCTGATTGCTAACTGGTTTGTATTCTCCTGGCACTCCCCAGAGGAGCTAAGGACTCTCTGCAGAGGGATGCAACCCATTGGTCCCAGCCCAAAGAAAACCAATCTCCGAGCACCCAATTTGTATAACAGCTGCACAAAAGAGCAATGCTCGTTTGTTATTGCAATACATATATACTCACGTATGAGAATGCAAAGAAGGCGAGACTGATGAGCCACCTTTAACTGGCCCTCTAATGTGGACATAAGATAGTTGATGAACCCAGTGGAGGTGTACTTCCATGAATCGGCATAAACAGGCTGCAAGTAGTTGTTGATGAAGTCGTTGCTCCCTAATGCAACAACATAGTGAGCCTCTGCGAAGAACTTATTTGCGGCCTCGGTACCAATCTTCTTACTAATCATTTCCTGTGTTCCTTGAAACAGCTCAATCTGCTTGTACAGTGAGAACTTCTGAATCTGTCACAAGAAAATGGCAAAAAAAATTTAAAAACCCATTTGATTGATTGATTGATTGATTGATTGATTGATTAACATGTTCATCCAGAGCATGAAGAAGAAAAGGCAGAGGAGATCGAATTACTTACAAACCATTGCCCAGTCTCATTCAAGATACCACCACCTCCTGAAGCATAATTCAATCCATTTTCGAGTATCATATTCTCATCCAGATCCGGGTTCAGGAATGCTGGCGGCCTCGGCAGACCCATTTTGTCCCCTGCACATGAAATTAACATAAGAGAAGAATCAGAGAAGAAGAAACGGAGATAGAAGAAGAAGAAGAAGAAGAGTACTTTACCAATCAAATCAGCAACAGTACGGCCATTGGTGAACCTCCCATTAGGAAGACCATCCCCAAAATCAATCCCATACCAAGGAAGGGACGCCTGAGCCAAGCTTCGAGGAAGAAACTTATTGTTCCCAACATCGGACAGAGAGTCTCCGAAGATGAACTGCACAACTTTGCAGGAACCCATCTCTGAACCGAATCCCAAAAGCAGGAGCATGATCGCAGTCACGGTCGCCATCGTTCGAAACGAGCACAACCCCATCGACGTCCCTGAAGAAGATCAGTTTGAATGAAATTTCTGGTACTGATCCAGAGGAATAAATAGCATGCAGGGGTTACATACATTACATGTTGCGAGAAGAGAAGGGAGACGTGTTTGTTAGAGGTAGGCAATATTGCAGAGTATACGTAAAAGAGGGAAAAATAGAATTGAGTAGAGCAGTGAGAGTTGGATGAACCAACCATTGCAAAATTCAAACCTACTGTAAACGACGGCGGAAGATGATTCAATCATTCAAGCACGAAGCAGTGAAAGTCAAGATTTCGTATGTCTGTAATTGATCAGAAGTTGGCCTAATGCCTTATTATATCTTACTTTCACGTTTTCTTGTTGATCAGTGGACTATTGTACATATATGGGAGAGATGTTACATTATTCTTAGTATTGATGTGTCTCGTTAAAGAATAAACTTATTTTATATCACCATTAATTACAATGTATATTTATCAATTAGTCAATTACCACCACCCGTTTATGAAAAAATTATTTTATAGGAAAATATTTTTATTTAAAACAGTGTTTTCTATTTAAAACAGTGTTTTCTATTTAAAACAGTGTTTTAAAAACCGAACCGCCCATCAAACTGGTAGTATGTCCGATTTTGGTCGAACCTGGTTGGACGGGGTTGGATCAACTGTTCAACCATTTGAATATTATGCCTTATACTTTATATTTTCTTAATATTTTTATAAAGAAAAAGACAAAAATAATCTTAATTATAGTGAACCATTGGCCTACCTTATACTATACTCCTATTAGCAAATGTTAATTTATTTAAAAATTAAAAATTAAATAAAATTAGTACTCATCATCATGCATGTCCTTTTAAGTTTAGTTATGTCATTTTTCTGATTTTTTTTTTTTAAAGAAATTTCTTATTTCCCCGCTGGCCTGCTCCACCTACATCAAAGATATCATTTCCTCTCGATTTATCTCTCACGGAGTCACAGTCCTCTTTCTTTAGGGTACATGTCTTTGACCCCCTCCCCAAGGACACTTGTCACTTTACAATTGGCTGGTTGAAAATATTTCTAGAAGCGTTCATATCCACTAGTTCATCTCTGTCCGTGGGACATCCTCAGCCAGGCAAATGACACTACTCTGACATACTGAAAACATAATATTGGCCGTGGTACAATAACAACTCTATGTTTGAGAGCCCAATGAGAGTAGCAACCAGAACATTCTTTATTTTTTATTATCATTTAATTGCTATTTATCGAGTAGATCGAGCTATACGACAATTTTTTACTTCATCATAATTTTTAGACTTTTACTTTTATGATGTATTAATATCAACGTGACGTGTCGTTAGGGGGCTTCTTTTGTGCTTCTCACGCATAAAGTTCTCTTTGTCATGTGGCAGGAAACGTAGAGAGAATCCCGCGCATTATCCTCGAGTGTCGACGACCGTCCATCTCGACGCATCCAACGGACAGATTTTAAACATCCGGAACACCATATCCAAACGCGATTAAAAACACTTTCGCAGTTCCATCGCCGGGTGAGGCTGCTGCTTTGGCCGGAAAAACGAAAGGAAAAAAAAATGGCTTCCTCCGTAGCCACCGCATTCCAATCCTTCACGGGTCTCAGAAAGAACTCCCCGGAGAATCCCCAGACTCCAGTTAAAACCCCCTCCTCCTCGGGGAGGTTCTTACGGGTATCCGCCGCGAAGACTAGCCCGAAGCTCTCCGGGCGAAACCTCCGCGTCGCGGTCGTGGGCGGCGGCCCGGCCGGCGGTGCCGCCGCCGAGACGCTGGCGAGGAACGGCATCGAGACGTACCTCATCGAGCGGAAGCTGGACAACTGCAAGCCCTGCGGCGGCGCCATCCCCCTCTGCATGGTCGGCGAGTTCGACCTCCCCTTAGACATCATCGACCGCCGCGTCACCAAGATGAAGATGATCTCCCCCTCCAACGTAGCCGTCGACGTCGGCCGGACCCTCAAGCCCGACGAGTACATCGGGATGGTCCGGCGCGAGGTCCTCGACTCCTACCTCCGCGACCGCGCCGCCGCCTCTGGCGCCACCGTCATCAACGGCCTCTTCCTCAAAATGGACCTCCCGGCGTCGGCTGGGCCGGAGGCCCCGCCGTACAAGCTCCATTACTCTGCGTACGACGGGAGCGGAACGGGGGAGAAGCGGGTTCTGGAGGTGGACGCGGTCATCGGCGCGGACGGCGCCAATTCCCGGGTCGCGAAGTCGATCTCCGCGGGGGACTACGAGTACGCCATCGCGTTCCAGGAACGGATCAAGATCCCGGACGGGAAGATGTCCTACTACGAGAACCTGGCGGAGATGTACGTCGGGGACGACGTGTCCCCGGACTTCTACGGTTGGGTGTTCCCGAAGTGCGACCACGTGGCGGTGGGGACGGGGACGGTGACCCACAAGGGCGACATCAAGAAGCTGCAGTCGGCGACCCGACTCCGGGCCCGGGACAAGATCGCCGGCGGGAAGATCATCCGGGTGGAGGCCCACCCCATCCCGGAGCACCCCCGGCCGAAGCGGCTCTCGGGGCGGGTGGCCCTCGTGGGCGACGCCGCCGGGTACGTGACGAAATGCTCCGGGGAGGGGATCTACTTCGCGGCGAAGAGCGGGCTGATGTGCGCGGAGGCGATCGTGGAGGGGTCGGAGAAGGGAACGCGGATGGTGGAGGAGAGCGACCTGAGGAAGTACCTGGAGAAGTGGGATCGGACCTACTGGCCCACCTACAAGGTGCTCGACGTATTGCAGAAGGTGTTCTACCGGTCGAATCCGGCGAAAGAGGCGTTCGTGGAGATGTGCGCCGACGACTACGTGCAGAAGATGACGTTCGACAGCTACTTGTACAAGAGGGTCGTGCCCGGGAACCCCTTGGACGACCTCAAGCTCGCGTTCAACACCATCGGCAGCCTGGTGCGAGCCAATGCCCTCAGAAGAGAAATGGACAAGATCACTCTTTGATGATACAGAGATATGTTATATGGATATTAAGTAGAAGGAGCAACAGCTTGCAACACCAAGCACAAACGGCTTTCCATTCCTCTTTTTGATTGAAAGGCACCAAAATGCTTATTAAGGATGAAGAAGAAGAAGAAAGAGATTGAACTTTTGTACTCTGTCATTTGGTTTTCCTTCTTCGTTGGTTGTAATAGTTTTACCATTAACAAAGACATTGAAAGTTGTAACTGCTTCTTCTTCTTCTTCTTCTTCTTCTTCTACTATATGAGACTATTACCCATTTCATTATTATACCCAACAGCCATTAAAGCATGATTTTCAGAGCGCATGATCTAACTGAGTATAATTCACACCACTGAAAATCAGAAACTGAGATATTTGTAGAAGAACTGATGATTCTCAAACTTCCGTCGGAGGAGGGTATTTTTGTAATTTTGTAAACACCCTCAAGGTTTCAAGGTATATATATATGTACAAGGTAACAAGGATATCTGCTCCCCGCCTGCCGCCGTTCGTTTTACTTCACCGGAGTCACCGACGAAAGAACAGGTTTTTAATTTGTTGACGGAGACTGGTGGTTTTTGGGTCTAGACGCATTATAAGTGTAGAACGTAGGCAGTGCATACTGCTAACGCTTGCGGTTTCCCATTTCGGTGTAGGCTCTGGCTGGTTCTGGTGTAAACGCGGGTATGCGTATGTTCTGTTCGAGAAAATACCTTAAAGAAGAGTAGGACCAGGTAATTTGCTGCTTGAAATTGCTAATGGCGGTGGGTTTTTGCAGTCCAGTGATCTGATTATTCTGAGTGTTGTTATCTTGGTAATCTGATCGGTTTTCTGATTGCGAAGCAAGTCGAGTAGCTCGAATGGCACTAGTGTCTCCTCTGCAGCAGTTCGCGTCGTTGAGCTTCCTTCAGACCCGAAGGAATCCCTTTAATTGGCTTCCTGTCACGAGCACAAGTAAGATTTATAAACTGATAACGGAATTGAGTGGTTCGAATTTGGAGATGTAGTGGTTGCAGACAGCGCTCTTTACCTTTTTAGTACTAATTAACATCGAGCTTCTACAGTTTCGTTTCCCAGGCCTCTCGTAATCGAAGCCAGAGCAAATACTCGCAAGGAAAGTGCCAAAGTTCGAAATCGGAGATTGCAAAAGAAGGTATTATTCTATTTCCCCAAATGGGTTCAGACTCTTTTATCCTGAAGGCTTAGTAGAATGTCTCTATCTTCTCTGATTATAATGCTCCGTGTGCCTTAATTCCCTCTGTGTGAACTAGTTCAATGGATCTGCTGCTAGACCCAGGCTCTCTGTTTTCTGTTCAACCAAGCAGTTGTATGCCATGTTAGTGGACGATCACAACAAGAAGTGTTTGTTCTACGCCAGCACGCTGCAGAGATCAATCCGTGACAGTCCTTCCTGCACCACTGCTGTAAGTATATATATATTAATTAGACTTTTCTTCCTGATCATGGGTTAAAAGCCTTTTTATGCAGAGGCCCTGCGCTACTGATTTCCATGTTCCGGTTGTGATTGCAGGAAGCTGCGGAGAGGGTCGGTGAAGAGCTTGTGCAAGCATGCGTTGAACTCAACATTAATGAGATATCTTCTTATGACCGGAATGGGCGTTCTAGGGGAGAAAGGATGCAAGCATTTGAGACTGCAATAGCGAAGCATGGGTTCTTGCCCCGGTAGCCGTTTGTTTCATCGGTGGAAGGAACCACTTCATTTTCGCTTCTCCTGTAAAGAGTAGGCGACCTCAGTGGCTTTTTCATTAATGTACTCTAATGAAGTCAAATTGTTGTCTTTCTTGGATGAATATATGAATCAAGAAGGGATTCAATTCAAATTTTCTGGCACTCCGGAGACCTTCTGAAAATGTTTTTGTTCATCTGAGAATGTTTCAAGAGTGCTCTTTCATATCAATATTGGATTATGATTTTATGATTTGAAAGGCTTCTATCCAAATTAACCGGTGATTCAATTCGAAAGAGGAAGTTAATTGCAGGGGAGGGAACGGTTTGGAACCGCCATTCTTTCAAATATTCAAATTCTTCCTCAGCATTTTAAGGAAGCTTCATCTATAAAGCCTCCCGGCAAAGCCTGATTCTCTCGCATCGATTCCTCCGACGCCAATCTCCGTTTTCCGGTTGTTCCCCTGCGTTCGACGGGAAAATGGAGAAAACCGACGGACTTCCGATCAAACACGGCAGCAGCGTCTCCTGCCCCACCTCCCCGCTCTCGTCGGCGCCGCCGCGACACACCGGCCGGAAAAGACAAGCCGTGGCGAAAAGCGTCCAGAAAACTCTCTCCAAGACCTCCATGCTCGTCAACTTCCTCCCCACCGGCACCCTCCTCACGTTCGAGATGCTCCTCCCCTCCGTCTCCGGCGACGGTCTATGCTCGCCGGTGAGCACCCTGATGATCCACGTCCTCATGGGCCTCTGCGCCCTCTCCTGCTTCTTCTTCCACTTCACCGACAGCTTCCGGGCGCCGGACGGGAAGGTCTACTACGGGTTCGTGACGCCGTACGGGCTGTCCCTCTTCAAGACGGGTCCGGGCGTCGAGGTCCCCAAGGACGAGAGGTTCCGAATGGGGTTCGTGGACTTCGTCCACGCCGTCATGTCCGTTCTGGTCTTCGTCGCCATCGCCTTCTCCGATCACCGGGTCACCAACTGTCTCTTCCCGGGGCACTTGAAGGAGATGGACGAGGTGATGGAGAGCTTCCCGTTAATGGTGGGCGTCATCTGCAGCGGTCTCTTCCTCGTCTTCCCCACGACGCGTTACGGCATCGGCTGTATGGCTGCTTAATTGCGCCCGGGTCCTCGATTAGTCCTCTGTTTTTTCCTTCTGTTGTTCTGTTTAGATATGTCAAACTAATTTAGTGGGCGCTGCCTTTGGTAATAAAATCTGTTCAAATTCAGTTACTTTCAGAATCTCTGTGCCAGCAAATCCATTAAATGCAGGAACAGAGCTTTGTTCCAGTTTCCATATATATATCTGAGGCCACTGGCTGAGTTTCCAAGGCCAAAGAGAACATGGGTTTGGGTAAGGGATCCCTGTTTCTGCTCCTGGTGATGGTGGTTGCTGTTTCGTCCCAAGAGATGGAGTCGTCCGGCCGGTTCCCACCGCCTCCCCGCCTGAGAACTTTGGATTTTCCTTTTCGTTTCGTTCCTGGAGAAAGTAACTCGACGATACATGCTTCTTTCTGTTCAGTTTTTACTAATCTTCTCTTGTTTCAGCATTTCATAATTTGGTTTTTTTTTGTCTTGCTTAGTGTGTGATGGAACCTGCAAGTGCTGCTTGTGCGAAATGTATCGTCATCTGCCGATATGCCGTAGATGCTGCAATGCCCAAGAAACTGCGTCCAGGCCCTGATACATGGAGTGAGTTCTTGTGAAGGGACTGCTTGATTTTCTCTAATAAAGTAAATCACTTCAAAGAGCTGTTTCAATTTCTGTTTGCCCTGTTGGGATCGATGTTGTACCAATTTACAAGCATCAATATTAACTGAAGGTGAATGGTGAATATAACAAATGGTCAGGTAAAATTGAATTATATAAATGCAGTTTGTACAACATGATTTACAACCAACTATATCTGCCGCACCACATATATACTATACATAACACTACACCTCTCATATGTGTAAAATGATACAACCTATAATGAACCTATTTCCTCAAGTTATAAGTACCTGGATTAGTATACATAAGCTCCCTGAAATGTTAGTAAAAGTTCTACTTGATGCCCACTGGAAGTGGCAGCATATTAAAGTCAATTTGTCCACCTGGTGCTCATTTAAGATGAAATCTCCTTCCAATCCCCACTTCATCCGTAAAAATATTAGAGCTCTGATATAATCTGCTTCCGGTTTCACACTTCTCTTTTCAATCATCATTACAACATCTGGCATGGCCTGCCTTAATCTTATCCCACAAGCACATCATCTCCCTGGGACCCTGATAGTGTGCCACAACATAACCCTCCCGGCATCCTTCATTGTAGACCCTCTCTTCCTTAACATACTTCACATCCAATCCATTCTTCTTCATATCTGCTATCCAAATACCCATTGCAACATCCTCCAGCTTAAACATCTGCGGTTTGCGAAAAACAAGTTGCGCACACCAGTCACAACCACCAAATGACAATTCCATCATGGGAAGAAGAAAATGTTCATAGACTTACCTTTAAGTGCCCCTTTTTGTGCTGCTTGTAGACTGCCTTTGCAATGTCTCGTGATACCACATAACCAGGTCCATGTGCCCAAGGGGGATAAGTTTCCTCGGGCCATTCCTTTGTAATAAGATAAGAAGCGAGTTAGACATTGTCTGGAAGAGCAGATTAGAGACTGCACAAAATAGTTCAATTGACATAAAACAGATGAAAGGAGAAAACATCATATGTATCTACCTCTGGGCTAATATACCATTTGCTATCAGGATTCCGATGGGGTTGTGAGTCTGAGTTTATAAGCCCATAAAGCAGACCATTTGTCACATTTTTGCTACTCAAAGTAGCAAGAATCTCATCCACACGAACAAAGGCATCGTCATCCGTTTTCATCACATACTTCGCCGAAACTACCCGTGTCTGTCCAGCAATAAACAAATGTGAGATTTCTAATGAAACTAGAAAGTCCACTGCACATGTAGTTTACAGAGAGTATATTTACCCCATAAATACAAATAGCAATAGTCTTCCAAGTGATAATATTGTAGTAGTCAACGAAAGGCATCAACTGAATATCCCCATATGTGCGTGCCTCTTTCCAAAGTTCTTCATTGACCATGTCATTCTTGTGCTGTCAACAGAACATGATTTTTCTCATTCAATTGTAACTGATAATGGGAACTATCAGCAAATTCCAGCTTGAGATCACATCCCAAGTTGAAGTTTTCATAAAGACGTGATACATTATGTATGTTACTATCTGGTTGTACACACCATATGGTAACCAATAATTCAGCATATATGTTCTGAGATGAAATTAACCAATAGACCATTAACTTTACTGACCCACATCAATGATATAGCCACCATCATCTAAGACTAATTAAGGCAGCAACTTCTACAGGTTACACACACTGCTAATCATAATGAAGAAGTTCAATTTGTTTAATGAGATTCCATCAATGATTATCTTTATATGATGGTTGGGTATTTCTCGCAAAGATTAACTTTCATTCTTACATAACAACTAACACCAACCTACAATAAAGAATTAGTTGCTATTTTTATTTTATTATTATTATTATTATTTTTTTTGAGAGAGAGAAGAGGGAGAGGGAGGGAGGGAGGGAGGGAGGGAGGGAGCATCAAAGGGTAGACTGCATGGAGGGGCAAAAGACCCCCAAAATAAAAAAGTACAACTACACCTAAGCGAATAAACTATTTTTTTTGACAATGAGAGTTCATTAAGAAAAACTCCTAAGAGTAACAAATTTGACCATCAACAAAACCAAAGACCATACTATAAAAAATGAAACCATCATTGTGAACAATATCCTTACCAGACCAACAAAAAAACGAACAGCAACTGCTCCAGATCGGATAGCATCATACTGCATCCATGTTCTCCGAACAGCCATCCTTCGCTTAAAGTTATTAGCAGTTGAAAATACACCAATAAAAAGATCCAATGGCTTGTGAGCAGGCAGAGCAGGAGATTTAAGCTCCTCCAGATCAACAACATGCTCTAGATCCTCTGATGTAGGTAAGCCACCAGCTAGAACAGATATCAGCTTGAATTCCCCAGAAAACCTCACTTCACTGACAAGCCACGGTTCCAGATTCTGGAAAAAATAACGTTTTAGTATTCAACTAAAGCCAAGCTTTCTGCAGTTGGTGGAGAGGGGAAGGCAAGAGAGAAAAGCAAAGGAACTTATGGAAACTGCTGTCCTTTTGAATCTGACAAATTTATGATGATGAGTTAATAATTACCTCACGATAAGCAAAGGAAGTTATGTGCTTTCCATCAACTGTCATCTGGATACCCTCCGCTCCCACCCTAAGAGTAGCAACGGACAGATACCCCTGCTTGAAAGGAAAATATCTACGTAGCCTTGCATTTTCTTTTGGCACTGGAGGTATTCTTGTACCATTTGAATATTTACTGGAAGAAACCAGAGGTTTATCATCTTTACCAACTATTGGGTTGCACTGGTCCAAATCGTCAACTGAAAACAGAGATAATTAAAATAAGTGGAAAAAGGAGAAAGACCCTCATATTTGACCCACATTACAGATATTAAGCAAGCATGATTGACCAGTGTCCGTGCTTGTAAACATTGTGAATGTCTTTAAGAGTCCTACAACAGCTATAAGCTAGAGAAATAGTTAAGGTATGCAAGTTATCCACAACAAATCAAAGTAAAAATATATATACCTTTCCCATTATTCTGTGGTGTAGGAGAAGGACACCTATCCTCTGAGCCCCAATCCTGAGATATTGTCCATGTATTTTGTACTATAACTGGGTCTTCTGTAAGTTTGTCACCATGCAGTCGAACATTATAGTGCAAAACAATGGGAGGATCAGGCTCCCCTGGTAGTGGAATTCCAGTTAAGTCAATCCGAAAATTACCAAGAAGGCCACCTGGGGTGCCAATTACAGTAATGGACGACCCCTGGATCAGGCCACAAGGTATCTTTAACCTATACTCACTGCTGTCAAGCCTTGAAGAGTTCATCTCACGCAGAGAATAAGGACATTGCTTCTTGGACTTCTGGTTAAGAGTTCCATTTCCAAACTGGAGTGATCTTTCCTCTTCAACTGAACTCATAAGGCTTTCCCAGGCAGCTCCAGCTTCTCTTATAGCCTCTATGGCATGAGGTAGAACCCCAGCACGACTAACTAAATGGGTCAAATGATTCCATGTTTTCAAATATTGTAGCTCTTCATCAGAAATATTTCTCTGGGAAAAGAGACTTGAGATCAAGGTATCAACAGAAACTACTTCAGATGCATTTTCGGGATTCTGGACAGGAGAAGAAACGCCAGTTTGCTGCCAGTTATGTTTTTCAGTGGCATTTGGGTAGAAGGTACTCAAAAGTGACTTTTGTCCCAAAGGATAATCCATTAATCCATACCTCAGAACAAGCAGGAAAAAAAGGGAAGTGATCAGAACACCTCCAGACCACTTCTTCATTTTTAACCAACTCAGGTAGTTCACACAGCTTGAGCAAGCGAGGAGTTGAAATGGACCATGTTAACCTTCAGGAAGGTAGCATTTCTCTAAACATCTGCCAACCTTTTTCAAAATCACGGAGTCAACCAACTCTTGATGCCCATGTCTTAGTATACAAACCATGTTAAGAGCAGCCAAAGTGTTATACTATGGGCATAATAACCAGTTCAGAATCAATTTCTCCTACTCATCCCAAACCCAGAAAATTCATTCTGCAACTGCTGAACAATATCTTCTATGCGTTTCTCAAGCTCCAAGTATCTGCTAGAACAACTCTGTAGCATTACAAAGACAAAAGTTTTAATTAAAAGTTCCAGCCTCCTTGCAAATAATAAAGCAAGTAGATTGTGGAAAGACTCAATCAAGTCAATTACAGCACTTGAAAAGCAATTGCACAATTGGCATAAGAGACAGTCGAGCAAAAAAATTCACTAGTAGACTGAATGATGAGCCACTCAATCAAATATCTGAAGGTTCGCGACATAAAAAAGAAAGGAAGGTAAAAAATTGAATAAATAACAAACTAAAATATTGAACCTTAAAAAACTACAGACAGTTGTCTACAGAAACAGACCGAATTAAACATCAGAGGCAAATATTTACGGCTTTGAACAGTTTCCCTGTCTTTTCCATTTTTTTTATACTCGTTCAGTTTGAAATATTATCACTACCTAAAACTTAGTTACTTCGCAACGATCTGGACATCTACAAAGGCCAAATTTAAAGACCCAAGCTCCAGATGTCGGAACCATAAATATGAACTCTCTACTACGTCATTTAACAGAAGAAAACTGAGGCAGAATCAATTTAACACTCAAATGTGGCAATGCAGCAAAAGCATCGTACTCTAAACAGATAAAAGCACCACATCTCGTCTGTGCTCACTGCCTCGAAAATCAGATAAGCCTGACAAAGAACTGCATTACGAGCAGAGACCACGGTCAGGTAAAAACAAAAGACAAATGAGCAGATTTTTTAAAAAAATAAATAGAAAGAAAGCCCAGAAAAATAAAACCAAAACTGGAAAAAGTAGAAAAAGAGAATTCCCAACAACCAGAATCCAAATCAAAACTCCCTAATTATTCTCGCAACAGTTCCACCGTCAAAACTCGCCATCATCCGCTCAAAGCAGATCAAACCCAAGAAACAAATGGACCGCAAACAAAGAATCAACGCACCGTTACCCTTTCCTAGAGTTCACAACGGGCAGCAGGCGATGACGACACACAGTTAAACTCATCTCAGTAAACAGAAAAAAGCGAGAGCACATCTTAAATATTCTCATCAAACATCAGTACTTTTTCCAGATCACGCACACCAAAAAAAAACAAAAAAACAAAAAAAAAACCGGAACATCCCTCAACTCGATCTGAACCACAACCCAAAGCTCCCCTCCTGCAGCAAACCAGTACCTTAGCCGAGAAACAACAAGTGACACCACCAAATTAAGGCAAACCAGCAGAAAACCCGGCATTACCCAGAACCAAAGTGAACAAATGAGAAAGAAAAGACGAGTATATTGTATAGTACTACCCACCAGGAGAAGCGAGTCGGTACCTCCGGAAGTAAGTCCGAGAGAGGGAGGAGAGTTAAAAGTTTAAAACAAATGCAATTGAAGGGAGGAAAGGAAGCGAAAGCGGGCGCGTGGGTATCGAGAAAGGAAGGAAGGAAAGCCTTTTTGTCCCCGGTGTCGGGTGGAGCCTTGAAGTGTACGCCAAGAGAAGACGGCCTCGGCCGGTCGGCCCTTCCCTCCCCTCGCTTTCCTCGTCCTGGATCGACCGGCGTTTTGCTTTTCTTTAATAATCCTTGGTTGCATTTGCAGACTCTGAGCAGCGCCGGTTGAGACTTGAGAGAGAGAGAGAGAGAGAAGAAAGACTTTAAGAGAGAGAGAGAGAGAGAGAGAGAGAGAGAGACAGGAAGACTTCGGCTCTCCTTGTACTACCTTTCGAAGAAGAAAAACGAGGTCGGTCCCATGCGAAATGACCGCTTCACCCTCACCGTCTTCCTTTAATTTCAGACATCTGGGACGGGAGGTTGGTCGGTCAAAAATCGAAGTCGTACGACATGAGATAGACTTGGCGGGCGTACATCCATCACGTGACACGTGTTCGGATCTTCGAAATCTACAAAAAATAAAAATAAAACATAATGACATCATAATATGACTGACTATATGGTATATGCATTATCACTCTACTTTCAAAATACAACAGAACGAATAAATTTACGATTATTATATTTTTTTAATGTGGAGTCTTGGACTTTTAGAGTTTGGAGAATAACGAGAATAATGAGAGATCATCAGGCCTACGTAAACTATGGTCAGATTAAAAATAATATCAGAAAGGAGGGTAGTTTCGTCAAAGAAGGAATAAAATATTGACCGATTGGGCGGGGACGTGGATTTTTACGACTCTTCCGACCGAGTCGGCGATGTCTCTGTTCGATGATTGACGGACTTTAAAAGATGGTCTCCCTGGAAAAAAAAATCTCAAATAACTACGAAAGAAAGAAAATCTGACTACTACCAGCTGGAACCTTCTTTAGTGGACACAAATATATATATATATATATATATATATATATATATATATATATATATATATTAAAAAGAAAAAATTTTAAAAATAATAGATGGCCCACATTTGGATTAATGGCATTTCCGCTATTATTTCCAGAGCTAAGGTTAATATCACAACCCTTCCCTGACTTAGCAATGGGTGCATCGACTTAAATTTATTGTCGCCAATAAGTACATCACTTTTTCATATATGTGTATATATGCATTTTAATTTTTTTTTTTTTTTTTTTTTTTTTTTTTTTTATCATTTAACCCCTATTTTAAGGAAATAAAAGACAGTAATTCAGCCTCTCTCTCTCTAGATCACTCTCTGTATATCTCTCTAGATCTCTCATTTGATCTTTCTCTCTCTAGATCTCTCTCATTTTCTCTCTTTCTGTCATTCTCTCTCTTTCTCTCTCTAGATCTCTCTTTATCTCTCTAGATCTCTCATTTTCTCTCTCTCTCTCTCTCTCTCTCTCTCTCTCTCTCTCATTTTCTCTCTTTCTATCTCTCATTTTCTCTCTTTCATTTCATTTTTCGATCTCTCTCATTTCTCTCTCTTTCTCTTCTTCTTTCATTTTTCTCTCTCTCTCTCTCTCTCTCTCTTTCATTTTATATATCTATATCTCTCTCTTTCTCTTTATTTCTCTCTTTTCTCTCTTTCATTTGCTCTCTTTCTCTCTCTCTAGATCTCTCTCATTATCTCTCTCATTATCTCTCTCATTATCTCTCTCATTATCTCTCTCATTATCTCTCTCATTATCTCTCTCATTATCTCTCTCATTATCTCTCTCATTATCTCTCTCATTATCTCTCTCATTATCTCTCATTCTCTCTAGATCTCTCTCATTCTCTCTAGATCTCTCTCATTCTCTCTCTCTCTCTAAACTCTCATTTGCTCTTTCTCTCTCTTTCTTTCATTTGCTCTCTTTCTCTCTCATTAATTAATGTTAATGCATGACCAATTAAAGTAATGGATCTAGAGAGAAGAGATTGAGGTCCTTGGCTTAACCACCCTCCCAAGTAAAGGACAAACAAGTTTTTGAGTATTTTATTAGTTTGTTTTCGTGGCAGGTTAGACTCTGATGTGCTTCCTAAACAAACAAAAATAATTAACTTAGTCCATTTGGTAGGGATTTGGATATGTGGTTCATTTATAAATGCCCAACCTTCATCTCATTAATTTCTACACTAAATCCCTTACACCTAATTGACTAATTAATTCAAATTTTAACTATAATCTGTAAATTTTTCCCTTAATTAATTACTTCTCTCTTTTTTTTTTTTTTTTTTTTTTTTTTTTTTTTTTTGTCTACTATGATATTTTAGAAACCAATCAACCCCTCCCTCAAATTTTACTTAAGTTCATCAAAAAAATCGAAATAGGTCAAATCAACCCTTGTACCAACTTAAACCCTAAACCCTAAACCCTAAACCCAATTCCATCACATGAAAAACTGTGAAGTGAAAAGGCCATAGACCACACTCAACAGTTCTTTGTGAGACAACAAACAATATTCCTTATATATATTTGGTGCTATACACTTATAAGTAACATGTAAAACCATTTGAGACTAATTAAAGTACACATTGGTGGCAAAATCTATTATTTAAGAAATCCATTTTTCATCTTTTTTAATGCTTTCTTGGGTCTGTCATCATCAACCAACAAAAGGGCAAAGAGAAAAAAAAGGGGGGGGGGGGCATGTCACATGAACCCTTCAATACAATGACATGTGGCACCATTAATTGTGGTCTAAAGTGCCCAAATTAACATGGCTGATAAACCTGCAGGTACTTGAAGTAAAAGATAACCTTTTGTATCATCTCTTATTCTATTTCATTATATAATTCCTTAATTAATCACAGCAAAATGACACAATTAATATTGAACCAAAACCACCAAATTTGAACGGTACTTTTGAAGCTTGCAGTAGTACCATCCTCAGAAGACAGGGAACTCAACCCTGTTCCCACATCTAGCTTTAGGCAGAGTTGGACAATCAATAAAATCAGTGCCATAAGTATCAGTGCAGAGGTATATCTGATACAACTGATGGTTACCACCTTCATCTACATTGCATTCGATCCCAGCTACGTGACCTCCGATGCCCCCCTCAATAGCTTCCCTAATAGCCTTCAAACTGTAAAACCCACCATCCGGTGATATGCCTGCACCTCCAATTAATTAATATATGCATGAACATTATTGATATTAACTTAATTAATTAATTAACGTACATGCATGTTTAGAGTTTAGGGTCTGAGCTCTCTCCCAAAATGACTAGCCCAAGTTATAAGTCATGCTTTTTTTTACCATGCATGTGAAACTAATTAATCTCTTATAATTATATATGAACGAATACATATATATATATTTACCTGCGTCCTGAAGAAGTAGTAGGAGATTGGCTTGTTGCTTGAGGTTCAGAGCAGTTTGGAAGTACTGATACTGGGTTAGAATGGACTCGGAACAGGTGCCGTGCTTCTCCCATTCGTGCTCCCAAAACTGAAGCCCGTCGGAGCTCGGACAAGCCAGCGACGGCCAGTTCATTTGCATATCGCTCGTCAGGTTTGCTATCTGTAATTAAGTAAGTACGTGAAAACTAATTAAAAGAGATCAATATTAATTCATAGAAATAAAACTTAGATTAATATACATTACTATATATATATAGGGAAATTAAAGATCACCTACATGTATACATATATATGTACGTAACGAAAAGTTTTAGTAAAATTAAAAGAAAGAATTAAGAAGATTTTTTTTTTTTAAAAAAAGTCCCCAATAATTTTTTCTTTAAATTTTGATTATCATAAATGAAGGGTATTTTAATTTATAAAATTAATTTATAATTTAATTCACTTTTATTACTACTTAAATAAGTTTTAAAAAATAAGTGTAGACAAAAATTTCCTAAATGTAAGGAGATTTTTTCTCATACGTATCTTTACTTTCACTAAAAGCTAGCAGTATTAATATTTAAGGACTGTATATATATAACACAGATCAAAACGAAAACGATGAAGGAGATACATATACAAGTAATTTTTACTTACGACAGAGGGATCGAAGGGGGTGCCCGTTTCACAATTGGATGGGTATGAACCGTCGTTGTAATTGGGCCAGAGGCCATGAATCCCAAAGTCCTCATCAGGCTTCCCTGATTTCGGGTAGCAGCAACTCCTCTTCGTATCGCAATAAGACCCCGGCCACTACAATATATATATATTATACATATATGATTCAAACAATCAAAACTACATATACGTACAAAAGTATAACGATGTGAGTCCTGAATAAGAAACATTGATCAGACACAAAGATGTAAAATTCAAGGCACAACATAACAAACATATATATATATATATATATATATATATATATATGATATAAAAACTGCTGCAAAGTAGTAGTGATATGATCATCGACCCACCTGCAGAACCAAGTAGAAGAAATCGTAATCCTCCTCCGCAGATGATAAAGCGGCGAAAAGGGTGAGCAGAAACGCAGAGAGGAGAAACGAGAATTGGGATTTCATGGCTGCTTCTGATCTTTGGAGGATTTCGTTGCGACGAGGGTAATGAGTACTAATTATGAAGATAATTTATAGAGGTAGGAGTAACGGAAGGGGAAGGGAATTACGAGGGGATATTCGGTGGAGAGAGAGGAATTAAGGAAAGCGTTAATAACTTCGCGTCCGATATCATCGTTCTGCGAAAATGAAAAGTTTTATTGATTGAGTTGCTTCAGTTGCTTGAGCGAAGAGATCACGGAAGGTCGTCGCGTTGAAGCAACCATTTTTTCTTTTTTTTTTTCTCTTTGTTTCTGTTTCTTTATTCTCCACGATACGTAACGCCAGCCACACCGGCTATAAATATGGGGAACTGATCATTTAATGGGATTAATAAAAATGCGGGTTTTATATATAGTAACAGAAATTAATATGAAAAAAAAAAAAATTAATGTAATGCTGAATCTAGCTATATATATGAAGAAAAACTAGGGCAAAATGCTAGCCATATTACAAAAATATGAAAATATTCAATTAAAGGATAAAATAGATAGATACTAAATTTTTTTGACCGGATGGCGATTCTCTCTCGATCGAATAATTTCATTAATTTTTATATGATTCAGAGCACTTTGATCTCTTGTTAATTATTATTTAATTTAAATTTGCCAGCCCACAAAATTACTACGTACTCTCATTAGTTAATATATATATTAATTCCAAAATCACGACCATTAATTTGAGTACTAGCTAGGTACTAATTAAAACACATGCATGGACGATCTTAAAACTATTCCTTATTCATCATAACAATTAATTAAGCTGAACACGAAAACAAATTAAGAACAGAAAATCACGTAAATATGAAGCTTGATCAGCTTGCTGTACTATCTATCTATCTATCTTAATCCTTAATTAAAAGACAGGGAACTCAATCCGTTCTCCACATTTCTGCCTGGGAAGTACTGGGCAGTGTATGAAATCGGAGCCAGAAGGATCAACGCAGAGGTAGATCTGATACAACTGACGATTACCACCTTCGTCAACATTGCATTCGACACCAGGAGTGTAACCGATACCCTGCTCAATAGCTTCACTTATGGCGTCCTTCCTGTAAAAGCCACCATCTGGTTCTATGCCTGAAAATACCATGTAAAGTCTCTTACCAACTTAAATATAAGTCGGGATTCTTTTTACTCGTTTATCTATTGTTGTAGAATGAATATTAATAATTACCTGCTTGTTGAAGAATTTGGAGGAGATTGGCTCTATGCTTGAGGTTTAGAGCAGTTTGGAAGTAGTTATACTGGGAGAGCAGTGACTCGGAACAGGTGCCATGTTTCTCCCACTCGTGTTCCCAGAAGCGGAGCCCGTCGGAGCTCGGACAAGACAGCGTCGGCCATTCCCTTGCCATCTCGCTCGTCAAGTTTGCGATCTGTGAATAATATTTAAAGAGATCGTGCATTGCATTCATGGAAATTATCAATAAGATGAATTATTATATATTTAATTTCTAATAAGTGGATATATATGTGATATATCAATTAAGGAAAGAGTTGAAAGAGAGGGATGATACATACGGTGGAGGGATGGAAAGGGCTGTCCGGGTCACAATTGGAGGGGTATGAACCGTCGTTGTAATTGGGCCAGAGGCCATGAATGCCGAAATCTGACTCGGGCTTGCCTGATTTAGGGTAACAGCAACTCCTCTTCGTATCACAATAAGATCCCGGCCACTAGAAAGAAATCAAAACTATGTAAATACATAATTAATATACCCAATTACATATATATATATATATATATCACACATATGATATAATTGTAAGAGTAACTGCGTGCATTAATATATGAACTGATCATCACCTGTTGAACGAAGTAGAAGAAATCGAAATCCTGCGCAGAGGATAAAGCAGCGGAAAGGGTGAGGTGCAGAAACGCAGAGAGGAGAAGAAGCGAAAAATGGGATTTCATGTTTCTGATCACTTGTGATCTTTCGACGTACTCTTCCTCCTGATGATCAGGCCTGATGGAGTACCGAGCATATATATATATATATATATATATGGCTTGGGGATTAATTTATACATTGAGGGAAGAGGAAGGGATCGTGGGTACTGGGTAGGCAATTAATATTAATTAAGTAGTTTATTAAAGAGATCAGGAAGGAAAATGAAACGATTTTCATATTCGTATTCATGAGATCATATATACGATGCTTGAGCGAGGAGATTAGAGAAGGTCGTCGCGTTGAAGTAAGGCTTTTTTTCCCGTTTCTTTATTCTACACGATACGTAAACGTGACTACGAGAGGTAGTTAGTACAGGATTGTTTGAATACGTACCAAGAAAGAGCAGATTAATTTGAATGGGTAATTAACGAGCTGATCAGCCTGCAGTATTAAACTATATATTAATTATTTGGTGGATTAATTAGTAGCTAAATGTATATAACCCTAGGCCGGATGAGAAGGGAGGGAACTCGATTAGGCCGTCGCATCTTGCCGATTTCGACATTACCGGACAGTCGATGAAATCGGTGCCGGAGGTATCAACGCAGAGGAAGATCTGATACAACTGACGGTTACCACCTTTGTCAACATTGCACTGGATTCCGGGAGCGTAACCGAGGCCTTCCCTAATTGCCTCGCTGATGGCCTCCGTGGTGTAAAACCCACCGTTTGGTTTTATCCCTGCAACAGCATATATATATATATATGAAGTAATTAATCAATTAATTAACATGCTGCATGACTTGGTATAATTAGGGTTTTGATTTAATAACACACACTAGGTGTTGACTTAGTTAAATGTGGTATTTAGACCCGAATTTGGTAATAATTAGAGTGGGACTATTATTTTAGCTAGCTTAGAATGTAATTATATTTTAACTCCAAGTATATAATTAATTACCTGCATCCTGAAGAATTTGTAGGAGATTAGCTTTTTGCTTCAGGTTGAGTGCAGTTTGGAAGTATTGATACTGGGTAAGAACAGACTCGGAACAGGTGCCGTGTTTCTCCCATTCGTGCTCCCAGAAGCTAAGGCCGTCGGAGCTCGGACAAGTCAGCGACGGCCACTTCCGTCCCATCTCGCTCGTCAAGTTTGCTATCTATATATATATATATATTAAGAAGGAGATCGTTAATTAATATATATTCATAGAAAATAGTTAGATATCATGTCAAGCATTAATATTGCATCATGCATGATACATAATTAAACCAGAAACATTCTTATATATAATTATATAAATTTTAGAATTTAGCTAGGTAATTAATTGATTAGAATCGAAGAAAAATCTACTTTTTTTTTTTTTTTTATTATTATTAAAAAATTGAAGCTTAAGTTGAATATTACAAGATATTGCTATAATAGCCCCTTGAATTTATTACAAGATATGCATACTAGCTTCTCATTTTAGAATTAAAAAGTATTCTAGAAACTATAGAAATTCCTAACTTCTATTAAAGATATTCAGACCAATAAAAAGTAATTTAAGCAGATAATTAATTATAATTATGACTGAAAACTGAAAGTACTCAAGGAATTAAGAGGCCTATATATATATATATATATATGACTATACTCGAAGTAAAAGAATTATTTGATGTTTCAGAGTGTGGTTATGTATACGTACTGTGGAGGGATGGAAAGGGCTATCCGGGTCACAATTGGAAGGGTATGAACCGCCGTTGTAATTGGGCCAGAGGCCATGAATGCCGAAATCCGCCTCAGGCTTCCCTGATTTCGGGTAGCAGCAGCTCCGCTTCGTATCGCAATACGACGCCGGCCACTAGTACAATATATATATACACATATATGATTCTTCAAACAAACAAACAAACACCGAAATTATCGTATAATAACTGGAAGTGATCATCGACCCACCTGTTGAACGAAGTAGAAGAAATCGAAATCTTGCGCAGCGGCGAGCAAGAACGCGGAGAGGAGAAGCAAAAATTGGGATTTCATCATGGCGCCGCACGCGGGAAGCGATGGAGATTTTTTTTTTTTTCTTCTTCTTCTTCTTTCGCCTTGGAATTACGATAAAAGAAGAGCGTAGAGAGTGGGCGGAGGATAGAGTTTTTGAAAGGGAGGAATATGATTGGCTCCTGAGATTAATATTTATCCGAATTGGTAATTAAAACGAGGCTTCTAGTTCAACTATACGTACGTACATAGATTTATTTCGTCACGTGTCTGAGTTGGTACAAGTCAAGGATAGAATTAATACTGAATTAATTGGACGGACCAAATTATTCCAACCTCAGAAATTTTACTTAAAGGAAAAAAAAAAAAAAAAAAAAAATCTTAACCGGCCAAGATGAATTAAATGAGATTAAGGTTATTGTTGATAATTAATGCGATAATAGAACGTCGATTGATGTTGATAAAACGATGAATTATCATGTTAGTCTTTAATGGCTGATCGAGAAAAGCAGTCGACCTTTCTCTGCTCAAGACATTCAGTGCGTAAAATTCATCTCCAAGAAAAAAGAAGAAGAAAAAAAAAAAAAAAAAAAAAAAAAATCTTCAGAAGAGAGGGATCTTGATCCTTTCCCCACAGGTTTGCTTCGGCATTCCCGGGCAATCGGCGAAACGGGAGGCGGAAGAATCGACGCAGATGTATACCTCGTACAACTGAGGGCTACCGGTTTTATCCAGATTGCACTGGAGCGCCGGAGCGTAACCGATCGCCCTCGTGATAGCTTCCCTAATGGCCTCCCTGGAGTAATAATCAGTCCCACCCGGTGTTACGCCCGCGTTGTGGAGAACTCCGAGCAGATTTGCTCTTTGTTTCAGCTTCATAGCAGTTTCGAAGTATTTGGTCGGCGCAAGGCCCGAACAGGTGCCGTGCTTCATCCACTGCTGCTTCCAGATCACAAAATCGGTGGAGCTCGGACAAGCCAGCGTCGCCCAGTTCCTCTCCATCTTCCTCCTCAGCTGCTTAATTTGTTATCTGCAGGGCCACCAAACAGAATACAAAATTAATTAATTAATTAATTAATTAATTAAGAGAAAAAAAAACAATTGTCAGAATTAATTAAGTAAGAGATGTGTATTTAGTATTTACCGTAGAGGGATCGAAATGGGTGGCCGAGTCACAGTGAGATGGGAATGTGCCGTCGATGTAATAGCCCCAGAAGCCGCGAACGCTGAAATCCGCCGGAGGCTTCCCTGATTTGGGATAGCAGCAATTCCTCGTATTACAATAAGACCCCGGCCACTGCAAAAGCGCAGATTAATTAACATGCTTACAAACATAAAAACCCAAATATTTATTTATTTATTTATTTTCTATAAAACCTACTCGAAGAACAAGGTAGAAGAAATGTACGTCCCGAGCAGACGATAAAACAGCGCAGTTAAGGCCAAACAGAGACGCGGAGAGAAAAAGAAGAAGAAGAAGAGGAAAACGGAACTTCATCGTCGTTCCAAATACTTAATTGCCTCTTATCTCTTTCGTGAGGTATCGTACGTATATATAGTAGATAGGCCGGGAGAGGGATGAATGAAGGACGGAAGAGGGATGGAGAATGGATTTTAGAATGATACACATGGGTTTATTTTCTTAATCGATTGCACAGATTTCAAAGCTCCTCTTTACTGTTTTTTATCAACACCGTCACATGGCTTTGGGAGTAGTTTAATACATTTGCCTGCGCGAGGAGATTACGATTTGCAGAGAAAAGGTTGTGGCACTGGCATCGCATCCATGTTCAGGATTTTTTAGGGTTTTTATATGTATTCTCAGGGATGGTAGGGAAAGCCATCGAGTACGTACGTTGACGGCAGACACCGCACTCGATAAAGCATAAAAAAAAATAAAAATGAAGAGAGGTGCCCGCGTGCAGTTTTTTATTTATTACTATTTTTTATTTATCACGTTTGCATAAAATAGATGAGTCACATAAGCATAATTTTTTTCTTTAAAATATAATATATAATATATTATATATATCAATTTAAAGATAATTTATTAAAATATTTGTTGGTAATTTTTGCATAAAATAGAAGAGTCACATAAGCATAATTTTTTTTCTTTAAAATATAATATATTATATATTATATATATCAATTTAAAGATAATTTATTAAAATATTTGTTGGTAATTTTTGCATAAAATAGAGTTACGTAGGCATTAATCTTGATGTATCCATCCCGTTCCTAACACATCCATCCACTTGTCTGGCCAAAATTGTAGGAATTTTTTCTCTGGATCCTTCAAGAAAGATAATGGGCTGGGATCGAAGTTCACTTTCAACGGATTCTGGAAGGATCATACACAGTTCCGTATCTGCAACTATTTAAATTTTCCCTCCCTGTGGTTGCGCTGCTCGAGTGAACGAACCATAAGACATTCAGTGTGTAACAATCTTAAGACTTTCGGGAAGAGCTCATCGACCATTATTAGTTAATGGCTTCTGCCCTTTCTCTCTCTCTTTCTCACAGCCCCATCGTCAGCAGTGCCCAGGAAATATCCAAGGAGAATGTCTCGAGAGTTGCTGGCAGGGAAAACCCACTACAGAAAACAGTCTCTGATGGTGGTTACAGCAGAAGAAAGCTCCTCAAATCTACGGGTATGGGTCTTGCGGGAGCTGGGTTGTCTCTGGTTCAACCTGCCAGAGCGGAACCAGAGAGCCCGGAAGAGTCTGTTTCCAGTAGGATGTCCTACTCGAGGTTCCTGCAGTATCTGGACGAAGGAGCTGTGAGAAAGGTAGACTTGTTTGAAAATGGGACTGTTGCAATAGCCGAAATCTTTAATCCGGCGCTCGACAAAATACAGAGAGTCAAGATACAGTTGCCCGGGTTGCCTCAGGAGTTGCTGAGGAAACTCAAGGAGAAAGATGTGGATTTTGCTGCTCATCCGATGGAGGTCAACATGACGGCTGCCTTCCTTGATTTGTTGGGCAACTTGGCCTTCCCTCTCATTCTGATCGGCTCTTTGCTTCTGAGGTCTTCGTCGATGAACAATCCTCCCGGAGGAGGACCCAACTTGCCCTTTGGTTTGGGGAGGTACAGATTTCAATGTTCAAAGCAAAATAAAATAAAGTCATACCCTTTAGCTGCTTATAATCTGTACACTCGAGAGTAATTTTACACTTCAACTGCTGTTCCAAATTTTAACAGGAGCAAAGCTAAGTTTCAGATGGAACCCAATACCGGTATCACCTTCGATGATGTAGCTGGAGTGGATGAAGCCAAGCAGGACTTTCAGGAGATCGTCGAGTTTCTGAGGACCCCTGAAAAATTTGCTGCAGTTGGGGCGAGAATCCCCAAAGGGGTGTTGCTGGTTGGTCCGCCTGGGACAGGGAAGACTCTGCTCGCAAAGGCCATAGCTGGGGAAGCAGGGGTACCCTTCTTCTCTCTTTCTGGTTCGGAGTTTATTGAGATGTTTGTAGGCGTGGGTGCTTCAAGAGTCAGAGACCTGTTCAACAAAGCAAAAGCAAATTCTCCATGTTTGGTGTTTATTGATGAGATAGATGCAGTGGGGAGGCAGCGGGGAACCGGCATAGGAGGGGGGAATGATGAAAGAGAACAAACACTGAATCAGTTGCTTACAGAGATGGATGGGTTCAGTGGAAACAGTGGAGTGATTGTTATAGCGGCTACAAACCGCCCGGAGATACTTGATTCAGCATTGCTCCGGCCGGGAAGGTTTGATAGACAGGTGAGAACTTGGGTTTCACTTCCCTCAGCCTACCGGGTCAAAAGCTTCTAGTTCTATACATGAACATATGAAAAAGGATCGTCTTGTCAACTGCATGCTCACTCATGGCAATAATATCTTCAATTCTGAAAATGTATTAACAGGTAACTGTAGGAATGCCTGATGTGAGGGGGAGAGAAGAAATCTTGCAAGTCCACAGCAAAAACAAAAAACTGGACAAAGACGTCTCACTCAGCGTTATTGCCATGAGAACACCTGGGTTCAGTGGCGCTGACCTCGCAAACCTCATGAATGAAGCTGCCATTCTGGCTGGTAGAAGAGGCAAAGAGACAATCACATTGAAAGAAATTGATGATTCCATTGATAGAATTGTTGCTGGAATGGAGGGTACTAAGATGACTGATGGAAAGAGCAAAATTTTGGTAGCTTACCATGAGATTGGGCATGCAGTTTGCGCGTAAGTTGTTTAATCTTTAGTTTCCTGCTGAAGAATACTGGGTACCTTGATGATCAACGAGCTAATTAGTCATTTTGGTTGCAGGACATTAACACCAGGGCATGATCCAGTGCAGAAAGTGACACTCATTCCTCGAGGGCAAGCTCGCGGCCTCACCTGGTTCATGCCAGGCGATGACCCAAGTCTTGTTTCTCAGCAGCAGATATTTGCTAAAATAGTAGGAGGGCTTGGGGGTCGAGCAGCAGAAGAGGTAATATTTGGAGAATCAGAAGTCACCACTGGTGCTGCTGGGGATTTGCAGCAGATCACTCAGATAGCAAGACAGGTAAGATCAAGTAAACTTACAGCTTCAAATACATTATTGCACTTTTTATGTGGCGCAATTTAGTGACTGTAGCTTTTCCTCTTGGTAGATGGTTACCACATTTGGGATGTCTGAGATTGGACCATGGTCATTGATAGAGCCGATGGCACAGAGCAGTGATGTGGTACTGAGGATGCTAGCAAGAAATAACATGTCAGAGAAACTTGCCGAAGATATAGACAAAGCAGTGAAAGCGATTATAGACAAAGCATATGAAATTGCAAAATCCCACATAAACAATAATAGGGCTGCCATTGATAAGCTCGTGGAGGTATTGATGGAGAAAGAAACACTGACAGGGGATGAGTTCAGATCAATTATGTCAGAGTTTACCGACATTCCATTGGACAAGACCAGTAGAACTTCTATTCGGGAGCTGATAACAGCTTGAGACAGTTGTAAAGTTTCAAGGAAGAAGAACTTCAGTAGTTTAATGCAAACAAACAGTTTTAGAGAATGAGAAGATGAATCTTGCACGTTAGTACATAAAAGCTACAAGAATAGTTTGCCACAAGTCTGTATTGCTTTCCTGATACAAGAGCTTCTGTAAATGAAAAATGGAAAGGTCAGTTAATAGAAAGCAGGTGTTTGATTTTGAATGTTGAATCTCTCGTTTGTTCTCGTAGCTATATTATTTCTACCAATAATCATTACAGGAACATGAGCCATCCCGAAAATGATGGAACCTGGTTCTGTCTCTAACAATGACAAGACGATTATAAACACTTGATAGAACCTTTGCGAAAGTATGGCAATCAACGCAAGTTCGTAGGTTCTTGGCAATTCTGAGAGTTGTTCCAGGAGGAGTAGCAAGAATTCCAAACGCCATCGCCAGCTTCTCACTATGATAAGAAAGAGCACTTTCCTTCTGCTCAATCTCTGCTTTGTGCAGCTCTGCCGCAACATTTGCTACGTAACCTGCTATTTTCAGCTGACTTTCAATCTCAACCAGCATCTTGTATATTTCTTTCTTTCGTGGGTGATTATCATCATCCACCACAAATTCATGAATCTTTCCTTTCACGTCAATAGTACTACATCCAGGTTCAGTTTGAATTCGTCTGTCCTTCATAAGCCTCCTTACTTCTGCCACCTTTTCCCAGTTCCCAGCAGATGCATAAATATTTATTAGTAAAACATAGTCCCCGGCTTCTTGTGCTTTTAGCTCAATCAAATGACCGACGACGCGCTCTCCCAGTGCAACATGACCATGAATTCTACAGGCACCAAGTAAAGTACGCCAGATTGTTGCATCAGGCTTAATCACCATTGATCTGATTAGACTGTATGCCCGTTCAAGCAAGCCAGCACGGCCTAAAAGATCAACCATGCACCCATAGTGGTGAATATTTGGGACTATCCCAAACTCTGATCTCATAAGATCAAAATATCCAATTCCTTCATGAACAAGTGCACAGTGACTGCAAGCTGAAAGAACAGCAGTAAACGTCTGTTCATCAGGCATGACACCCATCTCCAGCATCTCCTTAAATGCAGTAATGGCTTCCTTTCCATGACCATTCATTGCCAAACCAGATATCATTGCACTCCACGTCACCACGTTTCTCGTATCAGTTTCCTTAAACACTCTGTAAGCCTCATCCAGGCAACCACATTTGGAATACATATCAATAAGGGAATTACATAGCTGTAAGTGGTTAGCATAGCCCTGTTTAATGATGTAACTCTGGATCTGGTCCCCGAACATTAGAGCACCCAAGTGACTACAAGCCTGGATAGTGAGCAAACATGTGACATCATCTGGTTGACAACCGTTAGGAGGGGCCTGCATTGCTTCAAACACTCCCAGTGCATCACGGGTCCTACGATTCCGTGTATAGCAAGAGATCAACACATTCCAAGCGATTGTATCTCTACAGGGAATTTCCTCAAACAGCAAGCAAGCTTCTTCGCCACTCCCAGAACTGGCATACAATGACATCAAAGAAGTGAGTAATAAAGAATCATGCTGATGTCCATCACGTATAATGGCCGCATGCATTTGTCTTGCACCAACAACTGACTGCATGTAATTACAGGCTTTGATAACAAAAGACGCGGAGAAGGGGCTGGGACCAATTCCTTGACGTTTCATCAGCTTGTACAAGTTGAAGGCATCCTCAGGAGAAGCGCCGTGAGAGTATTCTTTCAAAATGGTATTACATAGCGACATACTGGGTTCTGAAGTTTGCGAGAGAACTCGTGAGGAGTAATCCATATCTAGCTTGAGACTCTGGGACAAGAACTTCATGAGCACAGCTGTGCCCTGAATGAAGCAGGTACGTATGAGGCGGGCATGAATCTGTTTGAGACATGTCTTCGAGATGCATGATTGTATCTGGTCGACAATTTCTCTTTCATCAACACAAAAGTTCTCGCTTTGGTTCGATGGTTGCTTTGGTTGGTATGCTTGAGCTTCAAGAGGGTGAAAAAAGCGAAGGCACTGGACACTTCTTTGAAGGATAAGTACTGGGTTGCGACAGAGCAAAGAAACAAAGGACAGATGGAGCTGGAAATTGTGGGGTGCGACCACAGACATCTCACCTTTTCAAAAGATGATTCATATCAACCCATCCGTAATATAACCAGCCATTCACGGCTCCTATTCTTCTCAGACTTCTCACTGTTTGTGGAGCTTCTAGATTGAAACTGGACAATTTTTCATTTGCTTTAATGATCTATAGCTTATAAACGGGATAAATCAATACAAGATTTTACATAATCTTTCCTGTCTATACACAACAATGAAAGCGAATCTCGAATGGAACCACTATTTGACATTTGATATAGCTATGCTACCAGAAGTCCCCACAGGAACAAGAGCCGTCCTTGAAATGATGAAAGCGATTTAGGTCCCTGAGAACGATTTCTCTGTTGAAGATCATGGATATAAGCTTGGCAGCAGAGTGGCAATCCGCACAGACTCGAAGGTTCTTCACAACACGAATGGTTGTTCCGGGAGGGGTGTTGATTAGACCAAAAGCTATAGCTAGCTTCTCGCTGTGATATCTTAGACTAACTTCTTTCATCTCTTCTGTCATATCCGGGTGAAACACCAACGAAGTGTTGGGAACGTAGCCAACCAACTTCAGTTGTTTCACCAATACATCAAGCATTCGATGCATTTCGACAGACTGGGGGTGAGTCCCATCTCCAGCGAAGAATTCATGCACCACATTGTCCACTTCTATTGAGCTACAACCGGGTACCTTGGCAACTCCTCTTACTCTCATCAGTTTCCTTATATTAATCACTTCCTGCCATTGCCCATCAACAGCACACATGTTTGATAGGATCACATAGTCTCCGCCATGTGAGTCCTCTAGCTCGAAAATCCTCTTGATTACACGTTTTCCCATCTCAGCATTCCCATGGACACTGCAAGCAGACAACAGAGTTCGCCAGAGAATGGCTGTAGGCTTAATGGGTAGTCCTCTGATGAATTGATACGCTTCGTCTAAGAGCCCCGCTCGACCTAGCAAATCCACCATACATCCGTAGTGCTTCACAGATGGAACAAGGCCGTGGTGGTCCCTCATGCTGTGGAAATACAAGCGACCTTCTTCCACTAGTCCGTTATGGCTGCAAGCATATAACAGGCCGAGGAAAGTGATGCTATCAGGCCGAATTCTGGCTCTTGTCATCTCTTCAAACAGCGAAATGGCTTTGCTGCCATGCCCGTGAATCGCATAAGCAACAATCATGGCCGACCAGGCTTGAGTGTCCCTGAAATCCATTTCCTCAAAGATGGAAATAGCATTTTCAAGGCTCCCACACTTGGCATACATGTCGATGAGAGCTGTATTGACCTTCACATACTTATCAAACCCATGTTTCTGTATGTACTCGTGTACCCACTTGCCAAGCTCCAGAGCCCCAAGCATGGCGCAACAAGATAGGACACTCAACATTGTGACATCGGTAGGCTTCACGTCCCTGGCCTGCAGTTCTCGAAACAGAGCCAGTGCCTCATTTGGACGGCTGCTCTTCGCATAACCCGTAATCATGGCGTTGTAGGAAACAACACAACGCGTTTCCATTTGATCGAAAAGCCTGCGTGCCCCATTTACCTCTTCACACTCTGCATACAAGTTAATGAGAGTAGGGCAGACATAGACGTTCTGCTGCAACCCAAGTCTGACGACGAGGGAATGCACTTGTTTCCCTTCTTCCAACGCTTTCGCACCGGTGCACGCCTTGATCAGAGACGGGAACGTGTAATCATCAGGGAACAGACCCAGTTGGAGCATTTTGCCGAAAAGGGCAACGGCGCGAATCGGTCGATTCGTCCGCGCATAGCCTTTGTACATAGTGTTGAAGAGAACCAAATCCGGTTGGGCAATTTCGCCGAACAGCAGCTGGGCGTGGTCCATCGCTGAAGCAGGGTTGCGCGCGCACCAAGTGATGAGCTTGGTGAGAGTCGCAGCATCGTGTTGGAGCTGGGCCTTCACCACGGTGGCTTGAATCTGCTTGAGTTCTCTGAGAGAAGCGCATCTGGGTAAGAGAAGCAGGGGAGGCGGGGAGGAACTCTGAAGCTGTAGATTGGAAGTGCCGCTGGGCTTTGATTTGAGGTGATGGGGAGGAGTGGAGGGCAGAGTTGAAGCTGTCATCGTATGAGCGTCGGGGTTGGGAAGAAGATAAAAAGCACATCGCATATCTCGATTCCCCACTGTCTTAAGCGTTCTTACCAGTATCAATTTCCAAGTAGGGGAAAAAGGACGTTAAATATGAAAAAATCCTGTCTATATCAAGTCAACTCAGAGTGAAGAAGAATAAATCAGATAAATACAAAAATTATACAAAATAATTAAGTATACAAGAAAACTGAATGAGAATAAATAGTATTGAATGTAGATGCTAGGTAGTAAAAAATGAATTTGAGGTAACAATCGGCTTTACGCGTTTTTGAAGAGAGGAGATGGAGAAACCTCCTCACTGTACCATTTCCCGTCGGACACTCCCTTTGTCTCTAGACTGGTTTTTTCATATGCACACCTCATTTCTGGTAATGCATCCAACCCGGCCAAAGTAATGAAAGACTGCCCTGATAATTCTCAGCATTCTCTGCACAGAAGAAGTATTAAGTATCTGTCAATAATCAATAACATGTAGGCTCCTGAGCATTTAAAATAAATTTGCCATCTTTATGATACTTCTTTAACCACTTCCATCTGATTTCGGTCTATATCAAAGACAAGAAGACAGGAGTAAACGATTAATGAGGCTACAGGAGGAACTTTAAGAGTATGGGAAAAGGGCTTTCGTGATTTAGTTTTCAAGCTGTAGTAAACCAACGGCCGTGGGCATCTTTTGAACTTAGTTCGCTATATTGTTATTCTGTAAGAATGACAGACTCTTCTCAAAAAGCAAATTCATACAGAAAACAAGACTCACCCAGGGTGCAAATATTGATCCTCCCAGGAAAAACAGTAACTCAAAAAGTTTCTGTAGAGGCCAAAACTTTCCTATCCACCAAAGTAAAGTTGGTTTGTGATGACAAGAGCAAAAGCCTATACAAACAAAATGTCAGACAGTCTTCCCCAAGAATAGGAGGCCGTCCACCAAAACCTGCAAATAAACATTTTGGCTAATCCATATTAGTTTGAAGTCTTGTTCTGGGAAGATCATCCATGTATGAAGTATATAATACTCACTTTGGGTCAGCGCACCAGCTTTGTCCTGCCATTAGATTTCAGCAACACTTTGCCTTTTTCTGCTACGTACTTAACTCGAGCTTGGCATCTGAGCTGAGTTAAGCGCACCACTCCTTTCACACGCAGAGGATTTTGTTCTTGTCCAATATGCGAATCTGCAAGTATTGAGTCGCCAAACGGGATTCAGAACAATGCATTAGAGAAAAACTCACGAGGATGCAGAAGAGGGTGCATCAATGAAGAAAAGTGCTAAAAGGAATACTTAATTTAAACTTGATTAAAGACAAACCAGTGTGACAGGTTTTGACATAATTGGCTTGATGTGAATTACTCTGTGCTTCAGGAAACATTTCACTAGCTCGTAGATTACCTTGTGCAATCTCCGGGCTACTGTTTAACCCATTATGGGAATTTTTGGATGACATTTGCTTGCTAAGAAGCCGTTCTCCAAGCTGAGCAATGTGCTGCTTTTTATCACGGGATTGTTGATCAGCAGCAACATGCTTTGTGTGGCCATGAGCCACAATGTGTTCACCTTGAAACCCTTTACTTAGTTCAAGAGCTGTCTGCTGTTCTATTTGATGTGCAATAAAATAATCCTTATGACAAAACAAGCGTGGTGCAATGGGACGGAGCCGTTTCTTCTCTGTGTGCACAGTTGCAATTTCTGCTTCTGTTGGTAGAGTTTCTTGGTTCTTTTCTTTCTGCCTCCTTTGTATCCTAACTTGGCGTGCAAACCTCTGTTTCTCCTTGAGAACTTGAGCCCTATCTGAAACACACCATTGGAAATAAGGTGGGTAGATCTGAGGTGGTCCTCTTCTTCCTTCACCATTTACATCTAGTTGTCGCGTAGACATCGTGTCATGCAAATGTTTTCTTTTGTGCAGCTGTTGTTCGTCAATTTGACGAAGTTGTTCTTTCCCTCTTTGAGCTGCAAGAAATCAGCAGGTATGTTCTATCAGAAAAAATAACAAAAAATAAAAAATAAGATAAAGAGCATATTAAAGAATACTATTGGATATACACACCATTCATCAGATAGTCAATGCTCAATGATCCAAAAAGGGGGGAAAAGAACTATATATGGTCAAGCATTAAGGGCTTTACCACTTTTCCATGACCCCCTGTGCTTAGCAGTTGGACTGGTAGGACCTGGATGATCCATAATAGGTTCATTAAGAAATGATTTAACCAGATGTTCCAAAGCTAGAAAAGTGTCTGTACCAAAATGTGTCCCAGCAAGGACCAGGATGGTTTGTCCACATCAATGGATGATTTTTCAAAGAACAGTAATTAATTTTTTATTTCTGATCATGAATTCTTGTTAGGAAAGCTGAATGAAACCATACAGCCACATAAATTGAACTCATTGAACCTAATGTGGCAACTGAATAAGGTTTAGCCGTTTAGCAGTATTTAGAGTGATAAAATACGGGCTTTAAATCTTCTTATAAAAGGTTTGAAACTCAGTGCTGGCCAGATGATTATTTGCAGTCAATCTCCTAAAATATCTGATATATTGTGACTTCCTAGGACTCCATTCAGAAGAATGTCAGTCAGCTGGAATTACATAATGAAAGCTAAACAACACACACACGGGCAATATCAACTTTCCAAATAAAAACTTATTTGTTGCAATAAAAATCCTTTAGTACATGCATAAGCACACCTCTCATTGCAATAAAGACTCCCAATACTGAGTATAGATGTAAACAGGCAGAAAATAAAATATTCCAGCACTAGCTTTCAAAAAGAAAAAACCCACCAGTATCAAACGAGCTATCAAACACTTTATTTGGCCTGTGCACTTTCTTTTCGTTGACCATTCCACATGTTGATGTAGTTGACACTGTAACAACCGAACATGACCATTTTTCTTTTTCCTAAACTAGGCTAAGTAATGTGCTTAATTGTACCCTCAAAGTAGCACATTGAATAGATTGTCCATTTGCACTTGCTTTGTGCATAATCACCCACGACTTCCACCGGGGTATAACAATTAAAGAGAAACAAGAAATATTCCAAGCAGCATCAAGCAATCACTTGATGGGAACACATTAGACTTAGATGATGACAAATAAAAAAAGGTACCTTCATAATGTAGATCTTTCGAATCCTTTTCTATTTCTTGTGGATAAACCATTTCGAATTTTGGGAAATCTGACTTGTCTGTAGAGGATTTTATAAGCAATCGTTCTGCCATATGAGCATGTTTAGTCCGAGCATAGTGCCTAATCTGAGTCAGACGTGTTCTTCTGTGTTGACGTGCAGTATCTTTTCCAGAAATGGTAAAATCTTCGAATAGTCCTGAGGCTGGTTGTTGATCACCATGTAACCCATCTAAATGACCCATGACGGATAAAATACAACAAAAACCATAATCACAATAAGAAGATCTCCCTAAGTAAACGGCAATCAAAAGCTTTATCCAATAATTAACAACAGATAGCAAGACTCTAAGCCATCATGTAAGTCACACCTGGTAATAAGACATGCTTTGATGGGCAATATAACAGAATATTATCACAATGAAAGAAACCCAAGATGCTAAATAATAGAATAACCAGTTTCTGGATAAAAGGACGAGACAGGTAAGCACATTAAACTTGCTAGATCTGAGAAATTGCAGCTGAGACACTGTTTTTGACCTCAGTGCATAAGATTGGCCCAACTCCACTCAATAATATTAACTACAGGTCCAATCACAGTCAAATGAAGATCTTTGCATCAGTTGAGATGGTAGGTAGCATATACATATCGGATCTTTGTGTATGAGGCCATGCATTGAGAGCCAGTAGCCAAGCCTGAGAGCCATGGGCTAAGAAGGCGAAGAGTGTATTCTCAGTAAAAGTCCAAATTTATATGAAGAAATAAATCTAAAAAACCATGTCAATGAAATAAGTGAAAAACCTGTATCAATATGACCAAGAAAAATGAGCAACCTAGACAATGTTACAAATGGATGATCAAAATAGAAAGATCTTCCAAACTAGTTAAATATCAGATTACTTAGTATTGGCATTAACATCGTGTAAATGAGGGGTCCCACAACGTGAGCACACAGAAAAAAGAAACAGGTATGCATAAATACTTGAAAGCACATTACTTGTTTACAACACTAAATCAAACCTCGTAACTGTCGGAGTACAAACCTTCACGACTTTGATGGTCTGCTTCTACTAATTCAGCCGACTGTGCAAGAATCATGAGGTGATCAATCCCTCCATCAACAAGTTTCTCACTTCTCCCACACCCTACATTAGAACAGCTCTTCCCATGTGAGTCTTCCACCCTTTTTGATCCACTTGCCTGCTCCATTTTCTTTCCAGCTCCTAAAAGTTGAGCTTCCTTCATTTGCAGTATCCTCCTCTATCACGCTGAACCCAGAAATCTCTGTTCACCAAACGCCACAGGGCTTAGTTGATCATTCCCTGGATTACCAACCATCCCTAAAACTATTTTCCATTACACTATTCATCACTTAATGAACAAGCAAATAAGTGGCTGTGTTTGGAGAAAAGGTATGACAGAGATTCAACCGAGTTAAAAACACTAATGACTCATCACAGTAACTTCAACATTTCAATAACCACTTAAAAATACTTATTGACTCGTCGCTCTAATTTTTGCATTGCCGCTTTACAGTTCACCCTTCGAATTGCTTATCAATACACAATAAAATTGCAAATCTATACCATTCAGTGATCGATATATGGATATAGGTTACATGAATACACGCCTGGAGATTACAACTTAGTACTTTACAACGAACTAAGAGAAGGGGCGCATGCCCGATGTAGACGAGCCACACGGACGCTCGATTGCAATTTAACTCGGAGACCTCAGCCATCGGTTAATACCTCAAAGATTTAAATAAAATAAAATAAAATAAAATAAATAACAAAAAAAATTCCAACTTCCGAAGAAAACACCATGGTAACATGTAACTACAATGCCATACTAGGAAGAGACGATGCGATACCGAAACTGGAAGTTCCAAGGCAAAACAAATGAAAATGACCGGGACCCTTCATACATGCAGTACAACCATTTAAACAATCAGAACGAACAGAGGGATAAAACCCTAAACCTCAAACTAAATTGTGTTTCTCCAAGACAAACATTATAATGCTAAAAGAAACCCAAAACAACAAGAAGGCGCAGAGTTAGAAATTAAACTGAAGACAGCCTAGCCTACCAGAGAAATGTTCGTCTAAGCGTAGTACTAGTATCCGGGGAAGTTGGGCACAACGAAAATGAAAACAAGGAGAGGATCAACAATGGCGCGCAAAAACCAAAAGTTTTAGGCTGCAAGAGTGGTAAGGAGTCGCGCCCATTAAAATGTAGAATCGCCAAGTGGTAATCCGTTTACGAGGTGGCTTCGCAAGTGCCTTTCTCGGATCAAAATCCTTCTACACGTGGAAATCTGGACCTTACACTTCACAGCTTGCCTGCATTCAAATTTGAAGAGAAAACAAATCGTTCTACATACGAAATCCCAACCGCGAAAACTAAATCAAATATATGAACAAAAAATGGAGAAAACCGTACATCTGTCACCAAATAACCGGTTCGCAATTACTTTTCCTCCTCCATTCTTATCTCAATCTACGAAGTAGGAAAAAAAAAACTCGGAAATTATTAATTGCACAAGGATTACTCAAGCCAGGTAAGAGCTTTTCTGGAGAAAAAACTGAAAAGAAATTCCTGCAATGAGTATCGGACACTTGTTCTCTCCCGGAATTTTGATAAATGGCGGGAGACGCAAATGGCAAATCATTAAATTAGTGACAAACAATTAAGCAAATATGGAGTTGTCAATTAATTTCGACTTCTCAATTAAATTTATTGTTGGAGAGTGGAGATGAAATTTTTATATCATACAAAATTTAATATACATATGTGATATTATGATATGACTCCATAGGACTACTAAAATTGATTTGAATGAACTAGGCTGTCTTGATGAAATTGATGAATGAACTGTTGGAGGGTTTACATCGTACAAAAAATAAAATTTCGGATGGTTTATTAGGTAGGTCGTTGTGTGGACTTGTCAAATTTGGGCCGCGTCGAATTTTGATGTGTACAGATAGGACTCCATAGGACGACTACTAAATATTATATATTTTTCTGTTTTAAGTATTTATAAAACTTTTATTGTTTGTCTATTTAAAAGTAATCAAATTAATATAAAAATATTAAAAAAAGTATATAAATCTTCAATAGTTAAAATTAGTCCATGAGAGTTATTGTTTTGGGAAGTTTGTATTAGCAGTTCAAAAAATATATATATACATATATTTGAAGTTAAATCAATATTTTAAAAACCGAACCGGCCATCAAACTTGATTAGACCGGGTTAGACCAATGATTCAACTATTGAATATATATTCACACCTCAATATCTTATCCTTTTTTTTTTTTTTTTTTTTTTTAGTTATCATCTTAATTATACATGCCATGTTATATGTATATTGAATAAAAAAAGCAAGGTAACACCCACTTAATTATTCCCCCCCCAAAAAAAAAAAAAAAAAAATAAAAGGTCAGGCACAATGAACATTTAGTAATCTAGCAGTACTCTTATTCTCCTGATCACCAGCACACACACATATATATTGAACAATACAAATTAAATGAATTCTTCTGATGAAATGAAAACCCTATATATAGCTACTACCGGCCGGTTCATGCACATATTATATATATATATATATATATATATATATATATATATATATATATATATATATATATATGCATGATTTATTTGTCACGTACGATGAGTAGTACCGTATATATATATATGCATATGTAAGCAGCTTGGAATATATAATTGATCATCAGGGACTTCAGCAAGGTGGTGGGCATTTCTCTATAACATCCGCACAAGTGCATCGCTGGATGATTGATTTTGAGCAGGGGCAAAGTTTGCAGGTGTCGAAGCAGTAAGTCTTAATGTCGAGGCATTTGCATTTTGGTGGTTGAGAAGTATCACAGTTACATTTGTCACAACAATACTTACCTTTCCCAGAAACTGAAACTCCAGCAGCAGCTCCTGCAATTAACAGATGCATATATGCATATATATATGGTATCTATTAAACCATTACGTACTTTAATTAACGATATATAGAACAACTTATATATAAGCAGAAATCATTAATTAATTTTCTGGGACCTAGCTCATTACCTTGGGGTACTAGTACAGCTTCTTGGTATTGACCGCTGGTAGAAGCTACCATTGCCAGAACCTCTATCAAAATGATGAACAAGGTGTACTTCATCTTTTATTCTTCTTCCTAGCTAGATACCAACAGAAAAGGCCGAAGACTTCAATGCTCCAGTAGTACTACTCTTCCAGCGGATCACAATTCACAGAGATCAACTTATTTATATTAATCAAGTTGAAGTTTTTTTTTATATATATATATATATATATATATATATAGAGAGAGAGAGAGAGAGAGAGAGAGAGAGAGAGAAGTTCTTTAATTACATTCAAGTTTTAAACAAGAAAGAAATGACATTTTTGTAAAAGAGGTTTAGAGTTTTAATTATTATTTACTTTTACAAAAATACCTCTCACATTTATGACAATGCTTTCGCTCTACGTCTAATTATGTAAATGTTAAGAATAGATACTCAGTACTGTAGATACGTGATGCATGCTCCAATATTTAAAGCAAGGGAGAAAGATATAGAAACAAATGTCACGTTCGAGTAGACTTGGAATGGTTATGCAATTAATTAAAATGCATGTGATCAATTACGTACATCTCCAAGTGAACCACAAATGCCCCAACAGACCTATATATGGTTGCTATATATATACACCTCTGTCTCATCTATTCACCCTCTTTCATAATTATATATCACTAGATCTCCTCATTTGTATATATGAGGATGGCTAGCCTTTTTGATGAATTTGAATCAGAAACTTAATTAATTGACCTAGGTCTATATATACGTTGCAAATTAAATATTATATAAGCTTTGATAGGAAATTATGTCTGAATTAATCCAGCTACTAAACTTTCATAATTTCATACATTTTAGATTTTGCTTGTGAAATTTAACGTGAATATACAAATTTTTCAGTTTTTTTATATAATCAAGGAAGAATTTAATGATATATATATATATATATATTTATATTTTATATTAAATATAACAACAAAATTTATTTCAACTTCAGTACTATACAAATTATATATATTGCAAGCAAATTAAACATGCCCATTTAAAATCTGCTTTATTAATGATAAAGATTTAATATTGAATTATTTCTAAAATTTATATAAAATTAAAATACAAACAACTTGCAAATCGGCTCATTCGATCAGCTTCGATTTGCCTGAGTTGGGCTGATTAATTAAGTTAATGAGCCTTACATTAATTAAAGCTCAAGTATGATTCAGGCTTGAAATAATTCAAGTTGAATCTATCGAGATTTACCGAAGCATGTGCGAGCCATGATCTTTGTTTCTCATGTTAATTTGAGTCCATAATTAACCTAGATTGATCATGCCCCACTCCCCAAACCTGAACTTGCCTCATTACGTACAGTGACTACAGTCCTTCTCTCTAACTAGTAGCAGAGCCAGGAAATTTTAGGAGGGGCAAATTAACATTAACATAACACTAAATACTAAAAGAGACCTAGCTAGCTATTAGATATGTATTTATTCAGTACTTCCTCAATATCCTTTTTTTTTTTTTTTTTTTCTAGTTATCATCCTATACATGCTAGGTGATTTATATATTGAATAAAAACGTACGTAAGGTAACATCCACTTATCCAAAATAAAAAATAAAAACAGATAAATAAATAAATAAAAGGTAATTAGGCACAGTGAACTTAATTAAGCAGTACTCCTCTTATTCTCTTGATCACAGGCCAGCATTTATAGAGCTAGCTTTATTGAACGTACAATAGAAATTAAGGGAATTCGATATATCATGAACTTCATGATTTATTTGACACGTACATCGATCACTTCGAGGAGTGTATATATATATATATATATATATATATATATATATATATATATTTCATCAGGGAGTTGTGCAAGGTGGTGGGCATTTATCCATAACGGCTGCACAACGGCAAATCGGGGGATTGATCTTGTGCAGGGACAAAGTTTGCAGGAGTCTAAGCAGTAAGACTTGATGTCGAGGCATCTGCATTTTGGTGGTTGAGAAGTATCACAGTTACATTTGTCACAACAATAAGTACCTGCTGCTTCTGCAGAAATCGAAACTCCTCCAGCAGCAGCTCCTGCAATTAACAGATGCATATATGCATATATATATGGTATCAATTAAACCATTACGCACTTTAATTAACGATAGAACAACTTATATATATATATATATATATATATATATATATATATATATGAGCAGAAATCCTTAATTAATTTTTTGAGACCTCATTAATACATATATGCATGCATGCATGGCTTCATTACCTTGGGGTACTAGTACAGCTTCTTGGTATTGACTGGTACTAGAAGCTACCATTGCCAGAACAACTATCAAAATGATGAACAAGGTGTACTTCATCTTCTATTCTTCTTCCTAGATACCAACAGAAAAGGCCGAAGGCTTCAATAATGCTCCAGTAGTACTATAATTGTGGCTTCCGGCTGACCACAGAGATCAACTTATTTATATTAATTAAGTTGGAGATCAACTGATCATCTTTTGACATAATTTTATTGATATATAAATGTTAAGAATATATACTCATGAGTACTGTATGTACGTGGTGCATGCTGCAATATTTAAAGCAAGTGAGAAAGATATAGAAACAAATTAATGTCACGTTCGAGTAGACTTGGAACGGTATACTTAATTATGCAATTAATTAAAATGCATGTGATCAATTACGTACATCCCCAAGTGAACCACAAATGCCCCAGCAGATCTATGCATGCATGGTTGCTAATTAATCACCTCTGTCTCGTCTTAATTTATAGGGAATTTAATTAATTAATTAATTAAGACAAAATATTATAACGCGAATTAATTAAAAAATGACATAGTACTACACGCTAAGCTGTAAAACGTTTCATTTTAGACAATTTTATTAAGTACATACTACTGTTAATTTGTACATGTGATTCTGAAAAGAAAGAAATATTTTCACCCTCATCATATATGTTGTATAACCTAAATTTTGATGGTTCCGAATTGGAGCTTAATTAGCATGCAGTACTGTGTCACAAAATTAATACTAAAGCTGACAATAAGTATAATTAAACTCGGCACATATGCGACTGAACATGATCGTATATATATATATATATATATATATATATATATGTATGTATACACACATGCACTTACCCTTCTAAATTCGAATGTAATCTATTGGAAAATATTTGGGCCAGGAGTTAGATATAAGGAATTTTAATTTGACCCATTTTTCTTTTATCCTCATTTTGACCAAATTAATTAAAACCCACCCAATTCTAGCTAGGTTTTTGGGAACCTGTCTCTAACCCGAAACCCGGTCCCATCGTGTTTGTAGATCTAATTATAATATGTTCCATGAAATATTGAAATATTTAATATTCCAAGAAAAGTCCTCCATTAATTGTGAATGAATTAAAGTTCTCACATATATATAAAACTACTCTCATTGATTAATTAATGAAAGGACTCTGTCTCAAATACAAAGTAAGATCAATTAATTGATTAACAGAGTAATTAAGAACAACAACAAATATATATTCAAGAATTTCTGATGAAATGAAAAACCCTAGAGTACTACTACTTGTTCATCATTTATTTGATAAGATCACTTGATCAGGAGCAGTCCTACTATATAGGTAGTGCAAGGACGTGGTTATATAATGACACGTACAACATGTATATTATTATGAAATAAGTACTTAAATATTGCTCTGATCATACACACACACACACACATATATATATATATATATATATATGATGATATCATTCATTAATTAACGTTTGCAAGGTGGTGGGCAGTTGCTCAAAATATCCATGCATTTACAGGATTTGGGATGAGCCGGCGGCCGCCCAACGTTGTCGTCGCACAAGCAACGTTTGCAAGTCTTGTGACAGGAAGGCTTCACGTCGAGGCAGACGCAGTCCAGTGGAGGTTTTGGATTATCACAAACACATCTCTCACAACAATACGTATTATCACTAGAACTTCTGCTTGCAGACGACTCTGAAAATATTGCTCCGACTACTACTCCTGCAATAAACCATTTGAACTAATCAATCTGAGGAAATATTGCTAATTGAGACCTAATTAAAATATTAATGGTTTGATCATGAAAAATATATGTATGTATATATATATATATATATATATCTACATTACCTTGAACTTGGAGTAGTGGTTGATGATGACTAGTAGAAGCCATTACAACCAGCAGTGATGGAAGAGCCATAGCGAAGACCAGTGTAAGGATGAAAGAGGACATCATCTTATTAATTCTTCGTATAGGAATTTAAAGGGGCTGATTGCTTAGATGCATCAGCTAAAATATATATATTTATTGTGTGTGCGTGTGTGTATATATATATATACATGTAAATATATATATATTATATATATATATATATATATATATATATAAAGCTATTAATTAAGGAGACATTCATTCAATTTAATTACTAGTTGTGGAAATAATTAAATGAAGAAGCTGGCACTTGAATTACTCCTGTCTCTTCCTCACGTACTCTTTAATTAGAGGCCTTCTTTTTCTGATTAATTATAACACTTTCAATTAAAACCATATGTATATATATATACATATATGTACGAAAAGTCATAGAAACTTATAATAAATTAAGGTCATGTTTTGAGTAGACGTGGAACGAAAGTTTTGCAATTTATATAAAATGCATGTGCAACACATTAATTATATTAAGCTAGCAAGGGATATTAATATTGATAACACGATTAATTTAGCTCTTCTTGTTTAATATTCATAGTCCAAGCGTGGTGCATGAATCAAGACACTTGTTCCCCTTGCCTGATACTTAAGGCGAGGCCTGCTTATGCGAGCTAGGCTCCTATGGCGATGGTATTTTTTATAGCTTTTGGCGTGCCAAAAACCTTGTTAATTTCTACTAGTGAAGCACACACATGTACACTACAAGGAAGAATTCCTTTTAATGAAATATGGTTAATGGAAACCTTAATCCTTCTGGCTCTGCGGAATATATATATATATTCTAATTAATTGAGTTGCCATGCACAGTACTAATTATTAAAGACTGCACGTAGAAATTCATAAAACCGGCTGCAAACTTGTAAATGGCAAAGAAGACTATCTACTAATTAATTAAATTACAGCCTTCATCGTAGTTAATTATTATCTTTAAATAAGGCAGGCAGGCAGGCATGCATGCATGCATGCATAATTAAGACAGGTTTAATTTATTGAAGAAGAGACAGTAACAAAAACTTGTTCAACGTTTATAATTAAGGTCCGCAAGATGGAGGGCATTTGTCGAAAGGATCCATGCATTTGCAGTTCTGGGGGATATATAAGAGGGCGGCCGGTTTTTCTGCATACACAACGTTTGCAACCATCGAAGCAGTAAGGCTTGAAGTGACCATCGATCGCACATGCACTTGGGAGGTTGTGCATATATATTCACAAAGACATCTATCGATCACAGCAATATTTATCACAGCAATAATTAATTAATTAATTACACGATAATATGCATGAAAAAGCCAGGTACGTACGTACTACCACCCCATGACTCCCAGCTTAATTTCTGATCCTAAACAAAAACATAATGCATGTGATAAGCAACGATATATATTTGTGGCCTTCGGCTACCTCAGTTATAAGTGACGACTGTTATCTACTATGTGAAATATTGATTGGCAAGCTCTTGAAGCTAGTTGCAAACATGTACAACACTCCTCTTATTAATATATAGCTTCAGTAATTAATGGGTTCATGGAACAAGATGGGGTTCTGGGAATTTTTTTCACGCATCAAAAGCCATAAATTAACCTATCCTTTTAAGGAGCATAAACATGGTCATATATCGCTTGTTTATTTAGAGGAGCCCAAGAATTAACAAGTTCAATATCATTTCTTTTTGCAAGTTGGGGGGCAATTATAATGAATATCTAAGCATTTGCACTTTGGTGAGCAATTACTGCAGCCCTTGGTGCATTCGCAACGGACGCAACAAGGGTGACAGGTGGGCGTAATGTCTTCGCATCGGCACGCTGGTGGTTTATCACAAACGCATTTGTCGCAGCAATATCCACTTTTTTGAGAAACTGAAACTGACGCAACTTCTCCTGTCACAGACAACAAAGATCATTTTGACGAGAACAAGAAGAAGTTATTTCTTTTTGAGGCCTGCAGACTGAAGTCTTTGATATCTCTCCATCTATGCAAATGAGATAGAGAGAGAGAGAGGGAGGGAAAAAAAAACAAAGGAAGAAGATCTGATGAGTACATTTACCGTGGTGTGATGGATGATTGGTTGAAGCTGCACCCAATGATGAAAGAGCAGCAACAAGAACCAGTATCAGAATGAAGGAGAATTTCATCTTCTTCTTAGCTAGAGAAAGGTGATTCGCTTGAATATATGCCTGTGTTGTGGATTTCCTAACAGATTAGTTCATCTATAAATAAAGCAGGAAAGGAGACATCAATCCAGATTTGTGGGGAAAAAGAAAGAAGTTGCACTACCATATTTTAGCTAATCTTTTATGAGAATGCAGTTATTTATAGTTTATAATTTACAGTTTAGGAGTTAGGCTCATCCAAGAACTAAAGATAGTAAAAGACTTTTGAGCTGCGACTACATGTCAGTAGACTTTGGAATACTCTAGTGAACTACAAATTAATATAGTTGTGTTTATGCTCATGGAAAACTATTAAAAAGATTTCATGATTAGAGCTTAATTAATTATATATACACATTGAAGTTTCACTATTTCCGGACTGCTTTGGGCCCTTTTTGGCTTAGTTTTTTATAATAATATTAATAATAGTTATTTGGGACGTGGGAAGTTGCTCACCCAACAATTAAAACTAGTAAGAAAGATATAGAAATTAACCAAGGCCATGATAGAGTAAACTTGGAATGTCTTGCATGTGAAGCACATTCAAGATGAACTAAAAATCGCCCAACAGATGGTTGCTTGTCACCTCTGTCTCTTCTCTCTTTCTCATTTCTCACAACGTTACAGATGTTTTAGAATATTGTGTTTACAGAGATGGAAAACCAGAGGCATTTAAACTTACTATTCTCTTTACACAGCTTCCAACTTCTACCTACTTTCTTAATTAAACCATATATATACGTACACATAATTTTGTGTTTAGAGCTGATCATTCACTCTCTTACTATTATGGAAAACCTCAGACAAAAGAACAAACACGAACACAGTTTTTACATGGTTCGGGCCAGTGTAGCCTACTCCAAAACTGTTTATGAAGAGGGAGGAGAGATTCACTATATTAAACTGTACATGAGCAAGAAGCAACATTGCTTACAAAAGTGGACTTTGTAAGTTACCATATTGGAAAAATATATATATATATATATATTCTCAATAGTTAAATTTCTTATGACTAATTTTTAAGTATTTTAATTTAATTTTAATCAATGTTTTGAATATTAAGGAATGCGAGTATAATCTCCTATTCTTCCTTTGATTCGATCTCAGTATAATTTTATGAAGTTTTGTCTTATGGCGAGATGATGATGAAATCTGAGTTCCGGAACGAGTGTGCACGAACGGTGATGGCTTTGGTCGGTCGGACGAAAGTATTTGTGTTCCGCGTGTATCGACTTGTTGACGTTGCTGGCGAACGTGTACAGCTGCTCCGGTTGAACTGTTTAATTTCTTCTCGACAAAAGGTTTTCCAACCCCTGCGACAGAGATTTTCTGGCTATTTGTAGCCGGTTATGTACAGTTGTTGGAGTTCTTTCCTTGGAATGAGGGTCACGATCCCCTTTCTTCTATTGTTGTTGAGATAGGAGGAAGACCGAGAGTTCCTCCTTTGGTTCTTGGCTTCTTCGGTTGGCGACCAGGCTTGGGGGTTTAACTGTTGGAGAAGCTGACTTGTGGCTGGATGCTGACTGGTGCTGACGTGGCAGTTTATTGCTGACTGGGGCAACGACTGTATCGATGATGCAGCGATGCGCGCGAATGGATTTGGCGATGGGCTGCGGTGAATGTCTTATAAAATCGATAGAGCCTACCCATGACGATCGACTGCTGGATTAATGGGCGTTTGGGCTGGTCACATTTTGGTGTATACAAATATATGATTAATTATTTTTAATATTTATTTTATAATAATAAAATGTATAATTTTTTTTTTTTTTTTTTTGGATAGAAGTAGAAGGGGAGCGAGAGCAGTTGGGAGACAGTTTTAGTGAGAAGCCACAGTTGGTGCCGTCTTCAGCTTAGAATGCGCCTTCCGTATTAACTATAAAGAGGCGCAGACGAAATCTATCCCATTTCCTTCCGTCCAAGTCTCAATGGCGTATGTACAGAGAGAGCGAGGGGTTTCCTCTGCTTCAGAGTTTCAATCAATCTAGGGTTATCTTATGCATCCTGAGCTCCAGAAAAGAGAAAGAACAAAAAGAAAGGAAAAACAAGTAAAACAACTACCCTTTGTTCGGCTGATTTGATGATGGATTCCACTGGCTTGAATCGGGTTGACATGTTCGAGGTGTATAAGCAATACTTGGGTCGGTAGCTTTCACTGTTGCCTAATCTTAGATTCGTATTACTTTTTAGTTTCCTTACCAGCTGCTTCCGGAAATGGTCCCTCGGATGGTAACGAAAGAGAAAAAGCTCGAATGTTCGTCGATTTCTTCTGATTTTGTTATGTTTTTATTTTTTTGTTTATTTGTTTGTTTGTTTGTTTGTTTGTTTGGATTTGTGATTCGCTTTAATATATTGGGACTTGATTTTCTTTGAAAGGTTATGTTTTGGAACTTTTGCTTTATATTGTTTGTTAATTTGACGACGAGCATTAGAAACTAAAGACTTACGAGCATTCAAATGTTTCTCTTTTGGTAGTGTAACATCGGATGCTATGATATTGCTATGAAAGCATGCAGTAGTTTTTTTTTTAAATGGCAAAACTTGAGAGAAGATATGTCGTATTTGGGATTTTATGACCCCAAGCGGAGGTAACAGTCTATAGTAAAGCAGATAACATGTTCGAATCTGGCAATTATGCAATTCCACCTTCTTTATGTGATGAGGAAGTTCCTGATGCCTCTACATACCCTTGAGGAGATTTAATACCTGAACGGACCTCGAGTTTTCTCGGAAAATTGATAGCATATCGTGATCAGGAGATTGGCCATGATTTGATTATGGTCCAAGTGACATGTTTTCAAAATATGTCATTTTTATCAGGATAAATCCAGTAGCTAAGTTCTCATGTTTCCGTTTCCTACTACCTATCAGTCTATCATGTGAACAATAGTAACCTACCCATACTACCTAAACAAGTAGTTAAATGAAATTGTAAAGCCTTGTTTTAGCTCTAATTTTTCATGAACTTTCTGCTGTGATAGAACTTTTCTTCAGGCTTCTTGGAAATTAAGAAAGTAAACACATTGATCAGTTTGGAATCCTTTACTTTGCTAGGAGATTGTTCTATTTCTGACTATAATGGCATTGTAATTTGAGCACTTTTTTAACATGTTTGAGAATATGGCTATTTAGCACTTTTTACTTTCCACATGTTGCATCTGTTTCATAATATGAAACTTGTCTTGTTCTTTTACTAAAATGCTCAAACTGCATCCAGTTTGTGATGTACGATGATTCAAGTGTAGACTTTCCTTCAAAATATTCTTCTTAACTCAAATTTTCCTTTTTATGCCACATTCAATAATGTTCTTACAGCTTTTTTCCAAATTTTGTAAATCCAGAAATAAATTCTAGTAATCAATATGAAAGTTCTAGGAATGACCTCAAGATGCTTGCAGAGAAGATAGAATCAAGTGGACTTACAAGGTAATATTTCTCATTGATGAATGCCTTTTTAGTTAATTTTGGAATGTAATTAATGTGTGAAGCTGGATGACCAATGTTTTCAGAGGCAGTTGATTGAAGATTGTTACCCAATAAAAAGCACATATTATTTTTTACTATCTATATCATGGTTGGACCTATTATGAATAGTTTTCCAGTGAGAATTATTTATTTATGAGTACCTTTCTCATTTTCTTTTCTTTATTTTGATAATGGCAGGAATATGATTCTTGAGGGACTTTCCAGACTCATCTTATCCCTAAATCTGACGGTAAGCTGCATTTTATACGCTATCTTTATTTTTAACTCTTACCTATTGAGCATGTCAAACTTCTTCCAAGGAAATGGTTTATCGAAGACAACAGTTGAAGATATTATTTTCAATTTATGTTAATTTTGATGCGAATATTATGGAAGTGATGCTATAATAGTAGTATCTTATTTTTCACATATAGCGAATAGGACCGTAAGCATGCCTAAAATTTTACAATTTTGCTCTTCCGGTGAAAATGTTTTCACCATCAATCGGTGCCTAAATATAATATCAATAAAATGAATAAAGTTAATATTGATGAAAGTAAAGGGGATGGAAGAAAACAAACACGGGGCATCAGTGGTTATGGTGTCTCGAAAAGAAACCATTTGTCAAGAGTGCCTGCTGCCATCTTTGCTGACAATGGAAGATGGTGCTAACCGATGGCTAATACTTTTCATGTTTAATGCTTCGATTAAAATCACAAGTTTCACTCTAAATTTGTTCCTTTCTTCTGTTACCGATGAGATTTCATGTTTTTACAGGCAGATTCTCGTCAATTCATGTCTTTCTATGATTTCGTGTTCTTCATGTGTCGCGAAAACAGGCAGAAGAGTGTCTGTGAGTCTTTCAACATCCCTTCCCCTGCTGTCTATTAACATGTTTGGGTCAAAGCTGATAACCTTCTGGAAGTATTTTCAGCTGCAAGCATGGCAATAGATGCTTGGCGACTGGTATTGAATGGAAGGTTTCGCTTGCTCAATCAATGGTGTGATTTTGTTAAGGTAAGTCTATACAGCTGATCTTATTGAAATTTGATCACTTTTTCCTTGTTTGAGAAGAACGATCACAAGCCAAACCTGAGTTTGACAGGGCTTTGACAACGATAAAAGGAAGAAAGATATCTTATAGTATAGTCTGATGTTATGTGAATGAAATATAGTTTGATATGGAAGCAGGGGTTGCCACCATAAAAGAATAGAAAATAAGAAGCAGAAATGGGAAACACAGAACAAATAGTTTATAGGATGGTGAAATTAAGGGTCTAAACCCTAAATTCCATGGACTGTAAATAAAACAAGCAACAAACATTTTAGTACTTGTAATAGAAGGACAATTATAGATATTAACATTCCAATATGTATAAAATATTTTCACGAATAACTGATGTCTAAACTTTTATTGACAATGAATATAAAAATTAATTCATTAGCTATGAAGGTATTACTTATTGAATTATCTATTTGAAATAAGATTTTAATGAATGTTAGTTGATGTTCTCTGTATGTTATAGAAATTATTCCAGCATGTTTCATTTTGTGTTCCAATATGAGTACCAGCAAGCAATTTGTGTGCATTTTCATTGTGGTGGATCCGCATTTTTCTTGTCTCATCTGTTTATGATTTGTGAGATGCACCCTCTGCTTCCTCTAGTGAGATGGGATATCTCTTTTTTCTCTCTCTTCTTCTTTTGCATGCTACACAAGCGGACATACAATAAGCTTTATGTTGTTTGTATGCTTGACGTTCTACTGGCACTTTGATTCCAAATGTAAGAGCCTCTTCACGTTTCACGTTTTTTAACTTGGCTTAATTGACGATCTGCCCGAGTGAGGAAGATATTGCTCAATTAGTGGTCTCTTAGTAAAGTACAAAGTTTAGTTTCAGCCAGGCAGTATAATGTTCTTTTCTGTGTAATCAACTTTAATTGTTTCTTTCTTTTGGTGTATTCTCTCACAATCTTTATCCCTGTTTAGCATCTGCTCCAAGGGAGACTCAAACTCAAGACCTCTGCCTTGAAACCCCTCATGAGACCATTTGGCCCCAGCCCAAGTATCTCGTGCTTAACTGTGGTTATTGTGCCTGTTGTCTGATTGTATTTGTTTCATAACTAAGTAAAAAGTGCAGTGTAATGAATTTGTGAAAGTGGCCACCGTTATAAGGCATCTTTATGCTTCACTCTGATAATTGTACTTTATTTCTTGTTGTTTTTTCCTCGAGGTCTATAACTTAGTGAATTTGCATATAGGAATATCATCGTCATAATATTTCCGAGGATACTTGGCAGCAACTGCTACCTTTCAGCAAATGTGTGCAGGAAGATCTTGGAGGCTATGACCCTAAAGGTGCTTTTTGAAATTTGGTGTTAAATGCCAAAAATAAACTACTTTGTGTGCTCCCTTCTGCTTCTGTATGATAATCTTTTGTGTTCATTGTTTACTTCATGTAGTTCTGTAACATTTCACCTGTTCTTTTTTTTTCTTGCTGGTAACTTGTAGACAAAAGGCTTGTCTTCCAAGTAAGAGGTTAATTAGTTTACATCTTGCAGGTGCTTGGCCTGTTCTCATTGATGATTTTGTGGAGTACATGTACAGGTTTGATTGGATCCATAATCCTTCTTCATTAGATTTATTTCTTTTTTCCTGAGGATCATTTATACTTTCTCCATCACTTAAAGCAAAAATCCATCTTTTTCAACCAATTGAAAAGCAAAAAAGTATTTTCACCTGTGTGCATTTTTTTTTCATATGACAACTTCCGGTCTTCTGTGATATTTTCCGTCACCAACATGAATTTTGTTTGCTTTTCTAACAGATGCTTATACCCTTTGGTATCTATCTAATTTCCTGCAATGTTGCCATTTTTGCAGCACCTGCAGTGCTTCCGACGATTCTAGAGACATGGAAACCCAACAAGATGCATCTATGAGCGGTACATCTTGGCAAAATTAGCTAACCTTAGTGTGAATATATGAACAGACTCAATTTTCACAATAGAACGGCCTTATCATGTGCAATTTGTTTGTACAGGATTGGTTCCACATGCAGGCTCAAAGAGGAAACCAGCAACTGATGTTCTCATGCATGATGTTGAGCCTGCTTGCTCCCTCTCCCACTCACCAACGGACTTGGACCAACTTGCAAGCTGCAAACGCACAAAACCATTCATCCCCGCGAGTAATGTCACTGGCAATTATGGTACCGGTGACTACCATATGGAAAGAAACAAACAGCCCAGCCTCGTGGTCTGTTCAAATAACCCTCCTTGTGGGGTTGAGGGTTCTCTATCCAACAGCTTCAATAGTTTCCTAACATTGAGCAATTGCTTCCCCTTTGAAAAGGGTACAAGGGCTTCTTATTCCGAGTCTCATATATAATTCTGTGGTAACATGTTTGTTTTATTTTTCCTCCCCTTCTCCAGTGCCTTCAGTTCTCTCGGCTCTATAATTGTAGCATATATGATGTTGTTGTACCATTCTTTGTTTCTCTTACTGCATAATCTTGTTGTTATGTTGTTTTAAGGATCTACGACTTCAGTTCTCTTCATCTCCTGATGCTTTACTCTCTCTGCTGTAAACCCGCCTGGTGGTTTTGAGGATCTCGGACTTTCAGTTCTTCTCCCTTTAAGTTCTTTCCATTACCCCTGTAAAAGTAAAATCAATCAAACTTCAAACGGGCACAAAAAAAAAAAAAAAAAAAAAGAAAAAAAGAAATTCTAACCTATTTCAAATGGACTGAACGCCTAATGAGAACTGAGAAGAAGTACTCCGAATTTCTGTCCAGCCGACTCTAGAAACCCAAGAAAAAATCTCCGGCCTCATTGAGACCACGGATAAACATGAACAGAAAGAGAATTAACTTTCTAGATTTTTCGACAACCTTCTCTGTGGGCGGCACTTCCGCGGTATATAATCCCCCTTCTCTCAACGTTCCCCTTTCTAAGTTTTCTGTACTCAGAATCTGCTCTCTTCTCCGGCTTCATCTTCTCGCCTGCAATTGTCAGCTTAAGCTTGTATCGAGTTTGTTCCAATGGCTGCGCCCGGGGCAGGGGAGAACGACTCGGAGGCTTCGTTTCTGGAGCGTCTGATGAACTACCGGAACAGGGAATTCTCCATCTTCGTTCCTCTCGTGTTGGGCGTGGTGGGTCCTTCGTCAGAGGAGAACGCGGCGGCGGCGGTGGCGGAGGAGGAGGAGGAGGGAAGGAGAGAGGGGAGACGGGAGAGGCTGGTACTCATCAACCCGATCACGCAAGGGATGATCGTCATCCAAGGGGGGTCCAGCCTCGAGGCCCTGATTCGGGAGATCTCCGAGGCGGAGTCGGCGAAATCGGGGCCGTCGCCGGCGTCGAAGGCGTCGATCGAGGCCATGCCCACCGTGAAAATCGGCGACGGCGACGCAGAGTGCGCCATCTGTTTGGATGAGATGGAGGAGGCGAGAGAGATGCCCTGCCGGCATCGTTTCCACTCGAATTGCATCGTGAAGTGGTTGGAGATGCACGGGTCGTGCCCCTGTTGCAGGTACGCCATGCCGGTGGAAGACGAAGGAAAGAAAAGCGGCGGAGCGCCGGCGGCGGGAAATGAAGGAAGGAGAAGGGAGATTTGGGTTAGTCTCTCCGTGAGCGCCACCGCCACCAGAAGCGATTCCTCTGCCGAAAATACTACTCCCGATCACATCAGTGACGATCAATAGCACGATCGATCGCCCTTGTTCAGAATCATTTGTTTTTTTCATTCGTTTTTCACTTTCAAGTCGGTGTACACGTCTGTGTGAAACAAATTTCATTCTTTTCCCCCTTTTCGCTGTAAATTACAAGAATTTTGCTTACCCAATGAAAAAATCCCTGCTTCTAAGCAAAGCCACAGAGCAGCATAAGTTCATATTTTATCTTACAAAGACGAAGAACTCCATCGCCGGAATTAATGGCGACGGAGTGTCTGTCTGATATGATATGCAGAGTCGTTTCAATTTTCGTCTGGGACCCTGGTGATGCGTGCAAGTCCTATCATGGCGTCGTTTCGGGGAAGAAGGATGTGTTGTGTGGGTCTTCATCAAAGTCTCAGAATGTGGCGATGCTTCTTTATTCTTAGGGTGCCGACCATGTCTTTCGGTCTCATCGAATGATTTCGTTTAGTAGTGGCATGACATGAGACAGCGTCAGCTTCTCTCACCCACTTTCCCTTATCCCTCAATCAAAGCCATTTTTTTTTTAATTTTTTTTTAATTATTCATTATTATCATAATTGGTAAATGATGCAAAAATTAGTAAGATAAGTTAGAATTTATAGTGACTAATTAACAATACTGACAAAAAAAAAGAACATATATTTTTTGGAGGTATGTCATATTGTCATCCCTCCTGTCTTTCATTGATAATCTTCTTCCCTTGGTACCTTCCTAGCATCAACAAGCTCGCCATGGGATTCGTTCCCGGCGAGAAGAGCAACGTAGAACCATCCACAACTCTCAACCCAGAAACTCCATAAACCCTGTAATCTTCATCAACCACCGAACCCACAACACAGCCGCCATGGAAATGATAGTAAGTCCTCACATTCTTCCTGCAAATATCCCTCAACTTGCTCCTCACGTTCTCCCCTCCCAGCACAAACCCTTCTTGTTTCTTCCCAGTGAATTCCTCCACCGGTTTAGACTGCACGACTCTGTCGACCAGCCAGCTCATTCTCACACATTCCCTCAAATCCCTCTCCGCGCCCAAATAATTGAATCTCACAGATGGGTTCTTCCTGGGATCGTTGCTGCTCAGTTCTACCACCCCTCTCGATTCCGGCCTCGCAACCTTCGCCGCCACCGTGAACATCTTCGAAGTGGGGCTCGTGGGGAGGATCAGAGACTGGATTATGATCTGAAACTTGTCTGCGATGCCTACTACCTGGGGCGGGTCTGGTCGCAATCCCTGAAGCGGTTTCGAAAGATTGAAGCGGATGGCGATCGAGGGGTTGTCTTGGATGTTCTTGCCCACTTGAGGTAGATGAAGGAGAGGCTTGATGTTGTGGCGATTGAGGTTTTGTTGGGGTCCGATGCCGCTTAACATCAGGATTTGTGGACTCCCCAGTGCTCCTGCTGATAGTATCACTTCGCCCCAGAGTTTTGATTTCTCTGGTCTTTTCAGGTAAGCTTGGTGTAATTCATGATTGGGGTCGCCATTGCTGTCCATGAATCTTATCCCCATTGCCCGGGACTTGTGTCTTCCTGCACAGCACAAATTGGGTTGGAATTCAAGAAATATTAATCATCAACCTTGCCTCCAGAGGACAAAGACATCAGTACTCTTGTTTTTTGGCATCTGTACTCTGTTTTTTTTTTTTGAAGAAGAAGAAAGAGATTGCTTGGTTACCTTGATCATGGTGGAAGATGACACTTTTGACTGTTGCATTAACCAGTACGGTTAGTTTCTTAAAGTTTCCTGCAAGAAGAAGGTCAGCAGAGGTGTGTCTCTTGCCATGGTTATCATAAATACTGCCACCTATCTTAGTTCCTTGAATGTGTTCCACACTGAAACCATTGAAAGGGAGGATCTTTGCAGCAATGTAGCTACCCATTGTCACAAACTGCCATGGGGTCAACCTCCAGGGTTCAAAGACAATCTTGGACTCCACCCATTCATAAGACTCCTTTACTAACTCCCTGTCCCACCCAAGTCTCTCAACTTCCTCTTCACTTGCCCTGCTATAGAACCCTCCATTAATTGCAGATGACCCCCCCAGTACCCTCCCTCTGATATTCTCCACCCCCTCCTCTGACACGAAGGGCTGCGCTATCGACGAAAACTCGTCGGTGTCTATCAATGGGAACCCGTAATTCTTCTTGTCTTCCACGAGTGGATTGCCAAAGGAGGAGCCACCACGCTCCACTAACAGCACTGTGAACTTCTCAGAGAGAGTTGCAGCAAGGGGGCATCCGCTTGTGCCTCCTCCTACAATAATGTAGTCAAATGATCTGCCCGAGATGGCTTTAACATCTGATGTGATGAAGGGAACTCGAGCTCCTGAAGCATTTAGAAACAGAGCAATATTCATGTTAGAGGTATGGCATTTGCAAACATTCTAAGCTAGAGCCGAAGTGTTCGATCAAATACCTTCAGTACTCTTTGTACAAGATGAAGAGAACCCAGTTATGAAGAGGACGAAAACTGTAAAGCAGCCTTGGATATTGAGACGCCTGTGATCAATCTCCATTGGAGAAGGAGAGCTCAGAGGTGCGACTCGTCTGAATTCCTTCCTCTGTGGTGTTGCTACACATTAATACAGAAAATGCAAACCGTCTGGGATTAAATGAAAGAGCGCATGGAGTGATTTGGGACCGGTATCCAATAAATAAAGAGTTGCAACTAGACCATTTACGGGAAGAAGAAATAATGTGCAATGATCTACACACTCCCTCCCCCACTTCAAAGTAATTTAAAGAGGAGCTACAGAAAATTAATTTCATGATGACCTCTGCGGTGAAGGAATGATCAAAAGAAAAAGAAAAGATGTCAACAAAAACCAGAGCTCGCACAAAAGCCATATCATACGAAGGTTTCATGATGATCTCTTGCACGATGATCAAAAGAAAATTTCATTTTAAACGAACACTGAACTGTCCCAACTGGGGTTACTTAAGGGGTAGGAGGCCTTTTAACTTCGACTAGTCATTTTGGGATGGACCTTGGACCCAATTTTAGAAACTGCACTGAACTTAAGCACTCCTCTTATTCTCTTCACCAGCATAAAGCCAGCTTTACTGAACAACATATAAATTCAGGGAACTGATCTCAAGAAAAAAAAAAAAAAAAAAAAAAAAGTTCGTATATCATTATTTGACGTCACTCTTGAGGAGTGTAAGCTTGTTCTTCAGGGAATTTTGCTAGTTTGTGGGCATTTATCTATAATGTCATTGCAAGTGCAAGTCGGAGGGGGGGCTAATCTTGTGCAGCCACAAACTTTGCAGGACTTGAAGCAGGAAGCCTTCATGTCGCTGCGCTGGCAACGTGGTGGTTCAGAAGTATCACTCTCACATTAATTTGTCACAACATTGAGAAGGTTTTGCTGAAATCGAAACTGCTGCAGCTCCTGCAACAGATGGTACAAACCAAGGATTGACACGAGAGTAAGCAGAAATCCTTTTTTGGGACCTCATTGCATTTGATTATAAATTTGCCAAAGAAAAGATCTAATTATATGTATCCATGCTAAAGGGTACATGCATGGCTTCATCATCTTCCTCCTAGCAAAAGAAAAGGTGGAGACTTGCTTCAATAGTACTCGAGTAATTGTGGGTTCCTCATGACAGAGATGCAAGTAACTCCTCATTTTGTGTGAAATTTATATTAAATGAAGTTGGACATAAAAAGATAAAGCATAGGAGGTCGTATCCCCGCAATTTTCTAATTCACATAATTTTCTTTGTATTTTTGTCGATTAAATCAATCGATAGCGCTTTTTCGCAGACTGGAGATTTTTCATCGAAACAATATTGAATAAAAAGTAAGGTAACACCCACTTATCCCCCCCAAAAAAAATTGATAAATACTCCTCGATCTTATATATTCTCTTGATCAGAGACCAGGCTATATATATATATATATATATATATATATATATATATATATAAAGCTAGCTTTATTGAACGTACAATAGAAATTCAGGGAATTCGATATATATATCATGAAGTTCATGATTTATATTTGACACGTACATGGATCACTTTGAGGAGTGTATATATATATGATGAAGTTCATCAGGGAGTTGTGCAAGGTGGTGGGCATTTCAGCATGAAGTCTGCACAAATGCAACGCGGGGGGGTTGATCTTGAGCAGGGACAAACTTGGCAGGATTTGAAGCAGTAAGGCTTCACGTCGAGGCATTTGCATTTTGGTGGTTTAGAAGTATCACAGTTACAATTGTCACAACAGAAAGCACCTGTTGAAGAAATTGAAACTTCATTACCTTGGGGTACTAGTACAGCTTCTTGGTATTGACTGGTACTAGAAGCTACCATTGCCAGAACAACTATCAAAATGATGAACAAGGTGTACTTCGTCTTCTTCATCATCTTCCTCCTAGCAAAAGAAAAGTGGAGACTTGCTTCAGTAGTACTCGAGTAATTAGTTGTGGGTTCCTCACAGAGATGCAAGCACTGATCATTTAATTTGTGTGAAATTTATATTAAATGAAGTTGGAGATAAAAAGAGGTGACAGTACTTGAATTGCTCTTCATCGATCTTTACTCTTTTGACATTTTTTTTTTCAATGTATAAATGTTAAGAACCATACATACTCACACACTGCATGTGGTGCTCCAATATTTAAAGCAAGTAAGACTAGCGAGTTGCTACGGTTCTGCAATTGAAAATTCTAATTAAGCGAACCATGCAAAAATGCCCCAGCAGATGGTTGACAGTCACCTCTGTCTCTTCTCTCTTCTTATTTATATGGAAAGTGTATTAAAGATGACACAAAACCAGAGAAAAAACGTACAAGCCTTGAAAATTTTCATTTCAGACAATTTATGAAGTGTTTGTGCCACTCTGAAATGAAAAAATATTAATATTTTCACCCTAATTATCATCTTCTATAAGCCAAAGTTTGATGGATAGGAATTGGAGGTTGTCTTGGAGTGATAAATGATTTGTCAAAGCAGCCGCTATGCACTACATGATTAAGTAGTATTGTGCTGCAATTAAAGCTAAGTATAAAGACCTAATTAAGGCTACGTTTGAGAAGACTTGGAGTGGGTTTGTAATTAAAATGCATGCATGTGAGGTTAATTACATTCCCAAGTGAACTACAAATATCCAAGAAATTAATTAGTTACTGGTCACCTCCATCTGTCTCATATTAATTTCTTTATCATATTTATATTGGAAAAAATACCCTCTCTCCCTCTCTCCCTCTCTCCCTCTGCCAGAAAGGGAAAAGAGCTGTGCAGAATCTGCAGACTACTCAAATTATAAAACAACTATAATAATCAGCTTCATAATTAACTCAATTAATTAGTTTTAAAACTTGTCTTCCCTCTGATCTTTCCATCGATCGAGTTTTTGCCTTTTAAATTGAGACTTAATTATGGAGAATCCCTTCGTTCTCACTTCACTTCTGATTCTCTCATGACGGGGGTGAGTGGCCTGGTGACGAAGACTAGCCTGCAAAATTCCGTCCACACTGAGGATAATGCGTTTGATGGACGTTTCAATACCGTCGACAAAGACCCATTATCTTCTACGGAGGGCCGAAGACAGTACACCTCCTATCTCTGTTCCAGATCTTTAGACACAACCAAAGTTTGTACTGTGTCCCTTTATCTCACCTCAGCTCCCAAGATGTTGATGGGTCGTCGTCCCTGATATCGAATTGGGGCCAAGTCCTTTAAACGAAGAGGGGAGGGTACTGGGTCTGGGTACATCTTCGCGTCTTACATACCTCATACTGTTCTAAGATTTTGAAATTACTTGGTGCACGGCAGCACGGAGAGAGTAATGAAGGGTGGAGAAAAACAAGATAGAAGAAAACAAGATAGAAGAACTTTTTTTTTTTTTTTTTTTTTTTTTTTTTTTTCTGCCTGTTCTTGAATGGCTGGCTGAATGAGCAGGGAGAAGAGAAATTAATTCAGCTTGGTAATGGAGAACAAACAAAAGTTGGGTTCATTCTAAATAATGGAGTGGTTTACACTGCCTGGAAAACAGGGAGGACTCAAACAGAGTATGTGTGGAGTAGGGCAGAGATTCTTGATGGTGATATCGCAGGGACGGGTTCATTCATGATGTAGCAGTGCAAAACACAATCAATTCATCAATGCCGTGGCTCGCAGCAGATTCCTGTTTTTGTTTTTTCCTCTCTTCTCTTTCTGGCAGGAAGGAACTGGATTTTTTTAGACTGGGTATATGATCTCCTTATTAAGGCTTAATGTAAATGATCGTGTCAAAAGCTTATACTTCAAAATTTCTGAGTGAGATTCTTTTGATGAAGCTTTCAGGCCAGTTTTCAAATTTCAAATGATCACCACATTTCATGTCAACGCCTTCTTGGGTTCTGATAATCATTCTGAGTTCGTTTAGTTTTTATCATGAACAGGATTAGAATTAATTAATGGATTCTAAGACAAATTAAATCATTCCAAACATGGGTAACTGGTGTTTTTTCCTCTTGCATTCTCCTGCTTCTGTTCTTAACCTCTGAATATTTTTTTACTATCCCATCCCAAGCTGTCCTTCTTATATATTAATTAGCATACTTCTCCTTAAATCTCCTTAATTTATACATTAACAACTGTCTCTTTTGTGGCAGTTAAGGAACTCTTATCATGATGCATTACGAGTTCATACATGGTTTTTAATTTAAAGATATTGCTCTGTAGGGAAAGTTGTAGACATGTCATAACAAAGTCTGGTCAGAACTCATGAGAACAGATAAATGATCAGCTTCTTTAAATATAAATAATCATATGTACGTATCCCTATTTCTCCTCCATTGATAATATGTACTAGACCTTGAACTTTGAAAGTTTGGAATTCCTTTTTAGTTCACATGACTATAAACAAAAGAAAACACAACTGGCAGTCTTTAGTATATAAAGCTAGCTCCACGCCTTCTGATATGTCCTGACAAGAGGATCCCAGACATGCGAGTGCTGGGAAGAGACCAATAACTCACCTCGTTTCCAGCAGTTCTAGTTCTCGAGGACCTGAATCAATCTCACCGAGATACTGGCTATTAAGATCAAGCGCTTTTGATAGTTTAATCTTTTTGGAGTCTGTATCTGCACTCTCATGGTTGAGTTGTCTCTTATAACTTGAGGTTTGCTGCTCAGAACAGGTAGCATCTGATACAGTGCTGCCACTTGTTTTATCACCCAGAGCAAGACTGCTGAGGCAGAGCTTACTGAACCCTTTTTCATTCCAATCAAGCCCCATTGATAGAAGCTTTGAGGAGGAGATCACATTGGGTTTCTCATCTTTCCTTTCTGGGCTCCCAGAAGAAGATGTTAAGCAGCTCTCCATGGAGCAATCTGTGTTCTGAGAATAACCAGCTACTGAGCTACCTCTTCTTCCTGGTTGCTGTGACCCGGAGTTGGTGAAGTTTGTCACCATGGAAAGAGAAGAGGCTGGGCAATCTGGGTTCACCATGGAGACCAACTCGGAAAGTTCTGCTTTGGCTGCTTCGAGCCCCACTGAGGATGAACTGTAGGCAGCAAGTGTTTCCTGAGCTTTCTTTAATACAGACTGTAAATATTTCCCCTGGGCTTCAATTCGTAGCTGCAAGTGTCTTTGCACCTGATTGATTGAGAGAAACAATAAGGGACCCAGGATACAAGAACGAAAAGAATCTCAGTCAAAATACCAATCCTTACTTCTATTTGTTCATGGAGTTTCTTCTGCACTTCCATTTGCAGTTGGAGGGCTTTAGCAATTTCCAATCCTCTGCATAACATGTAAAGCAGCATTTGCATTAAATATTTATCAAATGAAATTCACGGTACAGAAACGAACATTAAAGGATTGTGTCTCACTCGTTAACATTGGTGCGGATACTTGCAGGCCCTTCAATGTTGGTCTGAACACTCGTAACCTCAATACTTCTGTAATCTGGTACTGGGCAATCTTCTACAGAAACCGATCAAGACCCAGAAGAGGGATGGTAAAGCCAAGCATAAATTTCTTCTCTAAACCAATATTCTCACCTTCTTTATTCCTGTCGCCATGGGCTACTGACGGATGATTCTTTCCCAGTCGAAATTTCTGCATCAAAGAAGAGAAGAGGGTGAGAAAGCGTGGTATTATTAAAATTGCCGTTACTCCTTGCTCTTCCACCATCAATCTTGCATATATATATATATATATATATATATATATGTATATCTCAGAAACCAACCTGCAAATGGCTCTTTAGGTGGTACAGCGTAAGTCCAGGGATTCCCATCACCCTCATCACGGTTTTCGGTGTTGCTTCTGTGAAAATGGAGAACTTATAATGATCTCTTACAGAAGAAAAGAGTTGCATAATAGAGTAGAGAAGCAATTAAGTAAAGCAGTAGCAGGTGAAATTCTTACTGTCCGGGCCCCCAAGCTGCGAAACTGCATCCACAAAGCGCTGGTGGAGTTCAGGCGTCCATTTCAGCCTGGGTTTGGCGTCGGAAGACAGAACAAGACCCAAGTCCCTCTGCCCGTGAGCCAAAGCCACTCTGTCCTCTACCTGATTATGCATCACACTGTGCAACCCCATTTGAGTTTAGCGACGAGACCTGCTTGAGACGAAGTGGGTAATTCTCCAGACATGAAAGGCCGGGACTTGTGTCCTGTTCTTGAATCTCACATTCTGCTTCACAACACGCGTGCAGTTGCCCTCTTTATATCTGGGGTTGAGCTTTGCTCCCTCATATCTGAAAACGGAAGTGGCTTGTGTTGAAGAGAATATATGCATGAGCTGTGTGCTTCTCACTTTCTCCGTCTCCCAACCTGATTGTCATTTTTTTCATTTTTTCTTCTCCTTCTGAGAGTTGAAAGGGAGAGAATCTTTGATGCAGGAAACAGAGAAAGCACGCACTGTTCTATCTAGTCTCAAAAGGAGAGAAAAAAAAAAGAGGAAAAGTTTAGGAATTGTTTTCTTGCTGTTTTCCCACTTCTTGCTCGTTTCACTTTGCTTGGATTCTCTGCTTCATCGGATGGACCCACCATGATGAATAATGGGGGCACAACTTTCCTCCACAGTGAGGGTGGTCTGTGATTTTAATGGACTTTCTTTATGGGTTTTCTTCTCAAGTGCTTCAAGAAAGCATGGATATGTCAAAAGGGGAATTTCACATGAGGTCTGCTATCTTTTTAAAGTGGCAGATTCTCTTTGGTTTTTTTCTTGTGATGGGGAATCAAGGAATCTGGTGGAGACTCCAGACCAGAAACTCCATGTCTAAACACTTCCTCTTCTGATACGGTACCAATACTCTCTCTCTTTCAAATTATTAGACACTGATAAAGAAGAAAACTATATTTCTGGAGGGACATCCTCAAGGACGGCTGCTGTTTCTGCTCCATGAGTCTCTGGTGTTATTGACCTGAGAGCGTTTATAGTTTTACAATCAAATGCTGAAATTATAATATGTGCAGAGCCCGAGCAAAGGTATCCATGATTCTCAAGCGCTAGTTGAGTGGTGAATGGTGATAGCAAAATTCCTTTTCCTTCTCTTAACTGAAACCCCATTACTTTCCAAAAGTGGTTCTGTAACATGTGGCCTCTGTACATGAATAACAGAGTGAAGAGTTCCTAGAAAACAGCAGGTCTGGAAATCCAAAAAATACTGATTCCCCAACTGATTGCTTGTCCGTGTTTTTTCAGTAACTGGAGCAGCATGTTTCACCAGAAAACAGCCCAGTCCACCGTGACTGTTGAAATGAACAGTTTTGATTGGTTATATGGTTCAAAGTTGTGCAGAACCCCTGTTCAAAGCCTCATTTTTTATCAGTGGATAAAACCCTCCCAAATTCAGATTGTGCAGAACCCCTGATTGGTTCTCCAGATGTGACCTGCTCCTATGTAGAAATCTAAAAACAGGACAGGAGTGCAAGTATGGAAGAGAAATACTTTTTCAAGGAGAGTGGCTGCATCTTGTGGACTATAAGCCTGTAACCCACATCTGGAGCTGCACTCATGGAAGCAAACGAAAGGTGGATTAACTATGGCCACCAACAAAACGAAAAAGACAACCAGATTGATCTCATCGTATTTCTTGGGTTGCGGTTGTGAACATTATCACACTGGAATCAGAATTTAATGATTGATCTTCAAAGTGGTGTTGTCTCAGTGCTCTACTTTCAGTTGGTCTGCTTCTCTTGATCAACCTTTCAATGATTCAAAGGTAAAAGTTTGATTAATTATTGAGATTGTGTTATCAACATGTCAAAGCACCAATTAACTCATGAGGCCATGCAACGCTTCCCCCCCCACTGTAGTTCAAAGCATCCTCTCTCCAGGACCTATGCTCAGGTGAGCAAAGGATAGCTTTCATTTCTTTAGAGGAGCAGAGGTACCTGGTGTCAGCAGGGCCCCATGAATGCTAGAAGGTACTCCAACTGTGATTTGTGAGTTAGAATCTTCAAATGGTCGCTTAACCGAGTGCCTATGAGACTTATGGAACTGTGCGGATCTGTAGGAACAGAAACAGCAGATGACATGTGGAAAATCTGGAATCAGGAGGAGAAAGTGCTAAGAGATATTACTTACCCACTATCATGTTTTAGATAGTACAAATGGGAGTAGGAGTCCTCTCCTCCAATGGCGGTCCAAGACTCTTCTGTTCTTATCAGCAGGGGAATTTCAGAGAGTTGATTTGGCAAAACATCAAACAACGGTTACACAGAAAATGTCTGATCACCAGAAAAGAAGAGCCAATGAAATGCCTTTTACTTTCAACAAGCTTCTGTACTTACCTCTACTTTCTTGCTTTAATATATTCCAAACCCAGCAAAGGAGATTCCAGGATGATGCTGATTGACCCATCTGTGTGCAGATGAGTAGCAGAAGAAGGTCCGGTGAATCAAAAGCTATTGACAAAGGTACCCATCAATTATTCAGAAACGGGGTCCATCTAAGTTGATCTTCCAAATCCAAAAGCATGGAAAGAAGATGGAGAATATGGAGTTCGGAATCAGGAAAAGAGTGACAAAAGAGACTTGTCGTGATCCCAACAAAAATTTCAATTGAGGAAAGCATCTGGTGAGCACCATCTTACGCACCTTTTTCTTTCATTTCCAAAACTAACCAGTTTAATTTCTTTCAGAACTTTACTTTTGCAAAGAAAAAGAAAGACCTGCGTGTACGAGTGTGTATACAAGACCAGAAAACAGATTTCATACTCTATTCCGGAGTACTCAACTAATAAACTGATGGATGGATTTGCTTATTTGATGATTTATCATGTCCTGGGCTTGAAGCTAAACCAAGAATGTGGTCTTTGGCAAATATTCTCATACTTGCCTATCTGAAGTATGCTTCAAAATCTGAAACTGACGGATCCTCAGATAAGTTTCAAATGTATGATGCAGAAGTCGTCATGGGTTTGCTTCCTTGGCCTGCAAACGTTGCTTCTCAGAGTAGAAACAGAATATAAAATGGTCTAACGAGATGCTCCCTGATGTGGCTTGAAACTGACAGGTCTCCTTTCCTGTTAAACAGAAAACTATCCTGTTTAGAAATATATCATCTTCATTCAGACCTAAGGCACTCTAATAGAATCAAATGCCACTTCTTGGTGAAGAAGACCTACAGGACAAAAGATTCACACGTTTGAATGAATTCATAGAAAACTAATCCCATCTCACCTGGAACTAAAACTTTGTGATTAACTTTGTGGTTTTCAACAGACTCAACAATATGATGAGTCCATCCTATAAGTTCACACCCTGTTACGAACACTGAATGTACAGCATAGTTTTCAAGAATCTATGAGATAGAGATCTTTTCTTGGTTGCCCATTAAGCCTTTGTTCATATTCAAGTGTGTTTCTAAAGCCTGGTGGAGATTAATTTCTAACCACTGCAATCAGGCAAAAACTCTGGATCAGTCTATGGCAGGTATCTTCTTTCAGATTCTTTTATTTGATGCAAGCCACCATTTGCAGCAGACTGAGCGCAGACATGCCTCCCAGGAAATAAAGCCTCACCTTTTATGTATGTAAATATGTAATCCTTATCCCCTCGTCAAAAACTGGGCGGCTCTGGGCAAACCCTGCATTGATGTCTCCTTGGACGATTTTGTTGCTCTACTGGCTTATGACTCCAATAACTCTGCTCAATTCGAATCCAAGCAATTTCCAGGCATGGCTGCTCAAGGACTGGAATATGAACGAATGGGTCTTGAAGCATGACATATGTAGCAAAACCCAGTATGAGAAAACGTGAAATCTTAGGTGAGACGACCCTTGGTGTTTAAAAGACATTTATATAATTTCATAAACACCCTTCTTCACAACTGTTTTTTATTTTAAATTTCAAATTTTTTTATTTTAATTATTTTTAAAAAATGAAAAATTATTATTAAGTAATTATTGAAATAACAACTAAACCTCCAAAAGTGAATTAGATAACTAATAAAAATTTATTTTAAATTAATATTAATCCACATTGTCAATTGGGTGGGTAAATTGACAATATTGTGCACAACCCACAAATATTCTCCACATGACAGAAGTGTTCAACTTTTCCTTTCTTTCATAACTTTTCAAGGTAACTTATTCTACCAGGTAGGTGGAAACAATACTCAGAAAATGAGTGGTCAGCCATGACAGCATCCCAGTTCTATTTAAGGCATTTACTCATCATAGGGCTTGTTTATTCTCATGAACTTTCTTTTATTTGTGTGAAATGCAACAAAGACATCTGACAAATCAAGCATGGCCTGTTGCATGGCAGATTTCTTCCAGATTACCTCATTACTTGTATTCATAAGTGTGAAGGACTTTTGCAACAGGCAAATTGCTAGGATTTGCTTAGTTTCATTGAGAGGATGTGGGAAAGAAACAACTATATAACATTATTAACTGGGTCAACAAATGAGTCCTTGTTCTAATATAAATTAAAGTAGTGATGTTTAAGTTCCAAAGCAATGGCTTTTGCTTCTTCCCTCCGGAGTTGAAGCTGAAATCTTCTGACACACTTGTTTCTGATTTTGCTACCGTGATCAAACAATGTTTACCCGGAAAATGTTTGATAACCATAAAAGAAGAGGCATTGAAGTATTTACTCTTAACAAGCTTCAGTGCTTGCCTCTGTTTTCGTGCTTCAATATATTCCAAAGCCAGCAAAGGAGATTCCAGGATAATGCTGAATGACCCATCTGTGTGTAAAAGGAGTAGCAGAAGAAGGTTCTGTGAATCAAAAGCAATAGGGCAAAGGTACCCATTAAATTATTCAACGGGCTCCATCAAGGTTAATCTTCCAAATCAAAAAGCATGGAAAGGAGATGGAGAATATGGAGTTCGGAATCAAGAAAATTGTGACAAAAGAGACTTGTCATGATCCCAACAAAATTTCAAATGAGGAAAGCATCTGGTGAGCATCAACTTATACAATAACTCTCTTTCATTTCCAATACTAATCAATATTTTGTTTTTCAGAACTTTACTTTTGTAAAGAAAGAGAAAGAATTGCATGTATGAGAACTTTGTAGACAAGGGAGAGAACAGTTTATACTATTTACCAGAGTCAATTGATAAACTGATGTGGATTAGCTTCTGTGATGATTTCTGGGCTTCAGGAGTTGCTGAATATGGTCTAAACTCTGAAAAGCACAAATTGACGGATTCTTTGGTGCCAGAGCAGTTTTGAGACGAATGAAACTAATACTGCTATAAGTTTTCTTCCTTTACCCGCAAACATGTTTCAGTATAGAAACAGAAATGTTAAATGGTCTAGCAATACTCTTCCATATCTGACATGAAACTTCAGGACTCTCCTTTCGAACAGAAAACTATCCAGTTTAGAGAACTTCTAGCAATATTCTTCCATATCTGACATGAAACTTCAGGACTCTCCTTTCGAACAGAAAACTATCCTGTTTAGAGAACTGTAATCTTCATTCAGACCATAGTAACTCCGATGGAAACAAAGACCACTTTTTAGGTAAAGCCTCAAGAAGACCCAAATAAACAAGATTCATAGATGTCAATGAATTCATGAGAACTAATGCCATATCACCTGGAACTGAATGTTGTGATTACATTTAGTTCTCTCAGCGGACCCAACAATTTGATAAGTCCATCCTTGCAACACATATATGCAGAGCCTTTAATGAATAATGAATTTACCTAATCATTTTTCTGCATCTGGTTTAAATCTTGAGCTAAATTATAACTGAAATCCAAGGTAAAAGCAAACTTCTTTTGTACTAGTAGATATAGGGGCTCCAAGCCTTACAACATCCAACAAGGGAAAGTAGACCCAACAGCATGATACCTCAAGCTAATTGATCAGATATACAAATTGCTGATTCAAGTGTATCCAGAGATGATCAGAGCATGGCGTGTGATCCTCTTTCCACCTCCCAAATCAGATTAAAGGAATTCAAGCAGCAGGATCATGAAAACACCACCCACCCCCCAAATCAGATTAAAGGAATTCAAGCAGCAGGATCATGAAAACACCACCCACCCCCTCCCTCTTTCCCAAGCAATGTCAATGTCGAGCCCAACCAAAGATATGAAACATAAACATGAAAAGATATTGAATTAAAGAAAATGCTTAATCAATTAGACTCTTTCAATCAAAAGGCCCTGGATATGAAGCTGTCTTGAACAAACAATTTTAGCCAGCCAAGGAATGACCTATTAATGAATGAACCAAGTATCTCTCATCACAACAAAATCACAAATGTGATATACATTAATAATAGAATGAAATATACTCAAAGTCTTACTGAAACCTCATCAATGACAAGAGTAACCGACTCTATTTCACTTTCATGGACCAAATATGAAATCTATGAAAGAACAAGATGTATCTGCCTGTACAGTCATGTCAAAGTTTAAAACATAACGACAGATGAAATTCCTCCAAACAAATTTTCTCAGCCACCGAATTGCCATAGATGATGAGCTTAATAGTACAAACCTGCATAAGAATATCACTGACAGTACATAGAACTTTAGGTCACATTTTCTAATGCTTTGATCCTCGTCCCTTATGAGGTTAGAAACAAGCAACTGATATCTATTTATAATAGATTCATCCTTTCTATTTGGCATAGTAAGATTCAGTACTTTCCAAGGAGATCCAGTTGCTCCAGAAGAACGTCCTTACTATCTAAGCAAAACTGAATTTTGTATCAAAGAAGTGAACTACTGGCCATTGGAACCATTCTTTATGGCTATGTTAACAATAACAAGAAGTTTAAAAAATTATGGGAACTGTATATTTTGACAAGTACTTCTCAGAGAAGAGGAAAAGGTGTAGTTGAGACGAAGAAGCAACTACCACGTTTTAGACAAAAATAAATAAAAATACAAGAAGATAGTATACTAAAGGCAATTTCCTGTATGTATGTCGTTCTAAACCATAACTACTGGCAAACAACAAGGGAAAATGGCATAAAAAGAAGAAGAAAAAGGTATTCTAAAATACCTTGTTTTTATTTCTCAAAAAAAAAAATTGGCATAAAAAAAATATCCTAAAAAAATTTCATCTTCCTTCTCATGAAATGGTGACTATCTTAGAAATTGATCTGAAGCTGATATTACAACCTTATGAGATGAAATGTGACTGTTCATAGTCTTCAATTAATGATAAACAGTATTGTCTGATTATAGAACATTATTACTTATAAATAAGAAGTCTTGTGAGTAGTAATCCTAAAGAAAAGAAAAAATAAAAGAACTATAGCAGGCTACAAATATACTGATAGCCATATTATCTAGGCCTCAAGCTTCTTCTTAATCTTCTTCAGTTTTTTGGGTCCCCAAACTTGCAGCTTACCAACAGCACATCCGCACCTTGCTCGAAATACAAGGACAGCTCTTCCATTCAGAGGCGCCATTTTCTTGAGTTCGGCCTCTAGTTCCCTGTGATGCCCTTCACCCAATTCAAACAGTCCTTTGGCTTCATCACTCTTGGAAGTTGAATTCTTAATGCACTCCTCTGTCTCCAACTGGATATCAAACTCCGCTGCCTTTCGGAGCCCACGGCAGTTGGGATTGTCACATTTCTTCCCTGTACAGAAAAGAATTCCCCAGACTGCTGCTGCTGCGAAAAAGAAACTAAGTCCCAGAAATGCGTAAACCATGGGAGCCTGAACCACCTCACTTTTCACAGTCAAAACAGTAATAGCCCCAAATTGAGAAATCCCGAGGCAGAAAAGCTTAACATACGGAAACACCAGAAACCCACAAGAACCAAGAACTGCAATCAAGATTAGAATATCAACCGCAGCCAAGTGGGAACCCTCACAAGGTGGCATCTTCAGAAGGCTTGATGGATTAGCTTGTTTCTTGTGCCTCTGCAACTGATGGGTTTGCCTTGGGTGAGTAGGTTGATCGTCTGAAACATAAGAATTCGCCATCTTCAATTGATGATCGAATGACTTAGTTGACGGAACCAGGCAACGGTAATTGACCATTGGCAGCAATCCACCAAAAGAGATTGGATGAATCAAACCCCCCAATCCAAAATCACAATCGAATCAAACTTCGCAAGGACTGGCTAAAATCAGTGGAGAAAAGAGTAGTACTCGGCAGAATGCGAAAGTGCGACTTTTTCATCAAACCAGCGATTTCTGTCGAAATTCATCTATTGCGGATCGAAACAATTCAATAGCAGATATGGGGTTTAAAACAATCCAAACCAATCAAACACACCAGGTGTAAGAATCAAACTTTAATTTTTCAAAGGCAGCGATGGTTCCTCTTCTCCAACAAGACCAAGACTGATCTGCCGTCTAAGCAATCACCGACTGAACCTCCGGCACAGACAACACCCTGATAACCAAAATCGAATTACGCGAGAAAAATCACTGTTTCATCTATGAGAAAAGACAACCGCATCAAAAGATGCGTTTCCGGGAGCAATCGTCAAGCAACCGAAAAAAGAGTCCCGATAGAACGAGATCAACCACCCCACGAAGAACCCAGGAAGCGCCTTACGCCGAACACGCCGATCAAAACTCCAAAAACCGATCAAACCCAAATAGCAAAAGGAACAGTTGGGCGTTCCGCGGTGCCTAATTCCTCGATTCTAACGAAATTGGAGGCTCTGTACCTAATTCTTCTGCCCCCAACCGCAAATTTTTCATCGGCAGTTGATGTCACGAGCAGGGAAGTGCCGAGCCGAATGAGACTCCCACTCTCTCTCTCTCTTTCTGCAATCTGGATTCGTTGCGCCGGCTGTAGAAAATCTGAGGAAGGACAATCCGGGGAAGTTTGTGATATCAAGAAAAAAATGCGGTACGACTTGTGACTTGTGAGAGATGGTTAGTTAATGAGGAAGGACTTGGACGCATTCACTGGACCAACGACTGGTCTTTCACGCTCAACCCGCTGCAGTAAAAATGACATTATATGGGAGACGCGGACCGAACCGCCCCCAGCACCATTCGCTAAAGCTTCAAAAGCTAGACTCCACCGAGTCGGTGACTTTGACATGGCAGATCATTCTTGACTCCAGACAATTCAAAGACGACGTGAAAGCTAAGAAAAGAAATCAGCAGAAACTGCTAAAACGAACGAGTTGTGGATGACAACAAGCTCCAGAATTACAGAATCAATTCTTTATTCTTGATTCTTCTTTTCTTCTTCTTCTTCTTCTTCTTCTTGATTCTTCTTCTTCTTCTTCTTCTTGATTCTTCTTCTTCTTCTTCTTCTCACACCAGAAGCACAACTACTCTTGAGTCTCAAGATGGCTCAAACAGGAATTAATTCTTCCCGTTTCAAGTTCTACAGAGTCCAGAATCGTTCCAGTGGATTTTTGTGGTTCTTGCGTTTTGTTCAAGGAACCCATTTGGTCTTCCGAGAGGGGAAACCCAATGAGAGTGATAAACGGATGAATACACAACGAGCTGATGACTTTGGTTACTCGTCAAAGAGAGACCGGAGAAGATTGGACTTTGCAGAGCCGACCGCGCACCACACTACCCGTGTTCAAACTTCAATGAGCACACTGCATGTGACCTCTGTTATTTTGCTCCGTTTTGCTCTGTGATTTGCTAAACTGGGACTTGTACCACTGTTCCGTGATTTTGTTCCAAACTTAGCAACGAACTTCAAAAGTGGCAACACTGGTGCTCACACTCCACCTGGGTGGTTTAATTTCTGGATATAGTTCTAAAGCTTAGTTGGTGTACATCCCCTGGAATGATTCAATGTACACTGCAGAGAAACTCACCATGGCGTTAGTGGAGTTCGTGTCAATCCCTCGACAAGGGTGGCATTTCCACAAATACTTTGCAGGCTGTAACATCAGATTATACTTAGCTCGTAAATCGGTTGAGATTCATGAGAAGGCAGAACCGTGATTTCCATCCATGGTTGTTGAAGTTTGAGATGGAGTTGACTGAAATTCTTAACACCTCTGGCTTTAACTAGTACCTGCTGAGTTGGGTCATTGACAAACCCAAGCTTGCTTCTTTGAAATTTCTGGGTTCTAGTCATTCTCATGGCAGAAAAGTTTCACTTTCAACCTACCTGACCTCAAATGAGGTCTTTGAATTTGGATCCTCACACAGCGGAAAACGGATACCCTATGATGTTTAACAGATTGAAAAGCTTGCAAAAGGTTCAGAAAGGGAGGTAGCGTGGTGAGAATGTATGATTGTCATTCATATTGGGTGAAAGCTACATTACAAAGCACTGTAACCCTTTTCTGGTTACTCATGACCTGAAACAGCGGATAGACTAGTTTTGAAATCAGAGGTAACTATATATTGAAAACAGAGTTGTTATGCCTAAGACAATAGACTAGTTTCATGTTGCTTTCAGTTTAACAACATTTCATGTTTAATATTACCCAAAAACCTTAATTAACATTTTTTAACTTGTTCAGTCAAGCAGGCTGCATTGATAATTGGTGTCTATAACATCTTAAATATACAATACAATGATCCCATCCCTTGAAACCATATTTAATTGAGTTTCATAACTAGTTAACCCTTGTTTAATCCTCCATTTAAGGTTTGCAGGTGAGTTTCAAAGAAAAAGAAAAGAAGTTGTTTTAGTCATTACTAACATATCTGTCTAATGAAAGGAAAAGTTTCACTTTGATTTAAGAAAAAGCTTGATGGAGACTGGGAAAGTGAGGACCATCTCATCCCCACTTAGTAAAGCACCGTGATACAGTTTTTTGCCACATTGATCACTACGGAAAGACTTTAGAGAGTAGTTCAACCAACTAATTTGTCTTGTGATATGATGTGTTTATGTCTCTCTCTATTCATGAGAAGGGCCCGGCCACGAGATTGTTAATGGAGGGGAGATTGACATATGCCTTCAAAAGCATGTGGCGATTGGTTTTGTTGATTAAGGAAATGATACATATTGGTATGTGGTAGAGATTATTCTGAGATTAACTTTGGTATATCATGTCTTCATTTTTCATAATTTTATTTAGTTTTAAGCCGTGTTTTAGAAAAATCGATCGGTCCGACCCGGTTGAACCAGAACTAGAAGCTAGTCTGGTTCACTATAAATCAACACAACCAAAGCAATTTTTTAGTTTTATTGCCTATAGAAATATTAAATATATACAAGTTATAGCGCATAATATTCAATGGTTGAACCAATGGTCGAACCCAATTATTTGGTCCAAACCGGTCTAACCGGGTTCAACCCAGTTTTTAAAACCTTGGTTTTAAGTAAACAACATAAAATGACAAATAAATTGTTTCTGCAAATTTTTCTATTTAAAATTATCTTTGAAGTAGGAGACAATAGAAAGTTAATAAAATACTGTAAATTAATTAATTTTAATAATAATATAATATTGATGCACTATATTAGTGCTTCTTAGTTTTGATATTCCACTTTTGTCATGATTTCTAGACTTAATATCAGTTTGAAGGGTGATAACGCTCCCCTCTCTCCTTTGTACATTGAAGAACAGAGGAATTTTTTCAATCTCATGAAAAACATTTACACCATTCAGCAGCCATTAAAATGGATTGCATGGAACCTGGTAGCCTGCTGGGAGCTTTATTGTAACTGAGGTTTAAAAGTCACCCAAGAATGGCAGGATACTGTTCAAACATTTCCTGTTCTTTTCTCATTTGTATAAGAAGCAGCATGGCTCATGCAAGAGATGGTGATTTGTGGCTTTGATTTGATGCAACCAAAAGGGAACACTAGGACCACTGCTTGCCGGAGCAAGAAAGATAAATGGCTCATGACGAAGGACAAGGGACAGGGACAAGTCTGTAATGTGATTTCTCTGTCAACTTCGAGCACTCTTCTTGTCTTTCTTTCTTTCTTTTTTTTTTTTTTTTTTTTTGGTCGTTCACAAAGAACTAACGAAATATCATGATTTCAGTACTTGTTCTGGGTGATAAAGATCCAACCATATCTAATAGTTTAATGCAACAAATCTAACAGTAATATATTTACTTCCCCACTAGAAGAATATATCAAAACCAGAGATGTTGCTAAGGCGTATTAATGGATTCCAGATGTCTGTCCCAAGTCCAAGCTAAGTTATGGCATGGAAAAATTTATTCTAGATACACATTAAAGTATATATTAGTTGTACTAAGTACAAAGAGAGTGGAGGAAAGTTATAGAGCAGAGTCATCGTCCAGTTTCATTGAAACCATTCGATATTAATGATCTAAAAAACCTGCTGCAGCAGCTCATAGTTGCCTCTTTGTAAGTTTGATCACTAAGTTAATCGCGATTCGTTAGCAGAGATTTGGTGGTCCTTTTTCTCATTATTTGCTTCTTCTGCACCTCCAAGTCTTCACATGGCTCTCGTTCTGCTTTCATGTTTGTTAAAGAACTAAAGACATAATTTGGTTCTTTGGTAAGAAACTCATCAAGATCTTTTACTCCAAATAACAGAAAACTGATACAGTACCAATATCTAGTTATTTCTCCCTGGTTGCCTTGGAGTATGATGGTTATTAGCTCCAGCTCCTGGGTAATCTGTGTTTTCAAAAGCCATCCTGCCTTCAACAAGTAGTTCTTCCTCAATTCCTTCAGCTATCATTTCCTGCTTCCACAGAAATATTAGCAGAGTTGCCATTGTTTCCAACATCTACAGGTGCCTTTCTAGACAAATATTCATTTGGAGTAATAAAGAACAGAGATAACAGAAATATCTTAACCAAGAAATGCCTCTTGGGAAATCTGAAGTACTTTGTTCCTACTTTGGCTGAAACATTCACAACAAAATTTTCACAAAAACTACAAACGGCTAGTTTACCTGGTAGATATTTCTTGACGTAAGAAAGCTTTGAGGTTCTTCCATAAGGTTTTGAGCTTCTTGCACTAGGCTTTGAGGTTCTTGCACTAGGTTTTGAGATTCTTGCAATAGGCTTAGAGATTCTTGCATTAGACTTTGAGATCCTGTTATCACGAAAGACAAATTGGAGAAAAAATAATAAACAGATTAAATGATACAGACAATAATACTCCAGATCCATGTGGCTTTGCTTATGAAAGTGACTTACTTGTTAGAGGGACAGCTCTGAAGCTAGCAAGGTGAGCAAAACCCAGAAGAATCAGAAGCAGAAGCACAGAGATCCTCTCCATTGCTATTTAAGTAGAAGCTCTCAATGCAACTGAACTCACAGTAGTTCTTGTTCGTCCACTGAGCATGTTTAAACTCCTTTTATAGACCCTTAGGGAGACTTTTTTTCCGAGGAATGTGGGGGTTGTCTTCAAATACATCTTACCAAAGTCAAAAAGTTGATTAAAGCAAGTGGACGCTTACCAAACCTAATTTCCTGCCTCCTATAGTGCCCATTTTGTGACATACCTGTCACCCTTATTGATGGAAGAGAGACCAAAATACTTAATATTTGTAGAACAACATGATGTAAACATGCACAGAAGAGGAAAGTTCAAGAGCATGATAATATGCTTCTCAGTGGTTGCTGCATGAAAGGCACAAGTATATTTCATTATCTTATATGGGGCAGTTATAAAGATACAGAGAATTTGGTATTACAGCGTTGGCTTTCTCTGTCTTGCACAAAGGGAATTGAGCCGCTTGTCTACTAAGCCAACATCACTTTCTTTGAGTACAATCTGTTAGGTAGAGGACAAATCTGTCCTCTAACTTGGTACACAGATTTTTAGAAGAATAATTGGACATCAGCAGCAAGCAGGAGAAACCTCATAGGCTTTTGATCAAGGTCTTTCTTGAGGTCTTGATTCTTGACTGAAAAAGTATCTTTTGCTTTATTCATAATTCTTCTGTACCTCCTTGATGTTATTTCTAAAAGATGCAAAGAAATATACTCAGAAAATGCTAACTTCAAATCTTGCTTCCTCATAACAAATAGAGCTCCATGTACATGCAAGGGCAAACATTTGATCATGCCAAGTTTTAACCCAGTTCTTTGTCATTACCCGACCTCAGTTTTGAGTGAATGTCCATTGTCATAGAAGGCAAGAACCTTGAAGTACCACATATCATGGATAACCCTTTATCTCCTGCTAAAAATGGTCCAAATTTTCCTTTCTTGACACGTGCACATACTCACCATAACCCCTGGCAAGACTCGACCCAAGGACAAAAAATGCCTAATGTGACCCTGAGCAAAAGCTCAAAAAATTGCAGCTCATGGACATAAGATCAGAAAACCCTGTACATATTATATGGAAAGAGATCTCTTAAACTCCTACTAGTAACTATAAGATAGAGTTTGACCCAACTCTGAGTGCCATTTGTTAGGCACTTGGGTTGATAGTATCATAATGTTAGACAGCCTGAAAGTATCTTCAGCAAGACATCTTTTCTTCTCCTAGAATAAGCTAATTTTATTCAGATGGACAGCAAAAGCTCCACCATGAGTGTTAGGCATTTTGGAACACTTCTACTGCAAACTGATTATCATCCTTAAGACATCATGCAGGCGAAATACTTCCTTGGTCGCAGCTTTCTCTATGGTGAGCACGATGTAAGAGTCCACAATTGAAATGCCAAGGATCTCATTAGGTTTATAAGCTCTGTAGTAATAAGCCTCCTATGGTGTTGTCAGTTTGTTTCCTCTGGTGCTATGCCTGGAAGTGGAAGGACGCGGCAGTAGCTGTCTAGCTGAAATCAGTGCATAAACACAAGATGCAAGCTATATTGTGAGAATTCTCAGCAGCTTAGAAGAGGAATCTTGTAGTCATAAGCAGGATGTTTATATTGTCAATGTTTTTTAGCAGTTTACTGCTGATTATGTTTCTTTATAATGAATTTGTTGTATTACAAAATAATATGGCAGTTCACAATATATTGTGCTACATTACCACAACTGTGGTATTTTTGTCTTCAATCCATGACTGAAGATCTGAACTCCCTAGGTTGCAAGTGACTTTGAGACAGAACATAATCCAACTTATCAATTTTGCAGACATAATCGTTCTTCTTCTTCGATGAATGAAGGCCAAGTCCCATTCATGTCAGATGTGCCAAAATCATCAAACCAAAACTGGCCCATGGTTGCTTGGATAACCTTTGCCTCTCAGATCTTCTCTACTGAAATCCCTTGTTCCCTACAAAGATCAGATTATTTCAACACTAACTAATTAAACTCTTAACGCAACGGATTATTAACATGAAGTTGTTACAAAAAAGTGGTTGTCTATTACAATTAAACCTTGGGCTGGCGGTCTTCTAGGCTGGTTCATCCTAAGGGATGAGGTTGCAACAATAGGTTTTTACAAGGTAATTCACGAGTCAATTGATGAAGCAACCTGTCTCTACTTTGCAGGACTATAAGTAATATTGAGAGAATTTATCTTTGCTCTGTAGCTGCAAGAAATCTCACAAAGCATGAACCTTGTTGCTTGAAGTTTTATTTTTATAAGTGAACATTTATTGGAAATAAATCTTATAGTGAAACCTCTCTGATGTCTTATTCTATCCAGACAATATCAAATTAAACAAATTACAGAAACAAGTAATTTAAAAAAAAAAAAAACAGGAACTTGTGATTCTCATTACAAACAATAGATGATGTAATATTGCTCTTCCTTAATACAAAACTATGTGCTTAAATATGTACCATATTACACCAGCTGAAAAGCACAATGGATCTCTCTGACTTCAAAAGTAAGATGTGCACACCAAACCCTCAAAGTAACACTTTTCCAACTAAGTACAATCTTAAAAGAGTACAAGTAGCATGTTTATTTGAGGCTCTACTTATAATAGGAAAGAAATTCAACTGCCATATTATTTGAGGCTCTACTTTAGTAAGAAAGTTACTAAAAAAAAAAAAAAGGTAAACCGTTCTTATTTTCGCTCTTATTTTGATCTTCCCGGAGGCTTAGGAGTGTGGTGGTCATTCGCACCAGGTTTATAGTCATTAGTCTCCAAATCCATCCTGCCCTCCGTAAGTAGTTCTTCAGATGTTCCTTCAGCTAATGTTATCTGTTTTGACAAGAACATTTGCACATTGTTAGAGAAAAGCCTGAAGGACAATATATGATGCTATCCTGTTACAATCACTTATGACTAAATCTGACACCTAAGGTCCCCAAATTCAGGAATAAATCTATATTGTACATGTCTTTAGTGGTATAAGTAGACCTTCAACGTTCTATTTGGAATGCTGTTATAGGCAAAGTTCCTTGAATTTTTCTTCTAAGAACCAAGTCTTCCCAGATTTTTTTTATTTCTGACACACTCTACCTTAGTTGGCTAACAACATAAAGGAGATGAGATGTTATTTCAAAATTTAAGTAATCATCTCCAAGAATGACATACCTGATTGGTATTGATGGACACAAGCAAGTCCAGTGATCCTTCCGATAGACGCCGAATTCCTATCAAGAGAAATGAGGAATTAATAAAAAGGAAGAAGAAGAAGAAGAAGATGAACAGAGAGGTTCAGAGTTTGTAGGGAGTCGGTTACTGGGTCTTACTAGCAAATGGGGCAGCCTCCAAGCTGATGAAGTGAGAAAGGGCCAATACAACCACTAGTAGATGAAGGGTGGTTCTCTCCATGTCTACAAAAGCACAGAACTCGTAAGTGGTGATGGAATCTTCACCAGTTTTGTTCCAGCACCGAGCAAGCACCGGTTTTTATACATTCTTGTTATGGCCTCACAGTTGGAAAAACCAAGGGCTGCCCAGAAACTTCACTCCATTAGTCAACAAAGTATCAATGAAACGAAATTTCATGCAAATGGTGGTCTACCAAACCGAACATCTGGTCTCCTCCAATAGTGCTCATCACAAACACATGCACATTCACTTCGTTCTTTTGAAAGTGACCCAGGTATCCTTGTTGGCTTCACTAGAAAGACTGAACTTATCTTCTGCAGCAAACAATCCTGTTGCTTCTATTAGAAAATGAGAAAATCCAAAAGTGATTAGATTCCGAGAGCTTTGCCACAAACCACTCTTCTGGGTTAGCTGTATTAAACCGATTCACATCATTAACTACTGGGTATTGGGCTTCATGAGGTCTGCAATCTGGAGGAAGCAGATGGGAAGGTACAATTAAGAAATGGGTAGGCAGGTAAAGGTAAGCATCCCCTTACTTCCATGGAATTTTCTGGGAATTTAGTGCGCGATATCATGAGCAGAAGAAAGTTGCCGGGGGCAAAGAGAAATGGTTTCTTAGTGGGTGCAAACAGTAAAGTTTGAGAAAAGAGACAAGAGTCAAATGTGAACAGGGAAAAGAAGAACCCACCACGGAAGTGGCTTGTGACATGGAAACGAAGCGTAGCACCGCAGATATTGGATTTTGCAGCAGAAGTCAATGACTTAGTGGATCTTCGATAAGAAATATGCAGAATGAGCTTCTGAGCTTCATCGCATATAGTGGATCTTCCATAAGAAATATGCAGAAGGAGCTTCTGAGCTTCATCGCATATTCGCATGCTTTCATATTGCAGAGGAGACCATCAAAACGGGTTCTTATCTCTATGGGCTCGAACCTTTTGTGATCCCTCACAAATATCTGCATCTTCCAAGCAATTCATAGGTTGGAAGTTAATTTGGGAAGTAATAATATTTTGCCATGGAGGTGTACAGAATACAACTGATTACAGTTTAAATTTCATCCGATTTTGACCGATCAATTTCAACTTTGTATTTATTTCTTATTCTTTATATTCATAATAAAATATTTTTTTTGAGTTTAGTAATTTTAATTAAATTTGCATTGCCATTGTAGGCTCAATAAAAGAGTGACAAAAGGCTATTTTAATTTTAACTTCTAAGTGAATATGTAAAAAAGTATTGAAATAGTATGCTCGTAGACACGGCTATAGTAAGCGAATTTTATAGAAGACTATAATAAGGTAATTTTAATTTTGTATTTATTTCTTAATTGAAGTATATCGTGAGGGAATTTGAAGAAATATGTTTTATTCTATAGTAACCGAAATTTAACAAAATCTTAATAAAAGGTTTTAGTTTGGAATTCTAAGTAATTTAACAAAAATATCAATAAAATGTTATATTAAGAGAATTTGAAGAAAATTTTCAAAAAGGGGTTATAGTAAGGGGATTTAAAAAAAATCTCAACTAGTTAAAGGGTTTTTAAGAAAATTTTCAATAAAAGGGTATAGTAAGTGTAGACACAAAAATGTGGCTGGTCCAAATTCGGCGAGCCCAGTCGCCCACTAGTCTATTGAACAACCGTCGTGGACTTATTGGAAGCCCATCCATGGGCTACCAAAAGCACCATGCATAGCCCATCGTTAGGATCCATCGGGTCGCCACATAGTCGGCTTCATCATTGTCAACATCACCGACAAGTCATCAAATTCACGTTTGCCTGGCACCTGCCACATCCTCAACTCCAGTCAACCTGTTCTGGTCTCCACCCAACAAAAGAGGGAATACAATTGGCAAGTCACATGTCAATCCTTTCCTAAGGATTGATCCTCAATTCACTCCAACAAAGTAGAGTCGAGATCATCTTTTTTGGGATCGAACTCCAACAACACAGCATTCAACTGACTACGAATAGCTAGAAGTGCAATATTAGAAGGGTCGAAAATTGGCTCTCTCGCATAGCATAAGCATTCTCGATCAAAGAAGTTCACTCGCCCAAATTCAAGTTTGTCGAAGCTCGAACAACCCTTATGCAAGCTCTTTGTACGCTCACCGGTGACATCAAAACACGCCGATACATATACGGACAACAAATAGTTCTGTCTGGCAGACTACAACTGCGTCGTTCGTGGACACCTGCTTGGAGGCTTATAGCTCGACAGTAACTCGAAGGAGGCAGCAACTTTGCATATCATTCACGGAGATCGAATCAGAGGAAGAATAGGAGCACATTTCTTGATTTTCAAACACAACTTGTAACACAAATTATCTGTTTTAAATCTATTTATTCATTCGGTCGCGCCCATTCGCGGACCGGCTAATTTTCGGTGAAACAGTAAGGAAATTTAAGAAATATTTTTGACAGATAGAAAGAGTAATTGAATTTGAGAAAAAATCTTGACTTAAGGTTAAAGTAAGAGAATTAAAATAAAATATCGACAGAAGCTATAATAATGAAATTTTAAGAAAACACTCGCTAAAAGGCTATAGTATGAGAATTTTAAGAAAAAACACTATAGAAGACTTTAGAAGGTAATAAAAAGGTAATTTCTAAGTAAGAACATTTGTAGAAAATTTTCTAAGTAATGGAATTAGATGAAAAATCTCAATAAAATGCTATGGTAGTGGAATTTTAAGAAAAAAATTGACAAATGAATATGGTTAATTGCAAAAAAAAAATCAACACAAGGTTATAGTTATAGAATTTAAAGAAAAATCTCAACAGAATGTTGTAACTAGCGAATGTGAAGAAAGATGTTAACATATGACTATAACATGGGAATTTGAAAGAAAATCACAACAAAAGTGTTTTGTAAGGTAATATGAAAAAAGATCTCGATAGCTTTTGTTACTGAATATCAAGAAAAATCTTGACAAAAAGGTTATAATAAGTAAATAAAAACAAAAATTTTGACAAAAGGCTATGGTAAGGTAATTTTAAAAAAAAATACAACATGGGAATTTAAAGAAAAATTTCTACAAAACTCTATAGTAAGAAAAATTGAGAAGAAACCTTGATAGAAAAATATTGTAAGAGAATTTGAAGAAAAATCTCAAATGAAGGCTATAGAAGAGAAATATGAAGAAAAATCTTGAGAAAAAAAGATAGGGAGTTTGTAGAAACATCTCCAAAAAAGGTAATCGTAAAGGAATTTGAAGAAAAATACAAATAAAGGCTATCCAATGGGAATTTGAAGAAATTTCTTAATAGAAGGCTTTTAAGGGAATTGAAGAAGACAAAAGTCTTTAGTTAAGGAATTTATCTCAACAAAAGGTTGTACTATGTAAATTTGTAGTTTATTTTTAATGAAATGCTATAGTAAAGGAATTTAAGAAAAATATCAACAAAATGTTGTCGTGAGGGAATAAAAATATTGAAAAAATTTGAAGGAAAATTCCAACAAAACGTCACAGTAAAGGAATTTGAAGAAAAATCTTGACCAAAACCCAAATTAAGGGAGTTTAAAGAAAAATCTCTATAAGAGGCTATAGGAGGGGAATTTTAAGAAAAAAATTGAGAAAAAAATCTCAACTCAAGGTTAAAGTAAAAAATTTTGAAAAGAAAAACTCGATAGAAGGCAATAATAATGATATTTTAGAAAAAAGCTATAATACGAGAATTTGAAGAAAAATTACTGCATAAGATTTAGTAAGTAAATATGAAGAAAATTCTCGATTGAAAACTTTTGTGATGGAGTATAAAGAAATTTTTTTATAAAAAACTATAATAAAGGAATTTAATAAATATTTCAAAAGAAAAGAAGACTATAGTAAGAAAATTTGATGAATAGAGAAGGATAAAAGAGGCCCAAAGGAGATATCATAAGAGTTCCAACAAATACAAGTTTCCTTGTTGAAAGAAGGTTGAACGCTGTGAGTAGGGGTGTAAACGAGTAATAATCGAAACGGGTAAGGGTTATTCTGTTACCTGTTTCGGTTACCCTACCCGTTTTTAGTCACCCGTTTAAGCCTGAATAAAAATTAGACCCTAATTTCTTACCCGATTACCGTGGGTAATCGGGTAATCGGTAAATAAATAGATAATAATATTTTAATAAATTTAATTATATAACCTTTATAAATTAAAAAATATATATAAAAATTAAAATCATATGAAAATCACATCCAAATCCTTAAGTTTATCTAAAAACAAGTCAAAACATATGTACAACACACATATTATCTAAAAATAACATCAAATACATAAAGTTTTAAAAAATTACTAAATTACCATCCGGGGTAATCGGGTAAAGAATACCCATTATCCATATCTGTTTCAATTAAGAGGCGGGTAATCGGGTAATTGGATAATTGGGTAATTGGGTAATCAAAACACATAATTTTGTTCGTTAGGGGGAGCAAATCGTGTTGTCTTGGTAGGGTTTACAATGAGTTGGTTCAGTCACATTTAAGGATTTGTTGGTTTTTAAGAGGTCATTTGGGTTAAGAGTTGTGAGTTTAGATCTAATAAATTATTTATGAATTATATTTTATTTTTTGGTTTCTATTTTCTTTTTTCTTAATGGATCCGGATCCAATAAGTCGTTGGATTGGTCATAGGATATTGGGTGGTACCCCATTAAGCTATTGAATGTTTATCAGATATCCAATAAGGATCCAATAATCACCACATCAAATCCATAACGGACATCCAATAACAGGGTGGGTGGGCATTAGATCGGACTTATTGGGAACCCAATCACCCGACCCAAAAAAAGCGGGTTTATATACATATTTCTTATTATTTCTTATTATTTTTGAAATTGGGTCGGGTCGGGTTGAGTTAGAAAAAGAGGATGAATGGTGCTGAATTTATTAATTGAAATTCAAAGAAATAACAACAGAAACAAAAAAGGAAAAATAAGTTTTTTTACCATATCCCCCAAAGAAAAAATTACAATCTTATTTATATATGTAATTATGTAGTCGTCTTTGATTTTCCAAGATATCTGTGCTTCAATACTTGCTTTAGTGGTCTTAGCTTTTGGGTGGCTCCTTCAACAAGAATTACTTAGTTAACCTTCTTGTGTACCAAATTTCAGCGGGTCCAAATGGTAATTTTTCAATTTCTATGAATTTTCAATTTTGACTTTAAAATTATTAAAATATCTAATTTTTTAATCATAATATTTTACTAACAATTAGAGAACCGGGCCGCAAAAAACCTGAAAAAACCCGTCCCCACAAAAACCGGCCCCGCCGCTTGAAACTAAAACCCATTGCTGCACAGCTCGGCAAAAAATAAAAACCAAAAACCCAACCTGATTTGCTCTCGTTAAAGTTTAAAATCTTTAAAATTTTAAAAAAATTAAAAATATAAAATTTTAAATAAATAAATAAATAAATAAAAGCGAAAAAGGACGAGGGAGTCCATGGGCGGCCGCCACAGTCCGCACCCGCACACTCCAAAAAAGACTTGACCCCTTCTAATTAAATCTCTCTAAGTCGCGATTAAAAGTGCTTACGTCACACGACTCACACTTGTTTACTTCATCCTTTGGCTGCTTCCGACACACGGCTCCGTCGCACATCCTGCCCTCATATTCTAATCGCCTCTCGGACCCTCTCGGATCGGAACCGGAATCCAGATCCGGATTCGATAAACATTTACATATATAAAATATCTCTAATTTTTTATTTCTTAAAAACGATTTCATACTTCACATTTTTTAGAGTAATTTTAAATCACCATAAATATTTAGAATAAACTTAATTATTATTTAAAAAAAAAAATCCTATGTAATATCAAGTCCGGCCCGGGTCGGTCCGTCTTGGGTCGCACGATCTTTATCGGTCCCATTTACCGGCCACGTGTAAAGTGTAAGATAACAAACTCGAACGCAGATGTGGTCACGTGTAAAGTGGAAATAACAAAACATTTGAGGAAGATGGGGCCACGTGTCCACTGCGGACAAAATGCCCGAGTCCCTGTGGATAACTAATCTTCATTTTTTTTAACAATAATCGCGGTTTAAATTTAATTAATTAAGTCTAAAACCAGGTTTACCTTGAACGCACGTCTCGTGTCACGCGTCTATGGATAATCACTAATTAATTAGAAGTAGCGCCCGCCTTTTTCAAAAGGTTTTGTTTTTTTTTTTTTTTTCTAAAGTATAAATAAAGTATAAAAACCTTAAACAGTAGATCCACTAACGCCTTTGCGGGCCGACGCGTGTACGAACCAACTGCATCGTCCCCCGCCGAACCCGCAGTGCGCGCCACGTGTGCGCAAGTGGGACGCCCTCCCGTAAAGAAGATTCTTTTGCTCCGCCGAGATGCCCCGCACGTGTAGGGGAGCCCCAGGTACGTGTCGGTCGGCGATTGGGACGGCGGGGATGGACTTGGGTGTCCTTTTCAGATCGCTTTTCCGACGGGGCCCGACGATGGACGACGTGGCGGACGCGGTGGATTACGGTCCAGGTGGCGAGAGGAGAGCAGGTATGACGTGGGGGAGAATTTTCAACGGCGTTGGATTTTGCCGTGTCGCGGAGCAAGGCCCCGAAACTCGGTAAAAACTCGGGGGAGGCGACTTCGCCGTCGACTCGAGGAAATTTTTTTTTTTTTTTTTTTTTTTTTTGACCTCGACTTTAGACTTAAAACGATTCGGAGACTCGGTGACCCAAGAAAAGAGAGGACGAGTCGGACTCGGACAAACAAAATCCAAAGTGGTCCAACTTGACCAAATAGCAACAAGGGCTTAGTTGGGAGCTTAATTTAGAGGTAATCCTATTTAAGTAGTATCAGTATCTGTCACTTATCTCATCAAGACAAATACCAATAATCAGATAAGTTAGTTACATTTTATATATGTATCTATGCATATTGTCATATACTAAATCAGCTCTGCTTTGTAAGATATTTTCCTCTAACCTCACAAAATCTAAATAGATTTTTAAGGCCTCGAATCCGCTACAAACAAGATCTGTGTGTCGGGAAGCGACATTACACACCAAAGCGTTGCTAAAAAGTGATGCTTTTAGTCTTGGATTTTTTTTGTATCTAAAAAATTAGGCACTTAGTTCTGATAATTCTAAAAAAAAGAAAAAAAAAAAAAAAAAAAGAAAAGAGACATTTGTATTAGCCAAAAGCTACTTTTGTTTGTTATCTTGTTATTTAAAGGACTTAAGACAGATTTTTTCGTACTTGTGCTTAAATTAAGTATGTCTTAAATCTTCTTCGTAGATTAGGCAGCATAGAAGCAAACAAGCAAAATCAGACAAATATCACTTATCAGCCAGTTAGTACCAGTTCGTCTAAGATTTTTTATTTGATTAATATTTTGTAAGAAGGGTTTGGGTTTTTTTTTTTATTGCATATAATTTGCATGTGAATGCATGGTCTCTTATCCGACTGCTGTGTGTATTAAGGTTATGTTGACGTAGAAAAAATAAAGAACTTCCAATTAAGTGAAACTGATTTTTAATGGGTATTCTAATTTCTAATTAAGTCATGAACTGATCCTTTTCATGCTTCTTAATTTAAATGTCCTTAATTATTACTAACACTAACATCTAAAACCCAAGTAGCTTCCTATCTAATTAGCAATTGATTGAGTTACTTACCAAATGAAAAATGTCTACTCTGCCTAAATGATTCGTCTTTTTAACAAACCTTTAAAGATTTTTTTTTTTTTTTTTTCTTTCAAAAAATGTGTAGCCACACAAAGCTCTTGGTTCCATGCACATATATATATATATATATATATATATATATATATAAAGTTAGATAGAGGGAACTTAGGATTCCCACTCACTTAAAAGGAAAGAATGGATAAAATATATATTCACACAAATTTGAGGGTTTTAGGTACGTTAATAATCATGTAATAGTTAATTAGTGGAAAATATTTCATCTAAATATGTAATTTTTAAAATATTATATTTGTAGCGAAAGTTACCATCATTTAAAAAATAAATTATTTGCATTTAGGAAAATATACACTTCTATGTACATTTCACAACTCTTATGTATGGATATGTAATTGATTTTATATTATTTAAATATAATAATTTAGTGTTACTAATTTATGAGTTTGAATTGGAGTGTGGCAAATCAATAGGAAACACATTAGTGAGTGCGTGACTCTCGTGTACTCACTAATACAAAACCATGTTAGTGAAAGCAGCACGCCTTGCAATCTGAACCCCTAATTTATGACTTCGATTTAGACTTGAATTGGGTATTTTAATTTCGAAAACAAAGTTGAGGTGAGTTTGACCCCTTAATTTTGATCTATCATGTATGGGGGGGGGGGCCTCGGCTTGAAAAGTGGGTCATGAGACTCATGACAATGCCGAGTCAATATGCGGAGCACCACACAAAATAATATCTGCAGCCAAGACAAAGCCTCCTTTACCCAACATAAATACCAACTAACAAAAAAAGAAAAAAAAAAGAAAGAAAGTAGAGAGAGGAAAAAGGTTGGCTTTTTTATAGGAAAACCAAAAATATCTTATCTTTTCTAATTTGTGAGGTCAATTGGGTTTTTCCGGTGCAAGAGAGAGAAATGAGAGAGAGAAATGAGAGAGAGAAATGAGAGAGAGAATGAGAGAGAGAATGAGAGAGAGAATGAGAGAGAGAATGAGAGAGAGAATGAGAGAGAGAATGAGAGAGAGAATGAGAGAGAGAATGAGAGAGAGAATGAGAGAGAGAATGAGAGAGAGAATGAGAGAGAGAATGAGAGAGAGAATGAGAGAGAGAATGAGAGAGAGAATGAGAGAGAGAACGAGAGAGATGAGAGAGGGAAATGAGAAAGATGAGAGAGGGAAATGAGAGAGATGAGAGACCATAGGGGTAAATGAGAGAGAATGAGAGAGAGAGAAATGAGAGAGAGAGAGAGAGAGATATGAGAGAAAGATATGAGAGAGAGATATGAGAGAGAGATATGAGAGAGAGATGAGAGAGAGATATGAGAGAGAGAAATGAGAGAGAGATATGAGAGAGAGATATGAGAGAGAGATATGAGAGAGAAGATATGAGAGAGAGAGAAATGAGAGAGAGAAATGAGAGAGAGAAATGAGAGAGAGAAGAAAGAGAAAATGAGAGAGAAAAATGAGAGAGAGAAAATGTTCATATGAGAAATGAGAGAGAAATGAGAGAGAAATGAAGAGAAAATGAAAGAAAAGTAAAGAGAAAAATCAATAAGAAAAACAAAAAACAGAAAACCAAAACAAAGCAAAATCAGACAAAAAAATCATCAAAATCAAATATAAAATCAAAACGATATATTGCCAAAAAAAATCAACGATATTAAGCAAAAAATCATATTAAGCAAAACGAAATCATCAAAAGAAAATCATCGAGATAATTTTTCAAAAAATCAAATCGATATATATTAAGCCAAACGATAATTAAAAAATCATATTATCCAAAAAAATCATTAAGAAAACCATATATACAAAAAAAATCAAAAAGAAAATCATAAAGAAACCATCATCAAAAGAAATCAAATCATATATTAAAAATCATCAAGAAAAAAATCAAACGAAATCATTAGAAAAAGAAAACTCAAAAGAAATCAAAAAAATCATTAAGATAATCATCAAAAAAAATATATTAAAAAATCGTCCTAAAACATATTAATCATATTAATAGAAAGAAATCGTCGAAAGAAATCGAAAATCGTCGGACATATGATTAGATGAGAGAGAGAGAGAGAGTAGATGAGAGATAGATAAAGAGATGAGATCGAGAGAGATATTAGATGAGAGAGAGAGAAAGTAGATGAGAGAGAGAGAAAGTAGATGAGAGAGAGAGAGAAAGTAGATGAGAGAGAGAGAAAGTAGATGATAGAGAGAGAAAGTAGAAGAGAGAGAGAAAGTAGATGATAGAGAGAGAAAGTAGAAGAGAGAGAAAGTAGATAGAGAGAGAGAGAGAGAGAGAAAGTAGATAGAGAGAGAGAGAAAGTAAATGAGAGAGTGCAAGTAGATGAGAGAGAGAGCAAAGGAGAGAGTCCTCGGCGAGTGGAGGGGGTGGACTACGGCGAGGTGTTGGGTGCTGACTGGGACGAGGGCGCATCAACTTTGGGCGCGATGGAATCAATAGGAAGATCGCAAGGCCACAAGAACTTGTGGCTGAGAATCGCAGCCCCGCTGACGTGGCATCCTCGGCTCATTAAACCCAGCCGCGACGAGAGACAGAGAGAGAGAGATAGAGAGGAGAAACAAACAGACTGAGATACAGAGGGCTCTACTCCTGCGACCTGCGACGCTTCCGCGACTTCGACCGGATTTTCTGATCATACTACGAGCCCAAAACTTTTTCAGCCTTCTCTTCTTCGCTTCTTCTGCTCCCGCTTCTGCTTCCGCTTCTGCTTCGTCTTCGGCTATTTCAATTAATCCGAGGTGGGAGAAGTTTTTCTTGTTTTTTTTGGCTGATTCGGACTGCGGAGAAATGTTGGAGATCAATCGGGATCCCGCGATTAAGCTGTTCGGGATGACGATTGCGCTTCCGCCGGGGGAGGACGGCACTGTTTCGCCGGACGACGAGGGATCCGGGGATCTGGAATCTTCTTCCGTCGAGAAGATGACAGAGGGGGATGAGGAGGAGGAACAGCAGCTTGACGAGGTACATACGTAATATGTACATGTTGACACGAGGGGTTGCTTAAGCTTTGATCCATCATGTTTGGTTTTGAAGGCTGCTTCTTGATTTTCGGAAAGGGGAAAAAGGAGTATCTATATATATATCTATATAGTTACTGATTATTGCTCTTCGGTTGATTTATGGCCTTCTGGTTTGAGAATGATGAAAAAACAAGTTTTTTTTTTTTTTAAATGTTTGTTAGTATGCTGTTTGAGTCGGATGAATTTGGCGGGGAATTCGTGTTTTTTTCAGTGTTTACTGTCTTTTTTCTTTTTTTTTTTTCTATAATTGAGGGCTTCGAAGGTTATCGAGATTTTAGTTCGCCTGGAGTTTTTTGAGTTTCGAATGTGTATTTGTTCTTCGTTTACGATTTTCTTGAGTTTCGAATCATGGATGTGCGTCTAGTACTGCTTAGAGCTACAATCAGAACGGAATTTGTTTATTTCTTTTTAACTTTCCGAAAAAAAAAAGGAACTAGTCCAATTAATTCGGTTCCATAACTCCAATTTTCGCGACTGCCGTGAAGATCTTAGTTTTCTCAACCATCTCTCTTCCTGCTTTTGAAGGGGAATTTTTTTTGTCGAAATTCATTTCTTTCGAGTACAAACACTGTTTCGAAAGGGGAATTTTAACCTTCTGAGCTTCGGTTTCTTCTAAATTTCTGCATTTTTTTCTCTCAGTCGTCAAAAAAATTTAAACAAAAAAGTAATAATCAGGGGACAGTTGGGGAAGTTCTTCGAGTGATTTTTTCCGATCAAAGAAGGTGCTTCGTTTCAGTTTTCAAGATCCTTACAAAACATACGAAACCTTCCCGACAAAGAAGCCTGTCAGAGAATTACTTCTTCTATTTGCAGAACGTTTCAGATGCTTTTGTGGCTTCCCTTCTTTAATTATCACCTGGTCTTTACTTTTTGGTTCCTTGGGAACTCGGAGTTCGGAGTCCTTTTTCCTTCTCTGTTAATGGCTACTTCATTACTGTTTAATGTGTAGTTTCTCAAATTCCCTTCTGAGCTGCTCTTTCTTTCCCACTGTACACCTGACTGAACTCTGCAAATACCCTTCATGGGGATCTTCGTACTTTTTTCCTTTTTCGACCTTTTTTTTTATTTTATTTTTTTCTCTTTCTTTGCTATCCGATCGTCGGAACAGTGAAAAACGTGAGCTTTGCGTTGCCCATTGGAGACAGTTTATCTCCCTGTTAACCCGAGCAGATTGCAGAGTCGTCGCTAACGATTAATGGCATATAAAATTTCAGGAACTGTCGGATCAAGACAAGCCGGAAGGCGATGAAAAGGATGAAGCAGATCAAGTGATGAGCTCAGAGGAGGCAGTCGATCCAGTACCTTGTTCGAACGACATCCCCAAAACTCCTTCACTCGACAAAGAAATTACCACCCCGGCAAAAGCCCTGAAGCTGGAGGAAGAAGTACAGGGTGACGGTAACATCAAAGAGAAACCCCTGAAGAAGCCCGACAAGATCCTCCCCTGTCCCCGCTGCAACAGCCTCGACACCAAGTTCTGTTACTACAACAACTACAACGTCAACCAGCCTCGCCATTTCTGCAAGAACTGCCAGAGATACTGGACCGCCGGGGGCACGATGAGGAACGTCCCCGTGGGAGCGGGGCGTCGCAAGAACAAGAACTCCGCCGCCGCCGCCGCCGCCCATTACCGACACCTCGCCATGTCCGAGGCCATTCACGGCGGGCGAGCAGACGCCCCTGTGAAACCCAACGGTACCGTTCTCAGTTTCGGGTCCGACGCTCCGCTCTGCGAGTCCATGGCTTCCGTCCTCAACCTCGCGGAGAAGACCATGCGGAGTTGCCACAGAAATGGGTTCCACAGAGTGTCGGAAGAACAGAGAGGTGCGGTCTCCAATGGGGGAGACATCGGGGATGAACAATCGAATTGTGGGTCCTCTGTAACGGCTTCTAATTCTGCAGAAGACGAGCCTGGTACGCGGAATTGCCCGGGATTTGCTCCTCGGGTGGCTTGTTTTCCTGGTGCGCCATGGCCTTATCCATGGAACCCACCTCAGTGGAACACCCCATTAACGCCGCCTCCGCAGCCTCCGCCACCGCCGGCGGCGGCTCCCTTCTGCGCTTCTAGCTACCCGATCTCGTTCTACCCAGCTGCAACTTACTGGGGTTGCACAATTCCTGCCGCTTGGAGCGTTCCATGGGTGGCTCCGGTGTCCCCAAATACAGGGTCCCCTGGCTCTGGTTCAAACTCTCCTACATTAGGGAAACACCCAAGAGAAGCCAGCAGTGACTGTAATCTGAGCGACCCAGATCAGAAAGAAGACTCGAACAGAGAAGGCAAGAGCTCGGAGAGATGTCTCTGGATTCCCAAGACATTGAGGATCGATGATCCTGGGGAAGCGGCGAGGAGCTCCATTTGGGCGACGTTGGGGATTAAGCACGACAAAGCTGAAGCAGTCAGTGGTGGGGGGCTCTTCAAGGCTTTCCAACCAAAGGCGCAGGAGAAAACTCACACGGCCGAAGCCAACCGGGTGTTGCACGCCAACCCTGCAGCTTTGTCTCGGTCGCGTACCTTCCACGAGAGATCATGACTCGGCAGAAGATTGTGATCGACCGTGACCGTGTTGGGGCGATCGAGAGAGGACTCTGAAATGAAGTATTTAAATTTGGCACAAACCCAGTCGGTGGAGCTCACTGAGAGAACAAAAGGAATAGCTCAGGAGCCCCAATTGTGACGGATTATGGAGGAAAGTTGTGTTGGTTTTTCCTCTGTTACATGGCTACTTCAAGCAAGTCCCCACGAAGTAGCCGATATTTGCCACTGGTTTTGTCTCCTTCATGGCAATATCGAATTATCAACACATCTTTCTTTTACTTGGAAGATGTAATGGTTTGACGAGTGTGTTCATGTACATACTGTAAGAGACAGAGAGGAATTCTCAGATGTATTCAAATAAACTTGTGAATACGAGTCTGAACTTTAGAATGGATCTTATTTTTTTCTCTTTTTTCTTCATTTTGCTCTGACAACAAACAGTCCCAGGGGTCAAGAACTCACTCTATCAATATTCATCATACTCTCTCTTTCCTTTTGACTAACAACAATGTCAATATCAAGCACTCTCTGTAGTCAGTCTGTATACTGAACGTGATACACGCCAGGGTTGGTTTCAGAGATCACTTGTACTCTAGCTGCCGCTTAATTCCTTTGCTTCAATATTGCTTCCAGAACTTATCTATTCAAATTCATCATCAATGTAAAGAGGAGGAGGGGTTTCAAAATTCAATCTACCTTTGTGCTTCTTTGTTCAGTTACCAATCCCAGTACCCAATCTGTTGGTAACCGAAGCAGCAAAGTTGTTTGTGAAGCAACCTGAAGCTAGCTAGCTAGAATTTTGCACCATCCATCAAGTAGCTTCCTTATCATCCAGAGGCTCCAAAACAGTAGCTCGTGCACGGAAAGAAGAAGAGAGAAGCAGACACCAGATTCAAATTGCTCTAAAAATATCAGGGGAAAGGGGGGCAGGGAGGGGTGGAGCTGGGGAATAATAAAAAAGAAAAATTCAAGACTTTGTGTTTATGCTTCTGGATAAGGCCATGGTGGAAGAAGACTAAAAGCCACTCCCTTCCAATTGCGCCTTGAAATAATAATACAAGGAAAGACCAGTCGGCAATAAAGTGGAGACAGGAGCAAACGAAAAGAAAAAGTTCTGGGTAGTGGGACACCCTCACTCCTACAGATATACATGAATTTTCTATAACAAAAAGCCAGGAATCTTTCGTTTTCAGGCTCCTAACACGGACGAGTCACAGAAACAGGTGGGGTAAGCTCAGGGAATGGCGATAAAAAAAAAACCACTAAACCATTCAAAAAAGTTTTGGAGTTGCTTCTTCTTTTCTTCTCCACATATGATTTGACACTGGGAAATCAGGGATTTATCAGCAAAGAAGCCCCCCTGCCCTTTATCCAACATCATTTCTTTTCATGCCTGGTTTCTAGCTAGCTATAGGCTAAATCACCACTAGAAACTCATAAACTGCTTCGCAGAAGAAGATTATAGCATACCCCATAAAGAATATAAAGATTACCCCAAGGTGAGGATTAGAGCAAACTTTTAATAACTGTGACTGTTCTGGGTGTTTTTAGTTTAGTTTATGTAAGACTGGCCAGGAAAATGAAACCCACAAAAAGGTTTCGTTCTTTAGTGAGTGAGCTCTACACTTGCACTTGTGGGGATTGGATTGAATTATAAGGCATTTACCCAGTTGGGTTGCACCAGAAGAGGGAGAGAGATATTTGTGGCATGATCCACAGAGGACCACAGAATTCTGAGAAGTTGGAATTGGGGTATGGGACCCTAAGCATGTGATGCCAACGAGCTGTTCCACATCTTTTTCTTTTTCCAACTTTATTTCCCTTTTTAAACGAGGCAAGTAAACCATAGCTTCTCTTCATTTCTGGGGTTTTTCTTTTTGGATTGCACCAAGAAGAGAAGCTGCCAGTTTCCTTTATGCTAATTTATTTTTAACATAACAAAGACATTTTTGGAACTATGACTTGACTCCTTTCATCTCACACAGGCACCTCACAGTCACAGCACCACCAATCCAACAACACCTTACAGAATTAAATTCCAGGATAAGGAAAATTATATCCGTTTGGCAGCAGTGGGCATGGTGTGGCTCTTCTTATTCCAAAATTTCCAAAATCTCAAGCTGTAGATTTAAATGAAAAAGAACAGCACAACTGCTGTTGTGATATATAAAGATGAGATTCGGAATTTTTGACATCTGCTCACCTTTACTCTTTGATTATACCCACCACAAGAACTGTGGTCCTTGGCAAGTCCGACCATTTTTATTTTTTTATTTTATTTTTTTTCTCTGATATCATAGTTGGTTGTCTTCAATTTTGTTTCTTGACAGTTATTTCAGTCAGAAAAGGTTGGGGTTGGGTGGCCGGACTATTTGATCTTTTCCGTAGCTGAAACTACACCAACAGGCAACAGGACATGGCAGAAGATCACACTGCTCTTCAATCGGATCCGTCCATGAAGATGGGATTTTTTTTTTTTTTCTTTCTGGGTTTTTTTGCTTCCTTCTCAAATCAGTTCTTCTATTATGCCAAAAAAGTCAGAACACCCTTTTTTGTTTTCTTATCTTCTCATTTCTCTCCTTGAGCTGTTGCACTTCCTGCTCTTTCACATTATATCCACTTACTTCTTTGAAACTGCAAGAGAAGAACAGGACTGTATTTAACTTAAAGACTTTCCACAAGAGCAAGCCAAAGCTGACCCAAAACCTTCCCCTTCCCACATGCAATTGCTTGTAGAAGAAAAAGCCTACTGGTCAAATAAAGGGAAAGAAAAGGGCAAAAGGAAAGGAAAAAGTGGTTCTCCCCAGTTTCAAACTATTCTAGAATGATCCATGTTAGCAAACTTTTTTCCTTTTGAAAAAAAAAGGCAGTCTTGGAAGGAAAAAGAGACTGCAATTCTTACTAATAAGCTATCATTGAGAGTTATCAACACTTCATGGTTTTCACTTTGGCAGCCCACCCAGGAAGGATAAAAAAGAATTCTTAATCTGAGAGGCTTTTGCTAAGGTTGGATTGAGACTACCACACAGAGACTCCCCCCAGCCCTTTCTTCTCCCCCTCCAATTCTTAATTAGTTGGTGAATTAAAAACCCAACCGACCACTCAAAAAATGAAAGGGACTTTTCCACTTTGTTAGGTCAAACCCATTAAACTAAATAAATGGTTCAACTGTAGAAGGGTCAGTTTTGTGACCCAACCACACACAACTCCCCCTGGTTACTCTGTGCCTCTGCCCGTTGGAAGCAAAAAAACAGGTAGCAATGGTGTAGGGGAGAATGACTTCAGAGGTCTTCTTAAAAGCCCTAGTTTGCATATTGCAGGTAAGGCTTTCTGTTGTCATAATACTAACCAGCCATTCCAACCAGATTGAATTGGGTCCAACCTGAAATGACAGAACGCACAGAAAAAAGCTACAAATCATCAATTATCAAGCAGGTTAGGTCACTTCCCAGGATTTAGAAGGAAACAAGGGGAGGGGGCTCTTGATCCTGAATCAATGAGAAAGACAAGGGGAAGCAGGGTGGAGCCCCTTCCCACAACTCCTTTTTTCTTGTTTTGTAGTTTTCCCAAATGTTATTTATATTGATATCGTCTCCCTGCTCTACAAAAGGGTGGAGCCACCTTCTAACACAACCTTGCAGACAAACCCACCAGCACGAATGCTACCTTAAAGTTAAGAACTACAAAGAACTTTTTTTTTTTTTTTTTTTTTTTTTTTTTTTCTTCCCTGATATATGTAATATAAACAAGTCGTTGGAGAAAGAATAGATAACTTTGAATCTTTCTTTCTTTTCTTTTTTTTTGTTTAAAGTTTGTTGGAAGCTTGTCATTTGTTGATCCCAATAAAATTATAAGCTTCAATGGACTGACTACCGATCTAAATGTGAATATGGAGGGAAGTCAACAACAAAATTTAATGTGAAAATAGCAGAAAGAAGCAGACAAATGAGTGACCCAGCTCCATTCTCTATTCCAGTAGATACTTCATTTATTTTCCCCAATGAGTGAAGCTAAGTCTCCATGTGGGTTTGCTTCCTAAATATCAAAAGAGCATAAAAAGGGCTCCTTCCAGCAATAGTTTAACGGAAATACTTAGATCGATATATATACCTGCTCTCCTCTCGCCAAGGAAATGAAAACTAATCTACATGTTCATATAAAATCATTCCCATCCGCTGACATACAGCAAATACGACGAATAAAAATTCCTCTGGTCTCAACTTGCCAGAGCTGACCCAGATTATGAATTTCATAGTTCGAAGCTTTCGGATGAAGAAAAGCTAAAGCGGACAGCTTGCAGAATCCAGGGAAGACTTCATCTTTCGACATTCAAAGCAGCAAAAGCCTGTATTTGTATCCAGACCAGGTGGTTTCAGATAAAATACCTACACGACTGCATTCTTCATATAAATGTAGCTTTCGGTAGCTATCTTTCATTGCCTTTGCAGATCTCGAAAACAGAGATCTCAACTATCCATATAGATCCCATCACTGTTTCCTGAAAATTAAGAAGCTCTTTCCGGAAGTGTCCCATCAGATCCAGTCCCAGTTTCCCGGAAAATTAAGAAGCTGTTTCCAGCATTCCTTCAGTTTTAGCATATCTATTAGTGTAGAATGTATACTGTAGAGTGCTGTGTATTGATGGAACAGTTCTTTCTCATCCTCTCTGTTCCGTCTCTGTATCTGGCATCGTCCTTCTGATTGTATAAAGGACAGGATTTGTTAATCTGGAACTCACCCAGTTTTGCTTACGAAAAGAAAAAACCATGCAACGGTCATCGTACTTTCTTGCGATCGTTTTCATATCGGTACTCCTGGCACTCTCCTTCACTCCAGGTAAATATTTCTGCTCTGCGTTTCCATTTTTGGAGTTCATGCTCAGACTAAAGCTTCTCTTCAACGTTTCGTAGGGCATGGAAGGAAGGATCTCAGATCTGATTCTGAGAAACGAGCTTCAGGCAAACAACTTGAGGTGCGTAGCTACATTTCTTTGGTTCAGAATAAAATTTTTTGCATAAAATCTCATGTAACTGTCTGGTGTTTTCAGAAGGAATGGCAGGAAGGGCGGGTGCTGACGGTGTATACTGATTATGAAGAGCCTGGGGCCAACGTGAATCCAAGAACAGGAGATATCCTCTTTCCTCCTCCTTCAGTGGCCCCTGAACCTTCCTGATACTTGTTTGCTTCATTTCAAAATAAAAGTGTTCCTGTAAGAAGATAAATCTTTGTTTCTAGCTTTCAGCTTCAATAAGCATCCGAATGGCAGAAAGCACATACGTAAACGTGAAAAAATCATGGTCTATAAATTCTTCTTCATGGTGTTCATCTTTCCTGTATGTTGCTTGACGCTCTTTCTGCTGGTATGGTAAGGGCCAGGTTAGATTTTCCAAACAGGTAAGGTCTCTCGATGAGAACCAGGTAGGATTAGATACGAGTACAACGTAAGTATGGATGCAGAATTGATTCAAATCCCCTAGACGGTAAATGGCTTCTGTACTTGTGCCAATTTAATACGAAGTCAAGCAAATGAATTAGAAAATTGAATAAGAACAGACATAAAAAATGATCGTGCTGCCTTTAGATCTTGAAACCCTTCCAATGTGTTCATTATCTAACTATGTAAAAGCTATGTAAACGCAAGAATTCAAGGTAAAGATTTGAATTCTATGGCTCTGATTTGTGAATGTTAATGGAGGAAACCGGAAATTGTCTGTTGCTACAAATTGAATATGCCTGAAAATGGTACAGGTGCGGTGTAGTCCCTAAAGAATCCATGAATAGCAAATAGTTGCCATATCTGTCACTGAATTCTACAGCCCCCGGAGTCCTGGCCATGACGAACATTGCCATAAGCCGATAGTTCAAGAAGATCCATGTCTCTTCCTGAGGCATAGGAGATCATGAGATGGACGAAATATACCAAGAGAAGTTTGCAGGAAAGAAATCAAGGCAATTTCGAAAGAGCAAGAGACAAATTTGGTAAGGTTTCATGGTACCTGAAACTCGGCAATATGCACTCTTTTCAATTAGGTCTGCTTTGGATATCTCAGTCCGGTTGCCCTTTGATCTGTTAACTGTGGCCTGTTGAATGAGTATAATAACACAACAATCTCAGTAAAGTTTGCACTATAAAGAATTCATTACAGTGCACATGTAAACATAAGATTCAAACCTGTAAAACCTGACAATTTTCCAAAGTACTCTTTCCTCCCTGCAATGAGCAAAAACAAAGGAATATTATTGGCGAGACCATTAGATTCAGTACAACTGAACAAATAAAGGTCGGACCAGGCTGTAATCCAAAATAACAACTCACAAAAGCCTTTCAAAACCGTGACAGTTCAGCAGCAACGGATGTAGTTTTGTACTGACATAAATTCTCAAGGCAGAGACAAGGATAGCACAGTCAAGTTATCAGGTTGAAGACACTATGAAGGAGTTCTAATCCTAATCACCAAAATGCTCTAATAAATTACTAAGAGTCCTCAATGTTTATCAAAGTCTAAGAATTGTAATAGCAATGTCATGAGGTCATAAAATAACAATAGTGATGTGTATAGACCTCTACTTCCCACACATATTCATAAGTTATAAAATAAATGGTCATAACTTGTGAACTCATTTGAAGTTTGAACTACCAATTCATCATTCCAGGAAAACCAGTCCAATTGCTGTACACGCAACATTTAACCAGAGAAGAAGAAAACACATTCAACATTAAAAATTTTTTTTTTATAAAAAACTGAATGAAGAAGAGATATAAAGGAGTGTGAAGCATAATTCTACAAAAGAAAAGAATGACTTGAGGTAAAACGTCAAAGGATGAATCCATGCCGTTACACAAACTATAACATGATCAACTAAAGGGTCCATAAATCAGTCATAACAGATAAAAAAAGGAAAGGGTCTGACTACAGTTACTCTTTTACTATGTAAATAATCAGTTAAACATCCGTGACATTTAAAAAGTAAAAACAGAAACAAAAATAGAAACGAAGATGCCTTTTAGTGTTCTTGTTCAGAAATTTGAGCCCTTTATTATTCCCGAAATAGATTGTTGTCAACGTGAATTGTAAAACATCTTCCATTAAAACTGCAGAAGGAAGGCATTTGCATCCCCTCATTGCAGTTCAACACTTCAAGCCCTTTGAACGAAAATAGAGCGAAAACAATCTAAAGAGAACATTTAGAAAAATTCAGCAGATGTTTAATTGAACAGGTGCACCCTTAAAGACAACTCAGTCATTAGCCTGAGTGATTAGCACATTAGCCAGCTTTTCCCGTCATTCCTGAGCCTTTAATATAGGCGAAACGAACTCCATCAAATGAAACATCACATTTCTACAACGTAAAGTTCACCACAACACACCATCAACAGCAGAGAGTAAGAGTAAGCACGCGAAATGAACATCTGAGGAAACGACCTCACTAAGAATCCTTAAATTTCCAGACTCCGTTTTTGCCAGTCATCATATCATAACAAGCGGAATCCCACAACCCCATCAACCCAACTCACACGGAGGAGCACACAAAAACGACGATACACGAGAAAGGGAAGAAATTGGAGTATACCTTGGAATAAGGCACTATGTGGTCATAATCATGGCAGAGGCAGCCAGGGCAGCCAACCAGCTTCCTGAAGAGAACATTACCAAGGGCGTCGCGGCGCCAGCGATCGGGGTCCCGCCCTTTAATCTTTTCGGCCTTTTCCCAGCACTGCTGCTTGACGCTGTAAGGAAAGCTTCTTGGGTTGCTGCCGCCAAAGTCAGGAGAAGGAGTACCCGTTACCTCTTCTTCGGTGACGAAGTCGCGGTCGAGGAGAGAGACGGATCCAGATAGCTCGCTCCCCGGAGGGCCACGGCCGACGGCCCTCGGAGGAGAAGAGGAGGATCTTCTTCTCCTCCTCCCTCCTTCCCCGCCCTTTTGTGGCCTCATCTTCTCGCAATCTAAACGAGGGAAGCAGCCTTCAAGGCTGAACTGTTTTAAACTTTGAAACTTCCAACAAAAATAAAGTAGTAGTTCTAACTTCTATCGACTCTCAAATGTTAATCTCGTAACACTGTGGCTTGGTTCTCCTTCTCTCTTTCGAGCATTTCAATAATACAAGTCACCGAGATGCAGCTATTTTATGACATTAAATCCATTTATCTTATATGACTATTGTCCCCACGAACCCACCTGAGCACTCACATGAATGTTTACTCCACTAAGTTCAAAGTTCAGACCGACTGAAACGAACTTAAACTGAAGTAAATCCAATTACTTCGTGCATCATTCTTTGGTAATGCATTAACATTGATTAAAACAAGAGGCTTCAAATTACTGAAATTTGAAAGATTACAATAAACTCACGAACCCAGAAAACAAATTGAATGTTGAAGCAGAAAACTTTGCTGGGTCGCTTTTTTTCCAAATAATTTAGCTTTCAAGGGCAAAAATGCAAGAAAGTGGTGCACATGCACATCTAAATGCAACAGTCTTGCTGAAGCTCCTTCTGTCCCCGATCGTTGTTATAATTCCACTTTTCACAAGATGATCCTTGTTGCAAGTCCGGCATACTGTGTTCCAGGGAATCGATCTTATACCCCCCTTTTTTTCTTACACTGAACCAACAGAAGCCATTTTCCGATTGATTCAACTTCTTGCTTGTAGAGACATTATGTCTTTCGATTATTTAACAAGAGCCTTTTATCATTGCAAGTTCAATTTAACAATGGAGGTAAATGGCAGGAGCAACAAGAATCGTCGTTGAGACTAAAACTTCAAAAACATTCATTACAACTGAAAAGGAATACATACGCCTTCAGCAATTACACAAAAGAATTTCGCATCAGAGAACGATGCTATTGGAGTCCAGCCATCGAGTTCTACGGGGTATAAAACGAGGCCAAACTTCAACAATAAACATCTATCAGATCTCCGTTCTTCAAAACCATCATGAGGCAAATAGCAGAATCCTGTAAAAAAACCATGATCATAAAACACAAGAGGAAGGCAAAGAGAAAAATCAACAAAGAAAGCAATGCACATTATTGATTGAAGAATAAGGGGATACAAAAATAACAAATGCGAAGAAAATCGCTGCCTCAGAGGTAGTGACAAACAACATGATCGTCATCCTCCAGTCCGATAATACGTTCTTAAAACTACATCATAGGCAGATACTTATACCAAGGGAAAATTAAGAAGCAGGAAGAAAAATTTCCAACTTACGAAAACATTTAAGATCAAAGCACATTTAAAACTTGATCCATTGAATCGAGAGAAAGGGACAAATAATCGAAAAAACACAAGAGAAATGCAGACTCGGTGCATCAGAGAGATTCCCAAAGACAAGTCAACATTCCCCGAAGAGTACTGATGTCCCTGTCTGTTTTATCGTCACTTGCCGCAGTATCCACATTTCTCAGGATTGAATATTTCCTAATCTCAAACACATTAAGCAAAAAAAAAAGAAAAAAAAAAAGGAAAAAAGACTCGCCATAAGGCATATTGAGAAACATCAATACATTTTTCGAAGATAAATGATGCCTCAGATCAAGTTCTTTTCATTAAAAAGATTCAAAGTATATTTAAAAACCATCATAGGCATCGTCTAACGGAAAAACCATCAATGAAAACAGATAAGAAGCATACACAACACGCCCGATACAGGAATCGAAGTAGCAAAGAAAACGAAGGTTTCTACATAACCGCGACCCTATCCTGATGGAACAGAGAGAAACGGCAAGGGAGAGGCAACCGCAAATGAATAAAATGGGTGGACATGGAAGACAGCCATTAACGATGAAAGGTTCTTCCAATCCACCCACTCCTTTAACTTGCGGGAACTAAGCTCTCCCTTCCCATGAAACTCAAAACCAGAACCGAGAGCGCGGCCGCGAAGACGAAGATTAGGGTTCAAGCTCCCCCGTTGCCGGTACATGAACATATATATATATATACATATATAAAACCTAAAGAAACATCTAGAGAACTTGGAGAGCTACCACGACTCGCGGTCCTTACGACTTGCGCACTATACCACATAATAAGAAAAATAACATAAGATTATAAGAACTCAATAATATTATATATTTAAATAGGATATTATTTTTTATATAATTATTTTCATTTGTTTTATCCTTTTTATTATTTGTGTTCTAATAAAAGTAGACGAAATAATCAAATTACGTGGGAAGTGGGGGGAGGCGGGGGTGAATCGGTCATTAGATAAACGATCGGCGATCTTTTTCGTTTTTAAGTGTTTTCGGGCTATTTGGACAAACCCTAGAATAGAATAGAAGGGTTCCTTCGCGCTCTCTCCCGCTCCTTCTTCTCCTTCTTCTCCTTCACGTCTCCCTGCGCTTCGCTGAAGCATCCTAGGTGCGGGGTTTCTCCCATTCCAGATCTGTCTTGTACAATTGAATCTGAACTCTCTCTGAATCAATGCGTGCTCTCCAGTGTTTTTTGCTTCGTAGCCGTAATTATGCGTTTTTCGTTTTCGCGTGATATTCCTTTTGTGGTTTCTGAGTAAGCTTAGTGTTAACTCTACATAAATTGTCCTTGTTCTTTTTTCTTTTTTTGTGTTACTGTTGTGTTACTTTTTGTTTGTTTGTTGCTTGCTTTAGGGTTTGTGATTTTACGACCGTATGCGTCGGGGTGATTCTACTTGTATTTTCCAGTGTGTAAATCGACCTTCTTTAGAGAAAATTTTGGATATGTGATAGTCTGGTTAAATGAACCTTTTTCCCGTTGACTTTATCTTGTTCTGTAAAATGTTTGTTCGTCGTTGTTGGCTTAGGCCTTTTTATGCTTTATCTATAATTTGCGTTCCCTTTTTGAGATTTTATGCCGAGGTTGCAGCTATGTAAAATTTTGTTAATTATCGGTTGGAGTTTCTATTTCCTGTCGTCTAATCCAGTCTAACTGCCTCTATTAGATTCCCTACACGATGGCTGGGCAAAGAAACAGTTATGGCAAGCGTTCCCACTCTCAATCAGACTATTCTGAAAACGGTGGAAGTAAGAGGAGGAATCCTGGCGAAGAACGAGAACAATATGCTCCAGGTCCAGATGACACTGTCTATCGGTACTTGTGCCCAGGGAGAAAAATTGGAAGTATTATAGGAAGAGGTGGTGACATTGTGAAACAGTTAAGACATGAAACTCAGTCCAAAATTAGAATTTGTGACACTGTTCCTGGGTGTGATGAGCGTGTTGTCACAATATTCAGCACAAGCCGCGAGACCAATGCATTGGAAGACTCTGGGGAGTTTGTTTGCCCCGCACAGGATGCCCTCTTCAAGGTCCACGAAAGACTCATAGCTGACGAGACACCAGGTGAAGAAGATCCTGACACAGGATCACGTCAGGTTACTGTTCGTTTGCTTGTGCCATCTGATCAGATAGGCTGTGTTATTGGGAAAGGTGGTCAGATAGTTCAAAATATAAGAAGTGAAACAGGTGCTCAAATCCGCATACTGAAGAATGAACACTTGCCTTCCTGTGCCATGAGTAGTGATGAGCTTCTCCAGGTATTTTGGATCTTCTTAAACAACTTGCATTTTCTATTGCCATATGTGAAGTACTGCATCTTCCTTTCTGATATTTCAGATTATATTTCCTTTCATTTTTTCATTTTTTCTGTTTCTGAGGTCCTTCATGAATGTTATCATGATATGTCTTGACAGTGGCCTGGCATACCAGATAACATAGTCACTTATTTGCGGTCGTTTTGTTTATTCTTACCTTCATAGCTGCTTCTTCTGCTTATGGAATCTTGATACAATTATTTTACATATGCTTCATCTTTTGTAACTATAATTGATCTTGATGTGTCTGTTGTCGTTAGATTGTTGGTGAACCGGCAGTTGTTAGGAAGGCTCTGTTGCAGGTGGCATCTCGCCTTCATGATAATCCTTCACGATCACAGCATTTGCTTGCCTCAAACGTTTCAAACATATACCAGGGAGGCAGTCAGTTTATGGGGCCTAATGTTGGTGGCCCTCTTATGGGTATGACACCACTCATGGGTCCTTATGGAGGATACAAGGGTGACTCAGGTGGTGAATGGTCCTCCCATCCTTATTACCCCTCAAGGGATGAAGGATCTTCAAAGGAGTTTTGTCTTCGTTTGGTATGTCCAACGGGAAATATTGGAGGTGTGATTGGTAAAGGTGGGGGTATTATTAAGCAAATCAGACAAGAATCTGGAGCATTTATCAAAGTTGATAGTTCCTCAGCGGAAGGGGATGACTGTATAATATCTATATCAGCTACAGAGGTAGACACATTTCGTTGTGATATTTGTTTATTTTTATTTTTTGTGACGCTCCTGACGCCCATGACCTTTCAGTATTTTGAGGATCCAGTCTCTCCAAGCATTGATGCTGCAGTTCGCTTGCAGCCACGTTGCAGTGAGAAAATTGAGAGGGAATCTGGTGAACCTTCATACACTACCAGGCTGCTGGTTCCAACCTCACGTATTGGGTGCCTAATTGGAAAAGGTGGAGCTATCATCAATGAAATGAGGAGACTTACCAGGGCAAACATTCGCATATTTTCCAAGGATAATCTTCCAAAGGTAGCTTCAGAGGATGATGAGATGGTTCAGGTAAACATATTTAATTCTTCTGTAAATGTTTCCTTTGTACTTAGTAGTATTGTTAAGGATATGAATTTTATTTCTGGCCAGATAAGTGGTGACATAGACTCTGCGAGGAATGCTCTTGTACAAGTAACTACTCGTTTAAAAGCCAATCTATTTGAAAGGGAAGGTGCTTTACCTTCTTTTGCGTCTGCTGTTCCGTATTTTCCTCCGCTTTCTAGTGAGGTAGTGGAAGGGTCAAAATATGGCACCCGTGATAGTAAGGCTCATGCACGTGGATATTCTTCTTACTCGAGTGGGTATGGTGGTTCAGCTGATCTGCCTGACAGTTATGGCTATGGTGGCTCACAGGTATTTCCTCTATGAGTTATCATGGGCATTTGAAATTTCATATGTTGTAAATGATATTTATGATTGCATTATGGTCACTAACATGTTGTCCCGAGTTACTGTCTCCATTGGTTGTCATATACATTATTAATATTTCATTTTACAACTCTTTTCATTGACAGAGTGGAGGAGGTAGTGGCTATGGAGGATATGGGGGATATTCTTCTGGTCGTTCAAGTGGTGCCCTGTAAGGGATTATTTTTTTCTTGTCTAATTAAACTGAAAGTCCATGCAAAATTTTTAAACTTGCCAGTGCATTATTATTATTTTTGGTTATGAATACTTGGCCCTGACACATACATTTGTCAGGTTGTCTAGCCATACCTCTGTTTCTCATGGAAAACATCATGGATACTAAATCAGTTGAAGCTGAAGCCCAGGAAAGGAAGGTACCTTTATGTCTTTCTTGTTTTTCGTTTTTCAGAACTAATTCTTTTTTGTAGATTGGTAGCATAATCTTGATTTTAGCTAATTTGTTATCCTAACCTACCAGACCCACCAGTTAGATTTCTAATGCTCCTATTTTTTCACATTGTTTCCTTCCCTTCCTATTAAAACAGCTGAAATCCATGAAGCCCTGGAGCCTGCAAACTATCTATTTTGATGAAGCCTGCATCCTATCTATTTTGATGAAGCCTCATGCCTAGATCAGAGGACCTGATGAACAAGATTTGAGAACCTATATCCCACCTTGGAAGATTTGTTTAGGAGGACCATTACTATCTGGCGATGTTATGCATCACTCACACATGTCCTGGCCTTCACGTAGCACCAAGCTTTGTATTTAAGATCTTAAGGGCCTTTACAGCCAGCCCACCTTTTTGTTTTACTGCACTTGTACTTTGCCTTGTTGAGTAAAAACCAGTATTTTTGGAGGCTGTGATTGTTTCATCCTTTCAGCTTAATTCTGAATCATTTAGATTGAACTAGAACTAGTTAACTTTATGTGCTGTATGTTATCTTTGCCCAGGAAATGAGAACATGATCTATTTTCTAGTGGAAAGCCTGAATCATAGTACTCATTTAGGTTTAGAATATGCAGCAATCTTATTTACTGCAGAAACATTCCATGTGCAACATTGCCCTGACCATTTTGTTGCGTCTTAAGAGCTGGCTGGCTGTCATGTATCTCCAATTTGGATATGCACCCAAAGTGCCAAAGTTATGTTACCTCTCTCGATTTTGCTTGGGAAGTTATGTTCCAAGACAGTGATAAGCCAGTACTCGTGTATCTGGTACTGAGCAGAGCCTGTTAGTGCCCTGAACCTTTTAAAAATTTCGTTAATTTCACTTGTAGTTGAGAGTTCTTGTGCTTGCATTGTAGTGCTGTTATTTTGTAGTTGTCACGTGATGCAATTCATTCTTTTAGCTCATAAGAGTGAAAAGCATGTCTTGCTCAATTTTCTCTATGGTATACAGAAGCCTCGTGGAATACTAGTTCCTAGTGTTTGAAAGTTATGCCAAGATAAGGTGGAATCATTGACCTGAACCTCAATTCCCATAAGAATTAGATGCCAAACTGGAGTTCCGTGCTGCAATTTGTTTACAAGGTAGGTGCTTGGCTTGTTTGGTGTATGTTCAGGTTTCGGGGGGTGGACATGTGATGATCAAGCATTGCACGTGGAGCTTGTTTTGGGGAGAATGTCTGGGGAGGAATGTGCTAGGTGGGTTAAAGTGGAGCCTTTTTAATGTGATTCCAGGTTTGTCAGTTATTTCTAACAGAAAAAGTAGTTAGGTTTTCTTGAAATGTTAAATGTTTTCTATATTTTCATGCTGTATATGTATTGTGCAGCTTTCATTGATGTGTTATGTTTTTCTGAATGGGAATTACATTGGAAAAAAAGGGAAGGTAAGTTTTAATGGGAGGAGACGCAATCTCCGTGATTTTTTCCCTAAAGTGTTGTTGAAGCATCTTAAAGGTTCGCTTTTAATTATTTTTTATTTTTACTTTTTGTTCATTATATTTATCTTTGATGCAGTTAGTCTGAACTTGCATATTCTACTTGTATTATGAAATATATTTAGATTACATGAGTTTCTATGGGTGGTGGGCATGAGCTGGCTGGTGTTGTTGTTGCTGTAGTGGTTAATTCAACTACCTTTTGGTTCCACCCTTGTTTTTAATTTTTTTCTAGCTGCTGATGCCTAAACTCCTTGCTTAGTATATATGAGGCTACTATATAATATATCCTTGGTTTGGTTTATTGAGTACGTAATTCTTATTATTATATATTATTTTACTGTTAGAATTACTGGACCATAATTTGCATGGTGTAACTTATTTTACAGTCATTGCTATGGTGTTTGGGTCGTTCTGCTGTGTTATTCGTATCATTCCTTTTTGTTTCTGTTGGTTTTTCTTTTGGAATAATGACCTGATAGCCAACAAGAAGTGAGTGCTTAATTCTTCTTGTCTCCAAGTAGATTATTGTGTGATTCTATGCAATTTTGTTGGAATTTAATGTTGAATTCATGTTGCAGCTTTTAGCCTTCTAGGTGCAAGATTCATGTGTTTTTTTTACTTTTAGGAGGTGCGTCTAACCGTCAATTTGCAGAAAAATTGATGAACAAAAAATACGAGAACTCAGGAGCTACGGATTAGAACAGTGCTGTAGGAAAGCAATTTGCGGAGGTTCTATTGTTCATCTTTGGTAAAATGTGTCAGTGTTCTTCGTGAACTCGTACCTGAAATCTTATTGTTCATTAACGGTTCACGTAACTTTCTGTTATGTTTAAATTTAGGATTTAAATGTGACTTATTTTCAGGGTCGACAGGTATTGCTTGCATTTGTTAGTAACCTCTGAAAATGATTAATTGATATCAACATATAAAAAGAATTAAATATTCTATGTATAAAATGGGTAATGTAAAAGCGTTTCCACATACGCAATTTGCCTAGTTCTTTCATCCAATAATCAATTTGAAATTTTATATATCTTTGCCCTATTCGAGTGGGCTGACTGTTACTGTTTAACCTTTAATATTAGGTGTTGTCCATTGTCAATTTAAACCCTCTTTTGTCCAAAAATTTTGGTCGTGTGAAGTCTTAGATTTTTAATTGACAAAGCATCATACGGGGGGAGGCGCGGATGAGGTCCGTAAGAATCGTCTGCCAGCAATCGGAGTCCGTTAGATTTGTTTGCCTCTAATCAGAATAGTTGTTGAGATTCAATTCTTCTCAAAAAAGATTCTCATTAGAGGCAAACGCGACTGGCGCCGATTCTGCATATTGGGTTCCGTTTTAACAAGCTAAAATACAACTTGAAACTCTGTTTGTAGAGCTTGTTCTGTTGAACTCGAACCATTCTTAATTTATTTTAGTGTCAACCCCAACTCATTTCGTTACGGGTGTGGCGGTGACTTAGAAATTTGACTCCAAAATCTTGTTAAATAGATTGTTGCCAAAATACAGTCAAATTCTTGTTAAATAGATTGTTGCCAAAATACTGAACCGTGGATTTTATGATGAAAGTGTCTTTCATTTTTATCTTTAAATGGATTGAAAAAATTCTATAACATACTAATGGTCTATAGTATATTACTGGTTAACATATTACTCACATGTTCATTACATAATTTTTCATTAAAGACTATTGGTTTCTATTTTATAACGTAGCTCGGCATGTAACTTGCTAAAAAAAAGTTGTTTATTATGTATTTTTTTATATTTAATTGTGATTCATTGTTTCCACCTCTCAATTAAATTATACTTTTATAAATTTGAAGTGTTACTATTGTATTTCTCTTTCGTAAAGTGCTCAAAGAATGCACCTATATAATTTTTTTATAAGAGCAGTTCTCTAATGCAATTCGTAATAAACATTTATCTTCTTTTAATTTTTTTGTTTTGAACCTGTAATTAAATAATATCATTATTTTTCAATGCAACAGGTCCTCTTTCAAGGGGATTCCCAGTTGACAATTCAATTTAACCACACTGAAAAATCATGCTTCTCATCCTTTGTGTCCAGACCATACTCTGCAAACTTTGACCCTTTCTCATCAATATAGAGAAGTAAATTCGGCTGCAGATGTGTTGGCCAGAAGAGCTACACAACTTGCTTCTCGCGGTTGCCTGCCTCCATATACAGATCTGGTTTCATTCTGTTCTTATTTTTTACCACTATAATATACAACTTACGGGTTACGAGCCAAAAAAACAAAAGTGCCTGAGTTTCCCTGAGTTTAACCGACATTTGATGAGCAATGGTTTTGGTTTTGGGCGAGTGCTGGCGAGAGAGATTGTACTTCGTAGCAGCTCTTTCCACTTTGGTACTTAGAGGTTGAAGATGGAGTCGTCGGCCATATCTGCCACTGCTCTGACCTGTAATTTCTCCACGAGACAGAGACGCAGTTCGGCTCCACCACGACGAGCTATTGCGTGCCACCGGGACGTCAAACGCCGGACTGGGGACCCTTTTTGTGCGAGAGGCAATCGGACAATTCCGGCGAAGACCCTGCTTTCGCAGAATGCTCCGGAGCCACCACTCTCGTCGGATTCTCGAATTTGCATCTGCGGAAGGAGGCACTTTTTGGAGGCCTCGGGAGCTGCTCTGCTTCCCATCGTTCCAGTCAATGCAAACGCTTCATCTTCTTCGGACCCTATGGTAGGATATCACGAATGTTGGTCATTTTTATTTGGTTTGGAACTTTCGAACTCAAACCTCTTGTTTCAGTCCCTGTCCCCAAGTTGTTCGGTTCATCTGAGTCCAAATTGGCAATGTTTAAGAGCTGGGAGATGAGTAGGGGGGTTCGACTTTGTGGGGGGGGGGTGTTTTGATGGGTACTTTTTTTCTGTAGTTTTTGTTGAAGCAGCTTCTTGATGCTCTTCAACAGTAGCTCGCCAAGGTCTGTTATGACTTCGCCACTTAGATCAGAATTTCCAACTTGAACATTGTATGAAACTTCTGCCCGGCACGCGTACGCGACCGGTTATAGTTTACCTTCTTTGTAAACCATGGTGCGGAAAATTGAGCTGGGATGGGATTGGAGTCTTTCATTGTTCTTCTTCTGCGTTCATGGATGTGTACGGTTGTCAATGATTGGAATTAAAAAAAGTGCGATTTTCAATTTGCTTGTAGGTTGTGATAAACAAATTTCGTCCGCAGAGGCCTCGGTGGTACGAGGAGTTCTATGCGTTGGAGATGGCTCAGAGCATGGGATCTTTCGAGAAAGAGGTAATTCCCTCAAATAAACATGCTTGTCTTTAGCTCTATACGCTGCTTTTCTGCTACTGTTGTTGTTGTGCACTGAAAAGGCCCTTGAAGATGAGCTTAAGGTATTCATATATTTGTGGTATACCGCTCCCATTGACAGATCTGTTCGAGGTCTCAACATTGATGTCTGATTTCCCAGTTAAAATGATTCTGTTTCTAATTATCATACGTGCATGTTTTTTATAAGTCAATAAGTCTAAAAAACAAAAAGAAAATCAGTGAGCTACACACCCTTCTGTTTCTTCTGTGATATATGTTCTTGCTGTGTGCTGATCATGCTGACAGGACGTCCTATAGAGCAAATTGGGCCTTGTAGTTGAACTCATGTTAAAATGCATGGCAAGCAGTCAATTTTTGTTATACATTAGATGGATGCCATCTGAGTGAACCTTAATTTCCTGGAGAAGGTTGCAGGTTATATGACTGAACTCTTTAGTCATCTGAAAGGTGAGGACTTGAAAGTGCTAGAGCTTGGTATTGGGACTGGGCCTAATCTGAAATATTATGCCGGTGGTAGCGGCCTCACCGTTGTTGGTTTGGATCCAAATGAGCAAATGGCGAAATATGCTACTGCAGCATCAATCGAAGCTGGTCTACCTTCTTCACGCTTTAATTTCATAAGAGGGGTATGTGCTCAACATGTTTTGTTCTCTGTCTTATGCCTTGTTGGAATGCTACTATCCGTTTTCCTAATTTTACACTTCAAGAGAGAGGAGTGATGGTTGTTTCAGAAGCAAGCTCCTCATCCTAACATGCACTCGTAATGCTGAGTAACCATTTTATTGTTTGTTTGCAGGTTGCAGAGGCCTTGCCTTTAACAGACGGGTCCATGGATGCTGTTGTTGGGACACTAGTATTGTGTTCTGTGAGCAATGTGGCTATGTCACTGAAAGGTATCATGTTGCTGAAGCTCTTTTTACTCCATTCCACTTTCTCTTCTTAAGTGAACCATATCATAAAATGCGTAACAACACGTAATTTGTTTATTTCTTATTTATTGATTGGTTTCCTTCAATTTGTCTGAGACATGATCTAGACTGAAAAAAGGGGTTGAACCATCTTACAGAAGTGAAGAGAGTGCTGAAACCAGGAGGATTATATCTGTTCCTGGAGCATGTTGCTGCCAGTGGTATTATCAAACTGGTTTTCCTGATTGAGTGATTGTAATAAGTTGTATTCATTCAACTCGTGTTTTTAACTTACTACCTAGTAAAGGAATGCATTTGGTTGTGCAGATGGAACGGCTCTTCGATTCTTTCAGAGTATTTTAGATCCTTTGCAGCAAGCAGTTTCTGATGGGTGTCATCTCACCAGAGAAACAGGAAAAGAAATAAGCAAGACTGGGTTTTCTGAACTGAACATAAATTCAGCCATGCTGTCAAAGTTCTCTCTCATCTGTCCCATTGTATATGGTGTAGCTTGTAAGTAGGTGCTAGCAAACTGGCCATGGCTTTCTATTCTCCACTTGAACAAAATGACCAGAGAAATTCAAAATACTGTTAAATTTTATTTTTTAAAAAAATTCTGCTGAAGAAAAACAGCAAGAAGAAAAAGACCAGTTGTATGTCGGTGGGGGAGAAAGTTAAAATCTCTGATCCGATTCAGTGGCTTGAAAAAGGACTGCTCAGTTTTTCAGAGTATTTTTGTCCATGTATCTATAATTTGATATTTTCGTTATAATTCTCCTATAATATAATGGGATGACCCAATACAATGCAACCAGACTCAGTTTAACCGTTCTAAATCCGAGTCAAGTGACTTGACTCGGGTTATGAGTCGGCTGGGTGCGTAATACGCACCCCAGAGCACGATATGAACATGTACCGGTTATGCACGGTATCCTGCTACAGCCTGGAGAAAGCATAAATATACGCCACATGCTCCACATACGGAAAAGAGTGAGTTTTTCTTCTGAAACTCCCAAACAAAACCTCTGGATTCAGAGGGAAGTCATCCTCACCCAAACCCTAAAACCCGAGGACTCTACTCTCTCTCTCTCCTCTTCACCTTGTACCCGCTGCTCCCTCGATTGTCTCTGTTTCCTCTCGGTACCTCTCAGATTAGCCCTAGATGTCCACTTCTTCGAACCAACCGCAATTCCGCTACACGCAGACGCCGTCGAAGGTGTTGCATCTGCGTAACCTGCCATGGGAGTGCACGGAAGAGGAATTGGTGGAGCTCTGCAAGCCTTTTGGCAAGATTGTGAACACCAAATGCAACGTCGGTGCGAATCGAAACCAGGCTTTCGTCGAATTTGTGAGTATTACTCTCGTACTTCTCTTTTTTCTCGTTTTGTTGGTGGTTCGATCTTTGGAAAATCTGCCGTCCGGCGACGAGAATTGTTTTTTTTTGTCGTTGGATTAGGTATGTTGGAAACTGTTTACGTAGTTTTTGTTCCTTCGTTCTCTGAATGATTTTGTCGGTGATGTGAATTGTTTGTTGTTAGATTTAGTATTTTTATTTTTTGTCGGATTTCGACGGAGTTGATCTGGTTTTCACTTGGGACCAAAAATTGACACTGAAGGATGTAGTTGATGATTTCTAGGGTTGATGTCCCTCATATATCTATGCGATGATCGAACGCTTTTTATTTTCGTTTTCATATTTCTGGTTTTTCATCGGTCCGTGTGCCAACGAGGCTGATATTCAGCTGGAACAAGGGAGTAGGATCATCACATGGTTGGCTGAATCTACCTGATAAATTTGATCTCACTTTTTTATTAGGTGCCTCAGTTTGTTGTTCGCTCGCTTGAAACTCTGCTGCCATTTTAAAGGCTAAACGCTTCATTTCTCTCTCTCTCTCTCTCTCTATGTTGTTCGCTTGCCCTCATTTCCAGTCAACCAAGTAGTTTTGATGGTAGAAACACTGCTTTTGCTATGCAAATAATTCTTTTTGTATTATTCAAATTCCTCTCGGTCTTTGAGTTGGTAGTGGATGTGGGAGAGAATTGTATCCATTTTAGTGAGTAGAGATGTAGTTTTCACTTATACATACAATGGCAGTCTTCAGAAGTTTGTTGGTTTTCATCACAACGATTTTCTCTTGATGAGTTCATATGATATTGACGTTAACTACTTTTAATTTATTGTCAGGACTGTAAAGTTAAGCTGTTCTTATGACAAACTACATGTATTCCTGTTTCCACGAGTAAAATGCCTGAACTTGTCTTCTAACATTTTCTTGTTTCGAAATCTGTGTTTCCATCTGAACCTTGTGGATTGATAAAAGTTGCGATGCTATTTTACAGTTGGATCTGAATCAGGCCATTTCCATGGTTTCATATTATGCTTCTTCATCTGAGCCTGCACAAGTTCGTGGTAAAACTGTCTATATTCAATATTCAAATAGACAAGAAATTGTAAACAACAAGAGCTCCGGGGATGTGGCTGGAAATGTCCTGCTGGTGACCATTGAAGGTGTTGAAGCAGGAGATGTCAGCATAGATGTCATTCACTTGGTATGTTGTTCCCAAAGTTGCTTCTGTATGACTTATTATTCTTTTCAAACTGTGGGAAGGGTCACCAACTTAAACATTATTTTGTCTTTTGCTTGATCCATATGTCTGAAGTATTATTGGAAACAACAAAGTGGTTGTTAATATGCATTAGCTTTGCAGGGCATGTACATTTGATTCTTTGACTTCTGGTTGACATACTATGCATGGATCGGCAGGTCCATGTTAACTCGGAGAAATCCTCGTTGACAGCCTACTGCATTGGGGGAATATCACGTCTGTTTGTTACCTCTTACCATCAATAAATTAATTCATAGTTTTTGCACTTAGACCTCCGTCAATGGTATTCTTCTGTCTGAGCTTCATGTGATATTTGTAGCTTGACTTTAGGTTCCATTAACCTGCTTATAGGCGAGGTCTTTCGAGTTAATCACTCGCTCAACTGATCTGCTGTTCCCTAGCTTTATTTTATGCACCCGTGGGCTCTTCTTTGATGAACTTTGATGCTCAAAATATTATAATTAATATTACCATGGTGCTTAATGATTTTTTTTTTTTTTCATGCTATTTAGTTGATAACCTGCTGATGTAGTTATTCCTAGTGAAAGGCACAAGTACGATTTTTTTTATTTGTTTATGGCCATCTGCTAGTTCCTGATGCAAGTACAGTTTTTTTTATGTTTTAGCATGTCATCGCTACAACTTGTTAGATCTTCTGTTTTAAGGAGTAGCATTGATCTCTCCTTTGCTTATAGATTCTACTTTGCACTAATTTTTATGTCATGATGTCTTGCAGGTATTCTCAGCTTTTGGGTTTGTGCATAAAATTGCTACATTTGAAAAGGCTGCTGGTTTTCAGGTTTTCTTCTGCTACTGCAACGTAGTAATTTTAATATAATGTATCCCTGGCATTTTTAAGTGAATTTGTTATTTAAGTACAAAGCTTTCATTTCTTACAGGCATTAATCCAGTTTAGTGATGCTGAGACTGCTTCTGCAGCACGAAATGCATTGGATGGAAGAAGTATACCGAGGTGTATTACCTATCTTACTTTTGAGTCTCAATCAGCTTCATGTTTTCTTTTTCTTCTTTTTTTCTCCCTAAAGAAGTAATTCTCTAATTGGAAACTCCAGGTACCTGCTTCCGGAGCATGTTAACACATGTCACTTGCGTATTTCATTTTCTGCTCATACAGACTTAAATATCAAGTTTCAGTCACATCGCAGCAGGTTTGTAGGAATCGTTTTTTGTTCATTTGGGCATGTCGCTTTGTCAAATCTACCATTTGTTTGTTTCCTGTTTGGCTTTGTCTGGAACAGTTGGATAGGTGGTTTTTTTTTTCCTACTGTTTTTCGGGATTACCTTTACTGTCCAGATTTTTTTTTTTTATTTTAATTTTTTGAAATGGCGAATTTTATTACTGACTAGCGAAAAAAGTTACAGAGTTCACTAGTAAAAAAAAAAAAATACACAGCTCACTTTTCAAAAAAAAGTTACACACAGCTCATAATGTACATAGGTAACATAGGCAGAAACTGCCCTGTTACAAGTTCGTTCATGTGTATTACTCCCTTGCTAATCCCTCAATCTTACTTTTATGGCTATATTCTCCGATCATACTACTGTTTACTGTTACTTTCTCCTGTCTTTTCCATGGAAAGGCTACTGCCTTGCATGTTGTTTCTCCTAGCAATGTTATTATATTGTTTTTAGTGCTTCACGAAATGTTTCTAATCCTTCATGTTATAATGAAAAGATGATTATGCTCATGTTGGAGAGTTCATACTTGTTGATGATCTCTGTAATATAGGTGATATATTACTTATCATTGCAATTCAAGATTTTATAATCTAAGGGTAGTAATGAGATGAGACTCTAATGTACTTTTGTTGTATCTAAAATGGTCAGGTCCTTATGTACCAAAACACTTTGTTTTCATGGGATATTTCTACTGTCCTTCTTGTATTTTAATGTTCAAATTGTTCTTAACAACTGAATCCCAAGTTATTTTTCTTTTCCTAGTTTTTGGTATTTAGAGGGGTATTTCACTTTTTTTTAAAATTTTTTCTCTCCTCCCGATTGTATTCTGCTCTGTGTGGCACACCTGAGTGACCAATTCATTTGTGCGGACCTCTGACTTTCTTTGGTTCCCTTCAAAGTTTAGAATGTTGTTCGAGATACTTCCTATCTGGAGATTTCCTTGTTTGAACAAAATTGATTTGTAGCTCTGCAGTTTTTGTGGCATGGGCTTTTTCAAAAAAAAAAAAAATAGTCCTTTGAAATGGAAATTGTCGGATCACATATTCACTTCTAATATTCTTGTTTGTAGGGATTATACAAATCCATACCTACCTGTCAATCCATCTGCAATTGAAGGAACTCTGCAGGTTGGTACTGTCTAATGGTGGAGTCTGTGGTATGGTGTTTCTTTATTTGAGTTAAGTTCTATTCTAATAATTTTTTTACAGCCAACTGTAGGTCCTGATGGAAAGAAAAAAGAACCTGAGAGTAATGTGCTTCTGGCATCAATAGAGAATATGCAATATGCTGTAACAGTTGATGTTCTTCACACGGTGATTGCCTTCCTAATAAATTTCAGATGCTTGTGTTTGGTATCAAGGTTGTGAATCTGTAGGTTGACTGTCTTAGTTTGTCTTGCAGGTGTTCTCAGCGTTTGGAACTGTTCAGAAGATTGCTATATTTGAGAAGAATGGTGGAATGCAGGCACTAGTTCAATATCCCGGTAGGTTATTTCACTGTATATCTTTCCTCACATTTGTTCAAAGTTTTGTTGATCTGATAATTTGGTGCATGTGGTGTTCCTTTTGTTCTTGAATAATCCTATGAATAGAGTAGGAATCTAATGTTTGCCCTCCTCTCTTCAGACGTCACAACTGCTGCAGTTGCTAAAGAGGCATTAGAAGGACATTGCATCTATGATGGTGGCTACTGTAAGCTTCATCTGTCATACTCTCGTCATACTGATCTCAATGTAAAGGTACATAATGTTTAGGTTACATATACCCAGCAAAGCAAGAAAAAATAATAAAAATAAAAATGTCTCTTTATAGAAAGAGCAGTGGGTCCTACACTGATCGGAAAAAAAAGGAAACAAAAAGTCGTCAGTGTATGCTTCTTGACACTAGAACCTTCACATTCTATGTTGCTCTTGTTTTTCGCCTTATTGATTGTCCTGTTTTGTTTTGTTTTGTTTTCAGGCACATAATGACAGAAGCAGAGACTACACGATCCCAGATGCAGGAATTCTTGGCATGCAACAACCGCCTCCTGTGCCTGGGGCTCCTGTGCCGGCTGGTTGGCAGAGTCCACAGGGTAGTGCACCAATGTATGTAGGAAACGAGTACCCAATGGGTACTCCGCCTCCAGTTCCTAGTGCAGCTATGCCTGGGGTAGGATGGGACCCGAGCTTATCGGCTGGGAGACCGCCTTATGTGTCAGGCCCTGGTGCGTATCCGGGACAAGCATATGTGCCACCTGGTGTTCCTCCTTATTCATCCCCATCATCTGTCGTTCCCGGCGGCATTCCCAGTCCCTCAGCCGAATCTCCTGCCGCATATGCAAAAGCTGGCCCCCAGCATCCGCCAATGCCACCTCATTTGGGTCATCAGCCAAATGGCCGGCCTGCAGCCGGTGCATCACCCCCAGGGCAGCCTCCATTGTATTACAACGCTTAGCGCTACGAATGATAAATCTTTGTCCGGAAGTATTCGATTAAGGGAAAGAAGGGTTTGGGAAGTCAAAGCAGGTTTTGCTTCGAAGCGAACAGAGAGAGGCAATTCCAGTGTATTTTACTTTCGATATCTTCCTGTAGATCGCCTTGCATCAGATTTGTTTATCTTAAAAATACCCAACTAATATATGGGGGTTGGCATGGTTTGATTTGTGCATTTTTTAGTTAATAACAGTGTTTATATATTTTTGAGTTTTTCTTTTGGTATCTACTTACGCAAGGCTGTACTTTGATTTCTCCTTGGTTCGTGGATATGTTATCTGACCTCGTTATGATCGGTTGACGAACGAGGGGATCTGGACCTCAGGTGTTCCTTCGTCCTTTTGATGAAGAAAAATTCCTCAATATGGTACGTATTTATCTCCTTGAGTAGTGACAGTATTTCTCTTTAATTTAATAGGATACTAAAAATTAAATGCGAGGTGAGTAAATTCGAGGTAAGTTTAAAAATAACAATTACATTGTCAAAAAAAAGTTTCTTTTAAGTCAGTGGGGCATTGAATGATAGACCGAACATGGAATCTGGCAGCTTTCTTTACTTGTATCGCGCATCAATGAGCTTTCCTTCACCTTTTATGTCGGTGGTGTTAGGGGTTTGGTGGGAGCTTAAGAGACTTCGAACTCCCAACTTAATACTTCTGTGGTACAGGTTGGTCGTTACCAAATCATTTATCACCCAAGTTAGTAATGGATACAATGGCAATGGCAAAAATGCCATTTATCACCTGAACGGGACCGTATTAATGTATAACTGACACGGTTAAACATTGGTATAAAGTGTTTTAAAAACCAGACCGGCTACCAAACCGGCAGTATGCCTGGTTTTGGTCAAACAAGTTAGGCTTTTTAAATGTTGTCCCTTAACATTAACCATGAAATTCATTACTCATTGGGACAACCGGGTATCTGAATCCTGGTATGAAATAACATGTATTTATATTTGCACATAATCGATAGAGAATATTCATGTGTACGTAAACACTGTAAATACTTTTTGAGTAAGTATAGTAGGGTAGAAATGATTGTGAGACGTGGAGGGGGGGAGAGTCGTGACTCGTGACCGGATATGTCTGCGTGCGCCTAATAATAGCGTCTGCACCGAGGGTGGAGAAGAGTGGACAGGGGACTGGGCTCTGGACTCTGGTCTCTTCTGAAGAGTATGATCCAAGGACGCGAGTACAATGGCGGCCGTACGGATGGATTGGGACCTAGGCGAGTTTTCCCCAAAACCTGGGGGCATTTTCTTCTATCAGAATATTCTTCCTCTGTCATAAAGCATTAGCTTGACCAGAAAAACGCCAGACAGGGCAGGCGAGCACACTCACACTTCCACTCAAAAACTACCCTTTTATTCCATCTTCCTCCGCCTAATCCTAGGGCTTGATTCCTAACTCATCTGCAGTCTCTTCCATCTCGCCATTGTCTCTGCCTTTTTTCCCCCTCAAAGAGCTGCTGTAAGTTTGTCTTTCTCCTTCTTTTCTCTGCTGCCTGCCTGTCTGCCTTTGATTTGTTTTCTTTCTTTTCTTCGTTTTTCCGTTAGGAGGTTGGGTTCCTATGGATGTGCGTGTGTGTTTTGGTTTTTGTTTTGGGGAGCACAGGGTACGATTCGCGTTTTCTCTCTGTCTTTGCTGAGAAACCATCCATTTCGTGCCTTGTGTTTATTGTCGTGTGTTTTTTTTTCTTCTCCTTTTTTCCATCCCAAGTTCCTGAAACATGTGTAAGAGCCTCTTTCGACTGTTAGCTTGCTTCGTGTGATAAAGTACCTGCATTTTGGGTCTGGTTTCAATCATGTCCCCAGCTTCTAGTTAGTGACTTTCGAGTTTTCTGTATTGCTCTTTCTTTTACCCAGTATTCGTCTTTCTCTCAGAGCATGTTGCCTTTTTGGAGGCGATGTTGGATCATTAATTGGCGTTTTTGATTTGTCGGTCCTTTTTACATTTAGTTCATAGCGCCTTTGCATAGTTGACTCCGCATTCGCCTTTGAAGCTGCTGCAATTTTCATAATCCCTCCTAACCTTTTGGTTGGAAGCTGTCTTTGGACAATGAACATTGTCGGCATTCAAACCCAATCTTCCTAGTTTGTTTTAGTAATGATTGAACGGGTCTCATGATATTTGGCTTGTTGACTGGCTAAACATTTTGGCGTTTGCTAAAAGAATGTTTATGTTTTTTATAAGTTGTCACTCATGGTAATCTATTCTTTTTAACGGAGTGTTAACATTCCTATTCATAGCCGTCAGATCTTTGTCTCACCCGGGCAATGGAAATTATAGTGTTCTTCTTTTGTTGCGTGTCCCATAATAATATTCTACTTTCTTTATCATCTTTATGGGTGGGTTTTGTGATTTCATATATGTTTACATAATATCCAAGTTGTGGGATAGATTGCTCTTACTGTCTTCCAGTGTCGTGCTTCGTTTTAGAAATTTTCTTGTCATAATTTATTCAGCATACATGCTTTGAAAGTCTGTTTCGGTCATCTATATTCTGTTCTGGTGGAGCTTGTGAATGGGCTGTTGGTTTTCTGAGTTCTGCTCTGTTGTTGACATGATACTTCAGAAAATGCTGTCCAGGTTTCTCTGGATGGGTTATTTCTCTTCTTTTGATTCCATTTCCTATCAGAAAATAATTTGATAATGCTGTAGTGATCAATTCATTTACATTTGATTGTCTTTTATTTATTGTAATTATACATTTTCTTTGCAGAAAAAATATTGTTTGTCACTGAGTTGATTGAATTCCTTATGAATCACAGAGAGTGGCAATTGGGTGGAGGACCAGTTATATGACCAAAGAGCTCATGTATGCTGTAAGCTGGCTACCACCTGCGAATGGTGTGATGAGGTTAAGTTCTTGATTGTTGTAGCTGATGTAGATCTCATACTTAAGTTGATGGTGTTTGTTTATGGATCTCCTTTGAGCTTCGGTCTCTCCCAGTTATGAGTGTGTAAAACAGGATTAACTTCGTTTGCAGTGACAAAAACAGCATTTTGGAAGTAGGTAGTGTGACCACCTTCTGAAAGGGTAAAATCTCATCGTTCAGCACTCTGGGTTGTGTAGCCTAACTACAAGCTTTACAAAGTTTGAAAGTTATCGTTCTTTCTCCAGTACGTTTTATAGAAAAAAGCTAAGACGGGGTCACTTTGTTGTGTGGCTGCAAGGCCACATGGATCCCATGCAAGCAGTGGAGACTTGTCCTTGGGCCCAAATGAGCCCTACTGGAGGACTAACACAAGCTTCTCACCTCCCCTGTCGAGGAGATGGGATTATCGTTTCCATCCTGAGGGGGTATCCTGTAGCTCACATGGTGGCACCTTGCTTTATGGCTCTTCGTTTTCCTCAAATAGCAAAGAAAGCAGGAGCTGGGTGAGGGGAGAACACTTACCCAATCATGTCTATCCTGCATCTGATGGTGGTGCCTCGTGTTTCAGCAGCCCAACTGATAGTTTTCAGAGCCAGCAGTGGACATCTCCACCGTTACAAGGGGTTGTTAATGAGTTTCTTTCTACTGGAATAAGAGGTATGTTAGTAGCTTGTGTTTTCCCTTTCATTCTGCTATGTTTAATTATTTAATTCTTCCCTGAATTTATTGGAAGAAACAGTTACATTATTCTTCAGATCTGAAATTCTGTTATTTGGTTGACTTTTCCTTTATTATTCAAGTGAGAAGGCTTGTTATGTGAGTTAAGAGGGTGACTTCATACAATAAGAATTCGTTCCCAACTCTTTTGCTTCCAGCTATTTGAGCAATAATTTTGATTCATTAGTGGGTCCCAAGCATATGTTGGTGTTTGAATGTTATCATATTTGTGCAAACCCCCAGCTTGTTTTCCATTGAGTTTTTCTCTTGTTGGAACTTTTGGGCCCAATTACATATGCAGGACTCAGAATGATATTCAGATTCTTAACCTCAGAAATATATACGATGCCTTTTCCAATCATAGATAGTCCAAAAAAACAATCATAGATGTTGCCGGTACTCCCTAGGTTTAGAGAAGCAGGAGAAAGCCCTTTAGTTGTTCAAATGCAACCTGCTTGAAGAATTTGTGTGCAAATATTAATGGGTTTCAGACTAGTAAAAATTGTTGAGGGTGTCTGCAGTTGATGGATTTGAGCCATCAAACTGAAAATTTTTGCAAGGTAGCTGGGTCTAGTACAAACTTTTGGGCGTTTGAATTAGTTTAGAGTTTCATGATTATTGGGACAATAACTGGCATTGAGGACCATGCACTAAGAGGTGGAAGTTGTGATGTGTCCACTTCGTCTAGGGTGAGAGTTTACTTTGCATTCACTGAAACTTTTTTTTTGAGAAATGGTGATTTTATTGATACGTTAAATGTGAATACATTGGTAATAGTACAAAAGAATGATTAGGCATTGAAGACTAGTGGTTCCATTACTGGTTCGGCTTTTTCTACTCTGTCCTTTGCTAGTTTGTTGGCCACTGAGTTGGCTGATCTTGGTATGTTTCTCCATTGTATTTGCCAGTCCATTGATACTTCAGCTACTTCATAAAAAAGGTGTCTTAGCCTCCATGGTGGTGCACCCTTCTAACTCCATCCAATGACCAATGATGAGTCCTCTTCAATTCTTAAGGGGTCTTCGAAGTTTTGGGCATTTTAACGGTCTGAACAAGGAAAGCTAGGCACATAAATCAGGATCGTAACATTCCTCCACGCTTCTGTGCCGACAACCTCGGCAGCCCACTCTATGACAGATTTTACTCTGCACTAAGTAGCGGCCCACTCTATGACGGCTTTCACTCTAAACTAGGTAGCCCTTTTCACCCCATTCACCGAAACTTAAAACTAAGCATATGTTATCAAATTTTAGTGGTTACACGCGTTTTGTAAAAATCCTATAATTCACATTAATTGCCACAAAATTTTTTGTAGAGCAGCCTCCTGTGAAAGTAGGGGTGGCAACGGGGTGGGGCGGGGCGGGGCGGGTTTTTGGAAACCCGTCCCCGAGAAAACCCACCCTGCGGGTTTGCATTGTAAACTCATCCCCGCCCCGCGGGGCAAAAATCCCTCCCCGAACCCACAAAAACCCACCCCACCCCGCGGGTACCCGACCCGACCCTCCCCACTATGACATGTTTATTATAAAAAAATTTTAAAATATGAAAAAAATTTCAAAAACAAATATTATAAACCTGTAAACATATAAATACCTATGAATCATGTAAAACTTAAACATGCTGTCAAACATAAAATTCATTAACATATTTTTTTTCTATTACATGTTTGCCCTCTAATATTTTATTGTTTTACATAGGTGTTAAGCGGGTCGGGTCGGGTTTTTGGGGTGAAACCTGTCCCTGCCCCGAACCGGTGATGGGTTCCGCTCCAAAATACCAAACCCGCTCCGCAGGGAAAAAATGCAAACCCGAACCTGCTTTAAGCGGGTCTTGTTGGGGAGGGTTCCCCGTTAACGGGAACCCGTTGCCATCGCTATGTGAAAGAAGTTAATGGTTAACAAGGAAGAGATTTAAATATTTTGCAAGTTAATGCAATCATGGTTGCACAATTTGGATCAAATGTGCTGGAAATTTAGTATGAAAGAAACTTCTAATTTAGCGAGTTTTCAAGTCCAGTATCCTTCAGAGGAAAACTGGTTTATATTAAATAGAGTTTCCTAGAGTGAGATGAGTTTTGAAAAAAGTAGGTGGTGAAAGGACAGGGAATGACTCAGGGAAGAGATAAGCTACTGGTTCCCCTGGGTCAGGTTTGATATCACCTGTGAGTTTTCAGAAAGGGAGAGACCACCATGTTCCCAGGGTCGAGAGGTTCTGTTGCTTCTAATCTGGAGTTGTGAAAATGTTCTCTCTTTGATCAATTGCAAACTCATGCCTCCACACATGCTAGTTACAAAAGTAGATAACACATTAATAAAAGGAAAATAGATCTCCTTTCTCCCATAAAAGAAAATAGATACTCTACAAATATTGATAGAGAACCTATCAAGAGAACAAGTTGTTGGAGGTAAATTTACCCTCTTGCCAAAGTGTCTACTGCTGAATTTGGTGAATGGTGTTTGTTGCTGTCTGGTAACATAAACTGAAGCAATGAAATCCAAAAATCCATTATGGATCATATTTGTTGCATTACACAACTGAATTTGGTGTTTGGTCCTGGCAATCATTGGTAATTCTCACTGTTGCAATCTTGAAGATTTGAAATGTGGTATATATACCGGCACATATAGGTGCACCTCTTGCCTTTTTAGCAATTTTTGCAGTTCCAAAACTCGGTAGTACTCAAAGAAGCTATAAGTGAGGGGATTGCTGTTTGACGGTTAAACTAGTTTTAAAATCGGAATGATGTCCATTATATTGGTAGTTTCACTTGCTATACCAATAAACTAGTTTTAAAATCGGAATGATGTCCATTATATTGGTAGTTTCACTTGCTATACCAATACCTCGGTCTGCAATATGCTCAAATTGCAAATACAGAACTGTATTATTAATTTTCAGGTTTCCTGTGTTTTGGCAGTACTACCCAGAGATGCCACTAATGGGAAGTGGTGCCTTTTTTATTGTTTCTTTTGCTCTTTTTTGTATTTTTTCATAAATAATCCCAAGCCATTTTTTGTTTTAGTTCAATTTACTGCTGTTTGTTAAGCGAATTTTATTTTTTATTTCTTTGTTAGAATCATCATCAGCGCCAACAGCTTCTGTACTTTCTGGAGAGGTAACACACCACTCCAACACTCTCTAACATTTCACTTGCACTTTTTATGAAGCTTTGCTCAATATTTGGAAGTGATTCAGTTTGCCATATGGCTTTGTGCATTTTGCAGGGCACCTCTGCAATCCCATATAGTGGTGGATCGACTTCATCCCTTTCGGATAATAGTGAATATGAGTCAATTTCAAAGACACTTGTATCATCCCATCGTAACTTTCCCAGCCGCTGTTCTTTCATGTCTAAGCCTGTACATCCTGTAGCATTTTCATCCCGAGAGTCTGAAAGAGATTACCATGGAACAACTGCTAATCTCACCTCAGACAACCGGGCATTCTCTGCTGAGCTCCACTTGAATTCCAAGTCCATCCAAGCTGTGAGTGAAGATGTGTCAACTACCCAGCGGGAAGCTTTCAGGTGGAGCAATGCCAGCAGTGTAGATTGTACTGATGTTTCTGAACGCTTGGAAGCTGAAAGCCCGGGTGCCACTCAATTGTTTGGTGCCTCCAAATGTGCTTTATGTGACCGTTTTCTGTCACAGAGGTCTCCGTGGGGTTCTCGCCGGATTATAAGGAGTGGAGATATGCCAGTGACCAGTGTCCTCTCCTGTTGCCATGTTTATCATGCGGAATGCTTGGAGCAAACCACTCCCAAGACTCAAAAACACGACCCCCCTTGTCCAATATGCATGAGAACTGATGATGAGAATTTCCCTGACCAAAGGTCTATTTCAAAGCTGAGGGGTGGACATCCATGGCTTAGACCTTTTGCAGAGGAAGGCCCATCAAGACCTTGGAGCTGCGGACATGTTGGTGACTGTGTTGAGGGAGCACTGCACAGCCAGACCAGAAACAGCATGATTTTGTTGAATAGACACCGTCTCAAGAAGCAACTTTCCATGAAGATGAATGCAGGAAAAGAAGGTCAGTGTAAATTGAAGCAAAGTGCTGTTCATTTGCCTCGGAAATCTATTGATCGTGCAGTAGAATGTTCAATGGCCGAAACACTTCCGGTATTTAAGAAATGGTGAAGCATTTTGCTTTCACTTTTTTGGGAATTGTCTACTGTCGGAGCTAAAATTTTTCTTATTAGGTGTTCGTTTTGTTTTTTTCTCCCTCCCTACTACACAAGATGTTGTGGCAATTCTCATAGTTGAGTTTTTCTGGTACTTACTCTCGATAGTCACATAGGTTTGTCTTTACAATTATGCATCCATTACGCTGTACAGACACTGACACGAATGGAAAAATTATTTAGTCCCTTGTGCCTCTCCAACATTGTTTGAATCGGTGCTCTCTTTGAGTATATGACCCTCTCAACTGCTTCATCGGTTGAATGAATCTTAAACCGGATTGATAGAAAAAGATGTCGAATTTTTATAAGCTGCAAAAAATCTTGTTCTTGAGTTCAATAGGAGCCTCACTAGTCACTTCTGCTGCAAATGACAAAAGGAAAGCCTCGGATTCCACAGGAGAAAAAAAGATTGAACCCCATCTCAGGAACTTGCTTTTGATCCCAATTTTGAAAACCAGAGAAGGCATCGTATTCGTATAGGCTGCTGTCTCATCCTCTTCGGTACATGATAAAGTCATAAAGATGGTAGCAAAGCCACGTTTTCCAAACTCAGCCATGCTCTGTTGCCCGAACAGGACAACAGAAGCAAAAACCTTTCGGAAAAGACGAGTGCACGGAAGGGCGAGTGCCGCGAAAGGAAGAAGATATCTTCCTGCAAAATCAATGGTGAAAATTCGTTCACGGAAAAGAGCCATCCCCTCATCCCTCAATATCTCCTTTTTTAAGTACCTCCCTTTTCTTGCTCGCGCCTTTCAATTTCAAATCCTGTTCAGAAGCTGGAGAAAGGAAAGATTGATTTTTCAGACCGCCATGGTGGAAAGCTCATCTCCTCCCGTTTCTCTTTTTGACCTCTTTGGGCACGTCCAAGTCGCGCCGTAATCTCCCCCCCATTAACAGCTTTACATCGTTCACATGTCTCTTCCGCAGAAGATTAGGCAGGTACCTCCTGCAACTCGGTGAGAAGTGCCCGCACAGAAACGTCCATTTCCATGCACTTGTCACAAATAAACAGTTAAGATTCGGAAAATCGTCTGTATCGGCAGGCCATTCAATTCATTCAGGGGGGAGGAACAGTCGCAACGAAATCCGCCTCACCGTCTCGATTGTTCTCAGAGACGAGGACAAAAACAAATCGGGTACCAATTTCCGGGTTAGATTGAAACAGCAGCGACAACGATGCATGTGGGTAAGAAAATTTTCTTCATACGGAACCTCTTCTTCTCGTGGTTGGTTATCCGTAATCCCCCATTAAAGCTTTTGCAGCGCAAGAAGAGAAGACAGGGTTGGTCTCGGCGCTAATCTTGAATTTCTCTTACGTCGATTTTTCAAAGAGAAAAAAAAATAAAAAAAGAGCGAAGCGGATTGCCTCTTTCCTCGTCAGCCATGAAGGAAAACGGGGACGAGGATTGATGTGACAGAGAAAGATTAAAAAAAAAAAAAAAGGAACTCTAGCGCTGTGGGCATTAGTGTTCGTTCGTTGCAGAGAAGAAGAAGCCGAGCAGTGTAGATAAACACGAACTATAAAGTAAAGTAACGAAGGATAGTGGGCTATAAATGATTAAATTCATCTTCGTCTCTCCCACACAGCATGTGCTCCACCTCAACTGGTCTTGGTCATGGTTGCTGCTGTCACTCCACAGTCGACAGGAGTGTCTTTTTTATTTTTATTTTTTATATATTTCTTTAATTATAATTTGTTTATGTTTAAATTTTTTTTGCACTTATAGTTATAACCCAACTGTAATTTTCCATAATAATCATCAAAATATTACAATTAGGGTCAAAATACGATAATTTCACAGGGATTCGGCCTCTCAATGGGGTTCCGTTTCTTTATATTCTAGAGCTATCTCATCTAATCCATTTTGATTTAGGCTGAAGTAGTCTGGCCAATCTGGAATCCTTTTAGTGGAGCCTTCTTAATTAAATAAATTAAATTTCGGATGCTCCTATGAAACAAAACCCAAATCTAGGGTGTTGCAATACTTTTTTTTTTTTTTTTTTTTTTTTTTAAAAAAAAGTATAATTTTCTTTCATGGTTTTTATTTTAAATTTTATTTTAATTGGGCATATCACATATGTATGAATTGTGACCTCAATTTAATTTCCCTCGGAAAAAAAAAAAAAAAAAAAAAAAAAAAAAAAGTCTTTGGTCTATTCTAATGGGACCTTGTGTGCGGCTAGGCTAACCCACATGTGACTTTGTTGTCATGAGACCCAACAGTTTACACATTTTGGTGCAGGCCAGGACAGATTGGCAGATGATCCAACCGAGAACCCTAACGTGCCCTTGTCCTTTTTATCCCAACTACATGTACATGGACCCCATCAGTGCCCTGACTTGTTACATCCCCGGGTCTATCTCTCTTCTTCCTCCAATTTCTTACAATAAAATTGACCACCCTTTCATTACAAGGAAAACTAGACACTTAAATCAAGATCATCAGGAATTAACACCCTCTCTCCACCCCCATTAAATGTCTTGCTTGCTCCAACATTGTAGCATCACATGTAAGATGTAGCTTCCTGGCTTCCCAGAACTCTCCTCAGTCCTCCAGTCCTCACCCTGCCATGTATCATCTTGTCCCATCAGGTTTTGGGAATTTTGGTGTCAAATAAGAAATAATCAATGCTTTGTTGGGCTGCTTATAGCTGTCGGCTCCACCTAAATGTGGTTCGCTATTGCCTCTTCAGTGTTCTTATTTTCGTTCCTTTGGGGTAGGGAAAAATTGACGATGATAATGAGACGAGATGTTGTCATGCACTCTGCAATTTGGAGAAAGAGAGAGGGAGGGGGGGGACTGGAGATGGTTGATTGTTCTTTTGTTGAAAGTGAAGCAAAAGCTCAGGTTAGCTTGCGTAGGCTGCTGCACATGGCCACTTACTTGCGCTAAGCTTTCTTATGTGATCCCCATGTGAAGCCATGTGTGGAGGGCCATCCCCTCAAACTCCATCTCTCGGATTTTCTCCCCCACAAAAGTTCTTTCTTCAAATCCATATCAGTTCCTTAATTTCGATGGAATGAAAAAAAAAAAAAAAGAAAACCCAAAATACCTGGCTCATGAACTTGGAAACAAAAATGAGGCTTGGTCTGACAGACCCAGTTAGCAGTACTTCAGTTAAAAACTCACTGTAATATTGTTGTGGGAGATGGTGCATGGTTCCATTGAATCAAAGCTCAGAATGGGGAATTTCAGGGACCCAAATCCAAGTCAACTTGGTGCGGTGAGTACAGCAAACAAAATCAAGGTACCATATGTCATTTATAGATATACTGCTTTGAGGAATTAACCATGCTACCTGCAACAGGATTCAGGTAAAAATAGTCACAGTTGTGTTTCTGTAGCTGAATGCTTCTTCTCCTTTCGCTTTGCTTACAGCTAGCTTGGATATCTTCTTTTGTTAGAACATTGAATACCTGTTTGTTGGGAAGTGGCCTAAGGTCATTGTCCCCAAATCAAGCAGAGAAAACAGTGGATGGTACGCTGGTGCTGGGTAGCTGTAAGCATTTACTTGCTCCTTCCACTGCACTTATGGAAGTCTGCCCCTTCTCATGCTTCTGATGCCTCTTCTACTAGTCTTATCTTCAAAAGAAAAAACTCTTTCTAAAAGCTACCTGCACTTAATTAAGTCCATTCTAAAGCCTCTTTCTATCTTACAGTTTCTAATCCTTCAAATTACTCTTTTGCATTATATATATAGTGGTTGGTTTGGATTGTTTTAGCTCAAAATCACCACCTGTACAAGCAGTACTAATCAACTAAATGGAGTATTGGCTGGTTTAGGACCACTGTCTTCAGAGCTGCAGACCAAGGACTTTGAGAGAGACTGCCTTAACCATGAAGCAGAAGGCCGCTTTCCCTTATCACCAAAGTACTATTTGAGCATTATTAGCACTGTGCAAACTTGAACCCAGAACCCACTTTGGGTACAACGCCAGAATACAGCTAACATGAATGTTTATTGAGACTTACTTCCAATCTCGATCGAGACAGAGGAGACTAAAAAGTTTCCTACTACACTTGTTTTAGAAGGGATCAGTAACATATGTAATCCCCTTCTTAAAGCCTTATTTCTTTATCACCACTCCACTCGTAAGCATGTGTTTATCATAATCAATCGTAGAACCTGTGGCTTCCTTGTCCATGCAGACTGTGCTGAAGGGGATGATCTCGTAGGATGGTGTCTCCTCTCTATGTATTAAATGCTAATCTCTAGCTGCATGGGATTACACTAGAAAGTGATATATATATATATGGAAGACAAATGAATCAGACATTTAATAAATTGATTTTAGAGAGACAAATTACCTTTCATCTTGGATTCTTGTAGCCCAATTAGTGTATCAGGTCAAATCTACCTCAAATGGCGTCTTCTAACCAAGGTTTTTTTTCTGTAGGATTAATCAAGTGGGTAAGTTAAATATTAGTGTAAAACCAAGGTTGGTCCCTCTGGTTTTAATTTTAGTGGGGAAGAAAGAGATTCTTGTATCAATTAACTAAATCACGCGGATGTGGCGATAGAGTGCTAGCTGATTTGAGATAATTTTTTTTCTCCTTTCTCCTTTGGTTGGTGGAGACGCGCGTGTGTTCCTGCAGTTTACAGGTGGGTTGAAGGAAATTTAATGGATTCAACCAGAAGCTGCATCGGTTTATCTTCACCTTGGCCAGTCCTTTGCAGCTAGCCGTGATAGCAAGAATTGCCATTTAAACACACCGGAGAGAGCAGTCATCATCTGATCATGAGCAGCAGAAGAGGAGATTTTTCTTGTTATAATTAATGATTCTGATCTACTTGAAATTACATTTCAAGAAAGACAAGGAATTTTTGTTTGATTTCAAGGAGGGTGCGTAACTTAATTCTTTAAGGGAAAACAAGAAACGTAGAAAAGAAAACAAGGTAAGTACTTACATCGGATTACAAGTCAGCAGCCGCTCTCTCAATCACCTCCAGTATTAGCTCCATTGATGGAGGAAGAAAAGATATTGCTGGAGCATTGATCATACCATTCTTTATACAGAAAAAACCAACAAATGCACACGCAGATAATCTATTAAAACCCTCTTTACTACTCCAGCATCTTGGAGCAGATCATCATCATCATCCGTGGCCTTGCCTTTTAAAAAAAGACATTTTCAATTCAAAGTCAGTTTCTTTTATTTTCTTGTCTGGATGCATGAGGCCTGGAACTGCATGCTGTCATAATTCATAACCTGAGCTTCTGAAGCTTGAGAAACTGTCGGCAGAGTCCACATCTCTCTTCATGAATAATGTATAAAATGCACACGGCTGTAATTCAATGAGCAGCACTCATTAAAATCCATCAGCTCTAACATTCATCCATCTGTTGATTAGGTACATGGGATTGAAACTACAAGCCATCCCAGGAAACTAAGATAGTTGAAGCAGTGGGTGTTAGTAATTAGTTAAAGCACTTTTGAGGAGGGCCACCAACTTTTGCTTAGTAGTTAGGATTAGGTACATGGGATTGAAAGACCCACCTAATCTATCAGAAGATTTGAGCTCTCTCTTTCTTGGGCAGCCCCCCACTGATCACGGGGTGTCAATGGTATCCAACAAGTCCTAATGTTTGGTGATCATGGCCATCCCTAGGTACATAAAAAGAAATCCAGCTTTGATTCCTTGTGTCAAGTTTCAGTTGTGATTGGACAGCATTCAAAATTCTTGCCTCCATCTTCTCTCTCTCTCTCTCTAACTTTCCTCTCCACAGATCTCTGTTTCTATTTTCTGATCAGTCAACTTTCAGACCCAAGTTTACTTTCTTACAGCCTGACCTCCTTACCTTACCAGAGATGCAAACCATCGAGTGCCCAGAAGAAATCAAGCCCTTTAAAGCCAGAGTGACTGCTGTTCAAACTTCAAACCGAGAAGATGCAGAGAGAAGAAGGAGATAATGGACCCTGCACAAGTTAAAGTTTTAGATCATTGGGAAAACTGTGCATTCTACCAGGGAGGAACAGAAAGGTACTGAAGGACCCATCTGGTTGTCTTCCCTTTTGAGGCATATCAAGTGTCACCAGTGTGACACGTGAACCGGGGATCCACATTTCACAGCTCAATCCATTGCCAAGACAAGAGTACTAATCTTCCGTTCAAATCTACGATTTTCAAGTTTTCAACCCCAGCCTGCAGTGAGTCCCTGTTCAAAGCAGCCTCCAGTCACTGACTCACTGCAGAAGGAATGATGTTATACCTTGACTTGGATTAAAGAAGAATTGTTAAAGGAGGAATGTGGGCAGACCCATCTTTTCTTTCTTTCTGAAAAATCTAGTGTTGCATTGGGCATCGAATCAGGGTCAGCTAGAGATAACAGAACAACGGTTTGGATGAAAGGAGAAAGGAGAGGAGGCAAAAAAAAAAAAAAAAAAAAAAACAAGGAAAAGAACAAGTTGGTTATCGACGGTTGAGAGGAGAAAAGTGCAGTACTCTTTCCTCATCAGCACCAAAAGCCGGCCGATCCCTTGTGCTAAAGAGAAGTTTATTCTGCATCAAGCAAAGAACCTTCATTCTTTAATCTCCGTCAAAGGCAAGCAGACAAAAGTAATCTTCCCACCCGGGTAGCTATTCTATTATTTAGTTGCAACGGGAGAAAATTCAGAGTTAGACAAATTAATATGCAAATTGCATACGAATATGGTTCAACATTACAAAAGAAAATGGTACTGGAAGTTGAAGATAAGAGAGGGGGCTGGAGAGGATTTGTTCCATCATAGAAAGAAAGAAAGAAAGAAAGAAAGAATAGGATCTGTTCTTCTCTAGTGGTAAACTGGGTTGAGGTTTTTTCTCCCTCTTGAAGAATATAAACTTTCCATTAAAGAAGAAGAGAGAGAGAGAGAGAGAGAGAGACGAAATTCGCCCATTGCTTGAGGTCTGTTCATGGAGATGAATCTAACAGAGAAGGAATGACTTCATCCGAGAAAAAGAAAGAAAAAAATAAAATTACTTACAATTTACGAAGACCAAAAAAGAAAAAGGGTATTACTCAAGCCTCTCATTTTTCTCGTCCTCTATTAATTAATGGGTGGAAGGACGAGGTGTAAAGAGTACTAAAGAGCACTCTTTTCCAACTTTTCACAAGAAAACTTGGATTGTTGGATGATGTGATTTTTTCGGCGGACAAGATAAAGGCTAGTGAAAACTGTTATTTCAAACTCTTTTTTGTATCTGAAAATTTGGCCGTTTCTCCTTGTCTCCATTCACCGAATTCAGTTGGGGGGAGGGAATTCTTTCTTTTGCATTAGGTGGAAGAATCTACACTACAGACTACAGGGTACAGAGATGAAAAATCCGAACAGGAGGGACTGGTTCAAGGGGAGAAAGTGATGTCGAAGAGGTAAAAAAATAAAAAAAAAACTGGGCGGCAGTAGAGACGAAGGAAGATCCAAACAGATTTGCATGTGGAATGGTGGGGAGAGGCGATAGCCCTGTAGCAAGCAGATCACTGTCAAAGGCTCTCCTACACGGTCCAGACCATCTGATCTCAACAAACAACTTGACCCTGTTGAAGTTCCTATCGTTTTCTGCCACTACAAGACAAGCCGGACGTTCAAACCGCCGGATCTTTCAAAATTTTCTCCGGTGAAAATAACAAATGGGTAAGATAAGATGTGACCAGACATCGCTACACCTCTGGAGTCTCGAGACTCTGGACAATATATAATATACCCAGTTCACAATTTCAGGGATTTCTCACGAAAATAGCCAAAACAGAGTTGCAAATGGTACTCATTTTCTATATATTTCTCCTTATCCTCCCTCTACTGGAACCTGCGAATTATATAAAGAGGCAAAAGTATCAAAAGTACTAAAGAAAAAATACTGATATATGAACTCCTAAATAATATGCATTGTGGTAGTAATCTTTGGCTTGATTTTCTCTGTATCTTCTCCCCATGAATTTTCTTTGGTTTTTTGGGTGGAAAAAAACGGGGTTTACTATCTTCATCAACAGTTGACTCCCATTTCATGCCGTGATTCTCGGACCTGCTAAAATTTTCCAATCAACCGACCAAGAAGTTTCAGCTTTTTTTCTGTCATGGCCTCATGGGTGATGGGTCTTCTATTAAAAATGAAGCAGCTCCGGATTTTAGGCTCATTTCTCAACGTTATGCAACGACTGTAAACTTCACTGCACTTCTTCCCATTTTTCTTTTTTTCATTTTCGTTTCCGGGTCTGTTGATTCTTCTGTCTCACACGGCCATTGATTTAGAAGTGTAAACAAAAGAGCTCAACTGCAAAACCAGCTGTGGAGCAGAAAAATTCCATAAAACCAGGTGAAGAAATAAAAGCATTTAATGGAGGAGAAAAGCTTGGTATCACACACACATGGGCATTACACATTCCCACATGCAGGCCCGGGGACTCCGTTCCCAGAGGAATTTGGACTCCATGTAAAAACTAAAAACCCTGCCAGGTGCAGTCAAATGAACAAAAAAAGACCTACATAATAGACTAGAATTTTTCTTTCTGGGTCTGTGTTTCTCGCGTCGGGGACTCGGAATGCTGCTTCTAATCTCATCAACCACGTGGAGCAGGGGAGGCGATAAAGTAATCAGGTCTGGTTCATATTTCAAAGAAACAGTATCTGTAGAAAATTGAAAGTTCAGGCCAGTCAAAGTTGTATTAAATTCACCTGTGCCTTCAGTCCTAATAAACGGCCGGGACATTGATTAAAGTAGAAGAAGAAGCTTCATCTCATCACTCGCTTAATAAAATCAAAAACTCCTGATTACTTCTTTTAAAGAAAAATGAATAATAACAATGTTTCGGACTTGCTGCAATCTCCATCTTTGCCTTCCTACTGTTGACATCCTTCCCTTCCATGATTTTTTCTGTACTTGTGTGCAGATCAGATCTTCTTCCTGCTTTATTAAAAACACATTCTATTTGAGTATAATTCTTGCCTTGATTACAACTTGTTTTTTTTTATCAGCAGTAAGTAAGAGTAACTGGGGAAGATTAAGAAAGCAGCAATCTTTCTTCTTTTTTTTTTTTACCAGCAGCAGTGAGGACTGAGGAGCTGCCAAAACCGCTTATTCGCCTACTTGACAACACAGGGAGGGGCTGCAATTTGCAAAACAACGCGGCTTTCGGCGACAAACTGCTCGCAGAGGTCCCAAGACATGGAAAGGTGGGGTCTTTTCGGTTCTCAAAACCGCTTCCACGAAGCGGTTTTTGGTCCCTACGCTTTGCAGAGTGTCAGTAGTGAAATTTTGGGACTTAGGAGGGAAACGGCCCCCTCGAACCTCTATATAATGCCACACACCCTCCTCGTTACCCTCACTCAACACAAAACCCTCTTCCCTCCCTAGTCCTTCCCTCCAAAAGCTTCTGACTTACGAGCTCTCCCAAGGTAGAGAAACACGTTTCATTCTATAGTTTTGTTTTTCGCTTTTTTATCTAGCTAGGGTCTTGTTCCTCTTCTGCATCTCTTCTTTCTTAGTAGGGTAATGGGAGAGAGAGATGAAATGGGTCTAAATTAAGTTGTTTGAAAAATGTGTGCAGGCAAAATGGCTCCCCTCGGCTTTCTCTTGGTGGGTTTCTTCTCCATTTTCAGAGTAGCTTTCGGGTATGGTGGTTGGGTTAATGCCCATGCCACTTTCTACGGAGGTGGTGATGCTTCTGGCACAATGGGTATGTGGATTAGCCGCCATTGATTCTTTGGAAGACTTGTTTGGAGGCGGTAACTAGTAAATGTTGTGTTTACTCATGTTTCCTCCTCTCGTGTGTGTTTGCAGGCGGGGCTTGTGGGTATGGGAACCTTTACAGCCAGGGTTATGGGACTAGCACTGCTGCTCTGAGCACTGCCCTGTTCAACAATGGCCTAAGCTGCGGGGCCTGCTTTGAGATCAGGTGCTCGAGTGACCCCAAATGGTGTCTCCCGGGCTCAATAGTGGTCACCGCCACCAATTTTTGCCCACCAAACAACGCCCTCCCCAACAATGCCGGGGGCTGGTGCAACCCTCCCCAGCAGCATTTTGACCTCTCTCAGCCTGTCTTCCAGCGCATTGCTCAGTACAGAGCTGGGATCGTTCCTGTGTCATACAGAAGGTGGGTCCTCTGCTTTTATCTCGAGATCATCTTCTTTGTTCCAGAGGCATGTGTGTATTCAGCCCAAAATACAGAAAGAAAAAATCACTAATCTTTTTGCATTCTGGGATGTGTTTTTACAGGGTGCCTTGCAGAAAGAGGGGAGGCATCAGATTCACCATTAATGGCCACTCCTACTTCAATCTGGTCCTCATCACCAACGTTGGTGGAGCTGGTGATGTGCATGCTGTGTCTATCAAAGGGTCGAGGACTGGCTGGCAAGCAATGTCCAGGAACTGGGGTCAGAACTGGCAGAGCAACACTTATCTCAATGGCCAAGCTCTTTCCTTCAAGGTCACCACAAGCGATGGCCGCAGTATTGTGTCTTACAATGTTGCCCCTTCCGGCTGGTCCTTCGGCCAGACCTACAGTGGGGGCCAGTTCCGCTGAGTCGCTTCATTAATGGGTCCAGGCTGAAACCTTGTCCAGGCTTCACCTCAGGGCCAGTTTGCAGCAGTTTCATGGAGGAAGACTAATAGCATTACTACTTACTAGCTGAACAGTGTTGTTTTGGTATGTTCTAAGTCAACATGAGCAGGGCTTCATATTTTAGAATGGCTCTTTTCATTTGACTGTCATGAGGTTTTTCTTTTTCTATTCTTGGGCCCTAATTTCCTGAAGGGCTTGATTCAAGGGAGAGAAAGAAGCTTATGTATTCCTCTGTCCAAGACAGAAGCTGGCAGAGGTGGACTCTTACCACCCGCCATTAGTAAACTCTTTTTTCTCTGTTTTTTTTTTTCTTTCTTGTGAGTCTCTTTTTTGGCATTGTAATCAGCAGCTTGCTGAATTTGTCCGTGTTATATCTACGTGAGAAGTAATGTATGAGAGTGTAAATGTAAGCTCCAATCTATGAATGGGAAAAAAGAAATTTTATCTTACTCTGTTCCTCCTTCACAACTGATCCATTTCTTTTTCTTTCTTTTTTATCTATGAATGAGAAAAAGAAATTCAGCTGAACTAGGAGGCATTGATTTCTTTTCTTTTATTTTGTTTTCATTTGTCATTATCATCCAATGGATTGCTTGCTTGATTGTTTCTAGAGGGTGGTGGTTTGTGGGACTTTTTTTCTATTCATCTTGAAGCCTTTTCATGACAGAATCTTTTCTGTTTTTGTGGACAACTGGTGCTTTCAGCTCAAGAATGCAAGCAAAAAGTTCCATGCAGTGTAAATATTCCTTTGCTTTGGATCTTATACATAGTGAAGCTGAACTGGGGGAGAGGAGTTTCTGTAAACAACCCTTGAAGAAGAAACCGACATCGTTTTTAATGAACTACTGAAAAGTTGCAATGTCTGTGTTACTGCCAGCCTTCACTTAATGCTCCGTTTGTCGGTGTTCATTTTCCTGGAGGTAGAAACTTGAAAGAGTATTATTAGACTCAGAACCCATTACCCAAAAATTGGTCTCAGTTTTTAATGTTTCTTGTTCATGGCGCTGCGTCCCTGTTCTTGCTTCTTTTCCATGGACACGCGTCTTAGTTCTTCTCTGTTCTTTTTCCATTCACATGCTGTTGTATCAGAAGATATTTTCTGATATGCTGCTCTGTTTTCACCACCTTTTCAATCTTTTGCTCAAAGCCCATTGCCAGACACCTCCGCTGCCATCTCATATTATTTTGTTCTGTAACCAGTCATAGCAGCCTAGCAGCAGTACTACATCGCTGTATCAGTAAGGATCTCAAAACCAAATCAATGGAGAGCAGATTATCGGGTCCCATTACAAAAGTACTGTTACCATCTCGAAAATCACACAGTAGCAAACATCTAATAATGGATAAACTTTTCAGTATGAAGCTACGAAATGTGAAATCTCCATCTCTCTCTTTTTTTTTTTTTTTTTTTTTTTTTTTTTTGGGTTTTGGGATGTGAAATCTCGGTGATCCGTTGTCACTGTTATTGAGATTCTGATATTAACCCAAATCTTTGAAGCTATCAGAGGAGAGAGGTTGAGACGTGGAAGACAAAACCCAAATAAGGTAAAAGCCAATCTCTGCGGTTTCCGCGATACTTCAAATCATATTCCCGTTTTTCTATGCAAGCAGAAGAAAAAACTCTCTCGTCCGTTCTTTCTGGGTTTTCGATTTCGTTTTCTCATTAAATTTGAACGGGTGCTCGGTAGAATCTCGTCGAGCTTTTGGCCTCTTCTGGGAAAGGGTGGGCAGCAGACAAAGGAATGCACATGGCTGTCCTTGTGTTGGATCACCTCTCCTTTTCAGTCGGCGGCCCCATTTCGTGTATCTTTAACGTTTCACGGGGAAGTTCTCGTTTACCACACTTCTGAGCCTGTGAAATCAGAACAAAAAAAAGAACGGTAAAAAAAAAAAAAAAAAAAAAAAAAAGGCCGGCAGCCCTCCTCAGTCTCCCATTCTCCATCGCTCGTTTCGAAAAGAAGAAGATTCCGTTTCAGTTGCTTTCTTCCACAATCCGCGCGCCATTAACGATCTCCGAAATTCGGGTTTGAATGTCGTAGTTGTACCATTCGCTGCTAAACGTATGAAAAACTCTGTTTTTGCTTTCTGCAACTCAGAATTTGATTACTGCCGGCGACTCTTTGCCGGACGAAGTAACGACGTTATGCAGATTGTCAGAACCAGCCCCAGAAGCGCCCAAAAGGAGGATTGGCCCAGAAGCGCCCAAAAGGAGGATTGGCCCAGAAGCGCCCAAAAGGAGGATTGGCCCAGAAGCGCCCAAAAGGAGGATTGGCCCAGAAGCGCCCAAGCGGAGTGTTGGCCAAAAAACAAAAATACTCATCTTACCCTATTATAAGTTGCAAACTAACATGTTAACATGGAAACTAAGTCATAATATAATACCCTAGCTAACATACTATTTAATAAAATTCATTGGTGAAGGATTTAGGAAGTAAGGAATTTTTAAGAAAAATATGACTGAAGATTATAGTAAGGGAATTTGAATAATAATATTCGCTGAAGGTTGTAGTAAGTAAATTAACACAAGGGTATAATAAGGGAATTTTAAAAAAATCATGATTAAAAGATATAGTAAAGGATATTTAATAAAAATTATGACTAAAGGTTATAGTAAGGAAATTTAAAGAAAAAATTATAACTTAAGGCTATAGTAAGAAAATTTTAAGAAAATTCACTCGTGAAGGGTATAATAAGGGATTACGAAGAAAATTATGATTGAAGACAATAGTCTAAGGAATTTAAAAAAGAATCTCGGCTGAAGGCTGGGCATTTGAAGAAAAAGATTGAAGCTTATAATAATAGAGTTTAAAAAAAAAATCATAACTAAAGGTTATAGTAAGGGAAATTTAAGAAAAATCATGCCTGAAGGTTATAGTAAGAGAATTTTAAGAAAAATCATGGCTTAAGGTTAGAGTAAGGGAATTTTAAGAAAAATCATGGCTGAAGACTATAGTAAAGGAATTTTTAAAAAATTTATGACTGAAGGCTATAGTATGGGTATTTGAAAAAAATTCATGACTAAAGGCTATAATAAGGGAATTTCAAGAAAAATTATGGTTGAACGCTATAGTAAGGGAAATTTAAGAAAAATCAAGGCTGAACGATGTAGTAAAGGAATTTGAAGAATAATTATGATTAAAGGCTATAGTAATGGAGTTTTAAGAAAATTCATTCGTGAAGGATATATTAAAGATTTTTTTTTTTTAAAAATGACTGAATAAGGGAATTTGAAGAAAAGTTTATAACAAGAGAATTTTAAGAAAAACCATTGCAAAAGGCTATAGTAAGGGAAATTTCAAAAAAATTATTTGTGAAGGATGTAAGGGATTTTGAAGAAAAATATGGAGCCAAAAGGCTATACTATGTGAATTTTTTTTAAAATTATTTATGAAGGATATAGTAAGGGATTTTGAAGAAAAATATGGAGACAAAAGACAATACTAACGGGGGTTTAGTCAATTAAGAAAACAAAGTCATGGAATATAAAGTTGGGGAAATCAGCACTTTCTCCCCTTATTCGCTATAAATTCCCAGTAACTCTCAATTCTCCTTAAAAATAGGAGAGAATTCAAATTTTCAAGGACAGTGTAAATTTAGAAGCCCCCTGAGAATTCTATTTCTCACCTCAAGACGTGGAATTTTCAACTCCCTCTAATTCTCTCCGACAACCTTTAAAAAAAAAATCCTATAAATCTTTAATTAATATCTTTATTTTTTACTCTTTTTAAGCAAATCACATATTGGCTTAGTTCTTCTCAAACTTATCAAAAACTTATTTATCTATTTTCTTACATAAAAACTAAAAAAGTTTTAAAATTTTATATAATACCTCTTTTATGTTTAAAACCAAGATATTTTAAAAATTTTATATATTACTTTTTTATGTTGGAATTCCTTTTAATAAACATGCAATTAAAATATTATTTTATTTTTAAATTTATAAAAAATATATAAAAACTTATATAATATTTGAATGATTAAAAAATATAAAAGACATAGATCCCTTTTTTAGGACCTAATTTTTCTATTACCATTTATTATTATAAAATATTTAAAATAACAAAATGTGATTCTAATAAACTTAATTAAAATTTGTATTTAAATATGCTTATGATTTTTCATAAATTACAAAATTTTGTTTATTTATTTTTTTGGGATATTTTTCATGAGTTGCCATAAATTTTTTATAAATTTAACATTTTTAATATTTTATTTTATTTTAATTAAAATGATATATACTAAATTATACCGTTCAAATGAAACAAAACTACATGTAATAAATGGATAAATTTTTAATTAACTTGATTACTTAATTAATCAAATAGTAAGATCATTGTATAAAAAACTTTAAATCATGAAATTATGTTTACTAATAAATATTTAATTTCTAATTCATTGTATAAAATTATTTATATAAGGAAAAGATAAATTCTTTTTGTTTGTATTAAAAATAGTGGTTTTTTAATTTTCCTCTCTCAAGGACACTTTAACAATAATTTCTAACTCATTGACTATTGTTATGAGACATAAAATTATTATTTATTAATAAGTGAAATGTAGTAATTGCTTAATCTAGATATGAATGTCTTCGAAATTCACATTGTTTTAACTAATGGTAGACTTGAAACTCTCTGTGTCAACCACTAACAAGAGAAAGTTTTCCTCAGAAGTTTACTTTCAAGGAAATCATTGTCTATGACTTCAAATTCTCTATAAATATTCAATTCTCTGTGCACTAAACCCCCGAAAGGGAATTTGAAGAATAATCAAGGGTGAAGGCTGTAGTAAGGGAATTTGAAGAAAGTTCATGACATAAGGCTATAGAGCAAGGGAATTTAAAGAAAAATCATGGCTAAAGGCAATAGTAATAGAAATTTTAAAAAAATAAATGTTGAAGGTTATAAGTAAGAGAATTTTAAGAAAAATTATGGCATAAGGCTATAGTAAAGAAATTTTAAGAAAAATTATGGCATATGACTATAGTAAAGAAATTTCAGGCAAATTCATTCGTAAAATGTTATAGTAAGGGATTATGAAGAAAAATATAACTGAAAACGATAGTCAGGGAATTTGAAGAAAAATCTGGGTTGAAGGTTATTGTAAGGGAATTTGAAGAAAATTAATGAAGCAAATTTTAAGAAAAATCATGGCAAAAGGCTATATTATAGGAATTTTAAGAAAAATAACAGTTGAAGGCTATAATAAGGGAATTTAAAAAAATTCATTCATGAAGGCTATTGTAAAGGATTATTAAGGAAATTATGATTAAAATCTTTAGTAAGGGAATTTGAAAAACAATCTTGGTTGATTGCTAAAGAAAGAGAATTTAAAGAAAATAATGACATTAGGCCATAGTAAGGGAATATTAAAAAAAACATGGCTAGTGGTTAGAATAAGGGAAATTTAAGAAAATTTATGGCTGAAGGTTGTAGTAATGAATTTTTAAGAAAAATCATGGCTGAAGGCTATAACAAGATAATTTTAAGAAAAACCATCGCAAAAGGCAATAGTAAGGGAATTTTAAAAAAAAATTATTTGTGATGGTTTTTGTAGTGGATTTTGAAGAAAAAATGGAGACAAAAGACTATAGTAAGAGAATTTGAAAAATAATCACGGTGAAGGCTGTAGTAAGGGAATTTGAAGAAAATTAATGACATAAGGCTATAGTAAGGGAATTTTGAGAAAACTCATGGTTGAAGGCAATAGCAGTAAGGAAAATTTAAGAAAAATCTGGGTTGAAGGTTATAGTAAGATAATTTTAAGAAAAATTATGGCATAAGACAATAGTGAAGAAATTTTAAGAAAAATTATGGCATAAGACTATAGTAAAGAAATTTTAAGAAAATTCATTCGTAAAAGGGTATAGTAAGGGATTATGAAGAAAAATATGACTAAAGACAATAGTCAGGGAATTTGAAGAAGAATCTTGGTTGAAGGTTATTGTCAGGGAATTTGAAAAAAATTAATGAAGGGAATTTTAAGAAAAGTCATAGCTAAAGGCTATATTATAGGAAATTTTAGGAAAATAATGGTCGAAGGCCTATAGTAAGGGAATTTTAAAAAAATTCATTCGTGAAGGCTATAGTAAGATATTTTTAAAAAAATTCATTCATGAAGGCTACTGTAAGGTATTTTTAAAAGAAATATGACTGAAATCTATAGTAAGGAAATTTGAAGAATAATCTTGGTTGAATGCTAAAGAAAGAGAGTTTAAAAAAAATAATGAAATAAGGCCATAGTACGGGAGTATTTAAAAAAACATGGCTAGTGGTTAGAGTAAGAGAAATTTAAGAAAAATCCTGGTTGAAGATTATAGTAAAAGATTTTAAAGAAAAATCATGGTTGAAGGCTATAACAAGGGAATTTTAAGAAAAACCATCGCAAAAGGCAATAGTAAGGGAATTTTTTTTAAAATCATTTGTTAAGGATATAATAAGGGATTTTGAAGAAAAATATGGAGACAAAAGACTATAGTAAGGGAATTTGAAGAATAATCAAGGGTGAAGGCTGTGGTAAGGGAATTTGAAGAAAATTAATGACATAAGGTTTTAATAAGGGAATTTTAAGAAAAAGCATGGCTGAAGGCAATAGTAAGAGAAATTTAAGAAAAATCAAGGTTGACATTATAGGAAGAGAATTCTAAGAAAAATTATGGCATAAGACTATAGTAAAGAAATTTTAAAAAAAATTATGGCATAGGATTATAGTAAATAAATTTTAAGAAAATTCATTCGAAAAAGAGTATTGTAAGGGATTATGAAGAAAAATATGACTGAAGATAGTAGTCAGAGAATTTGAAGAAGAATCTTGGTTGAAGGTTATTGTAAAGGAATATGAAGAAAATTAATGAACAAAATTTTAAGAAAAAAATCATGGCGAAAGGCTATAGTATAGGAATTTTAAGAAAAATAATGGTTGAAGGCTATAATAAGGGAATTTTAAAAAAGTCTTTCGTGAAGGCTATTGTAAAGAATTTTAAAAAAAATTCAGTTGTGAAGGCTATGGTAAGGGATTTTTAAGAAAAATATGACTGAAAACTATAGAAAGGGAATTTGAAGAATAATCTTGGTTGAAATCTAAAGAAAGTGAATTTAAAGAAAATAATCACTTAAGGCCATAGTAAGGAAATATTAAAACAATAATGGTTATTGGCTTGAGTAAGGGAAGTTTAAGAAAAATCATGGCTGAAGGTTATAGTAAGGTAATTTTACGAAAATTCATGGCTGAAGGCTTTAACAAGGGAATTTTAAGAAAAACCATCACAAAAGGCTATAGTAAGGGAATTTTAAAAAAATCATTTGTTAAGGATATAGTAAGGGATTTTGAAGAAAAATTTGGAGACATAAGACTATAGTAAGGGAATTTGAAGAATAATCAAGGTTGAAGGTTTTCGGAAGGGAATTTGAAGAATAATCAAGGTTGAATGTTTTCGGAAAGGAATTTGAAAAACATTCATGACGTAAGGCTATAGTAAGGGAACTTTAAGAAAAATGCAAAAGGCAATAGTAAAAGAAATTTAAGAAAAAATCAAGGTTGAAGGCTATAGTAAGAGAATTACCGAATGATCTTTTGGTAAAAGATAATGGTAATGGAGTGCAAATTTTAATTGATATGACATGTCCAATATTTCAAAAAATTATAATTGCACAACATTTTTAAAGGAAAGTTATCTTGACACAAAAAAATGAATAATATATAATATATGCTACATGTAGGGTTTTGAAATACAATGTATGTTGGATAGAAGCCTATCTTTCAATAGCAGAAATATTTTACAACCAAATTCAGTTTGCATGCTATAAAATGCTAAAGTTTTCCAAGTCATAAAAAAAAAGACTCATTCCACATGAATGTACACTCTGATTGGATGACAAAACACGAATATCTAAGCATAGAGGAAACTTCCATTCAAAACCAACTATTGGTATTGGATTCAATGCTTCACTACACAGCTCAATGACTTTTATAATAGGTGATCTATGTTCGAATATATTTAAATAATAAATAATTTTTTTGGTGTCATGAAACTATTAACCTTTGTTACTGCTCACTGATGTCATTGGGGTAGGAGTTTATGTAAATCCAATCACTCATACCCCAGGGATTCACAATAATATTTTACCAAGAAGAAATATTTTATTAAGGATGTAAAGTAAAATTAAATTTTATTTTCTAACTGGGTTGATAAAATTTACATATTTTATGTGTATAGGAACATGCTTTGTAATATTTCTCTATGGGGTGACTTAGCGTTGGCGAATGGTGAACTATTAAAATTGTATTGAAAAACACATATCATATGTTTAGCGACGTCCTTGATAATACAACAAGTGGATGGTAATCATTCTTAACTTTTACTTTTATATCTAAAATTATGTATGTTTAATTTTATAAACCTTAATGTTTTAGGGACATATATCATGAGCTCAAAGTCTACTACATCCATTTTATTAAACCCATTGAAATATGAATCGAGAAAATTACTTAAATGGTAATACAAAAATACACTTTTTAATTACTTTCCAAACAAAAATTTTAATTTATTTGTTGTATTGTAGGGCAAATAGAAGATTGTGTGCATCTTCTATTGTAGCCCGCCTTGATGCAAGAAATAGAAGAGGGACTTTCATTTTCAATTTTTTTGTCATTTAATAAAATTAATACATAATATATTTGATTAAATTAACACAAAACTTTTGCAGGAGTTGAGAATATCTATTAATAGTGGTGTGATTAACATTCACCAAAATAAAATTTACTTCATAAAGTGTTTGCACTATTATAATGGTATGATCTACGAGATGTGTGCTTTATTTTGTGCCAATTTCAATATCCGAAACCCTGTTTGTGAGTGCAGGTATATTATTCAGCACTGATATATAATTTAATTTTTTGTCAAGTGATAAACATAACATTGTGATATAATATTTTACTATTGTTGATATCACAGTAAGATCACAATAAAAAACTCTTCTAATAATATGGTTTGTATTTTGTAAGATTCAAGTGATAGAGTATTTTTTGGTTATACAACTACTCAATTGCATTCTATTATCGAGCTACATTATTAATTTCATAAGTTAGGATGTCTTCGATTATTTAATCAATTTGATCATCTTTATAATATTGTGTTTTCAGGAAGATAATTCCAATATCATTGAAGATATGTTAGGATCATGTCACAATTTTGAAATAATTACAAAAACTATTATTGAGAATAAAAGGACTATCACAATCTAAGTGGTTAACATATTACCATTCCAACTAGAAATAACTTTTGACAAAGAAAAAGAAAAAATTATTTTTATTGAAATGGGATCGACAAAGAGGAAGATGGAGTGGATGATTGTACAAATTACTAGATAAGGAGTGACAATTATAAATAGGATTGCTATTACAATATCTTTAACATTATTTTAGCTTTATAAGGATAATGTCATTATTCAATTTTTTATAGATCTCCACCAAAAAAAAATAATGAAGAGGTGCTCGAAAAAACAGAAATAGGTTATCTTCATTGAAACAAACGTTAAGGGAATTTGAAGAATAATCTTGGTTGAATGCTTAAGAAATAGAATTTAAAGAAAATAATGACATAAGGCCATAATAAAAAAATATTATAAAAAATCATGGCTATTGGCTTGTGAAAGGAAAATTTAAGAAAAATCAAGGCTAATGGTTATAGAAATTAAGAAAAATCATGGCAGAAGGCTATAACAAGGGAGTTTTTATAAAAACCATCGCAAAAGGCTATAGTAAGGGAATTTTTGAAAAAACCATTTGTGAAGGATATAGTAAGGGATTTTGATGAAAAAATATGGAGACTGAAGACTATAGCATGAGAATTTGAAGAATAATCAAGGGTGAAGTCTGCCGTAAGGGAATTGGAAGAAAATTCATGACATAAGGCTAAAGCAAGGGAATTTTAAAAAAAATCTTGGCTGAAGGCAACGGTAAGAGAAATTTAAGAAAAATCAAGGTTGAAGGTTATATTAAGAGAATTTTAAGAAAAATTAGGGCATTACTCTATAGTAAAGAAATTTTAAGAAAAATTATGGCAATAAGACTATCGTTAAGAAATTTTAAGAAAATTCATTCACAAAAGGGTATAGTAAGGGATTATGAAGAAAAATATGACTGACAATTGTAAGGGAATTTAAAGAAGAATCTTAGTTGAAGGTTATTGTAAGAGAACATGAAGAGAATTAATGAAGGGAATTTTAAGAAAAATCATGGATAAAGGCTATATTATAGGAATTTTATGAAAATTAATGGTTGAAGCCTATACTAAGGGATTTTTTAAAAAAAATCATTTTCATGAAGACAATTGTAACGGATTTAAAAAAAAATTCATTCGTAAAGGCTATAGTAAGGGTTTTTTAAGAAAAATATGACAAAAAACTATAGTAAGGGAATTTGAAGAATAATCTTGGTTGAATGCTAAAGAAAGAGAATTTAATGAAAATAAAGACATAAAGCCATAGTAAGGGAATAATAAAAAAAATCATGGCATTTTCTGAGATTAAGGAAAATTTAAGAAAAATTATGACCGAAGGTTATAGTAAGGGATTATGAAGAAAAATCATGGATGAAGGCTATAACACGGGAATTTTATGAAAAGCCATCGCAAAAGGCTATCGTAAGGGAATTTTTAAAAAAATCATTTGTGAAGGATATAGTAATCGATTTTGAAGAAAAATATGGAGACAAAAGGCTATAGTAAGGGAATTTGAAGAATAATGAAGCGTGAAGCTCTAGTAAGGGAATTTTAGTAAAAATCGTGGCTGAAGGCAATAGTAAGAAAAATTTAAGAAAAAGCATGGTTGAAGGTTATTGTAAGATAATTTTTAGAAAAATTATGGCATTTGATTATAGTAAAGATATTTTAAGAAAAAATTATGGCATATGACTGTAGTAAAGAAGTTTTAAAAAAAATTGTGGCATAAGACTGTAGTAAAGAATTTATCTAAAAATTCATTCATAAAAAGAGTATAGTAAGGGATTACGAAGAATAATATGACTGAAGACAATAGTCTAGGAATTTGAAGAAGAATCTTAGCCAAAGGTTATTGTAAGGGAATTTGAAGAAAATTAATGAAGGAAATTTTAATAAAAATCAAGGCTAAAGGCTAAATTATAGGAATTTTTAAAAAAATAATGGTTAAAGGCTTTAGTAAAGGAATTTTAAAATAATTCATTTGTGAAGGCTATAGTAAGGGATTTTTTTAAAAATTCATTTGTGAAGGCTATGGTAAGGGATTTTTTAAAATAATATGACTGAAAACTATATTAAGGGAATTTGAATAATAATCTTGGCTGAATGCTAAAGAAAGAGAATTTAAAGAAAACAACGACATAAGGCTATTGTAAGGGAATATTAAAAAAAATCATGGCTATTGGCTAGTGTAAGGGAAATTTAAGAAAAATCATGGCTGAAAGTTATAGTAAGGAATTTTAAAGAAAAATCATGGTTGAAAGCTATAAGAATGGAATTTTATGAAAAACCAACCAAAAGGCTACAGTAAGGGAATTTACAAAAAATTCATTTGTGAAGGATATAGTAAGGGATTTTGATGAAAAATATGGAGAAAGAAGACTATAGTAAGGGAAGTTGAAGAATAATCAGGGATGAAAGTTGTAGTAAGGGAACTTGAAGAAAATTTATGACTTAAGGCTATAGTAAGGGAATTTTAAGAAAAATCATGGCTGAAAGCAATAGTAAGAGAAATTATAGAAAAATCTTGGTTGAAGGTTATAGTAAGAGAATTTTAAGAAAAATTATGGTATAAGACTATAGTAAAGAAATTTTAAGAAATATTATGACACAAGACTATAGTAAAGGAATTTTAAGAAAATTCATTCGTAAAAGGGTATAGTAGAGGATTATGATGAAAATAATGACCGAAGACAATACTCAAGAAATTTGAAGAAGAATCTTCGTAGAGGGTTATTGTTAGGGAATTTGAAGAAAATTATTGAATGAAATTTTAAGAAAAATCATGGCCAAAGGCTATATCATTGGAATTTTAAGAAAAATAATGGTTGTAGTCTGTGGTAAGGGAATTTTAAAAAAATGGATTTGTGAAGGATATAGTAAGGGATTTTTAAAAAAATTCATTCGTGAAGGATATAGTAAGGGATATTGTACAAAAATATGATTGAAAATAATAGTAAAAGAATTTGAAGAATAATCTTGGTTGAATGCTAAAGAAAGAGAATTTACGAAAAATAATGACATAAGGCCATAGTAAAGGAATATTAAAAAAATTCATGGCTATTGGCTTGAGTAAGGGAAATTTATGTAAAATCAAGGCAAAATGTTATAGTTAGGGATTTTTAAGAAAAATCAAAGCAGAAGGCTATAGCAAGGGAATTTTTAGAAAAACCTTCGCAAAAGGCTATAGTAAGCGAATTTTTAAAAAAATCATTTGTGAAGGATATAGTAAGGGATTTTGAAGAAACATATGGAGACTCAAGACTATGGTATAGGAATTTGAAGAATAATCAAGAGTGAAGGCAGTTTTAAGAGAATTTGAAGAAAATTCACGACATAAGGCTATAGTAAGGGAATTTTAAGAAAAATCATGGCTGAAGGCAATAATAAGAGAAATTTAAAAAAAATCTAGGTTGAAGGTTTTCGTAAGAAAATTTTAAGAAAAATTATGGCATAAGACTAAAGTAAAGTAATTTTAAGAGAAATTATGGCATAAGACTATAGTAACAAAATTTTCAGAAAATTCATTCGTAAATGGGTATAGTAAGCAATTATGAAGGAAAATATGACTGACAATACTCTGGGAATTTGAAGAAGAATGTTGGTTGAAGGTTATTGTAAGAGAATTTGATGAGAAATACTGAAGGGAATTTTAGGATAAATCATGGCAAAAGACTATAGTAATGAAATTTTACGAAAAATGATGATACAAGGCTATAGTAAAGAAATATTAAGAAAATTCATTCCTAAAAGGGTATAGTAAAGGATTATGAAGAAAATTATAACCGAAAACAATAGTCAAGGAATTTGAAGAATAATCTTGGTAGAGGGTTATTGTAAGGGAATTTGCAGAAAATTATTGAACTAAATTTTAAGAAAAATCATGGCTAAAGGCTATATTATAGGAATTTTAAGAAAAATAATGGTTGAAGGTTATGGTAAGGGATTTTTAAAAAAATTCATTCATGAAGGATATAATAAGGGATTTAAAAAAAAATTCAATTGTGAAGTCTAGAGTACGGGATTTTGAAGAAAAATATGACTGAGAACCATCATAAGGGAATTTGAAGAATAATCTTGGTTGAATGCTAAAGAAATAGAATTTAAAGAAAATAATGAAATAAGCAATAGTAAGGGAATATTACAAAAAATCATGGCTATTGGCTTGAGTAAGAGAGATTTAAGAAAAATAAGGGCTAAAGGTTATAATAAGGGATTTTTAAGAAAAATCATGGCAGAGGGTTATAACAAGGGAATTTTTAGAAAAACCATCGCAAAACACTATAGTAAGGGAATTATAAATAATATCTCTTGTAATGGGTATTGTAAGGCATTTTGAAGAAAATGATGGGGAAAGAAGACTATAGTGTGGGAATTTGAAGAGTAATCAAGGGTGAAGGTTGTAGTAAGGGAATTTGAAGAAAATTCATGACATAAGGTTATAGTAAGGGAATTTTAAGAAAAATGATGGCTGAAGGCAATAGTGAAAGGAATTTAAGAAAAATCATGGTTGAAGGTTATAGTAAGAAAATTTTAAGAAAAATTATGGCATAAGACTATAGTAAAGAAATCTTAGGAAAAATCTTGGCCTAAGACTATATTAAAGAGATTTTAAGAAATTTCATTCGTAAAAGGGTATAGTAATGGATTATGATGAAAAATATGACTAAAGACAATAGACAAAGAATTTGTAGAAGATTCTTGGTTGAAGGTTATTGTAAAGGAATATGAAATAAGTTAATGAACAAAAATTTAACAAAAATCATGGCTAAAGGCTATATTATAGGAAATTATAGAAAAATAATAGTTGAAGGTTATGGTAAGAGAATTTAAGAAAAAGTATGGCATAAGACTGTAGTAAAGAAATTTTTAGAAAATTTATTCGTTAAAAGGGTATAGCAGAGGATTATGAAGAAAAATATGACCGAAGACAATAGTCAAGGAATTTTAAGAAGAATCTTGGTAGAAGGTTATTGTTAGGGAATTTGAAGAAAATTATTGAACGAAATTTTAAGAAAAATCAAGGCTATAGGTTATATTATGGAAGTTTAAAAAAAATAATGGTTGTAGGCTATGGTAAGGGAGGTTTAAAAAAATTGATTCGTGAAGGATATAGTTAGGGATTTTTAAAAAAATTCATTCGTGAAGGATATATGATTGAAAACTATAGTAAAAGAATTTGAAGAATAATCTTGGTTGAATGCTAAAGAAAGAGAATTTAAAGAAAATAATGACATAAGGCCATAGTAAGAGAATATTAAAAAAATTCATGGCTATTGGCTTGAGTAAGGGAAATTTATGTAAAATCAAGGCAAAAGGCTATAACAAGGGAATTTTTATAAAAAACCTTCGCAAAAGGCTATAGTAAGGGAATTTTAAATAAAAACATTTGTGAAGGATATAGTAAGGGATTTTGAGGAAAAATATGGAGACTTAAGACTGTAGTATGGGAATTTGAAGAATAATCAAGAGTGAAGGCAGTTTTAAGGGAATTCGAAGAAAATTTACGACATAAGGCAATTGTTAGAGAAATTAAAGAAAAATCAAGGTTGAAGGTTATAGTAAGAGAATTTATGAAAAATTATGGCATAAGACAGTAGTAAAGAAATTTTAAGAAAAACTATGGCATAAGACTATTGAAAAGAAATTTTAAGAAAATTCATCCGTAAAAAGGTAAAGTAAAGGATTTTGAAGAAAAATATGACCGAAGACAATAATCATGGAATATGAAGAAGAATCTTTGTTGAGGGTTATTGTAAGGGAATTTGAAGAAAATTAATGAACAAAATTATGAGAAAAATCATGGCTAAAGGCTAAATTATAGGAATTTTAAGAAAACTAATGGTTGAAGGCTATGGTAAGGGAGTTCCAAAAAAATTAATTTGTGAAGGATATAGTAAGGGATTTTTAAAAAAATACATTTGTGAAGGATACTGTAAGGGATTTTGAAGTAAAATATGATTGAAAACTATAGTAAAGGAATTTGAAGAATAATCTTGGTTGAATGCTAAAGAAAGTGAATTTATAGAAAATAATGACATAAGGCCATAGAAAGGGAATATTAAAAAAAATCATGGTTATTTGCTTGAGTAAGGGAAATTTAAGAAAAATCAAGGGTAAAGGTTATAATAAGGGATTTTTAAGAAAAATCATGGCAGAAGGCCATAACAAAGGGAGTTTTTAGAAAAACCATCACAAAAGACTATTGTAAGGGAAGGATATAGTAAGGTATTTTGAAGAAAAATATGGAGACTGAAGACTATAGTATGGTAATTTGAAGAATAATCAAGGGTGGAGGCTGTTGTAAAGGAATTTGAAGAAAATTAATAACATCAGGTTATAGTAAGGGAATTTGAAAAAAAATCATGGGTGAAGGCAATTGTAAGAGAAATTGAAGAAGAATCAAGGATGAAGGTTATAGTTAGAGAATTTTAAGAAAAATTATGGCATAAGACTATAGTAAAGAAATTTTAAGAAAAATTATGACACAAGACTATAACAAGGAAATTTCAAGAAAATTCATTCGTAAAAGGGTATAGTAGAGGATTATGAAGAAAAATATGACCGAAGACAATAGTCAAGGAATATGAAAAAGAATCTTTGTTGAGGGTTATTGTAAGGGAATTTGAAGAAAATTAATGAATGAAATTATGAGAAAAATCATGGCTAAAGGCTAAATTATAGGAATTTTAAGAAAACTAATGCTTGAAGGTAATGGTAAGGGAGTTTCAAAAAAATTAATTCATGAAGGATATAGTAAGGGATTTTTTAAAAAATTCATTCGTGAAGGCTATAGTAAGGGATTTTGAAGAAAAATATGATTGAAAACTATAGTAAAGGAATTTAAAGAATAATCTTGCTTGAATACTAAAGAATGAGAATTTAAAGAAAATAATGACATAAGGCCATAGTAAGGGAATATTAAAAAAAATCATGGGTATTGGCTTGAATAAGGGAAATTTAAGAAAAATCAAGGCTAAAGGTTATACTAAGGGATTTTTAAGAAAAATCATGGCAGAAGGCTATAACAAGGGAGTTTTTAGAAAAACCTTTGCAAAAGACTGAAGAAAGGGAATTTTGAAAAAAATCAGTTATCACTAGTGGATTGTTACTATCCCGGGCAAGAATGCCCCGCAGATTAGGAACAGTTGTTCCGAACTACGATAACAACTTGCTTGTGTTTGCGTTGGTTTTTATTTCTCAAGGTGTTTGACGCAACGTTCCACACGAAGTTCTAACACGTTAATTTATTCTAACCAATATCATCAGAACGTTTTTTCAATTGGTATTAGAGTAGGCACCAGACAGATTACGTGGTGAGATTCAGAAGTTCTGGTGAAATGGCAGACACAATTAAGGATGGAGGTTCTTCAACTCGTCCACCCCTCTTAGAAGGAACAAATTATCCATATTAGAAGACCAGAATGACAGCTTATATCAAAAGCATAGATGAAGATGCTTGGCTCACTGTACTCGAAGCATGGTCCCGTCCCACTATTGAACTTGAAGGAAAGATATTGGATAAGCCACAAAAGAATTGGACTGACGAAGAAAAGAAATGCAGCAAAAGCTCTTAATGCCATATTCTGTGGTGTTAGCCTGGAGGCATTCAGCCGGATGTCAGCTATTACGTTTGCAAAAGAGGCATGGGAATCACTCGAGATACATTATGAAGGAACTGCTCCGGTAAGAATCGCTAAACTCCAACAACTTTTGACAAAGTTCGAATTGATTAAAATTAAAGAAGATGAAACCATCTTGAAGTATGATGGAAAGATCAGAAGATTGGCAAATGAAGCAAGGTTACTTGGAGATCCCTTTCCAGAAAACAGACTGGTAAGAAAGGTTTTGAGGTCATTAAATAAAAAATTCTCTGTGAAAGCCATTGTTATTGCTAAAGCTAACAATTTTGATAAAATGACCTTGAACGAAGTGATTGGTTCATTGTGTACCTTTGAGACAGAGATGGAAGCTGGGGAGAATACATCTCCTATGAATGACCAGAATATTGCATTCACTGGTGAAACCAGTAAACCAGGTCAGTCATCAAATGAATTACTGGAAGAATGAATTGCTAATCTTTGTAGAGGTTTCAATAAGTTGTACAGGAAATTCTCTAAACGTGGAAATCCTTCCAAGTATGGTGAGAAGAAAGCTGAAAAGTTCACTGCAGAACAAAAGAAGATACAATGTCATGGGTGTGATGGTTATGGACATATCCAAGCAGAGTGCCCCACAATACAAAAGAAAAAGAAGGCTCATAATGTGACCTGGAGGGATTCAGACAAGAACTTCGTCGATTCAGAAAAAAAAATTACAGATGTTCTTTCTTGGAGTTCAAGAGGATGTTCCACCACCTGAGATACCCGAAGATGACTTCACTTTTCTGAAAGGTATGAAAGACAAACTGAATCATCTCTCTAGTATTAATCGAGAACTAATTGTTAAACTTAATGAGTCAGAAGCTTCTCAAAAGTTTCTTCAGATAGATGTGATGAAAAGAGATGAATCTCTAAAGCTGCAAGAAAAAAAGATTGAAGAATTGCAAAAAGAGCTATTCACGGCTCAACAAATCTTGAAGAAGTTGAAAAAAGGAAAGGGTAAGTTGGATGAGATTTTAAGCAGTGGCAAGACTAGTAATGACAAGAGTGGACTTGGCTATACCGGAAGCACTTCCAAACGGCAACCAGTGTTTGTTAAAGAAGGATCCTCCAAACAACAAACAACGGTTGTTAAAGAAGAACCTCAAGTGAAAAGAACTCATAAAAGGTTCAAAAAAAGTGGATGTTATTACTGTCAGGATCTGGGACTTATACAGTCACAGTGTTACAAATTGTTCAGAGATTTGAAGTATACCAACAAAGGGTTTTGGAGGAATCATCTAAAACATAAGTTCATTTGGATTTGAAAGAAGGTGACATAAGGAAATAGTTAGGAAATTTTTAGAAAAATCATGGCTGAAGGCAATAGTAAGAGAAATTAAAGAAAAATCAAGGTTAAAGGTTATAGTAAGAGAATTTTAAGAAAAATTATCGTATAAGACTATAGTGAAGAAATTTAAAGAAAAATTATGGCATAAGACTATAGGAAAGAAATTTTAAGAAATTAATTTGCAAAATGGCATAGTAAGGGATTATGAAGAAAAATATGACTGACAATAGTCAGGGAATTTGAAGAAGAATCTTGGTTGAAGGTATTGTATGAAAATTTGAAGAGAATTAATGAAGGGAATTTTAAAAAAAATCTGGGAATTTTATGGTTGATGGCTATATACTAGAAATTTTATGAAAATTAATGGTTGATGGCTATAGTATGGGATTTTTTAAAAAAATCATTTTCTTGAAGACTATAGGTTCGAATTTTTTGAAAAATTCATTCGTGAATGCTATTGCAAGGGAGTTTTAAGAAAAATATGAGCGAAAGCCATAGTAAGCGAATTTGATGAATAATCTTGGTTAAATGCTAAAGAAAGAGAATTTAATGAAAATAAAGACATAAGGCAATAGTTAGAGAATATTAAAAAAAATCATGGCTATTTGTTAGATTAAGAAAAATTTAAGAACAATCATGAAGAAATGATATAGTAAGGGATTATTAAGAAAAATCATGTCTGAAGGCTATAACAAGGGAATTTTAAGAAAAACCAACGCAAATGGCTATAGTAAGGAAATTTTAAAAAAAATCATTTGTGAAGGATATAGTAAGCAATTTTGAAGAAAAATATGCAGACAGAAGACTATAGTAAGGCAACTTGAGCAATAATGAAGGGTGACTGCTGTAGTAATGGAATTTGAAGATAATTCATGACATAAGGATATAGTAAGGGAATTTTAAGAAAAATCATGGCTGAAGGCAATAGTAAGAGAAATTTAAGAAAAATCAAGGTTGAAGGTTATAGTAAGATAATTTTAAGAAAAATTATGGAATAAGAATATAGTGAAGAAATTTTAAGAAAAATTATGCCAGAACACTATAGTAAAGATATTTTCAGAAAATTCATTACTAAAAGGGATAGTAAGGGATTACGAAGAAAAATATAATTGAAGACTATTGTCATGGAATTTGAAGAAGAATCTTGGTCGAAGGTTATTGTAATGGAATTTGAAGAAAATTAATGAAGGGAATTTTTAGAAAGATCTTGGCTAAAGGCTATATTATAGGAGTTTTAATAAAAATAATGGTGGAAGGCTATAGTAAAGGAATTTTAAAAAAATTCATTCATGAAGGCAATAGTAAGGGATTTTAAAAAAAATTCATTTGTGAAGGCTAGGATTTTGAAGAAAAATATGATTGAAAACTATATTAAGGGATTTTAAAGAATAATCTTGGTTGAATGCTAAAGAAAGAGAATTTAAAGAAAATAACGACATAAGGCCATAGTAAGGGAATATAAAAAAAAATCATGGCTATTGGTTAGAGTAAGGGAAATTTAAGAAAAATCATGGCAGAAGGTTATAGTGAGGGATTTTTATGAAAAATCATGGTTGAAGGATATAACAAGGGAATTTGAAGAAAAACCATTGGAAAAGGCTATCGTATAGGAATTTTAAAAAAAAATTATTTGTGAAGGATATAGTAAGGGATTTTGAAGTGAAATATGGAGACTAAAGACCATAGTAAGGGAATTTGAAGAATAATCTAGGGTGAAAGCTGTGGTAAGAGAATTTGAAGAAAATTTATGACAAAAGGATATAGTAAAGGAATTTTAAGAAAAATTATGGCTGAAGGCAATAGTGTGAGAAATTTAAGAAAAATCAAGGCTGAAGGTTATAGTAAGATAATTTAATGAAAAATTATGGCATAAAACTATAGTGAAGAAATTTTAAGAAATTTTAAGGCATAAGACTATATTAAAGATATTTTAAGAAAATTCATTCGTAAAAGGGTATAATAAGGGATTAAGAAGAAAAATATAACTGAAGACAGTAGTCAGGGAATTTGAAGAAGAATCTTGGTAGAAGGTTATTGTAAGGGAGTTTGAAGAAAATTAATGAAGGGAATTTTATAAAAAGATCATGGCCAAAGGCTATATTATAGGAATTTTATTCCTACAGGCAATAGTAAGGGATTTTTAAAAAACTCCATTCCTAATAGCTATAGTACGGATTTTTTAGAAAAATATGAATGAAAACTATTTTAAGGAATTTGAAGAATAATCTTGGTGCTATGTTTAAGAGAGAGAATTTAAAGAAAATAACGAGGCCAAAGTATGGGAATACTAAAAAAAATAATGGTTATTGGCTAAAGTAAGGGAAATTTAAGAAAAATCATGGCGAAAGGTTATAGTATGAGATTTTTTTAAGAAAAATTATAATTGCAGGCTATTACAAAGGAATTTTAAGAAAAACCATTGTAGAAGGCTATAGCAAGGGAATTTTAATAAAAATCATTTGTGAATGATAGAGTAAGGGATTTTGAATAAAAATATGGAGTCAGAAGACAATAGTAATGGAATTTGAAGAAAATTCTTGACAAAAAGCTATAGAAAGGGAATTTTAAGAAAAATCATGACTAAAGGCAATATAGTAAGAGAAATTTAAGAAAAATCTAGGTTGAAGGTTATAGTAAGAGAATTTTAAGAAAAATTATGGTATAAGACTATAGTAAAAAAATTTTAAGAAAATTCATTCGTAAAAAGGTATAGTAAGTAATTATTTATAAATTTATGACTGAAGATAATAATCACGGAATTTAAAGAAGAATCATGGTTGAAGGCTATTGTAAGAGAATTTGAAGAGAATTAATGATGGGAATTTTAAGAAAAATCAAGGCTTAAGGCAATATTATAGGAATTTTAAGAAAAATAATGGTTGAAGGCAATAGTAAGGGAATGTTTAAAAAATTCAATCGAGAAGGCTATGGTAAGTGTTAATGCCAAGACATCATGAGTTGATTTTAGTTGACTATTCTTTGGACAAAATAAAGAATTGGAGAATAAGACATGAAGAATGGTGGAGACCAAAGCGCAAGGTGACTTGAGACCAAGACGTGAGGTGCATATAATATACATGTGCATGATACGAGATTGAGAAGAGATTGCACAATCTGGTTAGATAAGATGACTGACATATCGAAAAGATCAGGGGTGATCTATTTGCAGAAGGTCGAAGAGAAAAGGTTAAGAAGCGGGTCACACAAGGAAGGGAGATTGAGAAGAATATAGAAGTCGGATTAAATCAAGGAGACGGAATATATATGGAGAAGAGGATCATGAGGGAAAGGAAGGTTGTCTAAATCATGTACTGTCAATAAAGTCATGATTAGAGGAGATGCCAAAAATAGATACGTACGAGTACATATGGGCATGAAGGCCTGAATATTCGACACAACTTCTGAGAGAGTAATTTCGCATATTCAAGAGAAGTTTGTGCGTTATGAGAATAGTCGTTCTTCATCAATTGGCTTTCTGAGAAGCAGACGAAGAAGATGAAGACAGAGTTCCACCCGCAGTTGGAACACCATTGCTGAAGTCTGTACTGGAGACAGACTGAGCTTTCCACGTTGGAGAGCTTGAACTGAGGGGGAGCCTCAGTGGGATAGTAACGTGACCACTTACACTGAGTGGGTCAGGTGTAGAAGGTAATCCACGATTCTGTTGAGAAGGTGAACTAAAACTGTATTGTCTTTGTGAAAGACTTGTAATCAGTTATCACTAGTGGATTGTTACTATCCTCGGCAAGAATACCCTGCAGATTAGGAACAGTTGTTCCGAACTGCGATAACAACTTGCTTGTGTTTGTGTTGGTTTTTGTTTCACGAGGTGTTTGACGCAGAGTCTCACACGGAGTTCTAACACTCGTTAATTTATTCTAACCAATATCATCAGAACGTTTTTACAATTGGTATTAGAGCAGGCACCAGGCAGATTACGTGGTGAGATTCAGAAGTTCTGATGGCAGACACGATCAAGGATGGACGTTCTTCAACTCGTCCACCCCTCTTAGAAGGAACAAATTATCCATATTGGAAGGCCAGAATGACAACTTATATCAAAAGTATAGATGAAGATGCTTGGCTCACTGTACTCGAAGGATGGTCCCGTCCCACTATTGAATTTGAAGGAAAGACACTAGTTAAGCCACAAAAGAATTGGACTGACGAAGAAAAGAAAAGCAGCAATCTGAATTCAAAAACTCTAAATGCCATATTCTGTGGTGTTAGCCTGAAGGTATTCAGCAGGATGTCGGCTATTACGTCTGCAAAAGAGGCATGGGAATCACTCGAGATACACTATAAAGGAACTGTTTCGGTAAGAATCGCTAAACTTCAACAACTTATGACAAAGTTTGAATTGATTAAAATGAAAGAAGATGAAACCATTTTGGAGTATGATGGAAAGATCAGAAGATTGGCGAATGAAGCAAGGTTACTTGGAGATCCCTTTCCAGAAAACAGACTGGTAAGAAAGGTTTTGAGGTCATTAAATAAAAAATTCTCTGTGAAAGCCATTGTTATTGCTGAAGCTAACAATATTGATAAAATGACCTTGAACGAAGTGATTGGTTCATTGTGTACCTTTGAGTCGGAGATGGAAACTGAGGAGAATGCATCTCCCGCGAATGGCCAGAATATTGCATTCACTGGTGAAACCAAAAAGCCAGGTCAGTCATCAAATGAATTACTGGAAGAACAAATTGCTAACCTTAGTAAAGGTTTCAATAAGTTGTACAAGAAATTCTCTAAACGTGGAAATCCTTCCAAGTATGGTGAAAAGAAAGCTGAAAAGTTCTCTGCAGAACAAAAGAGGATACAATGTCATGGGTGTGATGGTTATGGACATATCCAAGCAGAGTGCCCCATAATACAAAAGAAGAAGAAGGCTCATAATGTGACCTGGAGTGATTCAGACAGTAACTCGTCAGATACTGAAGAAAATTATACAGTGTTCTATGCTGGTGTTCAAGAAGATGTTCCATCACCTGAGATACCCGAAGATGACTTCACTCTTCTGAAAGGTATGAAAGACAAACTGAATCATCTCTCCAGTATTAATCGAGAACTAATTGTTAAACTTAATGAGTCAGAAGCTTCTCAAAAGTTTCTTCAGATAGATGTGATGAAAAGAGATGAGTCTCTAAAGCTGCAAGAAAAATAGATTGAAGAATTGCAGAAAGAGCTATTCACAACTCAACAAATCTTGAAGAAGTTAGAAAAAGGAAAGGGTAAGTTGGATGAAATTTTAAGTATTGGCAAGACTAGTAATGACAAGAGTGGACTTGGCTATACCGGAAGCACTTCCAAATGACAAACAGTGTTTGTTAAAGAAGGATCCTCCAAACGACAAACAGTTGTAGTTAAAGAAGGACCTCAGGTAAAAAGAACTCATAAAAGGTTCAAAAGAAGTGGACGCTATTATTGTCAAGATTTGGGACATATACAATCACAGTGTTACAAATTGTTCAGAGATCTGAAGTATTGCAGCAAATGGTTTCAAAGGAATCATCTGAAACATAAGTTCGTTTGGATTCGAAAGAAGGTATCATGTAATCATGCTTTGAAAGCAGTTACTAACTCTGTGTGGTATTTTGACAGTGGATGTTCAAGACATATGACTGGCAAATCAGATCTGCTGAACAACATAAGCTACACTGAGTCTGGGCAAGTTACTTTTGGTGATGGAGGTAAAGGTACAATCACTGGAAAAGGCACTTTAAATGTTGATGGACTGCCTAGATTAAAAAATGTATTACTTGTTCAGGGACTGAAAGCAAATTTGTTCAGTATTAGCCAATTGTGTGATGAGAATCTACACGTTCACTTTACTAGTGAAAAGTGTCTAGTGGCTGATCATAAAAGTAATTTGGTGATGGAAGGAGTTCTAGCAGGTGATAACTGTTACAAGTTAACTGAAAAATTACAGTGTTATACTGCTTCTTCTGATAGTGTAGATATCTGGCATAAAAAATTGGGACATGTGCATTTCAGACACATTCAGAAGCTGATCAAACATGCAGCAGTGAAGGGACTTCCTAAGATAAAAAACATTCGAGATAAGTTTTGTGGTGACTATCAACGTGGCAAGCAATAGAAGACAAAACACAAAAGCACCACTCAAATCAATACAACTAGACCCTTGGAAGTCCTCCATGTCGATCTAATGGGTCCAGTTCGTACTCCAAGCCATAAAGGGAAGAGGTATATTTTTGTTTGTGTGGATGATTTTTCACGATTTTGTTGGGTTGATTTCCTCAGGGAAAAATCAGATACGTTTGAGTCATTTCAAAGACTCTGTTTAAAAGAAATGATGGAAAAAGGAGCAACAATCTGGAAGATCATAAGGCTCAGAAGTGATCATGGGAGAGAGTTCAAAAACAAAGACTTTGCTGATTTCTGCGATAGGAAAGGCATTCATCATGAGTTTTCTGCTCCAAAAACACCACAACAGAATGGAGTGGTAGAAAGGAGAAATAAAACTTTGCAAGAGATGGCTCGGGTTATGCTGTTGTCAAAAGGACTTCCTGAAAAGCTTTGGGCTGAAGCCATAAACACTGCTTGTTATATTACAAACAGAGTTTTCTTTCGTCCCTTCACTCACAAGACTCCATATGAGTTGTACAAAGGTAAAAGGCCCACAGTAAGTCATTTCCATAACTTTGGTAGTACAAGTTATATTCTGTGTGACAGAGAATCACTTGGTAAGTTTGCTGCTCGAAGTGATGAGGGTATTTTTCTGGGATATTCCACAAATAGTAGAGCTTATCGAGTATACAATAAAAGAACTCAAGTTGTTATGGAATCCATCAATGTGACAGTTTTTGATGATGTTAGTCAATCTCAGAGAATAGATGAAGATTTATCTATTCCATCACCACAGACACAGAATGACAGCATTCCAGATATTGAAGGTGTTTCAGAAGGAGTTCCAGTTGCGCAAAAAGATGACACTTTTATTGAATCTCCAAAAGATGACACTTTTATTGAATCTCCAAAAGATGACACTTTTATTGAATCTCCAAAAGATGACACTTTTATTGAATCTCCAAAAGTAGACACATCAATACAGGATCAATCTGATGTTACCAAAAGACCTTCCAGAATTCAGAAAAACCATCCTACAGAAGCAATTATTGGAGATCTCAATGACGGTGTGAAAACTAGAGGAAAACATGTTGATTTTCGTGATATGGTTCATTTTGTATGTTACACTTCCTCACAGGAACCCAAGAAGGTTGAAGAAGCTCTCCACGATGAGTATTGGGTTCTGGCATTGCAGGAAGAACTCCACCAATTTGAAAGAAACAAGGTTTGGAGGTTAGTACCACGACCTGTTCATAACAATATCATTGGTACTAAATGGATCTTTAAAAATAAAACAGATGCAGCTGGAAAGATTATCAGAAACAAAGCCAGATTGGTTGCCCAGGGGTATACCCAAGTAGAAGGTGTAGACTTTGAAGAAACCTTCACACCAGTAGCTCGATTAGGTGCTATAAGACTGATGATCTCAATAGCTTGCCAACTGAAGATCAAACTCTACCAGATGGACATCAAGAGTGCGTTTCTGAATGGATACATTTCAGAAGAAGTATTTGTGGAGCAACCCAAGGGGTTTATAGATCCTCACTACCCTGACCATGTTTACCAACTTTCCAAGGCGCTGTACGGATTAAAGCAAGCACCACGTGCTTGGTATGATCGGTTGACCTCTTTTCTCATTGGCCACGAGTATTGTAGAGGTAATGTGGATCAAACTCTATTTATTAAAAGAATTGATGGGGATATGCTAATGACACAGATTTATGTAGATGATATGATTTTTGGTGCCACAAAAAAAAATTGCTACATGAGTTTGTTCAAGCTATGAAACAGGAGTTTGAGATGAGCATGGTTGGAGAACTGTCAATTTTTCTTGGTTTTCAAATCAAACAGCTAGATAATGGTATTTTTCTGAGTCAAGAGAAGTATGCTAAAGAGATGGTACGTAAATTTGGCATGGAACATACTAAGCCAAAAGCCACTCCAATGGGAACCAATGAAAACCTGAACAAAGATTTAGAAGGAGTTGGAACAGATCCACATCTGTACAGGAGTATGATTGGAAGCTTGTTATATCTTATAGCAAGTCGTCCTGATCTTTGTTTCAGTGTTGGAGTATGCACACGATATCAGGCAAATTTGAAAGAATCACACCAAGCAGTGAAACGAATTTTGAGGTATGTCCATGGGACTACAAAACTCGGTGTATTTTACTCAAATTCATCAACTATGGCACTTGCAGGTTACAGTGACACTGATTGGGCTGGCAATTCTGATGATCAGAAAAGTACCACTGGCGGTTGTTTCTATCTAGGGACAAATCTTGTGGCATGGTACAGTAAAAAGTAAAATTCAATATCTTTGTCTACTGCTGAAGCCGAGTACATTGCGGCTGGTAGTTGCTGTACTCAATTACAATGGATGAAGCAAATGCTGGCTGATTATGGTTTTGATCAAGATACATTGACAGTGTTATGTGATAACACCAGTGCAATAGATATCTCTAAAAACCCTGTACAACACTCACGAACAAATCATATTGATATTCGGAACCACTTTATCAGAGAGCCGGTGACAGACAAAATAATTAGTCTGGAGTACATATCGACAGCAAATCAATTGGCATATATTTTCACCAAAAATCTTGACCGAACAAGGTTTGAGTTCCTTCGGGGAGCTCTTGGGATGTGTCAGATGTAACTCTCATAAGCGTGGGAATTATGAAAAAAAAAAAAAAAAAAAAAATGAAAAAAGGGGGAGTTTATATGTCACGGTTTGTTTCATGTTTTTAGGTGTTCCAGAAGGAGTTTTATTTCGTGGGCGAAGGAGTTTTCAAGGGCAAAAGCTCATATGGAAGAGATGTGGTAAAAAAAATTTTATCGTTGTGCAACGGTACAAAAATTCTGATGTGCTGACGTGCGACGGCAGCTTTTGGTGGTTATTTAAAGGAAGTTGAAACTCTTTCTCAATCAAATTGTTTCTTCTTTGATTTCCTTCCTTTCTGGTTTCACGAGTCGAGGCTTACCTTTGTGCCCTAGAAACACACTGAACCAAGAAATTGCTGATCTAATGGAGTCTTCACCATCATCTCTGGGCAAAAAGAAGGGATCAACAACTCTTGTTGACAGAGTTGTCTCTTTCTTCCTGGCGAAATCATCCTCACCAAGAGCTGTTGAGACAGAACTCAAGGATCCACCAAAAGTAGCAGTCTCCACTCCTTCATCGTCATCTCTGCTTCCACCTCCAATTCATGATGAACTTGCTATTGAGGCAGCACCGGCAGAGCAGCCAAAGGCCACAGCCACGGCTATCACGCCACCATCCCTGGTTCATCATTCTGTACGTGATGAATCTCAGACAGAAGAAGCTCCACACATCTCTTTCAAAGCTCAATCACATGCTGCCATCAGTGGTTCTCCGCCTGCTGAAGAATCCTCGGCTCAATCGTCATCATCTATGCGAGATTCACTGATATTGAAGGATGATCTGCAACACATTGTTCAGAAGTCACTCCCAAGGCCGAAGAAAGTGCCAGTGCAAGAGTTGAAATCAATAGAATCTGAACAACAAGTTAGCTCTCGTGCTAACACGTCGGCTTCATCTTCTACTGAATCTGAAGAGGTACGAACCTTAAATTCGTCTGATCTTGATGATATTTCTATCTCATAGCTTCGTCGTAAGCCTCAGCAGATAGTTAAGCCAACTTCTTTGCACAAACGAAGATGTATTTCTTAGCCTGTTGTCCAAGTTGAGTCTCATCCTCTTGGCATTGCATCACGGTTAAGGCCCAGAATGTCCAAAGAAGGTGTTCCAACTCTTCCACAAACTCCTGGTCTGCGTTCTAAAAAGGGTCGAATAGCCTCTGTTTCGGTCTCAGAACCAGTCCAAGAAGTACCTAATGTAAGTTGTGCTAAGGGAGATGGTGAAACTGCTGGCACAGTTGCAATGCCAGTACTACTTCCAGATGTTGATCCTGTTCTCGTGGATAAGCAAGCCAAAAAACTGTGGAATGCCTTCAGTCCACGGAAGTTCATTCTTGAACTACCTATCTGTGAGACAGAGTACGAGAAAGCAGATCTTCTCCCAGTTCTAAGTCAGACACATCTCCGACAGTTCGCACTGTTCACAGCAAAATTCCATCCGGTGATCATATGTGAATTTTATTCCAATCTGAAGAAGGATATAGCTGATTCTGCGTCTCCCAAATTTCACTAGGTATGGCTTCGGGGTCACTATTATGAGTTTTCACCTGCGATTTTGGATATGTTTGTTGGTGTCCCTTCAGTAGATGAAATACCTGATGATGCAAGTTTGGATGAGATTATCTCTGAACTTACTGGAGGATACAAGAAACAGTGGGTTTCACATCGTACCTTTCCTACCTCGGCTCTGACCACAAAGTACTACGGACTTCACAAGGCTGCCATCTCTCACTGGATGCCAACCGGTCATTACACCATAGTGAACAAAGCACTTGCACGTTTTATGTATCGTGTGGGTAAGTCTATTCCTGTTAACCTTGGGAAAATTATTTTTGATCAAGTTATAAACTTTGTTGAGAACCTGAAGCACTATGCAAGCATGATGTTTCCAAGCACCATTTACTCTATTCTGGTGTCTCAAAAAGAGTTTGAACTGCCCCCGGGTCCGTTGTGTTTTTGGTCTGTTCCTCTGAAGATCAGTACAAGGAAAGCCTCTATACTGACTGGACAATGTGAAGATGACACAGACACTCAGGATATCACTTTGCCACCTTTTTTTGAAGCCTATTCCAAGCGCCAGCAATAGTATTATATGAAACGGCTGCATGTGCTCAACTCTGAAAATACCTATGCTGCAGAAGTTGCTCGCTATCCATCAACATGAACGTCGTCAACTCCAAGCTCTTGTTGCTGAAGAGCCAGAGCCCTCTGCCGTGTCTGATGA